>CM037877.1:32235868-32958704 GCA_021292165.1 Shinisaurus crocodilurus
GTTTGGCTGCCTCTGCCTGCCTGTTTGGGGTTCCCTGCCTCCTCTGCCTGCCTGGTCTCTTCTTAACCAGTTCCACACTTTGAATTGTCCAAGACAAAGGCCTCTGCCTGCCTGCTTTGGGGTTCCCTGCCTCCTCTGCCTGTCTGGTTATTTTGGGTTTGTCTGCCTGGTCTGTTCTTGCCAAAATCAGTTGCAGAGTTTTGAAATAAAAAGGCACACTTGTGCCTAGAATTTATTTAAGCCACACATCTGAAGTAGTCTTATTTTGTTGGGAAAAACCCCCATTGATTTTAATAGGGACTCGTGGAGTCAGCTTTGGGAGTGACTCATGACTCGTGAGTCACCATTTTGGACCAAGGACTCGGACTCGCACTCGAGACTCTGGTCCAAAGACTCGTGACTCGACTCGTGACTCGAAACCAAGGACTCTTCAACATCCCTGGCCTAAAAGAAAGAGATTTCTAGAATTCATTGTTCCAGGACATCCTGCTTTACAGGAAAGACTACTTACTGTTTGTATGTTGTGTATCTCCCCATATAGAAGGGAGACACATGTCTAAAACCACTGGGTAATTGTACGCAGGGGCCTTGGCTAATTGTCAGGGAGAGCCAGTGTGGTGCAGTGGTGGTTAAAATGTCAAAACTAGGACTGGGAAACCGGGTTCAAATCCCCACTCAGTTATGAAGTTCCCTGGCTGAGTGAGGATTTGAACCTGGGTTCCTTTGTTCTAGTCACTCTCTCTGCACAACCTTACAGGGTTGTTATGAAGATAAAATGGGGGTAGGAGAACCATGTACACCAACCTGAACTCCTTAAAGGAAAAAACAAAAACTAAAAGTCTTGTGGCACCTTAAAGGCGAGCAAATAAGCAATTCAAGCTTATGCCAGAATAAACAAGTTTATGCCAGAATAAATTTGCTAGTCTTCAAGGTGCCGCAAGAGTTTTTGTTGTTTTTGTTGCAATAGACTAACATGGCTACCACTGGAAATCCTTAGAGGAAAGTATAGTAAATATTTGTGGCTCCTGGGTTTGTTTGTTTGTTTGTTTGTTTGTTTGATCTTTTATATAATTTGCAAAGTGGCCCTTATGTGCAAGAGACATCTAAGAATTTGAGGGGTGTTGGTGGAGGTAGATTGAGAAATCCAAATGTGGGGTGAGCCAAGACAGTTAATCTCTGTGCCTTCTGGTCTGTTTTATGTTTATACCAGGGGTGCAGAAATGTTTGGGGGTGGGGTGCCAGGTTGCCCCCCCCCCGCAGGCTGGATGATGTCAGGGGGTGTGGCCCTGCCCCTGATGTCACCCCTTCTCTTTTTTTCTTCATGCTGGAAGGAGGCACAGAACTGTGCCTCCTTCCAGTGTGGATAAAGCCCAGGCTCTCCCACACCCCAAACAAACCATAACATGTCCACCCTTAGGAGAGGAAGCCAGATAGTAGCCTTTTTACACTCAGGCAGCGTCATATCTGCCTTCTAGACAGGATGTTAACATGGGAGCCCAGAATTGGTATATACTATACATAGATGGTAGTATCTGTCCTCAAATAAAGTAATTTGCTCCCAATCTGACTGATGGGCTGCGTAATTACCATTTCCCTCATCTTTATATTTTCGTTCTCTCAATAGTTTCAAATCTCCCCTTTCAATTCACTTTCACTCCATTTTTGCCCAGACTTTTTAATGTTTCTTTTCTATATGTGTGTATATACACACACATACTAACACACATTATTCTCCCCTCAATTTCCCTGTTTGGAATGTCCTAAGGTTCATGCATCAATCTTCACTACTCATCAATCCCCCCTCTTTTCCTTCTCATATATATATATATATATATATATAGTAAAATCCTCCTCTCTTTAATAACATTCATTACTTATCCCTATTCCTCCCCTCTAGCCTGCCCCCGCTTTCTTCCCATTTCATAATGTATTGAGATCCACATTTAATTGGTTCTGGTTGTTAAATCTTTGAAAATCATTATTAGTTGTTCCCCCACCCCTCCCATCTCTTTCAATTAATGTTTTATCTTTGCACAAATTAGTAAAAATTAACAATTCAGTAACATGCTTCCCCTTATTTTTCCCTCTCATCCACACTGCCTTAATATTTCTCTCTTTGGAGAGAAAAAAGGGGCGGAAAAGCCATCCTTTCACCTCCTATCCCTTCCCCTTAAAAACAAACAAAATAAAAACCAAAATCCCTTTCCTTCTTCTTCCTCCTCATTTCCCAACCCCATTTTAATACATTCCTGTGCAGTTCCTCATATGTATTCATATATGATCATATCTGTAAATCAGTTTAATGTAACTTTATCTTTCTTAGATGTCCAGTGTCAGTTGACAAAATCCCTTTTCTTGTAATTCAGTTCCTGCATTTTGGAGCCATACATTACATGGTCTTCTTAGGGTACAATCCTATGTATGTTTAGTCAGAAAAAAGTCCTACAACTCCCAGCATGGTTGGGATATACTAGGAATTGTAGGACCTTTTTCTGTCTAAACATGCATAGGATTGCACCCTTAAGCAGTTATTATGTACGACTCAGTTGACCCCGCTTGTAGTTCCTCCTCCCTCGATTGTCTTCTCTCTATTTTTTTTCAGGATCACTGGGATCAGAGAAAGTTCCACCCTCTTCTCCAGACTCTTTTGGAAATTGCAGGGTTCTAATGCAAGCTCTTGCAAAAGCTCAATTGCTTGTTTCCTAGTTGCTGCTGTAAGCACTTTTCTGCCTTTTCTCATTTGCAGCTTGAAGGGATATGTCCACCTATAGGTACTTTATTCCCTACTCAAGGATGGAAAGCGGAATATCGGTGGTCAGTATAAGAGGTTTAAAGATGTTCTTAAGGCTAATCTAAAAAAATACAACATAAACATCGAAAACTGGGAAGCTCTGGCCCATGAACGATCTAACTGGAGGTTGGCCTTTCACAAAGGTTCCATGGACTTTGAAGAAGCCCGAGTGCAAGGTGAAAGGGAGAAACGTGCTAAGCGAAAAGCACGTCAAATGAATCCTTTACAGGACCATCTTCCATCTGGTAACCTGTGTCCTCACTCTGGGAAGCTGTGTGGCTCTAGAATTGGCCTCCACGGCCTCCACATCGCTAGAGTTTACACAATTTTTTAGAATTTCCTCTTTTTATAATTTTCTTTTTGTAATTTTATCCTGGAAGACAATCTTACTCGGTCACGAGTGATCGCCTACTACTACTTATTCCAGTGTGTCTTAGCACTTCATTAAAAGGCCAGAATGCTTGTCTTCTTTGCAAACTGAACTGACTTAAGTCTTGAAAAATCTGAATTTTCTTCCTTCTGTGCTCTATGCTGCATAAATTGTTTAGTGCTCTAAATATTTCCTCTCTGTGTACCATGCAAAACACATTATTATATCCCTGGGAGGTTCTTTGGATGATCTCATGGATGTGATCGCTCTATGTGCCCTTTCTATTTCAATCTAGACCAGTGTTCTCCAACCTTGGGTCCCCAGATGTTTTTGGCCTACGACTCCCAGCATGCTGGCTGGGGCATGCTGGGAGTTGTAGGCCAAAAACATCTGGGGACCCAAGGTTGGAGAACACTGGTCTAGACAGATCCACATTTGGACATTTTTCTTTAATCCAGGTTACCGAGCCTTCCTCCTGTTCCTCCATACCTCTAATTCTAATGTTCAGATGGTAGTATCTGTCCTCAATGTCTGCCTGTTTAATCTCCAACTTCCTGGTAATTCTAGATACTTGCTCTAGTGTTCCCTGTCGTTTTTTCCCTACTGTTTTAAGCTCCATTGCAGCATTAGCTGTGTTTTCTGTGTCTGACAGTCCCTGTCAATTCTGAGAGCTTTGAGTTTATTGGGAATAGTGCAGTCTGTAAAGCTGTTTGCCATTCTTTTGCCAGATCCACTCTCAATTGTTTGAATTGTGAAATCATTTCTTTTTCTAAGAGAGGTCCCTACCTTTTTGGTGCCTTTAGGAGTCTTTGATTGAGCCACCACCATGCTGGCACAGTCTTCACTCTTGGAGCACTCTGGAGCAGTGTTCTCCAGCTGCTAATAGCAGTTACCTTGACTGGGATCGTTGCAGGGAAAGTGGGCAAGCCATCCCAAGGCTGGCAGGCCACACAGAGAGTGGCCAAGCGTAGCATGTGGGCTGCAGGTTGCCCATATGTGCTCTAAATAGAAAAAGAAAGAAAAAGAGAGCGATCATGTTAGCAGCAAATTTAAAATTGCAATATAATCAAAGTGGGCAGAAGTGTTGTGGACAACCCATCTGTGACCTAGGCCAGTGTTCTCCAACCTTGGGTCCCCAGTTGTTTTTGGCCTACAACTCCCAGCATGCCCCAGCCAGCTACTGGCTGGGGCATGCTGGGAGTTGTAGGCCAAAAACATCTGGGGACCCAAGGCTGGAGAACACTGCTCTGGAGTACTCACTGGATCCTGCTGTTGAAAATAGGATTGCAAGCTTCATTCTTGGCTCAGTACTGCAGTCTGTTTCGTCCCTTTTTCAATGCTATGTTGGGCTTTTTGGTTTTAAAAATCATTGGTATTTTAGCTCTAATTCTGCTGTTAATTTGCCTGCCAGATCAGAGCACTCTCACTATGCACCCATTTCATTTGCCTGCAGGCCACACCCCTATTTTTAGAAGCACAAAAGCCCTGTTGCATGAGCAGTTGCTCCGGAAAGTGCATGGGCACAATACGATGCTACCCTTGTTTTCTACACAATAAACTACCTGCTATGACACTCGTATGAAGATGGCAGAACAGAGTTCCTCTTTTGGTTTTTCTGTTGTGTTGTATCCTCAAATTGTCTCAAAGCAAACAGTGTTGGTCTCCAGCCATACAAGCAAGACCAAGCATGCCTTTGTTCTAAAATTGTCCTGTTACAGCCATAAATTCAGATTATAATGACTAAAAATCTTATGTGGCATAATGGGGGAGAAAAAAGTATGATAGAGGAAATCCGTCCTGTGTGTGTAGGGCAAAATATAACCAGTATGTGTTGAGTTACTTAGTTAAATGCAAAGTTCTGCATCTAAGTTTTGGCATCAACTATATTTCAGAAACTTCATTTAACTACCTTTGTAAATAGAGCTCTAAATTGTCTATATGTGTATTTTTAAAGGATCTAGTGTGTGTGATTGTATCTTTTTAATCAGATAACGGTAAAGTATTTTACTCTAAACAGAAGGAATATAACCTGCCCTTGGGATATTGATGTCAGACCAATAGCAGGAGAAAAGGATATCTAAACCTCCCAGTTGATAGAGATTTTTAGTTTTTAGTTTTGTGTGTGAATGAGTCACAGAAACACTTTCTAGTTCCCAACCATTGAACAGTGTGAAGACATTTTGGGTCATACTTCTCTTTTTCATATATATTTTCATATATTGCTTAAAATTCACATCTCTACATAATGGATACAGTGAATGTTGGGCCAGCCACAATCTAGGAAGTGTGGGTCTTGGCTGTGTGTTCAGAAACTACTTGATTGTTTGCCTTTGCCACTGTAAAGAAAGCACTCCTCTCATTTCTTCAGGCAACTTTTTTGGGGGAAATTCCCATTCAACCGATCACATTCAATTAAAATTAAAAGCAGAACCACACTCCTAGCTGCTACTTGTTCTCTTTGTCATGATGATGGAGCAAGTTGCCCCATATATGAGAAGTCCTGTCCATGCTATGGGGCAAGGCTCTGGTTGCATAGAGCTGTGCAGGACTGAGGTGTAGGATTGCACCGATCCATCAGGCATACCTGTCCCACCTCTAGATCTATTGGACATTCACACAGCAGTTGTAACATTTGCTTGGAGTCTAGTGTGCCCTGGGCCTCATCCACTCAATTGTTCTCCACATCTTTTTCCAGAGTTAACCTTTGCGCAGACCACATGTATGCGCAGTGGACTCCACATGCATAGGTCTATGCAAACATTGCTCCAGTGGACCCAGAGACAGGACTAGCACATTCAGAAGGCAGCATGGGCAGGCATAATCCTGTCCTACCATATGTGAGCTGTACCCTGTTGGAGCCTCACCTGAAGCACTGCAAGGATTAACCTAAGGTTGTAATCACTGAACTTTGCTTTGCTTGATAAAGAAACCAAGTTGTCTGTGACACTTGTACATGCCACCAATGATACAGCACAGGTCTGAGTATACAGGCAAACATTCTGTGGATTTCTCTGCAAGATTGCACTTAGAAGGTCCAGCTAGAACTCCTGCCTATTGAAGCTTTTTTCCTTGCTATCAATCTGCATATGTGTGATGTGTCATCTTTCGAACAAATTAACAGCATCCACACTATTTCTGTGGATGGCCATACTAGTGGTATAGCACACATGGAACTGTCCACATGATACAGGGTAGTGCAGCATCAGAAGTTCCATTAGAAAATGACTAAGCCAACAGTATCTAACTACAGCCACAATCTAGTCAAGCTAGTCAAGTACAGGCAGGTTTTTAGTGGACTAATTGTGAGTTTTGATTATTTTTTTATTAATAGAAGACACACTCACATTTCGTATCACAAAGTGCTTTTGAAACTGCCTTAGTTTATAGGATGACAAGATAATGTTACATCCTTTAGTTCACCACCTAGCTTTTAGTAATTCACATCTAAAGCAGCATTTTTATTTCATCATCAGGCGATCACTCGTGACCGAGTAAGATTGTCTTCCGGGATAAAAGGAGGAGATTCTAAAGAAGATTGTGTAGACTCTAGCGATGGGTCCGTAAGTGACTGTGGAGGCCAATTCTAGATCCACACAGCTTCCCACAGTGAGGACACAGGTTACCAGATAGAAGATGGTCCTGTAAAGGATTCATTTGACGTGCTTTTCGCTTAGCACGTTTCTCCCTTTCACCTTGCACTCGGGCTTCTTCAAAGTCCATGGAACCTTTGTGAAAGGCCAACCTCCATTTAGATCGTTCATGGGCCAGAGCTTAACAGTTTTCGATGTTTATATTGCATTTTTTTAGATTAGCCTTATGAACATCTTTAAACCTCTTATATTGACCACCGATATTCCGCTTTCCATCCTTGAGTTGGGAGTAAAGTAACTGCTTTGGGAGACGGCAGTCAGGCATTCGAACAACATGACCGGTCCACTGAAGTTGGCGTTGAAGGATCATTTTTTCAATGCTAGTAGTCTTTGCTTCTTCCAGTACACTGACATTTGTTCGCCTATCTTCCCAAGTAATTTGCAGGATTTTCCGGAGGCAACGTTGATGAAACCTTTCAAGGAGGTGGAAGTGACGTTTATAGATAGTCCATGTTTCGCAGGCATACAATAAAGTTGGTAATACAATGGCTTCATAAACCAGTGTTTTGGTCTTCTTACAAATATCCCGATCCTCGAACACTCTATGTTTCATTCGAGAAAATGCGGCACTTGCAGAGCTCAGACGATGCTGGATTTCACTGTCGATGTTAGCTGTAACAGAAAGATAGCTGCCAAGATAGAGAAAATGATCGACATTTTCCAGTATTGTCCCGCCAAGCTGGATAGATGGCATCACCAAAGGATTGGCTTGCACTTGCTGATGAAGCACTTTGGTTTTTTTGATGTTAAGTGAGAGACCAAGTTTTTCGTATGCTTCTGCAAAAGCATTTAGGATAGTTTGGAGATCATCCTCTGAATGTGCGGAGACCACATTATCATCAGCATACTGAAGTTCCACAACGGAGGTTGTAATTACCTTACTTTTTGCTTTCAGCCTGCTGAGATTAAAAAGCTTTCCATCTGTTCGATATATAATTCCCACACCGGTGGGAAGTTTCCCCTCGACAAGATGTAAAACCATGGTGATGAAAATGGCAAATAATGTTGGGGCGATAACACATCCCTGTTTAACACCTGATCCCACTTTAAATGGAGCACCATGAGAGCCGTTGTTGTCCAAAACCGTTGCCGTCATGTTGTCATGGAGAAGTCGCAAGATATTCACAAATTTATTGGGGCATCCAATTTTCATAAGGATAGTCCAGAGAGCTGTACGGTCTACAGTATCAAAGGCCTTAGCCAAATCGATAAATGCCATATAAAGGGGTTGATTTTGCTCCCGGCATTTTTCTTGGAGCTGACGTGCAGTAAAAATCATGTCTACTGTCCCTCTAGAGGGGCGGAAACCATATTGAGTTTCAGGGAGGATCTCTTCTGAAATAGATAGAAGACGGTTTGTGAGAATCCTAGCAAATATTTTACCTGCGGTTGCTAAGAGAGAAATGCCCCGATAGTTTCCACAGTCTGTTCTATCACCCTTCTTAAAGAGGGTGATAATTATGGCATCCCTGAAGTCTTCTGGGATCTCTTCTCTTATCCAGATTTTTTCGATGAGTTTATGAAGATGTTGTACAAGTTCGGGCCCCCCTTCTTTAAAGATTTCAGCAGGAATCCCATCTGGTCCACTAGCTTTGTTGTTCTTCATTTGATTAATGGCTTTTTTTACTTCATCCAAAGTGGGGAGTATTGCAAGTTCCTCTTTAATTTGTTTTTGCGGGATTTGCGAAAAAATCTCATTATCCACCTTAGACTTACGATTTAAAAGGTCATAATAATGCTCTTTCCAACGCAGTGCAATAGACTCTTTGTCTTTTAAGAGTTTGGTGCCATCTTTTGATTGTAAAGGGTTTGTACCATAGGTTTTTGGTCCATAAATGGCCCTTGTGGCCTTAAAAAAGCCCCGTGCATCATGAGATTCTGCAAGTTGTTGAATTTCTTCAGCTTTCTTTTTCCACCAAGCGTTCTTAAGTTCTCTTGTTCTTCTTTGGACCTCAGCCTTTGCGCTAGCGTAGGTTTTTTTCTTGGCAGCGCAGTTAATATCATTTTGCCATATTTGGAAGGCTTTCCTTTTTTGGTCAATTATATATTTAATCTCATTGTCATTTTCATCAAACCAATCCTGATGTTTCTTAGTTTCATATCCAATAGTTTGTTCACAAGCTGCAGTAATGGAGGTTTTCAGCTTAGACCAATGGTCCTCAATGTTGTCAGGAGGTTCCGTAGGTAGATGTTCCTTAAGAAGTGATTGAAGATGAGTTTGCTTAATAGGATCTTGAAGGACTTGGATGTTCATTTTACGCCTTGGTTTCCTTCCTTGAAGCCTACGTTGGGGAGCAATGTTGATAACCATAGTGGACCGGATTAGTCGGTGGTCTGTCCAGCAGTCGTCGGCACTCACCATGGCCCTAGTAAGAAGTACATCGCGGCGATCTCTAGCACGGACAATTACAAACTATTGTAGCATTTCAGTGTACCTTGAATGGTAGATATGATACCAACAGTTGAAACAATATTTGAGAAATTTCTTAGCTGTCATGACATGAGCTACATGGGTTCAGCAAATACACTAATTCAAAATCAGGACCAGGTTTTCTTATCTCACTGAGTACTTTTTATTTCTTTAGGGAATAATTAATGTTTTTCCTTCTTGTAGAGTTGTAAAATTAAAAAGATGGAGTGTGTAGTTCATGAATATCTTTATGACAACTAGTTCATTCTAATCAGTCTGTGATCAGCAAAATACATTCCTGTATTTTTCATGTTAAATACATAAATAGATTTCTCAGCATATAAAACTTGGTTGGTGGGCTTTGTATTTTTCAAGACAGCCAGATTTATCCTAGTAAGTTAACTTCTACACTTGGTTTTAATTATAAATATTCAAGTAGATGTGAATGAATGGCTTCTATTTGTAGTGAAAGTAAGGAGTCAAATGCTATGTTTGGGGCGAGTTCAGATGTTTTGGGCTAGATTTAAGGCTTTCAAATTTTTTGGCAGTACAGAGATTAGATATTATTTGTTTACTTTTTAAAAACTTATCTACCACTTTTCCGTAAAAGAACTGTGCACAAATTATTGCTTTTTGTTTTGTTTTTTACACCAACAATGAAATTGTAACAGTATAAGTAGCAGACAATATTAAGAGCCTGAATCCGATCGTAAATGTGTCCTTCACTTCCAGATATCTAAACAGCAATATAAACATTGCATTATGATCACAGCCAATAAAACATCAATCATGAACTAAATGCAAGAGACCTGGCAGACCAGAAATGTTCTTAACAGCCGCCTAAAGTTATTATAAGGATCTGGCAGGATTTGTTTGTGGGCAGTGGGGGGGAGTTAGCATCGAAGTAATAATAAGATCGATCAATGCTCCAAGTCCACCAGTGGTCTATCCCTATTTTACGTTTGCGCCCCACCCAAAAGAAGAAATACTCAGGACATCCTGCACTTTGCTGTTCATTTTAAACAATCTTTTATAGATTAACACTCTATGCTGGTATAACTTTCAGATTGTTGTCTCCCAATAATGACTTTCTTGAAATATATTACACATTACACACACACACACACAATGGTAGAACAGCCTCCCTGGTGTCCTCCAGATGTTTTGGACTTCAGCTCCCATCAGCCTCAGCCCCAGCCAGAATAGCCAATGGTCAGGAACTCTGGGAGCTGTAGTCTGAAATATCTGGAGGGTACCAGGTTGGGGAAGGCTTCTACAGAATATTGTACTTAATATATATCCAGGAATTGGATCTGTTGATCAATTGACCCTAGTGTTCTAGATAAGCTGTCAACATTACCTTCTAAAATGCATGGCTCTGATATTTTATAGCTTTAAGAGCATTGCACGCATTGTAGTTCTTGATAGTAATCATTCAGGGCGAGGTGCAATCAGACCTAAGACCCCAACCTTGACACTAGCTAAGCCATGCTGTTATCTGTTCCATTTGTATAAAGCCCACCTTCAACGTTCTTAAAGGTGCTTTGGTTCCTTGGATGAATAAAGAAGGATAAATCATGTCACAATGATCCCTAGTTGGTCTTTAACTTGAATTTACTTACAAACCTAATGGCAGTTTTTATCTTTCATATGTGGCAAAGTGCTACATAGAACTGTATAGTTAAGTAGGAGTTTTGAATTTCTTTGGCATTAGGCTATTTTATAACATATGTAAGTTAACATATCACTTTTATATACTTATTAACTTATTTAATAAAGTAATGCTGCTATGATAAATGACAGGATTATTTTGGTTTTGATCGCTCTTGGAAATCCGTCCAAAGCATTAAAGAATAAGACAAAGGACTAAAATTTGGGCGGGGGGTGGGGGAGAGTAAGCTATAGATAGAAGAGAAGGAGGAAGAGTCTTGGATTTTAGCTTAATAGCTCTTTGGAACAATAATAGATGATACCAATTTTACCATGGTAGCTATCTGTAGAGCAGCGGTGGGGAACCTTCAGCTTCCAGAGGTTCCCAATCATGCCCGTGGAGGTTCCTCTTGCAGCCCCTCCCCAGACTTCATCCCTGCCCACTTTTATATTTCTGCTCAGAGAAAGGGACTTGGGTGGTGGTTGGCAGAGTCCCTTCCAATCCCATGTTGCACGTTTCCTTAATGGGGATGGTGCATGGCATGCAAAGGAGGTGTCCAACTTGGCCAGCAGAGTCACTTTCCTTCATGCACTACTCGCCGCCCTGGCCAAGTCCTTTTCTCCATGCAGAGAGAGACACAGAGCAAGGAAAAATGAGCGGGGTGGGGTCCAATGATGTCAGGGAATGGGGTGGGACTTCAGTGGTGCGGGTGGCACCCCCTTGGTGTCATACAGCCCTCCAGATTAGTCTTCCTCCTCCTCTTCTATCTATAGCTTACTCTCCCCCACCCCCCCACCCAAATTTTAGTCCTTTGTCTTATTCTTTAATGCTTTGGACGGCAATCTGACTCCCAGAACAAAAATATTCTGTGCCCCTGCCATAGAGCATAGACGCAGAACAAGAAAGATACTGTACTTTTTAGGACTGTAAAGGATTGAGGCCTATTCAGGCTTGAGTTTGTTGAAGCCTGAAGGCCCAAACACTTCCCTCGAGTAGTGAAGCCTGAAGGCCCAAACACTTGGATGGGAGGGGGAGTTTGAGAGTTTAAGTTCACCCAATAGAAGTTAAGAATTAGTTCTCCTGTGCAAGGTCACATGGTTATAACCTTCCATTCCTGGGAAGGCTATATATGTGGGGTGTGGTCAGCTAGCAGTTAGAGTGCTGAGAGAGAGCCAGCAGGAGAAGCAGAGAAACAGCAGAGAGAGAGAAAGAGAAACTGGCTGCATAGCAGATAGGCAGTCTAAAGTTATACTAGAGAACGTTGGATTGTTTGTTTGTTTGTTTTATTTTATCATACTTGCTTTTGGATTATAACCACTCTATTAAGTAAAAACCCTAATATTATAAGTAAAGTGCTGTTGTTTACCCTGAAAGTTTGGAGTGACTTATTCACCACGTCTACAGCCTACACCCATGCTATTGGAAGCTGTAAAAGGACTTGATCTCCTGGAACGGGAGGGGCTTTGAGGAGAGGCAGAGATCTCCCAAAGGAAGGTTAAGGGGTCCCTGCAGTAGCGGAACCTTGACAAGAACATCTATGCATATCATACACTATGAAATTGGTCAAACTGTCACTGTTAATTCATAAGGGGGAACTGTGGTTACTGTACAGTAGCTGTAGGACTTGAAGGAAAGTGCAAGTACAGTATTTTCTGATATATTTAAGCTGAGCTGAAACCCTTAAAATTATTCTAGCGGAACATACTGAAATAGGATGCGGTGGTTAGAAGTCAAGTGTTCATCACCATGTCCTCAAGTCCTGTCTTTCACAGCTGTGTTGCTTTTAGTTACAAACAAGAATATTGGAACAGTTTGTAATGGTATACACCCTCACAAGCACATCACTTGATTAATCATTTGATGACTTGCAGCTGCATGCATGAACTGGCTCCACTGGAAAGCATTGTGTCTGAGTTGATGGTCAGGTAAAATGAAAGCATTGTCTGCAGTGTTTGATGTGAGTACGTAAGTGAGCCATCACAGGTTATCACTTGATGCTACAGAAAGCAAGTGATGAGCATTCATGTGTGAACTAATCTTTACATCAACTACAAAAAATCCACGGTAGAGAGAGCAATGATTTGATTTTGTTGGAAAGGATTATTTTAAAAGACTTTCTTGGGTCATTTTTGGAAGGATAAATCCCCCATTCTTCTAAGGAGAGACTGAGAATGAGCCGCCTTGAGCTGATCTGCTTGCATCCCCAGCCTGTCCTCTTCTAACTGTGGGGGGGAGTGAACAACTGAACATGGATATCTCATGGTTAATTGAGTGTGACCTTTGCTTGTGTGCATATCTATCTGTGTAGTGTGTGTGTATAAAATATATAATTATACTTAATATATATGCACAGGAAAGAAGTGGTAATCTTAACTTAGTTATAAATAATATATATTCATTATATACATTATGTTTTCTTGTTTTTACATAACTTTATAGTACTTCAGGAATACTCAGACTTGTTATGTCTGTCCATTTATTTATTTATTTCATTTCTATGACTCCCAATAGCCGAAGCTCCCTAAAACTATTTAAACAGCTAAAAACAATTTCAGTAAAAAATACTAGACATGTTAAAAAGACAGCTGACATAAATGCCCCATCATGTGCCTTTAAATACCATTAAATGCCTGGAAGTAGAAGGAGGTCTTAACCTGGCGCCAAAAAGATGACAGCATTGGTGCCAGGTGGGCCTCAGTGGGGAGATCACTCCACAATCAGGGGGCCACCACTGAGAAGGCCCTCTCCCTTGTTGCCATTCTCTGAGCCTCCCTTGGAGGTAGCACTCGGAGGAAGGCCTCCGATGTTGAGCGTAGTGTCCAGGTAGATTGTGGTTGGGAGAGGTGTTCTGTCAAGTATTGTGGTCCCAAGCCGTGTAAGGCTTTATAGGTTAAAACCAGCACCATGAATCGGGCTCAGAAGCATATAGGCAACCAATGCAAGCGGGCCGAAATTGGTGTTATATGTTCAGACCTTCTGGTCTTGGTTATTAGTCTGGCTGCCACATTTTGCACAAGCTGCAGATTCTGAATAGTCTTCAAGGGCAGCTCCACGTACAGTGCATTGCAGTAATCTAACTTAGAGATCACCAGAGCATAGATTACTGAAACCAGGCTATCCCTGTCCAGATGGGGCATAGCTGAGCCACCAGCCGAAGCTGGTAGAAGGCACTCCGTGCCGTTAGAGGTCTCGCTCTCTGGCCTGTCATTAATTAAGCAGACTGGTGGGTACCAGGGACAGAGTCATCTCAGTGGTGGTGCCATGTTTGTGGAACTCTGGTGAAATCTGCCAGGCCCCCTCCCTTCCTATTTTTACATGGGCTTTGAAAATGCTTTTATTCTGTCAGACTTTTTATGATAGATTTAGAGTTACAACAATTGTTCCTGCACTCTCTTTGCCTCTCCTCCTCCGGCACAGGAGATTGGAGCAGGAAATCAGAAGCTTCTACTTCAATTTTAGATTAACCCCACTGAGGCCACTTGAACCTCAAGTGACAGAGATGGCTCCTGGAAGACTCCCAAGCTATGAGCCTGCTCCTTCAAGGGGAGGGCAACCCCATCCAGAACAGGTTGAGCACCCTCCATCCGGTGAGAAGAACCACCCACTAACAGCATCTCAGTCTTGTCTTTATTGAGCTTCAGTTTATTAGCCCTCGAGTCCATTTTCACAACCAGGCACTGATTTAGCACATCCACAACCTCACCTGATGAAGATGAAAAGAATAGTGCTGTGTGTCATCAGCATACTGATGGCAATGCACTCCAAAACCCCACTCAGCGGTTTCATGTAGATATTAACACGGGCAACAAAACTGACTCCTGTGTAATCCCATGCTGGACAATCCATGGGGCCGAGCAATATTCCCCAAGCACCACCTTCTTGAGTCAGCCATCCAAGTAGGAACAGAACCACTGTAATGCAGTACCCCCCACTCCCAGCTCAGACAGTCGCCGCAGAAGGATAAGATGGTTGATGGTATTGAAAGCCGCCGAGAGATCCAGAATTATCAACAGGGTCACACTCCCCCTGTCTCTCTCCCAACATAGGTAATCAAACAGGGTGACCAAAGCTGTTTCCATGCCAAAACTCAGCTGAACCCTGAATGAAATGGATCCAGATAATCAGTCTCATCCAAGAATGCCTGGAGCTGGTTGGCCACCACCCAGTCAAGGACCTTGCCCAGGAAAGGAACATTTGCCACCAACCTAAAGTTGTTAAGATCTTCTGGGTCCAGAGAGGATTTATTCCGGAGTGGTCTCCCCGCCACCTCTTTCAGACAGTATGGGACCATTCCCTCTTGCAAGGATGCATTAATCACCTCCCTGGCCTAGCTGGCTGTTCCTTCCTTGCTAGTTCTTATAAGCCAAGAGAGGCAAGTATCCAGTACAGAAGTGGTTGCATGAACCTGTCCAAGCACCTTGTCAACATCCTCAAGCTGTACCAACTGAATCTCATCCAAGAAAATTGGACAAGGCTGTGCTCTGTATACCTCACCTGATTCACCTGCTGTATCATTGGAGTCTAAGTCCTGGCAGATGCAAGAGATTTTATCCTGGAAGTGCCTTGCAAATATGGGCCTCAGACTTGTCTACAATGTCCTTAGGGCCAGCATGTAATAGGCCCCAGATGACCCTAAAAAGCTTTGCTGTGCAGCAGATAGAGGATTGAATTGAGACAGAAAGATATTGTTTCTTTGCCGCCTTCACTACCCCTAAATATACCTGACTATAGGCACATACCAGAGTTTGATTGCATCTACTAGGAGTTTTTCTCCATCTGTGCTCAAGCTGTCTCCTGTTTTATTTCATCGTTCTCAGCTCCACGGTATACCACAGAGCTGTACGAGCACTCTACAGAGAGTGCTCAAGAGCAATCATGTCAACCACCCAGGTCATTTCTGCATTCCACAGATTGACCAGGGTTTCAACAGGAACACCAGCCATATCAGCCGGAAACCCGCCTAGAGCCCTCTGGAAACTATCTGGATCCATTAGCCTCTGTGGGTGGGCCATCTTAATATGTCCCCCACCCTGTCAGAAGAGAAAAGCCACCATCAGTCTAAGCCTCAACAGGCAATGAGCTGACCATGACAAAGGGACTGAATCAAAGTTCTGTATTGCTGTGAACTGCCCAGCGAGCTTCAGCTGTTGGGTGGTATAGAATTGAAATAAACAATAAATAAAGTCCCCCACCTTTTGACCACCATCCCCATGCCCAGCTGGAAAAAATAAACAGGTCTAGAGTGTCCCTTGCTACATGTGTTTTGACAATGACATGTTGGGACAGTCCCATGATTGTCATGGAGGCCATGAAATCCTGAGCTGCCCCAGACATGGTGCTCTCGGCATGACTGTTAACGTCCCCCTTAATAGAGAGTTGGATTGTTTTGAGACTTCCTGCTCTGACAAAACCTAGTCACACCTGATATACATAAAAAGCAAAGTGCAAACATTTAAAGAAGGCCATTTGTTTAGTTTAAACCCCTTTCTTCAAGCAGCTAAGGTCATGAGATATTGCTTGTAGGCAGTGTCTGTTCCCCAACCCTGCACTATCCAAGTGTCTGTATTTAAGGCTGGACTTACTTTGTTCGAGTTTGCCAGTAAGCGAGGAGGAAGGAACTATGCAGCACTCCAAAGTGTCTCCTAGCTGCATGTAATGGGGAAAGATCTTGAAATCCTTGGTCACAATTCAGAGTGGTACTTCAGGTGCAGCTTATAGCTTCTACATGCCAAGTAGGGCTTCTGATATTCTTTGAATGGCAGATTCCTCTTCATGCCATTGGCTTGGATCTTAACTTCCTTACTGCAAATGGAACAGAGTTCATGTTTCCCTCTGCAGCCCCATGTACGTGCTGAACATCTGAGAGTTGGGGGAACTTTGGGGGATGGTGTGGAATATGGAGCATGGGGTTGCAAACAGAGGGGAGTTGGCTGAAAAAAGCAGATTTAAGTGGTAATGTGGATAGTAGCTTGCAACTTTGAGTTCAGGGATTTTGTGGCTTTCTAGGATTTGCTCTGGGCTCTCCAACATAGTGCCTGTGGGCACCAATGTGCCTGTGGACACATCTCTTGGTGCCTGCTAGGCTCCCTGCCTCTCCTGATTTTTATTTTATTTCTTAAAAATTTCTTTGATTCATTTTTTTAAACTGGAAAGCTGGCATACTGCAAAGTGAAGGGCTGCCCTCCAGTGCCATGTTTATTTGGATTCAAAGGAGTAGTTTTGTGTTTTTGAGCTCAGACCCCACCTCTTTCTTGTACTTAGGCTCTTGGACAAGTTATTTTTCCTTTAGTCTCATCAGTTTGCCTTATGGAAAATGCATGTTTTGTGATTGGCCATGTTCCTCCATGGCAGCCATTTTATGAATGGGCATGCCTCCCAATGGCAGCCATTTTGTGAGAGCACCCACAGCACTCTCTCTACATTCCAAATGTGCTCACTGTCCCTGATTTGGCTAATGCTAAGGGTTGCTTGGTGGGTAGAAGGACTGTGGAATTCCACAAATGCTCTGCTCAGTTCCTTTCTGTCCATTAAGGGAGCACCTTTTGCAAAGCACAGTACCTTTTGTATATAAAGTTATATCTGAAATCAGTAGCATTATTAAAAATACCAAATGTTTTACTTCACTGGCTTATTAGGCATCACTTCTCCTGATTAAAATCATCTATTGGGCAAACAGATTTATACTGTTTGTATGTGCCATATTTGATTTATGTGAAATTGACATGCTGCTTTTGGAGTATTTTGAGCAAATGAATTGTATTTCTTGCCCTGAAGGCAGAATTTCTGTGTTTTTTATGAAGAGAAGTTAGTATGTTTCCGGAAAACGAACATTAACTTAAGCAATGATATCATGCTGTCAAAGTGCTAATATCATGTGCTGGCATGTATAGTAAAGGTTGTTTCCTGTTTGTTCTGTGTTAATTTTGAACCAAATTTTAGTAGATAGCTGAAATAAAAAGGAATGGGTATAAAGAGTTCTCTGTTTTTCTTCTCATAGAAAGTCCATTATCCTGATCAATTTCAGGAAATGTTTTAATGAAAAATGGATGTGAGGCCAGTGTAATTAGTTTTGCTGAATATGACAAAGCACTGACGTTGTTATTTTGTTTAAATATTTCTGTCCATTTGAGGCAGCTGAAATATAAATCTGAATGTATATGGGTTATAAGATACAAAGACAAATACCTACATAGCGCAGTCTTGATTAGACTTTTCCAAACATGGTATAAAATGTCTTCTTTTTTAAGGTAAGTATTAATTCTCCACTTCTTAAACAGAAGTTCAAGTTGCTTTTTATAGAAAAGAGTTTGAGAGCATGAGTATTTCTACTTCTTAAGTAAAGTACCCCTCACAGTACATCATTCAAAACATCCACAGCCTCTTTGTATGACTTCAAGTGAAAATGGCTTCTGCTGTGTCTCCATGGTTGTGAAGGAAGTTTGGTCAACCAATTTGTTCAACTCCATATATGCAGCCTAAAGCCTCTTTTGTAGACAGCTTGGCTGCCCGGATGTGTGTACATGTTTGCTATTTCCTCTGTGAATGAATAGACACCTAAATCTCCTGCCCATTCTTAACTGCTTGTCAACTTGTAAACTCAATTTCTTGTAGAGGAATCTAGTCTAACACAGGAAAACCATGTGGGTTACATTCATTCATATTTTTCATTTATTACATTTCTATTCTGCCTAATAGCCAAAGCTCTCTGGGTGATTTACAAAGATTAGAACCTTTTAAATACATTATTAAAAATATATACATACGAACATATAAGCAGACAACATACAGAGAGACACGCATATATCTAAGACAATGTTTAATCAGTCAACAAGAAGAAAAATCTAGGACCTGATTAAAAACTCATTTCATTTACTACATGTCATGTATTGGCATAAAGGGCAGTAACTTCTCTACCTGTATGCTCTTCTGTGATTGAGATTTGGACCATTTTGTCAATCATTACCTTGCTTGGTTGAAACCTTTCTGCCCAGTCAATGATTAAAAGGGTTTTCCATCCCATGGAAAGCTTGAATTAGGGGAGCTTTTCCTTTGTAACAGAGTAGCCTAGAGGGTTCAGGTATCTTAGAGAGCTCTTGGCCCAGAGAGCTAAGATGGAGGTATGCATGCACGTGCCAACATGAGTTGGTGGCCTCTACTTTCAAGTCCCTTTTTTCTAAAAGAAAAAGAAAGAAAGAAAAAGAAAAAGCATACATTCTTACATTTTCAGAATGGGATAAACTATTCTCTGAAACTCTGTACCTGCCAGGCCCAGAGAAGCAACATAGTTTAGATGTGCTTTGTTTATCTGTTTGACTTTTTCTTTCATTTTCTATTTTTAATGCCATATAAATTTTGATTTCCTTAAGTAAACTCAATTTTACTGTTTTATTATTGTTGTAAGATTGGGAGTTTGGATAGGAGAATGTTAATGGAGCCAGAAGGACTACTTTAAATTTCCTTAATAGTCAGTGGCAAAGATGCCAGAGACATCTTTTTTTAGGATAATTACAGGTAAATGCTCCACAGTGACTAGGAAATAGCAGTAGGCACCACTGGAAGGTGAGAGCCATTTTGGCAAAGGGCATTTGTTTTTCCCCCTCTTCTCCATCCCTGCTAAGGATGATATAAGCTAGATCTCTGTCTGTGAGAGAAACAAGAGTGCAGTTTTCAAGTGGGAAAGAGGCAGAGGGATAGCTTTGAGCTCTGGAAAATGTCTTTCAGGGTCTGCCTCTCTCTGGACATTTGATGTGCGAATCAGCAAAACTCCATTTCAGATTGTGACCTTTGGTTTTTGTTTTTGTTTTCCCTTTTGGATGAAAATCTGTGTGTATTTTGGTGTATATTTCCCCAAATATACACATCAATTCTGTGCATCTTTGAAATGTACGGATTCTTCTCCCACTGATTAAAGTGTATTTGTGTGCGTTTTTCAAAAGTACAAATTTTTCATGCACATTTTTCAAATGTACGCATGCTGCCAATGCAATTTTTTTGTTCCACGAATCATGTTGCAAGCTCAGAAATGTACAGACTTCAACTGTAAATTGTGTCCAAGTCCGTGTTCAGTCTTGAGGGTACGAACTGGTAAAAAATCCTGATAAAAAATGAACAGAAACAAATTTCTCATACATCCCTAGCTCCACCTATGCTCAGCCTGTATATTTGTAAATGAACTCAATAGCATAAAACACCTTGGGCAGTATCCTACGCTGCCCCCACACTAACGGAATGGACCACTAGCGTGACAAGAAATACTGGTTCCTGAAATGACTGGAAATGAGCAGAAACATTCATGTGACCTCCGCTGACCTGCGGATTCCAGAAATGAGCATTTTTGCTAATTACCAGGGTTGTTTCAGGAACTGCTAGTTCCTGTTACACTAGCAGTTCATTCCACTGGCAAAGCACAGCTAGCAGAGGTGGAGCAACAATATAGGATACTGTCCCTTAAGTGAAGTCTCCAGTGATCCAGTGAAGAGCCAGTGTGGCGTAGCGGTGAGAGTGTTGGACTGGGACTCGGGAGATCCGGGTTCTAGTTCCCGCTCTGCCATGAAACTCACTGGGTGACTTTGGGCCAGTCACTGACTCTCAGCCTAACCTACCTCACAGGGTTGTTGTGAGGATAAAATGGAGAGGAGGAGGATTATGTAAGCCGCCTTGGGTTTATAATAAATAAATAATAAATAATAATAATAAATCCTTCTGTCCAAAGGAAAGGAAACCAAACCAAGGTAAGCAATGTGCCCCAGAACTTCTCACCGCTCAGGGAAGTGGAGAGAGCCTAACATAATTATAAATCTGTGCCTGGTGTCCATTTGCATTTGGTGCCTCACACTTGCTTGGCTGAGAGGTTTGAACAATCCCTAAATGTGGGTGTTTTTTCATTAAGGGCTCTTGGCTCCCCATAGTTATTGGGGTTCTTTTTTCTATTTTGTTAAAGGTGTTCTAAGGACCCTGAGAAATTGCTAGATGGTGTCAGTGGTTGAAGTTAGTTCTATAAAGTTTTGGGGGTCCTTGTAAACTCCAGCTTGAACCTTAGCACTGGACTGGTGCCACATTAACTTATAGATGGCTGTCTGTCCAACATAAGGAAGCTGCCTTATTATATTGAGTCAGGCCATTGGTCCATCTAGCCCAGTATTGTTGACTGGCAGTGGCTGTCCAAGATTTCAGGCAGGAGTTTTTCCAGCCCTACCTAGAAATGCAGGGGATTGAACTTGGGACCTTGTGCATGCAAAGCATGTGTTCTATCACTGAGCTATGGTCCCTCCCTCATGATAGCAAGGTTGAGTTCCAATCTGATGCTGATGATAGCAAGGTTGAGTACCTGCATCCTGAACCAGTGGTTTGTTCTGGGCATTGGATCAGGATGCTTCTCTATAATATCTGTGCATCTGGGAGAAAATACTATTTTCTTTTGCTGGTGCTCCAGTAAATCCCTGTGCAAGGGTTGTATCCAGTGTTAGGCCTACTTAGAGTAGATCTATTGAAATGAATGGGACTTGAGTTGGACTAACTTTGGATACAACCCCAACTTTTGTCCTTTTGCTATCGCTCTAGTAAATTGCTGTACAACTTTCGTTTGCTGAGGACTCTTTTGAGATTTTCTCTCCCCACACCCGAACATTAAGGTCTCTTACCTAATTTGCTGTTTCCCTGTTGTAAAAGGTATTGGTACATTTACAATATAAACAAAAGTTACTGCTGCTCCTCGTCATCCCCACCCCCAGTTACAGAAATTCTTTTATTTCACTAGAGACTTACGAAATGTCTGCTTAGTTTTCAAGAAAAGGAAGGGTAGTGGTGAAGCCTGGCAGAGAGATCAGTGACTATATTTCAGCAGAGCTCCTGACTAATTCTGCTGTTTTTTATCCTGCTGCACACATTGAGCTGCTGTTGGGCAGAGGGGGATCTGAAATTCTTCATATTTTTTTAATGCTAGTCATAACAGGACTTTTAGCTATGCCATTCCTCTAAAATACAGGGATAAGAGGTTTTCCTGTATGGCAGCCCACAGCCTTATATTTCAAACTCCCTTTTGTACTTCTTTCCTTGAAAGTGGCTGCTCAAGCCATTTGCCCAACATGCTCAATATCCACTGGGAATTAAAAAAAAAAAAAAGTAATTGTTTTTTTGCTATTAGAAAGCATTCCATTTTACTAAAGGACATTAGAAAGCCTTTTATCCAAAGTAGACAAGAGCCAGATGATTGTGAGTCTGGTGCAATTGAAAGACAGGTTTTACAGCAACTAATACCCATTAACAAAGGCCTCCTTTTCACACGCAGGAGATGAGGTGGTAAACCTGTGTCTGGGCTGCACCACTTGGCAGATGCAGATGTTTGCCTGACACAGTAGCTTTAACACACCTAGAGTAGCACCAAGCTGGTAAAAAAGGGAGACACAGCTGTCCTCCAGGATGTCACCTTTTCCCTTGTATGTCGATACCCGGCTCTAAGGAAATTGTGCTCAAAGTTATAGCATTTAGAAGTTGATGCCCCAAATGTGGCTGGGCAAATTCAGGGATGAGAACTTCATAACCCATTTCATAAGTAGCAGAAATCATTGGGCTGGATCCAGACTTGGTCATAGTTATAGTAGATCTACTGAAATAAATGGAACTTAAGTTGATTATGAATAATACACTTTGGAGGAGAAAATGCCTGCAAAATGACTGTCACATATTCTGTGATAGTCAATAATATCCCACTGTTTGAAAGGTAGTTGGGGTTTTTAAAACAGATATTTGGTTATTACTACTTCTGCAAAGCCTTGTACCTGCAGTAACTGTGGTTTGTACTGCCTCATTTTGTGTGTGCTTTAATTTTAATATAAGAACTCTACCAGACCTACTGTGAGTACTCTCAAGTGTTTTATTAAATTGCAAGGGTGTAGCCTTTGGCAGTACTTAATATTTGCAGTGGTCACTCATTACCTATACTGAAATATTTGTAACAGTGAATTAAAATAGAATTTCTTCAGGTAATATTTATCCTACACCAGGATTTTCCCTCCAGATTAAATGCCAACAATAATAATTCCTTTTCTTCTATGTTTTATTCCAGATGTATTTATTTTAAACCAAATTCTATTATGGCTCTGGACTGTTGATGAATTCTGAAATTACATATGCATAGCTTAAAGATGTGACTTGATGCCAGAACCTTGTCCCAAGAGGGGCAGTTCACCCTCGTGGTCCTGGCCACCTGGGACCAGACTACTGTAGACTTCTTTGGAGTGTATGCGGTTTTGATCCAATTTGCATGTCTGAAACATTCTTGATCCATTTCCTGGTCCAGGGTCTGCACTCCTTACAGATCCTAGCTTTTATTTTTCAGAAGAAAACAATAGGACTGTCCCTGGAATCTTCTAGAATGTAAACAGTTTCTCTCTATCCTGGCACGTTTCTCTCTTGCCTATTTTGAGAGCCAATTTGGCATTGCATTCAGCCCTAAATAGCGATGCTGAAATTCCTCTGGGGAAAATTTACTTTCTGCTCCTTATCATTGGGAAACCTGGAATTGGTCGTGTCCCCCCCCCCCCCAGAAATTCTGAGCTGAAATTGATTAAGAACTGGCTTAAGACAGTTAGAGCAACAATCTGGAAAACTTTTGTGGGGCATATTTGCCCCCATCCCCCACCAGATACAATTGCTGTAGTCTCCTATTTGTCTGTACAAGTCTGTGGAGCACATTCACTCCATTGAGTGGAGGGGAACATACTGGGTCCCTGCTGCAGGCCCTTGTCCTCACATGCTGTATGGGTGGGGGGGGCATGTGACACCCCTCCCCAAAAAAGATTTCCAGATGACAGTTTATTCACTTCTCTCATACAAATCCATGGAATTATCACATTGACTCGTGTGGAACAGATTTTATGAACAAGTTGTAGATTTCTGCGAACGTTTTCATGATTTTCAGGCGAGGCTTCTCCCTTTTTGGAAGTAGGTTTAAGGCACAATCCTGTGCAAGTTTAGACAGAAAAAGGCCTACAACTCCCAACATACTGGGAGTTGTAGGCCTTTTTTCTGTCTAAACTTGCATAGGATTGCATCCTAAGTTATTTAACCCAAATTCCACATTTAGCTGGCATGAGCAGCATTTTGACAGAGAATAATACATACACAGACCTGAAAGAAGCTAGTGAACCACCTTTTAGAGCTAATGCCATATTTTTGGTTATGTCTCAAGATTAAAAATGACTGGATTTTGAATTTGTGAAAAATTAAAAATATTACTGGGTGCAATTTAGCACTGGATTCCTCAGTGAACGTTTCTATTATGTTGTGTTAAATTGAAATCATAGTGCATTTGCTAACAGCAGCCCATATTGATTTGTTACTGTTTTTATGGGGGCGTATTTTGAAAGCCACTTCGAGTGACTCCTTTTTTGCAGGGGAAAAGCAGGGCATAAAGGTCTTAAATAAATAAAACCATTTGTTATAATTGGGGAGGGGTCTTCCTCAATTGATGAATGGATTCCAGAGATTTCAGATATGGTTTATATCCGGAGTGGAGAACCTGTGACTCTCCAGATTATGTTGGACTACAGCTCCCATCATTCTTGACCATGTTGGTTGGGGCTAATGGGAGTTGAAGTCCAACAATATCTGGAGGGCCACAGGTTCCCCAACCCTGGCTTATATAATTAAGTTAACAAATATGGTGACAGGGAAAGGTCTATCTATGCAAGATAACAGGTCTCTTTATTTCATTTTGGAGGATTACAATTCAGAATGTTGTACCCTTACACTTTACTGGGTGCAATTTAATTTTTCTGTAATATATAATACTTTAAGGAACAATATAGTATCAATCAAAGACGTATTAATTTTTTTAAAATTTATTGTTTATTTTATTAATTCTACTGTTTAGATTAATATTATTATACTGTCTGGTTACTGTTAAGTTTGTTTAATTTAGTTACACGTATGCTGTTTTTCTGCTGTGGACTGTGCCCAAAGCAGCTCACAATAAACATCATACATCAACTTAACAAAATACATTGCATTTGAAAAAGCATTTTACAAGACATATTAGTGAATTCAAATCAGGAAAACACAATTCAATAAACAATCTAGACTTTAATACAGGTAAAGAGCAAAATGAAATTAACAAATAAAGAGCTAAATGAAATTGCTTATGAATGTGTAAATTGTAAAACATAGTGTGGACTTAACAATTTTTTAAAAGCTAGTGAACCACCGTTCAGTTAGTATCCGACAATACAGAAGTGTGTGGTGGCAAACACAATGTTTTTATGATCTGGTTAGTTTAAACTATGGATAGTGAACAAGACAGGATCGTAAGCCACAGTTTGATCCTGACTTGTTGATCAAACCACTAGAGCTCACCCTAGTTTGAACATAATGAGGAACTCTGGTCAGTTTAAAAACAAAAGCTTCCGATCTCCTCCTCGCAGCTGTACCATGTAATACTAGACCATGATTTAGTGTTATGTCTGCAAAAGGCCCTGCGTGTCCTTAACCTGAAAGGTATCAAGCTGGGATTCAGCCTTTGCAGCAAATCATGAGCAAAAATCCCCCCTCTTGGATAGTAATAGGCCAGAACAGATCATGTGATAAGGCCTGCCCGTTGTAAAAGCTTCCAGCTTGAATAAATACTCTTATTAGAGCAACAAGGGCAGTGCTTCTGTTTCTGGCTGCATGTAGCATACAGGCAACACTTGTTGGAGACCTGTCACACTTCTTCACCCCTGCATGCTTTTGCTGTGCCTTGCCCCATCTCTTCCAAGCCTTATTTTATGTCTGTATCACCATCCCCCCACTTTGCCTGATACCCAAGATCCTGGCTTCTCAAGCAATACATGTACCATACATCTCTCTTTTTCCTTTCTCTCCCCACCCCCCATGTATACCATGGAAACATGCAGCAGAAAACAGGATTGTAATTGTCTGTGATACATTTTACACAGTGTGCAAATAAATGAAAAAGACATGCATGTGAATGCTAGTGGTTTTAGTGGGAACATAAGGTGAACTCTAATGTGTATTCATTAAATCCTAACATATGAGGTGCTCCAGAGAGAAGACCAAGCAGTGGAATGCTACACCAGAGATGGTCAGAAGACAGACAATGATGGGCTAGGTAGACCTTGGTGTCAGGGCTGTCTCTCCTTCTGGCAGGCAGATGCAGGCACTGATATTCTAACTAGGAGCTTTATTATGGTAATGCGAACCAGCAAGACCAGCTTTAAAGTACAAATGAAGCATATTGCAATAACAAAAGAAACAAGGGTCCTTAGAATTCTTAATCAGATCATTAAGGAGATGCAGGGTCATGGAAAGAAGTTGATTCCAGACTGAGGGGCCTTCCTTCCAAACTCAAACTCAAAACCCCGCATTCAAGGCGGGTCTTGTTGCTTCAGAGCCAACCTCTTAGAGCATCTGACAGTTCTTAGTTTATCCTCCCTTTTCAACTGAATCTCACTCAGGGATTGGTTACGCAAATTTCCCCCTCCCTTTCTGCAACAGGCTCACCCTGCCTTCCTGTGGTATCTGAGGCTCACTGACTCTCTTCCAGCTCCCTGCTTATCTCTGGTTCAGCTGTCCTTGGCATTTCAGCTGCGAATTCTACCACCACCTCCTCCTCTGAATCAGAATCTTTTCCATACCCCTTGAAGGCTCCTTTGTAGCAGCAGTGGGCCCAATCCATACTCTTGTTCTGGTCCACTTCTTATGTTCTGAAGCAAGAGACCATATAACCTTCTGCCTGGATTATTGTAAAGTAACCTCCTGCCTGGATTATTGCAATGCATTATGCATGGGGCTACCTCTGAAGATGGTACAGAAATCTCAGTT
The DNA here is from genome assembly GCA_021292165.1 of Shinisaurus crocodilurus. Taxonomy (NCBI): domain Eukaryota; kingdom Metazoa; phylum Chordata; class Lepidosauria; order Squamata; family Shinisauridae; genus Shinisaurus; species Shinisaurus crocodilurus. The sequence goes on from CM037877.1 coordinate 32,262,560, forward strand.
AGTGAAGAATGAAGCAGCAAGGCTTCTTACTGGGGTGGGCCATTTTGAACATATTACTCCAGTGCTGCGTCAACTGCACTGGTTGCCGGTCAGTTTCTGGACCTGATTCAATGTGTTGGTGTTGACCTTTAAAGCCCTAAACAGTTTAGGACAGTGATGGCGAACCTTTTTGAGCCCGAGTGCCCAAACTGCAACACAAAACCAACTTATTTATTTCAAAGTGCCAACACTGCAATTAAACCTGAATACAGAGGTTTTAGTTTTAGAAAAACAACTCATACAGTTGTCCGAACTAATTAACATCTTTTGTCTTAAAAGTAAAACACAATAACAGAGCTTTCAATGATACAAACAGTTTTTTGTTGGGGAAAAAATCAACTCAAAAAATTATTATAGTACTACATTGTACACATAGCCTGAAGGGAATTTATACAAACTTTTTAAATAATTAGGCACATGTATTTTTGGATAAGGGATTCTCAACTTGTAATATGATTATATGCCAGACTGAAATTGTATGGGGCAAGCTTTACTCCGGGTCCTTTCCCTGCTTCTACAGGTGTCAGATTAGTCAAAGTAAAAGTCAACCTGTACTAGGATGAGCAAGATAAACAAGAAAACTAAACGTGCTTAACACCTTTTAAACACTTTATGTCTTGGACTGCAAACACTGCATTAGGTAAAAGTCTGCATTGGGCATGCTTTTGCACAATTAATGTGATTTTTGCTATTGCATGCATGCTGATAATTTGTCAAACCTTGTCTCACACTCCGTTAGTTTGAGAGCAACACATGCAGCACTCAGGTCAACTGTTAGGCTTTACATCCAAGTCATGCTCTGGATTCTCAAAATCTTTTTAACATGTAGAAAATCTGTAACAGATTCTAGAATAAAATCATCTTTTCCACACTTGCAAATCTATGTTTGCAGAGGGGCGTCTTTTCGCGATCTGTGCCAATGCTCGTGCCCCAGAGAGGTCCCTGCGTGCCACTGTGGCACCCGTGCCATAGGTTCGCCATCACTGGTTTAGGACCAGTCTACCTGAAGGATTGCCTTTTCCCATATGTTCTTGCCTAGTTGATAATTCAGGATCACTTATTACAGATAATTATGCCTTAGCTGTGAAAAGACCTGGTGCCCATACTCGAAGTCAGCCCATGTCTTTGCTACTCTGCTCTTCCATAAAATGTTAAACTTTTAAAGGAGAGAGTATTCACTTATTATATCTTGGTGTTAATATTGCATTTGTTTTATGTTCCAAGATTTACAGCCCAATCCTATGTATGTTTACTCTGAAGTTACTCTAATATCAATCAATCTTTATTATGCGGTCACAGACCCAACAAAACTCATGTAAACATATAATACAATTTAACAATTATAGAACAGTCTGAATTTGAAATACAATTGTGTACAGGTGATGATCATGTAATTGCAAAAATGTATAAATTTTTGTTGAAGTTTGGGACAGAAGAAGAACAAGTTAAAGGCTGTATGGTTAAATGGGCAAGGAACTTTGGATATAATATAATGATGGAACAATGGGAACGCATGTGGACTAAAGGTATAAAATGTTCTGTGTTCTGATCTTAGAGAGAATTTTTACAAGATGATGCATCGTTGGTACCTAACTCCTGTGAAATTGGCTAAGATGTATAATAATGTGTAATAATGTGTAATAATAAGAATCGACCTACGCATTTTCTGTGCAGAAAAAAGGAACTTGGCCACTAGCTCTGTGATGGACTTGTTTGTGTCAGTTGAAAAATATTTTAAATACCATCTCAAGGACCTTCCAGGGAATTTTCTCATTTCTGGGCAAATAAGTCTCGTACGCTCATCCCTGTAGAAATTACATACAAAAAGAATATGCTCCAAAGTTTCAATTTCTTGTTCATTACAGGGACATAATCGGTTTTTGTATGGAACGCCATAATAGCGCCCATCTAAAACCGCAGATGGTAAGCAATTAAATCTGGCTCTTGAAAAGACCTGCCGATATTTTGAGATGGACAGATTACTCAGATATCTAGCACTTTTGGGAAATTCAAAATTCAGACCAAGATGCAAGGGTGAACAAGTTTTACGGGCATTTGATATAGAATATTGAAAATCAAGATCCTCAATCCGATTTTCTACTGTAAAACTTACTACCCTGACATCATAGGCGTTAAGAAAATCCATAGACAAACCCAGTGAGTGCAATTTGATGGCAAAAGATTTAGCCCAGGAGCTGGTGTAGACATCTGAAGGTGTAAATATCCTACAGAAGAATCTGCATATACTACTTTAGTCCAGTATCTAAAAGTGTATCGCCAGGCGTAGCATTCTAATGATGCAATGCCTACCTCAAGTCTCAATCCTGCTGCAGGAACATATCTTGGCATTCCAAGAATAGATCTTTAAAAAATTGAGAGAATGCTCTCAATACTTGGATGGAATCCATGGATCCAAATTGGGATTCCATACAGCAGTTGAGGTAAGATCTTAAGCTTAAATACCTGGACAGCAGCAGGTACAAATTGATCCCCTTTTGTAAAAATTAAAAAAAAAAGCGAGAAATGACCTTAGCGGTATTCTGAGCTGCCTGTATAGTTGCCCTTCTATGGGCAGCCCAAGAAAGATTATAACGAAACGTAATACCCAAATATTTTAATTGTTTAACTTGGTCGATATACTGGCCATTAATTTTCCGCTTGCTTAACGATGCATGCCACGCAAAGACTATGATTTTTGTTTTATCAAAGTTTATGGTCGATTGATCTTGCAATAGGACATAAATGCACACATTAGGCGTGTAAGGCCTACCTTTGATAAAGACATCAGGACAGCATAATCTGCATACAACAGTAAAGGGCATTTAGTCTCAGCCAATTTTGGTGAATGAAAATCTAGTGCTAAACAACACCCAATCAGGTCATTTAGATAGAGATTGAATAACGTAGGGGCCAACAAACAGCCCTGGCGGACACCCCTGGTAGCTGGAATAGATCTTGTCAAATTCCTTGCTATTCCGCATCTTACACGGAGCGTATTTCCCTGGTAAAGGCAATTGATGAGGTACAGTAGTCTCTTATATATGGAGGTGTGGAGTAACTTTAGCCATAATTTGTCTCTTGGAATAGAGTCGAAGGCAGATTTTAGATCTATAAAAGCAGTATACAGACCATTTCCAAGAGAGGTCATGTATTTCTCTGCAAGATGGTTTAAAACAAAACAGTGGTCTAACGTTGATCTGCCCTTTCTGAAACCTGCCTGTTCGTTTCCCAGGATATTCTCATCCTCTATCCAGGAGTCTAGTTTTCGTTTCAGATAGCTAGCATACAGCTGTGAGGGATTGAGGCCTACACAGGCTTCAGGTTGTTGAAGCCTGAAGGCCCAAACACTTCCCTCGAGTAGTGAAGCCTGAAGGCCCAAACACTTGGATGGGAGGGGGAGTTTGAGAGTTTTAAGTTACCCAATAGAAGTTAAGAATTAGATCTCCAATTCAAGGTCACATGATTATAACCTTCCATTCCTGGTAAGGCTATATATGTGGGGTGTGGTCAGCTAGCAGTCAGTTAGTGCTGGGAGAGAGCTAGAAGCAGAAGCACAGAAACAGCAGAGAGAAACAGAGAGAGAGAAAGAGAAAATGGCTGCATAGGATATAGGTAGTCTGAAGTTAACTAGAGAACATTGGATTGTTTGTTTGTTTTATTTTATCATACTTGCTTTTGAATTGTAACCACTCTATTAAGTAAAAACCCTAATATTAATAGTAAAGTGTTGTTGTTTACCCTGGAGTTTGGAGTGACTTATTCACCACGTCTACAGCCTACACCCACGTTACTGGAAGCAGGCAAAGGACTTGATAACCTAGAGAGGGAGAGGCTTTGGGAAGAGGCAGAGATCTCCCAAAGGCAGATCAAGGGGTCCCTGCAGTAGTGGAACCTTGACAGATGGTGGCAGCAGAGCGATCCTGAACAGCGAGATTAAGCACTCCAAACAGTAATCGAGGTTTTTACTAATAGAGCTGGCAAAAGCAGTGTATGTGTTAACTTCAGGACTGCAGAATAGGGACCCAGTGAGGCAAGTAAGATGAGCCTGTATCTTTCCATGAATAAAACTGCCCTGATAGAGCATTGTAAAAAGGACAATTTGCCATGGGAAGAGAAAACAGCAGAGGAACTGAAAGTTATGCTGATCTCCCAGGCGGCAATAGAAGGAGCTGCACCCTCTAGCCCTAGTGTAGCAGGACCCCAAACAAAAGAATGGGAGCTCCGTGAACAGGAACTGCGGCTAGTGGCAAAGCAGAAGGAAGAGGAGACCAGGTTAGAGTGGGAAAAGCTTCGTCAGCAGGAAGAACAACGCAGACACGAGGAAAAGATGCAACAGGAGCAACGCAGACATGAGGAAAAGCTGCACCAGGAGAAACTGCAAGCCCAAGAAGAACAACGCAGACACGAGGAAAAGGCGCGGCAGGAGCTACTTCAGGCCCAGGAAGAACAACGCAGACATGAGGAAAGGATGATGAAACTGAAACAGGAGCAGCCTGTCAGAGTTACCCCGAAGGACTTCACAGCATACAGCAAAAGCTCCTTTTGATCCTTCTCACCCCAGAGACCGTGCCTGCTATTCATGTGGTCAGACAGGCCACATCAAGAGTAGCTGCCCCAAGTTACAAGCAATAACACCAGCTAACCCGTGTAGTCCTAAACCTGAACAAACCAAGCCACAAGGTGTAGCAAGCGTAAAAAAACCTTATAATTGTGGATTTGTGATCACCAACAGGGAAGAGGTTAATAATCAGTTTAAAGAACCTGTTTATGTAAAGGATAAGACCGTTATGGCAGTGTTGGATTCTGGAGCTGATGTTTCTCTGATCCGAGCAGATTTGGTGAGACCTGAAGATTTGGTACCAGGAATGTCTATTGAGATCCAGGGAGTGAATGGTCCCTCCTTTGAAGTCCCAGTAGCAAGTTTATCCATAGAATGGAGGGGATGGAGGGGTCTGTATGAAGTTGGGGTGATGGAACCTCCAACCCAATTTGCCCCTATCATTGTGGGAAGGGATATAATGGGACCAGAAGCTCAAATATGTGTGGTAACCCGCAAGCAAAAGGAAAGGGAGGAAACTTCAAGACAGGACCAGGTAAAAGAAAAGGTACTAGAGGTACAACCCACAGTGATTCCGGAAGGTCCAAAACCAACCCCAGACCCTCCCCAAATCAAAACAACAGAACAAGCCACCATGCAACCTGTAGACCTGAAAGCCAGTGAAACAACCGAGGCAGGTGGTTCTGTAGAGGAGAAGGCACTAGAGATCCCTTTTCCTGATTTAAGAGGAGTAGAGGAATTCAAGCAGGGAGTCCTCAGTGATCCTAGTTTGGAGCCTCTGAAAAGGGTTGCTCTTCCTCAAGAGAAGCCCTTCTCTGAGGAAAGAAGGGAGCAGATTATTTGGGAGAAAGGATTGCTGTATAGGCTGTGGTTACCAAAAACCCAAGAGTTAACCTGGGAACCACTAAAGCAACTGGTAGTACCTAACCAATTCCGGCTAAGGTTGCTAGAACTAGCCCATGATGTGCCATGCGCAGGGCACTTGGGGAAAAACAAGACTAAACAAAGGCTCATGGCAAACTTCTTTTGGCCTGGAATTGCTAAGCAAGTAGCAGAGTACTGCAGGTCTTGTGAAACCTGTCAGCGTGTGGGGAAGGCAGGGCATCACAGTAAAGCCCGTTTGCAGCCTCTGCCTATTATAGGAGAAGCTTTCTTTAGGGTGGGCATAGATATTGTAGGGCCTTTCACTAAACCCACCCGCAAGGGGAAAAAGTACCGTACATCCTCACAGTGGTGGATTTTGCCACAAGATACCCAGAAGCAGTAGCACTAGCCTCTATAGATGCTCCGTCTGTAGCTGAGGCTTTGCTAACTATATTTTGCAGAACTGGATTTCCCTCTGAAATCTTGACAGATTGTGGGTCAAATTTCCTCTCCGAGATAATGGAATGTCTGTGGAAGTGTTGTGGGGTAAAACACTTGAAAACCACTCCTTATCACCCACAATGCAATGGAATGGTGGAAAGATTTAACGCCACTCTCAAAGGAATGATTAGAGCTTATGTAGACACACACCCAAATGATTGGGATGACAAACTGCAACACCTGCTTTTTGCCTACAGGGAAGTTCCACAGGAATCAACAGGATTCTCACCTTTCGAGCTGTTGTATGACAGAAGAGTGAGAGGCCCTCTTGATCTCCTGAGGGAAAACTGGGAAGGTAAACTCGTAGAAAACAAAACCTCTGTGGTGGATTATGTGTTAAAACTTAGACAAACCCTTGATACCCTCTGTAAACTAGTTCAAGCCAATGTAACCAAAGCCCAAGAGGTGCAAAAGTTCTGGTATGATCAAAAGGCACGCTCTAGAGTATTTGAGGTAGGGGATCAGGTAATGATATTTCTTCCTCTGCGCAAAGACAAGCTTAAGGCTGCTTGGGAAGGCCCCTACACAGTCAGAGAAAAAATGGATGATTTAACCTATGTGGTGGTTAAAGAAAAATCTGAAAAAAGACCCAAGGTAGTACATGTAAATATGATGAAGCCACACTATGAGAGAAGTAGAATAGTTTTACAGGTGCAGAAGGTGCCAGAGGTAGTATACTTAGGGCACAGGGTTGGAAATGGTCATATCACACCTTTATGGGACAAGGTTGAAGCTATCAGAACCTGGGACATACCTACAACCAAGAAACAGGTCAGGTCATTCTTGGGATTTGCTGGGTATTACAGGAGATTTGTTCCCCATTTTGGTGAAATTGCTGGACCTTTGACTGATTTAACCAAGAAATGTAAACCTGACAAAATTGTGTGGACTGATGAATGTCAAAGAGCTTTTGATAGACTAAAGGACATTTTAAGCTCAAAGCCTGTGTTAAGAGCACCTGACTTTGAAAGAACCTTTATTGTAGCTACTGATGCCTCTGAGACTGGCATAGGTGCAGTATTGTTACAAGACTATGACTCTGTTAAACACCCAGTAGCCTACCTGAGTAGGAAGCTCTTACCCAGGGAGAGAAACCTGTCTACGATCCAAAAGGAATGTTTGGCAGTAGTGTGGGCTCTGGACAAGCTCAAGCCTTATGTTTTTGGACAAGAATTTACTTTATGGACTGACCATCATGCCTTACAATGGATACAAACAATGCAAAATACCAACTCCAAGCTTCAGAGATGGTCTTGGAAATTGCAGGAATTTCAAATGAACATTGAACATGTGCCTGGGAGGGAGAATGTGATAGCAGATGCTTTGTCTAGGAAATAAGTAAAAAACAGTTGCCTTTTTGTGTAGGTTAACGTTTCACAATAGGTAGTCTGAAGTTAACTAGAGAACATTGGATTGTTTGTTTGTTTGTTTATTTTATCATACTTGCTTTTGAATTGTAACCACTCTATTAAGTAAAAACCCTAATATTAATAGTAAAGTGTTGTTTACCCTGGAGTTTGGAGTGACTTATTCACCACGTCTACAGCCTACACCCACGTTACTGGAAGCAGGCAAAGGACTTGATAACCTAGAGAGGGAGAGGCTTTGGGAAGAGGCAGAGATCTCCCAAAGGCAGATCAAGGGGTCCGTGCAGTAGCGGAACCTTGACAACAGCTTACCCACAACCGAAAGTAGACTGATGGGTCTATAATTGAATGGATCCTCTCTAGCTCCTTTCTTAAAAATTGGTATTACTATGGCCTCAAGCCAAGGAAGGGGAACTTTACCTGAATTATTAATGTGAGTGAACAAATTTGCCAACAGTTACTCTAATAGAAAAACACTGTGGTGTAGTAGTTAGAGTGTTGGACTAGGACTGGGAAGACCCAGGTTCAAATCCCACTCAGCCATGAAGTTCACTGGATAGGAACATAGGAAGCTGCCTCCTACTGAGTCAGACCATTGGTCCATGTAGCCCAGTAGATGTTGTTGACACTGACTGACTGCAGCTCTTCGGGGTTTCGGGCAGGAGTTTTTCCTGCCCTAATTGGTGATGTTGGGATTGAACCTGCAAAACATGCTCTTGAGTTATATCTCTCAATCTAACATACCTCACAGAGTTGCTATGAGGACAAGGGGGTGGGGGTAGAATCATGTATGCTGCTTTGTGCTCCTTGGAGGCAAGGCAGGATATAAATGTAGGAAGTAATAAATAACACAGAGTTCAAGGGGTCTCCAAAGTGTTTCCATAGGACTGAAGCCTTCGTTTCATTTTTCTTATCTGATCAGTCTAAACATTTACAGCAGAATCCTATGGATGTTTACTCAGATGTAAGTCTCAGTATGTGCAGTGGGGCTTACTCCCAGGTAAGTGTGCAGAGTGGGTTAAATCTGAGTTTAAGTAGAGTCCTTGGTTTCCTGAATGCCTGATGTTTGGGCTGTTAATTTTTGGAACTGTTAAATATATCCTTGAGGCATTTACTGCTGTTTCATTATAGTGGCTTTATGAACTTTTCCTGCTATACTTATTTATTATAAAGATGGCAGTAATTTTATCCTGCCACAAAAAGAACAACTTGCATACAAATATTTCCAGTAACAAAATATAGTGTGAGGTTCTGACTGTTCTATTTTTATATTCTTAAAACATCACGGTAATTTCTTTTGCGTTAACTTCAAAAGTCCCATGTTTAATTTTGAATGATAGTTCAAAATTTGGATAGTTCTAGCCAAAACATTTTGGTCTAGAAATTGGACTGAAATATTTCTCATGTGATTTGCAATACTTCCTGCTTTGGGTCAGTTCAAGAATAGACCAGATTAGCTTCTCTCTTGTGCTTTTTTTGTTTTTTGTTTTTTGCACAGCATCTTTGAAAATGTCAGAGATGAAGAAGAACTGAGTGCCTGTGAACCATCTTCACTTTTCTCTAGTCGCCCATAAGTGCAAAAGGCACAATCACGTGCATACTTAAGATTTTATTTCAGCAGAATATCAACATGCTGAATTGTGCCATATTGCACTCAGCAGGAATAGCCAAGAGAAAATTAGGCAAGCATGAGGCCCACTGAAATTAATGGCAACTCATGCATAATTTTGCAGTTACTTCCATTGGCTTGGATTTTAAGGACCGAGAGCAGAGCTCCACTTGCAGAGCAGGACTTTTCCACCTCCGTCCTGCTGCAGCCCCCTGCATCCTGCTCCAGAGGGTTCCAAGAATGGCATTTGAGAGATCTACAGCTAAGGGGAGCGAAATCAGAGGTAATCTGAGATCTCTGCTTCTGTGTCTGTGGAAGTACCTTCCACTCAGGGTAGGGCTTCATTGGATCCAAGCCATTATTTGTATAGGATTTCATGGCCTAATTTCTTTGTACCCAAGGCTGTGTGTATTCTGTGATTACACACAAATTGACAAACTGAATACAGGGTACAGAATTCAGCATCTTGAGAGGGTCAGCTTTTGTTTCCATAGTTTCTTGCCCATATGGCTCTACAAATTGGCTTCAAAGCGAATTTGAGCAATGCCTGCTAAAATCTTGGAAGCCAAGTGGGAAAGAGGAATGAAGGAATGGACTGGGTAAGATTTCAGGTAGGTGGGGTGTGGTTTCTGTGCCTTCACTTTTTTTTTGGTGTAGAATTTGAGTTGAGTTGTGCAGGTATGCAAGCGTATACACACAGAGAGTAAAAGTGTATATATTTTAAAATTGCATATATTATTTTGCATATGTTATTTTCCTTCTGCTACAGGAAAGGCAAAGTGAGCCCTACACATTTTAGCAGAATATTAGTTCCAATTTTCTTGAGAGTGATTCTTACTTTTTTAAGTGCCAGTGAGAGCCAGTGTGGTATACTGGTTGGAGTGTTGGACTGGGACTCAGGAGATCCGGGTTCTAGTACCCACTCGGCCATGAAGCTCGCTGGGTGACTTTGGGCCAGTCACTCTGAGCCTAACCTACCTTACAGGGTTATTGTGAGGATAAAACAGAGACAAGGAGGAGGATTATGTAAGCCACCTTGAGTTCCTTTCAGGAAAAAAGGCAGGATATAAATAGAATAAATAGATAAATAGAGATAGATAGAATGCGTATTTTTAACTTTTGTACCTGTGAATTCTGTCATTGTTTTGTGCATTTCTCCCCACTCCATATCCAGCACTGACACGACTGTCTTCCCGTGTGTCCTCAGCTGCCTGCTCTTTCCCTCCCTCCTCCCCACCTCCCACTTGTGTCCATATATAAATGGCAAGCTCAACAGAAAGGAGAAACAAAGGAACACCTCCTCATGTTCTCTCCTGAGTTCTTGGTCATCATTACTCTCAATTAGTAGAGAAAGAAAATAACAGAATGTTTGTGTGCTCTGTCAAGTGTTGAGCACATTGCCCAGGACAAGGGGCCACGATAGAAATCTTCCCTTCTGTGGAAATTTTGTTCAGAACTTGGAGGTTGGAGATCCCAGAAAAAGTTGGACTTAGCATAGCAGTGCCTAACCAGTGGATGAATCCCCTGTTCCCCATTGGACTCAACATGTAGATCTCTTCTTCAGTTATAGCTACTAGTGGTTGATTCAGAACCATTGGTCTCTTTTCAGTGACTAGCTTGGACCACTGATGAAGTGAGCTGGTACACTCAGAGAAGGAATACCAGCATAAGCTTTAGCAGTAGAATGGAAGCACCCTCATAAACTGTTGGGAATGAGCAGTCAAAACCTCAAGCCATGTATAAGTACATGATGTAATTGGGACCACAGAGTCTCTGCATCCTAGAGCAGACACTCTGTGGAATGCTACCCAGGACTCACCTGGTGCAGGATGTGGGCGTTGCCAGTCGCCTTCTCTTCCTGCCCCGGGAAAACAGTCTGATACATGAACTTGTGTGTGCAACATGTCTGAAGATGTAGCCGAGTTGCAGTTCTGAACTTTTCCCAAGTTCAGAACAGGTCGACTACCATATGATTCATGCACAACTGTAAATACATTCTTAAGCCTGCCTGTATCCAATCTGCAAGATCTGAGTGAGTAAACTATGTTTTTAATCTCCAAAAGACTGTTTGTCTTATTGGTAGTGTAAGGGGGAAACCAGGTGAAGATCCAGCCAGTCCAAAAGGGACAGCCTGTATCAACTAAATGCCCAACCCTGCTTTAACCAGCAGCTCCGCATGCACACGGTTTTCGCCTGTAGTTGGGTATACTCTGCTGTGTTTGCAAAAGCAAGAGGGGAGAGATAATATATCACAATATCCTCTCCCAGGTCTTTTGGCAATACCCAACATAAACGAATTTGGGGGAAGAAATGTACAGACTCACTTCTCCGAATGCTGTCATGATCTACGGGTAGTGCTTAATTTCCAAAATGAGAGTTTATGAGAGCTCAGCTATATACCCTGGAAGGAAGCTCTGTTTCATAATTATAAGCATGTGAGGACAGACTGGAGTTATTCATGGTTGAGGGAAAGGCATTCTATACATACTCGGACATAGTCTTCTTTATAAAGATAGTATTACTTCAAATTTGTTTCTTTTTAACAAATGGCACAGCTGTAGGTGGCGCAGCTGTATATGTGGCACAGCCATGATGCTAAAATGGGTGTGGTTAAATGAAAACAGGTGATGCTACAAGACCAGCTGTACCTGCAAAGGTTCTTTGATATTTGTATCACTGGCTCAAGCATCTGTAAGGCACTGATGGTTTTTAAAGGCACTTTTAAAGGTTTGCGCTGCGCTGTTGAGATGTGCTGATGAGTTCAATGTAGCAACATTTGAGAGAAGAAAACAAAACCACAAAAATTGGTTAGCTGTGTGATTTATAGCACCTCTGGGGATACAAAGCTCCCTGTCTGGCGTTCTGTGGCTGACCAAAATACAACTCAGTCATGATATGAAATGAAACCCTTTTACATAACTCTTATTTAGTCTGCCTCAAAAAGAAATTCACTTCGTAGAAGTTCAGTGCAATTCTAACAAGTTCAATAAACCAACACAATGATTTCATTTTAAAGAATTCTGCTAGCAGTCTGCTGCATTCAATAAAGACTGGATTGTTCTGCGGTGAGATTCTTCAAACATTCTGGGCTTGTGGCCGAGACTTGGCCACTTACCTGTGCCATATATGACCAGTATAACGAAAACAATGGAAATAGGTTTGTCAGTCTCTATAAAAATATTTTTACAATATATTTAGCAAGTGAGAAGCAGTGATTAAGCTATATTAAATTAACAGAAGTAGATACGGTAACTTCACCCACCCATATTTCTTGTCACTCTGAACAGTTTTTCTGAAAACGAGCCTCTTAAATCTTTTGATTAAATGCACTAAGATAATGTGGCTCAAAGTTCCTGGAAAAAAGAAATAACAACAGTCTCATAGTACAAAAACTATTTGGAGACTTTTTGTGGTTTTCCACAGTTTCTCCCCCTCCCCAATTTCTATAGGATCATTTCATAAAGATTTGCCATAAAACTAGAAGAAGGTGTTTGAATAAACATTTTCTCTGAACCCTTTTAAATAAAGCATATTGGCTGGATCCAGGGTCTTCTTTGTGCAAGTGGAAGGGCTCCTTCCGATCCAGCCAAGTATTTCTGCTGGTGGAATGAAGAAGGAGGCAGTCTTTGATTACACTTGTGCCCCGAAAATCTCTAGAGAGTGAAGGGCCCTCCAGAACATTAGGGGGAGGTGTTGCTGGGGCTGCAGGGGGAGGCTGTAGCTGTCAAAGGTCGCCTCCCCCCCCCCCCATTTTGCCAGCCAGAGCATTCCAAGTGGAACTCTGCTCAGGAAAAGCTCCCACCAGTGGTAATGAAGCTGAATTCAACCCAGTATATTTATTTTTATTTTTTGTAATGTCCCTCTTTAAGAAAGCATCCAGTAGTTCTTGTAAACTGAAGTGTAAACTTGGCATGTGTACTACTTCCTTGGTATACTAATGGTAATAGATAATAGCTGGCTATTGACACAGGGTTCTTATTCATGTGTAAATCAGGCTTGTAGATTGCTGCTCATCTATCCTGCTTGGGACAACTGGCAGATAAGAACTGCCTCCAAGTGCCAAGCCAAGTAAGCTTTACTCAGTCTCTGCCCCCTCCAAAGCCTTTTTTTAAGGCCACAGATAACTAACACAGGTATGAATGTACATGCAGGCTAGTGAAGAATTCGTGGGCTAGTAACATCTATGGTAGAGGTGCAGAATCTCAGGCTCGGGGGCCAAATCCAGCCCTCCTGCAATCCCAATTCACCCCTCCGGGGCTCCCCAGATGGCCCTGCCAACTTTTCCCCAACCACCAATCATTGGGTGGTTTCCCAGCTTTTTGGCAATTTTTTCCCCATTCCAAAAGGTTGAAATGCCTCTCTAAAGCTTAGTGACTGGCAGGAACTGCTTTAAGCTAAAACAGACTGGTGTGTTGTTGTTTTGTATTCTGGCCCCGCCCCCTTTCCCTTTGACCCTGCCCACCACTAGAATGTGGTCCCTGAGAGCTTCTCTGGAATGGAATTTGACCTGTTGGCTGATATGCTGTAAGTGTTCTGATAGTAGTAGTAGTAGTTGTTGTTAGTATATCAATAACTATGATCAAACAATACAAGGTAATTCCAGTGGCACTTTAATATTCTTTTTTGTTGCTTGTGTATGTGGCTTCTAAATTTTTAAGATAAGAAACTGTTTGGGCTCACCATGGGTTGTTCTCCCCCTCGGTCCTTCAGCCGGTATCCCAGGGGACTTGGTGGTTGAAGCCGCCTGCTTTCCTCCCACTGCTGTGACAGCGAGCTATTTTTTGGGTCACCACGGCTTTTTTCCAATGTATCCTTCTTTTTGTCCGGAGATCATGAACAAAGATATCCAAATTGATAGCCAGTGACAGCCCCTCCGAAGAGCCCAAGCGGCACATTGGAGGGGCTGTCACTGCTTCGGTGCCTCCTTTTTTTGTGCTCTAAATATGTGCAAATGTATTTGGTTTTTTTAAATCTTTCTAGTTAGACTTGCACAAATGTGGAGGTGCGCACTTCTGCAGGTCTGAAATGGGAAGCCTCGTCCTGGCAATGTTCTGTGGGGTACCTCCTGTCAAAGTGCAGCAGGTTCCAACCCTGGACATTGACCCAGCAAAGCTCCAAATAGGGTTTTTTAAAACTTTGATGTGACAGCTGTCAAAAGGCAAGGTGCCAAGTCAAAGCAAAGCCGTGAGTGAGCTTTGCTTGCAAAAGGGGGTAGGCGCCTCCCCCCTTCACAGTGAGATCCTCAGGTTTTTGAGTGTGTGTCCCCAGTTCCTAGTCCTCCCCCCCCAACATTTCCACCCATTCCCGAGACTCTAGGTGCTTGGGAAGGTGTAAAAGTTCACCCCCCCTTTTGCTGACACTTGCTTCTGACAGCTGTCAGAAGTAGGGCTTTTTTTAAAAAAACAGGAATTTAGGCAGGGCAAAACAAGGCAGTTTGGACAGGGAAGTATACTGGTTTCATATGTATACTTTCCTGTCCAAACTATCCTGTCTAGCCCTTCCTAAATGCCTGTTTAAAAAAAAAAAAGCCCTACTTCTGATAGCTGTCAAAGGCAAGTATCAGCAAAAAGGGGGAGGGGTGTAGTTTTCCACCTTACCAAGTAACTAGAGTCTCGGGAATGGGTCAAAAATTGGGGGGAACTGGGAACAATTGTGGGGAGACACTCAAAACCCTGGGGGTCTCATTGTGAAGTGGAGGGAAAGGTGACTACCCCCTTTTGCAAGCAAAGATCACTTGTGACTTTGCTTTGACTTGACAGCTCACCTTTTGACAGTTGTCACATCAAAGCAAAGTGGGGGAAAAACCTATTTGGAGCCTCTCTGGATCAATGTCCAGAGTTGGTACCTGAGGCACTTTGACAGCAGTTACACCCCAGGACATTGCCCAGGCAAGGCTTCCCATTTTGGACCTGCAGAAGTGCACACCTCCACATTTTCGCAAGTCCAACTAAAAAAATTTTAAAAAAAAAATTGCAAAAAAATGTGCACACATTTGCAGTCCATTTTTTTTAAAAGGGGGTGTGGCCAACCAGTGACAGCCTCTCCAGTGTGCTGCTTGGGCACTTCGGAGGGGCTCTCACTGGTGGCGGCACAGGCAAGATCACCAAGAGTGGCAAGGGTTTTTTTTTGCCACTCTTGCCAAGTACCTCACTCGCCACTTAATTTTACCCACAGTAGGATTGGTCACCTGGGCATTGGTTCTCAGGGTGGCTTGTTGGAAAAAAATAAGCAACCCTGTGGGAAGTGGTCTAGGTTCGGACAACATGACAACCCACCGTGGCTAGTTACCCATGATGGGTTGTCGTGTTGTGTGAACCAGGTCACTCAGTTTAAACATGGTGCCAAACCATGGTTTATAAAGGTTAACCACAGCTTGGTGCGAAGTCCAAATTGACAAACCGTGGTTTGTGGTTAGTTCACAAACCAGGATCAGACACCATAGCTGAAGCAGGTTTGCAAACCGTGATTTGCCATGACATCCAAACTGGCAAGCCAGATTTGGCAATCCGTCCTTCTCCAGAGGCTGCCGTGAAGAGGGGAGTGCTGAGCGGCTGGCAAATAATAATAATAATAATAATAATAATAATAATAATAATAAAAATTTTATTTCTTACCCGCCTCTCCGTCTAGATCGAGGCGGGGAACAACAAAAATATAAAATACACAATACATACTATTAAAACATCTTAAAACATATTAAAAACATCATAAAAAACATCATTAAAACATCATTAAAACATCGTAAAAACATCTTAAAGGCAACCTAAAATTCCGCCGGATAGGCCTGCCGGAAGAGATCAGTCTTTATGGCTTTTTTAAATTCCAAAAGACTGGTGAGCTGACGAATCTCCTCCGGCAGGCCATTCCATAATCTGGGAGCAGCAGAAGAAAAGGTCCTCTGGGTAGTACCCGTCAGCCTAGTTTTGGCTGACTGAAGTAAATTCTTCCCAGAGGACCTGAGTGTGCAGGGGTGGATTGTATGGGAGAAGGCGATCCCGTAGGTAGCCTGGACCCAAACCATGTAGGGCTTCTTGTGTAAAGAGCACACAAGAGACTCTTACTGGTGGTTCCCTGATTACACCCTCCTCAGTGCTCGAGTTTGGCTGTAACCCAGTTCACGCTGGTGGTTCTCTACATCCGAGCTCTGAGAACAACTCACAGTACAGTTTAAATGAGAAAAAGAATTAAAATCATAAAAATTAATATGCTCGTAAATAAAACACAAAATAATGGCAAGAGTTAAAAGACAAGTCTTCAACTTAAAACCATATTCAATTCTAATTGGCACACAACCCTACATTCCACGCCCCAAGCCCATCTCAGTGCTCCACCCATGTTTGTGTGTGGATCACCATTAAGTATCAACAGATTTTGCACATTTTTATGTTCATTGGTGGAGGGAGGTAGCAGAATTGTGGGCATATACAATTTTTTAATTTTTTATTTTTTGGACCGTGTAGATCTTGGTTGGGTGTTTTAAAAAGTTGCAAGAATGCTTCTTTGGCACATTTTTTCTCTCAGCCCTACAACATACTTTATTTCAATAAATGTTAAGAACAACTTTAAGTCCACCTTCCCAGTGGCCTTCCTGTTGGCGTTTACAGAGTGTAAAAAATGTAATCAATTCAACTCTTCTGTCAACTAGCTTTCAACTCTTACAACTCTGTCCCAATTGTGTTTATTGGAAAATAAATTTACCTGAATTCAATGGGACTTACCTCCTTGTAAGCAGAGTTACAGTAAGCCTTAGATAATTTAGAGATGACAGAGCCTTTGCCAAAGGATCCACAATTCCCCTCACCACATTTGCCATGATGAGTGTTCCACTGCCTTCTAATGAGCATTGCAAACCCCAGTCTTCCTTTTGATATTGGAGCTGGAAAGGGGAATTGCACAAGTAGTTGTACTGCACTGTAGTCTGGAGGCACTTGGTGGCCACCAAAGGTGCACTGGAAAACTGCCAGATGATCCCAGCCCAACTCAATCTCCAAGCTTGAGAGGAGGGGGCCCAGCCCTGCACTCAAGCTTGGAGTGGGAGGAGGGGGCTGGAGCTTGTCATCTTCACACTGTGCTTCTGAGGCGCTCCAAGCGGCTCAAAAGCACAGCAACTGCAGTAACAGTCCCTCCTTGCCCCTCCCAGCTCTAAGTTGGGGAAGGGTGCAGGGGATTGTCTTCATATCTGTGTTTGGTATTTTGTGAATTGCTGTGAACCTCCCAGAGAGCTTCAGCTATTAGGCAGTATAGACATTAATAATAATAATAATAATAATAATAATAATAATAATAATAATAATAATAATAATAATAATAGAGTTTTTGAGAGGTGCAGTGTGAAGTCAGGAACAAGACTCCTTCACCTGGGGAAAGGGACAGGGTCCTGGCAAATACACATTTTTGTTTTGCTATAAAGGCCAGCCCAAATATCTGAACCCCTGCCTTTTCTCCATAATGGCAGGCTGACAAACTGAAGTTTTGAAGCTGGGGTGTACTAGAAACCATACTCCCAGCATTGTCCGAGTGTCTCACTCTGTCACATAGTCTTCCATGCTTGAACCCATACTCGCTGTCCTCACTCCTCACACACAAGCCTATAGCCTTGGTACCTTGCCCCTTTTGCCTCATTGCCATGGTCCTAGCTTTCCCCTCGTCATCCCATATTGTCACTACAGTTCTAGTAGTGCAGTGAGAAAGGGCAAATGAGGGTTGAATTGGCGATGCCGCACTAGAACTTCCCATGGAGCAGGCTTGGATGTGATCTACCTGCCTTACTGGAAGGCAGTTGCAGCTGGGAATAAAGTTAATGGCACAAAATGTATTCATTAGCTGTAAGTGTTTCTGGAAAAAATGTTGGTTTGGGAGAGGGTTATAATCACCCAGGGTGGCTGGGTGACCGGCCAGATGGGCGATTTAAAAATATAATAAATAAATAAATAAATTATAATGATTTTCTGTGTCACAATTAAACTGTGTTTACTTGATGTGTTGGAATGACATGGTTAAAAACAAGGTGTACTTTTTCATAATATTATTTTTCCAGGTAGTAACAAAATGTACAACAGATAAAGGCAGGAGTGTTGTAGTTATTCTTATAGGACAGTGATGGCGAACCTTTTTGAGCCCGAGTGCCCAAACTGCAACACAAAACCAACTTATTTATTTCAAAGTGCCAACACTGCAATTAAACCTGAATACCAAGGTTTTAGTTTTAGAAAAACAACTCATACAGTTGTCCAAACTAATTAACATCTTTTGTCTTAAAAGAAAAACATAATAACAGAGCTTTCAATGATACAAACCCTGCTAAGCAGGATTTTTTTTTTGTTGGAAAAAAAAATCAACTCAAAAAATTATTATAGTACTACATTGTACACATAGCCTGAAGGGAATTTATACAAACTTTTTAAATAATTAGGCACATGTATTTATGGATAAGGGATTCTCAACTTGTAATATGATTATATGCCAGACTGAAATTGTATGGGGCAAGCTTTACCCCGGGTCCTTTCCCTGCTTCTACAGGTGTCGGATTAGTAAAAGTAAAAGTCAACCTGTACTAGGATGAGCAAGATAAACAAGAAAACTAAACGTGCTTAACACATTTTAAACACTTTATGTTTTGGACTGCAAACACTGCATTAGGTAAAAGTTTGCATTGGGCATGCTTTTGCACAATTAATGTGATTTTTGCTATTGCATGCATGCTGATAATTTGTCAAACCTTGGCTCCTACTCCATTAGTTTGAGAGCAACACATGCAGCACTCGGGTCAACTGTTAGGGCTTTACATCCAAGCCATGATCTGTGCATCATTCTTCAAAATCTTTTAAATGTGATAACAATGTAGAAAAGAATTTTGTAACAGGAATCCTAGAATAAAATCATTCTGTCCCACACTGTGAGAAAGAACAAGATCATTAGTGTTTTGCAGAAGGAGACGGTCTTTTCGCGATCTGGTGACCAATGAATGGCTCGAGTGCCCACAGAGAGGTCCCTGCGTGCCAGCTGTGGCACCCGTGCCATAGGTTCGCCATCACTGTTATAGGAAATTGTCTAATTAGGGAGAGGATCTATTCACATGTTCCACAGTAAAACTTTCTATGATGCAATCTATTTGTTTATTTTGTTGGATAGCCATCAGTGTTACAAAATCCAGCGATGGTATTTATGTATCCCAGACGAAAGAAAATAAGAACCAAAAATTGCAATAAAACAGTCTTGTAATGCAGCTTCATGGAAGATAATATTTAGGCACAGAAATCCAAAATATCACTTCCTCTAAGTAATGGCAGCTTTGAAAATGGATGGCAAGTCTTCCTCAATTATTTCTGCTATGTTTTCTTTCTTAACTCATGTGTCCTGTCAGCAAGGAACTGGATGCAGGATCTGCCTTCCTCAAGAGGAAGAGTTCTGCTTGTGGAAGGTCCCTCTGCCCAATCTTTGGGGATTCCCTCTCCCCCTGCACCACAAGTTCGACAAGGTATCCTGATTCTCTGTGTAGCATTTTCAGTGGGCTGGAGAGACTCCTGCGAAAGATGGGGCAAGGACATCCACTTCTGCCAGCGCAGTTGATCCACCTTAAATCTGGATCCAACCCAAGATAAGCAGAATGGCTACAATAAGTACACTGAGCACTTGAGTGAATACTAAATCTCAACAGATGCAGAACAGCTCCAGTGAACTGTTCCATTAAGTTTAATGGGGGATGGTTTGCATGATTTAGTGTGTGAATCTTGATACAAATGACATTTTAAATGTTAGATCTGAAGTCTGCGGTTTTATTATTATTTTTTAAGTGCATGTTATCTTGCCTTTTCTTCAGGAAAGTTTGGGTGATCTTATTTGATCTTCCCAACAGCTTGATTAGGTCTGTTAGGCTGAGAAATGGTGACTAGTACAAGAGCATGAACTTTGTAGTTCAGCTGGGTTTCGAACTTGGCTTCTCCATGGCCTGGTCAAACATAGTTGCCTCACCTTCACACTGGTTTGGTTGATTTCAGTATGAAAACACTACAATCCCATTACCATATGTGTATATGGTGTGGGTGGGTGCATGTATGATGTGTGGGTGCATGTATAGTATAAAATGCACTCATTTGTTGACTTTCCAATAATTGTGTTTGTTTAACTTGAACTTTATTTTAACATATGTCGGAGGCTTGTCTTGCCACCATTTTTCTAGTAAAATCTCCAATATGTACATTATATATAAGAAGCTCCCATAGCAAGACCTTTAGCTGGGGAAGACTGGTCAAGTCCCTTTTTGTGCCTCAGAACACAGGATATCCGGAACTAGACTATAGTGTGGGTTGACATTAAACCAAGATGTTCATGGTGGTAGTGAAGATTGACTGTCTTTTCCATTATTCTAGGGCCACAAAAAGGCTGAGTCTATACCCATCTACCGTTTCCAAGGCTATTGTTTCAGCATTCAGTATGTTTGTGATTAAGTCAGCAGACCAGAGAACATGAAGGGTGTGCTATTCAGTGTAGAATCACTTCCATCTGTTGTAAATTCTTGTCAGATGTTGGGAAACAGCAGGCAAAAGCTAATAGCAAGTGTTCTATCTATTGTCCAAGGAGAAGCTATTTATTGTATAGGCTTATACTCTGCTGTTAATTAAGTTAATGTATTTTGTTTTATATCTATCTATCTACATCTATATCTATCTAAAACAAAATACCACACGCACACAGACGCGCACACACACACACACACAACTTATATTGCTTGCATGGCTGAAATAATAGATATCACTTCTAAAAATCATATAAAGCATTTTTATATGCAAATAGGAAAAAAAACCCATCAATAAAGGACATCCCTTTAAAGACCAGTGAAATGGGTATTTAGTCAGGTTTTTTGGTAGAACCATCCAAAAAGATGGTGTAGGGAAACCAGCATTCAAGATAAGCCTTAGAAGAAAAGTGCCCCATGGAAACTTAAACTTGTGATGAGATTCTGTCTGTCCTCATTGGCCCAGTCCTGTTATGTGCACAAGCCTCACTCCCCTCTCCTTCTCCAGTGTGGCTGTGGGGAGGAGATCAGATGCTTTTGCTTCCAACTTATATTAAACACAGGTTAGCATGGTATGCAAACGTTAAACTGTAGTTAATCTTAACTGTGGTTGAAACAAGCAAGCTTCATAAACTATGGGTTGAAGTTGGGTTCTTTCAACTAACTATAGTTAAGACTAACCACAGTTTGTTCAGATCCAAACATGCTTAATTGTGGTTAGTCTGAAATAGAAGCAAACGCTTCCAAATTCCTCCTCCCAGCCATGCTGGAGGGGGAGGAGGAGGGAGCATGTGAGTGCAAAGCTTGCCATGATTTATCATTATGTTCAAATGAGGCCACAGTGTCCCAGTTCCTGGTAGACCAGCTACTTATCTATAGAGGTGGTATGGAGTGAAGAAGAGGCTGGGCTGTGAAATCAGTCCCCAATCGAAATCGAAATCTCTGCATTTGTCTCTCAGCCTCTGCCCTTCCCACTTGTGGGATTCCCATAGGCCAGCCTTCCCCAGTCTGGTACCTCCAGATGTTTTGGACTACAACTCCCAGCATTCCTAAGCATTGGCCATGCCGGCAGAGGATGACTGGGGTTCTCTCCCCACTGTTTGCAGTATTAAAGACTTGTTGAAAGGATTGCTGAGATAATGGCCTGGTTCACATGACATGCTGGGCTCATCGGGGGTTGTTTAACTCACGATGAGCCTTGATGCGTGCCGGGCAACATTTTGAACATGCAACCCCTGATCGGGGGTTGCCCTGTCATGTTAACCCAGCCACCATGGGTTATTTGAGGGTTAAACAACCGTCGCATAACCCTTGGTTTGTAGTAAGAGTTATACGAGGGTTGTTTAACCCTCAACCCATGGTGGCTGGGTTTCGCACAACACAGCAAACCCCCCCCCCCATTGCCCTGATTGGGGGTTGCATAATCAGAATGTAGCCCAGCGCTGGTCATGGCTCATTGTGGGTTAAACAACCCCCAATGAGCCCAGCACATCATGCAAACCAGGTCAATGTGACCTGGTTCAGATGTAATGGGTAAACCACGCATAAGCCTCAGGCTTGTTCACTCCCCCATTCCCTCTTTCTTGCACCAGAGGAGGAGATTTGAAGCATCCACTTCCTTGATGTCTGCAGATAAGGACTGTGGTTTTTATTTCAATTATGGTAAGTGAGAACCATCCTGGCTTGCTCACTACCTAGAGTTTAAACAGACCTAAGTTTGGACATCATAGGAAATTCTGTTTTTGTTTAAAATGAGAAGTGAACATTTCAAATCTCATGCTAGTGGACAAAAAGCGGAGGAGAGCTCATGAGCCCAAGGCTTGCCACCATGGTAGAGAATGATGGTTTCTCATTGCATCTGAACAGAGCCTGTATGTGAATTGATTTGAACATTCGGAAAGTACTGTATAATACTTAAGTATGATGATGAATGGCATGACAGAAGGCATAGAAATGGAGACAAAGGAATCCAGGCAGAAGGTAATTGTAGTGCTCTGGATTCTAAAGAAAATTGGAAAACAGGTGATACCTTAGTTGTGGGAATTAATTTTTCAGTGCAGTAACCAAAAGTGTACGGAACATCTAACCTTCACACCCACCAGTCTTGTGTAAACAAGTGGTAAGTCTTATATTGATGGGGATGAATTGTTCAGATGTGAACATATTTGGGATGAGGCTACACCAGCGGTTCCCTCATACATCCCTCAGGATGTATCCTAAGAAGAGCTGGGCCAATCTGCATCAGAGCATATTAGAGTAACTGAAATGCAATATATTTGTATATTAAGTACATGACTTTTGATCGGTGCAAGGCTGAATTGCCTCATCAAATTTGGGAGCAGCTAACTTAGTTTTTAACAAGTTGCCATTGAAGAAAACCAAAAGGTTGAAACACGTTTGACAACCAGAACTATTATTCACCATACATACGGTGATTTGAACTGTCACTCTGTCCGTACCCAAGGATATAATTTTGTTAAGCAATTTCTTGAATGTATCTGTTTTCATTCGCAACTGTGGGGGTGAGATTTGGCCAACTGTTGCTGATCCCTATTTTAAGAACAATATCCTGAGATCAACAGGTTTCCATATTTCAGATACATTTTTCCTTCTATATCTACTTATTTAGGGGCCTAGTAATTGGGCACCATAAATTCCTCACATGCACCTTGTGACACATCTCCCAGCCTCTGAACATTTGAAACCAACATGTGCAAGTCCCACTTTTAGTTTTCCTTAATGTCATATATGGTTCCTTTGGGCTAACAGCATCCATAGCTTGGTTTCCCATAGTAGCAGAGCACAAACTACAAGATTTTGGGACTCAGTCAGAAATATGTTAGAATTCATTGACTTCTTGATCCAAGGCACTTGGTTGGACTAGTATATCTCAGTCAAGTACTCCTAAAAGCTGCTTTTTCTACTTTATTGCTGGTTTTACTGCTGGTTGACTGTATTATTTACTGCTATTGTACTTGATTTTCATAGCTGCATACTATACAATGTATAGGTTTGAAGCTGACTGTACATAGGATTGCACTATAAAACAATCCTATGATTTTAATGGGACTTCCTCCCTAGTAAGTGTGCATAGATAGCATTGCAGCCTTAATTTGTTTTCATTTCTGTTGTTAGCTGCCTTGGAAGTTATTCTGCTGAAAGGTGGAATATAAGCATTTAATAAACAAATAAGTATGCAAGCAAGCATACCGCAATAATAATAGCAGTTCTATGGTCATCATGTAGATAAGTATTCAGACTGGCAAAACTAGGTTCATGAAATAGGAAAGTATTTTATACTAATCCTAGCTATTAAGCAACTGGATCATACAGAGGTGGCTGTCTCCACATTCTGAAAATAGGATCCCTGAAAATAGGGCCATAAATGGCTTATTCATAAACGTCTTGTAAATGATGTATAAATGGAAGCATGTGACAGAAGCAGAATGGAAACCAAGGCTTTTTGACTGATGGTAACGGACATCACAACCACAAGAGTATCCTTCCTGTCTATTGCTTCCACCTTCTGCAAGGGTTTTACAGTATGCCATGTTCCTGAAAAACAAAGTATTTCCACCCTGACAACTCTGAGAGCATCATTGAAAACTCGGTGAAAGACTTCTGTTCATTGCGCAGCAGCAGCAGCAGCAGCAAATACAAAAGACAACTGATTAGGATGTAAATGACAGAATGGGAAGTTATAATCATGGCTGTAAATATTCCTTGACACTCATATGCCTAAAAAAAAGCACTGATGCTGCCACCCAGGAATTGGAATTACTTTTACAGACCTGAATAGTAAAGAAATTATTGGAACATCGCACTCGTGCTTCATCCTCATTTAAATGCTGCAAGAAGGCAGTATTTCGGTGTGTGGATCTTATATTGTATTTCCCTATTCAAAACGTTTGCCAGCTTGCTCTTCTGCCCACTCCTATGTGTCATAGGGCTGCTTGCAAAATGGAATAAACCAGCTGCTAACCTGAAAGGATCAATTATTCACCTGTTGAGGGTGACTAACTGGCGCTCTGTTTCCTGTTTAGTCCCTGTCTGAGTGCTACTTCACATCATGATGCTATACTTCACGATAATTTCCATATAAGCCTACACACTGTCACTCAAGAAGGACTTTGTGGGTATTTAGATATGATATAATGACTTTCTAATCCATGGTACTGCATGGCAAAATAAACTCCTGTTTTGCATTTCAGAAGTGACCATTTATAGATTTTTCTTACATGGAGATTATCTTAGTTTAGGAAAAACGGAACTGACACAACTACCCCATTTTCACATTTCACATTTCACCCGTCCCCCAAGATGGCACCGATAGGTTCAGTTGTTGGTGTCTCCCTCTATTCTAATTCAATACCTAATCAATTCAGGGTGCAGTCCAAGGCAGCTGCCCGTAACCCTCTGAACTTGGAGGATTACTGGCATCCTTTGCCTGGCAGGAGGACTGAGGAGGCGAAGGTTGCCTCCGCAGTCCTCCTGCCATGCAAAATACTTAGATGGTTGATTTCGGCAATCTAAGTGTGGCACCTCGGAGCGCAAAGAGAGGAGGCTGAGGTGCTGCCAGGATACTGCACATGCTGGCAGAGCCTGTCTCCTCCCCTCCCCACCCCCAAAAGCCCATCTCCTTGGAGGCGCAGTCAGCGTGGTTCTTTCCGTGCTGGCTGTGAGGGCGGGGGGAGGGCACTCCAAGTTCAGAGTCCCAGCTCTGACCTTGGAGTAACTTTCCAAAGTCAGAGCTGGGACTCCCGAATTACCCTATGACTGTCTAGACTCTATCTAGCAGCCATAGGATTGTGCTGCCAGTCAATATTACTTCCCCTGCTGCTCCCCTAGATGCACACAGAAGTGGTGCTGGTTTTGAGACTTGGAATAAAAGGGACATAAGGATTATCCATGGGTAAAATTAAGTGACCCTATATAAGGCATCAAGGGTGGCTCAGTGATAGAGCACATGCTCTGCATGCAGAAGATCCCAGATTCAGTATCTGATATCTCTAATTAAAAGGATCAGGTAGGTAATGGGAAAGACCTCTGCTGAGACTTTGGAGAGCCACTGCCAGTCAGAGTAGACAAAACTGGTCCAGGTGCACAAATAGCCTGACCTGCTATAAGATAGCTTCCTGTGTTTGGTTATGAAAGAGAATCCATGAGACAGTTTGGCTGCAGGAGCTATGTTGTCTTTGACACAGAGGTGTCCCTCAACTCCAAACATATTCTTACCACTCGATCCCAAAGCCAGGCCTGAACCCAGACTGGGGAGGGTTTCATCATATAATCGGTTTCATCCAAGAAAGCCTGCAGTCACCCCGCCACAACTCTCTCAGTCGCCTTACCTAAAAATGGCATGTTTGTGACTGGGCGATAGTTGTCACAAATCCTTGGGTCCAGGGTGGGCCAGTTCAGGAGGAGCTGCACTACTGCCTCCTTTAAAGCACTGGGCACCCCTCCTTCACACGGCAAGGCATTAACCATACCTGGGACCCACCCAGCCAAGCCATGCCTGCCAGCCTTAATTAGCCACGAGGGACAAGGATCCAGAGGATACGTGGTTGGCCGCATGTCTGCAAGCACCTTGTCCATGTCATCAGGCCGCATTAACTGAAATTGTTCCCACAAAACGTGGCTACATGGTGCATTGGGCACCTCACTTGGATCTGCCGTAACAGTAGCATCTAAATTGCTTCAGAACTGAATTAAGGATAAAGTTAAGGATAAAGTGCGATGAAGTGGGTTAGCAACCTCCGAACCACATAGTGCAGCTGTGAAACAAACATAGAGGAGCTGCACCACACCTTGTACAGAAGCTTTTTAAAGACATAAAAGTTAGCCATGCTGTACATCTTGCACAGGAGGTTTTTTTAAAAAAAAGATTTAACATTTTTTGACCTGCAGAGGCACAGGAGCTTTTAAATTTATTAATATTTATATACCACTTAATATTAAAAATCTCCAAGCAGTTCACCTACCAATATTAAAAGTCACATTTAAATACAATATTAAAACACTATTAAAGACATAAAAGTTGACCACTGAGGCACATGCTTTTTAAAGACATGAAATTTGGCAAGCGACAGCCAATATTTTTTTTAAGTGGATTGCACTTTAAAAAATAAAATGACGCCAAACACGCACAAAGTGCTTGGGAAAAAATGCAGTGCGAGAGAAAGGCTCTTACTAGCGCTGGTGCAGGAAACGCCAGGCAGTGCCACTTTGACTTTTTCAGTGGCAGCAGATGCAGGGGGGTCTGGTGATCTGCCAGAAATGGCTTGGCGGGCCGCATGGAGGCCCCCTGGGTTAAAAGATGAAGCAGGAATCATGCCAAGAAATTAAATATACGTAGTCCAGTTGGGCAGAAGGGACTACAGCTTTGACACAGAGTGCATGCTTTGCGTGTAGGAGGTCCCAGAATCATTCCCAGTATCTCTACTTTAAAAGGAACAGGAAGCAGGTAACGTGAGGGACCTCTGCCAGTCAAGACAGTACTGGGATAGATGGACAGAGAGACTGCCCTGGTATAAGGCAGCTTTCCTTAAGGATTGTAGCCTAAATTGGGTAGGGTGTATGTTGACTTTAGATTTGGATGGTGAGAAATTGCTGGGCACATGAATAGACTATTTACCACACTTCACCTCTGATATTAAAAGATACTTGCATACCCTTAACAGCAAACTTTACTGTCATATATTCTCTGAACACATAGTTCTTTATTTTACAGATGCTACAATAGTAAAAAGCCCACAGGAATTGCTATTGCCCTTATAGGACATGAAAATGTTCCAGAAAAAAACATTAATGGGATTTCAGTACTTTCCACATTGTATAAGTGCTGAAAACCATGTTTTTCAGCAACCATAGTGTTTAGGTTTCTCAGGCAAGGTTAGACCAGCTTCACTCCAGAACTTTGCGTTCAAGAAACTGGTTAAGTCTCCCACAAGTGCATGTCCAGCATGTCATGGGATATTAATATGTTCCTTACTAAGCTGATGAAACCTCTTTTTGAATCATTAGGTTCTTGTGAGCCTCAGGATCCTAACAAGGAAGGTTTTTATCCTTAGTGGAAGTGGCTTCAGCCTGCGTAGCAGAACATGTAACATTGTTAAATGGCTGATCCACACTATGTTGTTAATAATAAAAAGTGTTTTACATCTTGAGAGTAGTAATATTAACTAAGCCAGACAGCAACCTTCTTTATTTACAAATGGGAAAACTCAGATGTAGAAAGGTGAAATCACTTTCCAAGGCACCTCAGCCCTAGATGGAGAGAAGAACACATCTAAGGAAGAACAGTTTGATACAAATTCAGGTAAAAGTTCTCTCGAATGGAACATGACACTCTTCTCAATCAACCAATAGATTTTTAAAATCCTACTATTTTATGTTTCTTGTATTGAGTATTTTATCAATAAGCAGAGGCAATTCATTAGAAAGATGTACCCTTCCCTCCACCTATTACAGATGTATCCACCAAGTACAGAAAGATGTATCCTTCCCTCCACCAATTATAATGGTCCAAGTTAGTCTACATATGGAGTCAGAAGCTCCTGTTCAACGAACTGGACAGATTCATTTTCAAAACAGCTCTTCATTGGACTTACAATTGTGGCAGAAATCCATAATATTTCAGGGAACAGATAACACCTTTAAAACTACCGTCTCATTTTCATAGGCAGTGTTTGTGAAGTAATCTAAACTTTCTTAATGCATCAATTTCCTAATTTCAGTAGGAAGAATGCTTGCCTCCAAGGGTTGTTCGGAGTCTCAGTTAATATTTGTAAAGCACTTAACGATGAAAAGCTCAAAATAAATATTAAGTACTTGACAAAGAGCAAAGGCTTGGCCTTGTTCCAGGTTGTAAGTAACTCATCTTCCTTAACCTGCCAAATGAATCTAAACTAGTCAGAGACAAGACCTGTTGAGTAAGACATTCTGTCACTGTGCAGCTGGTAGAGGTGATATAGACGGAAAGTATGAATGTGTGGAGGATTGGATCAGGGAGAGGTTTCCCACCCCTGCTTGCTGGGGCCAACTGTATGCATAGCCCTGCTGCCAAGTTTATTTTAAATACAGTGGGTGCTTTATGCTCTGTCTATGCAGGTATGACATTGGTGACATTTCAAAAACGGTAGCAGGAAAATGGCCAGAAGCTAGCAGGGAAACTGGAATACTAAAATCTATTTTGGGGATTCTGATGCAAGACCAAATTGGTCCAGCTCATGTGCTTTGGTCTTTCCCAAAGTTTCATATGCACCTGTAGTATAGAACTATCATACATTTGTGATTCTACACCTTGTCACAACCCATGTACTTGGAGTGCCCCAGGCTTGGCTTAGCTTTCTTGCCCCTAGTACTGGTCCTCTCACTTAAGCAGCTTTGTCTGAAGCTCAACAGCGCTGCTTTTTCCGCCTGAACCACACCAAGATGAGACATAAAACATACATTGAGAGCATATTTCAGATACAGCTGAAATTTACACATGTTCTATGGCATAATGGTAAGGATTATGTCCCAGGTGGATTTCGAACATTGCAGTGAATCATGGTAGTCAGATGAATAGTAAGCAAAACTGTGTTCAAAGAAAGCAGCACTACTTGTCATGGCATTGGCCCTTACAAACTTTGTACATCAGTGTACATACCAGGTCAAGTTTCCTGCAACTGTAAGCCTTACCGTGACAACTTTTTCTTACAGCTTTTTACACTTACACAATGCTAATTCTCTAATAGTATGTGACAACTCTGGAAGAGTTGGCCACTTTGGCATACATATTTCCCCAGTTAAAGACCATTCCTATTTGTCTAGAGGTAGGTCTTCAATGTGAAGTGTGTGCTTGTCCTCATTTCTATCCACTTTAATAACCTGGTTTTAGAACATGCTGTTCAAAATGTTATTTCCGTGGTTCATTCACAGTAACTGAGTTACCTATTGCAGAGTAACAGAGGAAAATGACAGGTTCCAGAGGTCTGAGTGTTGCTTGAGTATATCTTTCTGACAATGAGAGATATTCTACATTGTGGCTTTTCCACAATTGTTAAAGAGAGAAGTCATATTGCACCCAGATAATGTGTGCTATCCTTGGAGAAGTGATCATGTTTAAATACTAGAGCACCTTTCTTTGTTTTGCACGCATAATCTTAAAGTTACTTGATTGTGCAATGGGAGTTGTTGCTGGAGCAGGAATATGTGGGTGCAAAGGAGTGCTTTTGTGTAGTTCTACACACACACACACACTGCACTCACGATCTTAAAGTTCATGTGCCTCAGTTTCCCCCTTTCTGTGGTATGGATTTCTGGGGATTGAAAAGACTGCTCTGACTCTGGTGACCCTGCCCTCCACCCCAGCAACTCCAGTGGGCAGCCGCTACCATTACTCAGGACCTTAGCTGTAAATCAGATGAGATCAGGTTGGATTGGGGCCTTGGGTATTGGTAAACATTCCCAGGCCTCTTACAGCCTGTGGTTTGTATGTCCAATGATTGGGGATGAGGACAGTAGAATATTAAGTCGTGATGGGGGGAACTGTTGTTTTCTTACAATGGACACTTTGTTTTTCCATTCAATGAACCATGTGTCCTACATTGTAACCAGACAGGATCTGATTGCATGTTTTGCTAGACTCTTATGGCTATCATTATGTAACATTTGCAAACATTACGATGGTTTTTTAAGAAAAGAACTATTTCAATGCCAGCAGTTACTGAGAGAAATGTAGAACTCTAATTCCCAGGCTCAAAAGCAAGTGCCCAGTACTACCATTCCCCACAATGATTCTAAGTAGACTTCCATGTGACCAATTTATTAAGGGGCGTGCGGGCTTTTCTCTTGCATTTCTGGATGCACCAATGCCTACAAGGCCAAAAAAGAGAGGAAACAGTCCAAGCTGTGCTGAGGTGTGTGACTCTCTCTCCCATCACGCTCAACCTAAAAAGGCTATTAGTCTATGTGATGGAGATAGTAGCCTGGTATCTTAGTTAATCCTGCTTCAGATTGCTTTAGCACCAGGGCCAGAGCAAACTCTCCCTGCAGCGGGAGAGCAAGCGCACACCTCTGCTGCATCTGCCTACCCCCCCACTGCCTCGTCTCACACCGTGTGTGTGTGTGTGTGTGTGTGTGTGTGAGTGATCTTGATGGAGGAAAAAGGGCAGTGGTTAAAATGCCTCTTCTCCAGCACCACTGCTCTGATCGAATTAGCAAACAGCCCCTCAGCTTCCCCAAAGCTTCCATTTCATTTAAAAAAGAGAAAGAGAAAATGTGGGGAGAGCCAATCATAGATCTCCAGCGTGACCTGAAGATGCCAAATTAGTCAATACTGTGCAAGCTATTATGGTGCAGAAGTAGTTTTACCCTTGCATTTAGATTATTTTGTCAAATGCCCCAAGTGTAAGGCAAGTATGCCAGCAGCACTGAATTTGTCAAGTAGTGTTGCTTTTTTACTTTAAGACAACATCGGTTAACTACGGTATGTGACAAATTTAGGAGAAGCTTCCAAAAAGGTAAGAGCACAATGGGCATGATCCAGCTGAAGTTGAGAACTTTCAATTTCTGATGGTTTTTCAGTGGGATGGTTTTTAAACAGATATTTATTTATTATTATTTCATTTTTATACCGCCCAATAGCTGAAGCTCTCTGGACGGTTTACAGCAATTAACAAGACAGTCCCTGCCCGCAGGCTTACAATCAAAAAGACATGACACACAAGGAAAAAGGAATGGGGAAGGAAAAAAGGGGGAATATTAATTAATACTCCTGGCAGGGCTGGTGGAGGGCTCTTCTCCCTCCAGTCAGCCTGCTGGAATGGCTGCTGGTGGTGACAGTTGAGGGAGGAGGAGCCTTCATGAGGGAGGCCTTAAACAGATACTTAACTTTCCAATTGAAAGCAATGGGGCTTAAAAGTGCTTAACTTTAGTTGGATCATGCCCACCATGAATACACTGGAGCAATGCTCTTTTCAATATGTTTTAGACTAAAGCACTTACTAAGGGTATATTTATACTACACATTTTATGACTAGGTAACTGTCATAGCTTCCCTGAAATGATCTTGGGACTTCTTAGTTTTGAGAGTGTTGAAATTTCTGTTTGAGATACTGAGACCACCTCACAGAAATACAATTTCCAGGATTTCCTGGTGTTAGGGAATGATTGCTTTAAAGTCTGTGTAGATAGATCCTGAATGCTTTTTCACACTCACTGAAAATGAAACATAAAGTACCATCATGTACATGCAATCGTGTGCATGTTTGCATAGAATTAAATCCCACTGAGTTCAGTGAGGCGTATTCCCAAGTAAGTGTGCATTGGACTGCAGCCTTAGATTTCCCTTCAGCAATTCTTATCTAGAAAACTCGGTGACTTTATTTTTATATGCCAACAAATTATTCCTTTGTTTCCTTGACAATTTAATAAAATATGCTGCAAATGTCATATAAGGATAACGTAGGCCGGTTGCCCTGACTACAAGAAATAAGAATTAATTCCATTTCAAGTGAAAGAAAA
Organism: Shinisaurus crocodilurus; assembly: GCA_021292165.1. NCBI lineage: Eukaryota > Metazoa > Chordata > Lepidosauria > Squamata > Shinisauridae > Shinisaurus > Shinisaurus crocodilurus. The sequence goes on from CM037877.1 coordinate 32,294,521, forward strand.
GTACGGTAATAAGGATCTTTTGCTTAAGTCTCATTTTGTCACTTTGGTTCTTCTTTATTACATGATGCTGAATTATTGTTATGAAAGGTTGGAGAAAATAGCTGCAGTCGGACATAATCCAAGAATGTGCTGTGCAAGTTTCATGCCACAGCTCTTGACAATGCCCTTTAATTCGTCTATTATTCCGAACTTGGCTGCTTACTCTTGAGTGATGAACTTTGAATGTGTTGTGGTGAACTGTGAATGGGTTACTTATGGAAAGTGCCAGACTGATAATCCTGGAATACGAAGTCATTCATTTATCCAAAACAATACAAAGGTACAGAGTAGGCAGAAATACTGAAACTGCACTGCACTATCCAACAGAATAACTTGGGGTTGACAGGATAGATTCCCCACTATAATGGGGAAAACCTGGGATGGGGAACCTCTGGCCTTTGGGCCAAAAATAGCCCATAGGGGTTTCCCATGTGACTCACCAGCCTCTTGCCCAGGTGCTGCCCCCTCTCCCACAGATGGAATGCTACCTCAAGACCTTTCCCAGGCTGGAATTTGGATGTCAGGCTGAAAAAAGTTCCCTGCCCCTGGCCTTTATAATTCTTCATTTCTATAGGAAAGCATGGTTTGTCCTGCTAGAGAGTCCCATAGCTCTGCAGAGAGAATCGGGTTGCTTCTGTTTACATGATCATTTATTTATTAATTTTTTAAAATTTGATTTGATACTCTGCCTTTCAATTCACCTTGCAGGGCATTCCCAGAGTGCCTTGCAAATTAAAACATGCATCAATACAATAAAAATTAATGTAAACAACATTGAAAACAAACCCAGAGTAAAAACAATGCCTGGCGTCTAAATGAAAGTAAGGACAGCACTGGTCGAACCACTCTGGGGAGGGAATTCCACAATTGGGGCACCACTCCTGAGACAGCCCCTCACCTGGTAGCCACCCACCTCCTCTCAGCACGCAGCAGCATCTTTAGTAGGCCATCCTCGGCTGATCTTAACACTTGGGCAGGGGCATATAGAGACACATGGTACTTCAGGTACTCTGGGCATGGAAGTGTACATGATACCAGTGAAGTTCTCATCGTCTTGAGTTGTCTGTACTTAGAGCAGGGGTGTTGAACCTCTTTCAGTCCGTGAAAAAATAAATCCTACAAACGGCCAAATTCCATTTTGGAGAAGCTCTCGGGGGCCGCATTTCAGTGGCGCACGGGGGCCAAAGGCACAAGGGGCAGGGCCACAATACCAAAAATACCAGAATATTTTAGCTTAAAGCTCTTGCTGCCAGTAACTAAGCATTAGGAGAGGCATTTCAACCTTTTCGAATGGAGAAGAAATTGCACAAATGCGGGGAAACCACCGAGCGGTAGGTGCAGGGGAGGGAGTGGGAACCACATGGTGACATGGGGAAGGGGGCATGGTTATCTGGGAAACCCTGGAGGGCAGATTTGGTCCCCAGGTGGTCTGGATTTGGTCCCAGGCCTGAGGTTCAGACTTACAGCAACTTTCAGCTTCTATCCTCCTCCTCCTCATCATCATCCTCATCATCATCATTATTCACATTTAAATCTTGCCTCTCTCCAGGTAGCCCCCACTCCTATTCTATCCTCAGGTTAGGCTGATACATAGTGAGAGCCAAGGCCAACCAGTGACCCTCATTGCTGAGTGGGCTTTTGAATACTCCAACCACTATGCTGCACTGAGTGCAATGTGCTCCTTCACTATGCTGGGGGAGCCTGCCTAGAACATTTCAGGCCCGCCTAGAGCAGATCTTGCCTTGCCTCCCTCCCCTTCTTCCACAGAGCCAGAACACACTGTCCTCAGTAGGTAAGACAAAGACTGGATCAGTTAGGCTCTAGGCTGCCTGATGGCACCACTCATCTAGTCAGTTTCTGTCACAGATGACAGGTTAAGAGGGAACGTGGTTAGCATGAACCATATTTAACATTGGTACAGATGTAACACTAAACCATTGTTTAAGTTAACAAGGGAAGGGAATGGGACTTTATGCTGGAGAGGGCAAGTGGGAAGGGCTCACGAGTATACACCTGAAACTGTATATACATGTGAGAGACATGTTTACAAAGATGTATACCCCAACCTGGTGCCCTCCAGATGTTTTGGATGCCAGTGTGGCGTAGTGGTGAGAGTGTTGGACTGGGACTCGGGAGATCCGGGTTCTAGTCCCCGCTCGGCCATGAAACTCACTGGGTGACTTTGGGCCAGTCACTGACTCTCAGCCTAACCTACCTCACAGGGTTGTTGTGAGGATAAAATAGAGAGGAGGAGGAGGAGGAGGATTATGTAAGCTGCCTTGGGTTCCTTTCAGGAAAAAGGTGGGGTATAAATATAAATAAATAAATAAATAAGCTTCCAGGATTCCTGACCATTAGCCATGTTGCCTGGGGCTGATAGATTTCATAGATCATAGAGTTGGAAGGAGCCTACAAGGCTATCGAGTCCAACCCCCTGCTCAATGCAGGAAACTAGAGGAGGGGTCTCCCATCCAAGTAATACCCAGGCTTGACCCTGCTTAGCTTTCCACGCTCAGACAAGCTGAGCCATTGTAAGCCACAGGCCTGTATATGGTAATCAAAGTCCAAAACGTCTGGAGGGCACTAGGCTGGGGAAGGCTGGTGTTTACCGTACCAGGACATCCATTAAGGACCTGTGATTGGTTAAATCTCTCCTCTGAGAGTTCATTCGATGATAACCCTAAGTTTCCCTGTGAGTAATGTGTGAAATGGCTCCTGCGTGAGGACATGTTGGTTGGGAAAGCAATGTGAGAGATATTCTGCTGGTGACCTCAAGCCACCAGAACAGTTGCCAGTTGAGATCTATCAGGTCCCAGTGCTTCAGTTGTTTAGACAAAAGCTGTACAGCCTTACTACTTCGGGCTCTTAATGCAGGTTCAGAACTTCTTATTAGAAAATTCCAATTGGCTTTACCTTGTATTTTATTATGTTTAATTATTGTTTTTCTGTTGTGTTATAGAGGAGTGGGGGGTTGTTAGCTGCCTAGAAGTTTTTGAAATTAAGCAGGATATAAAATGTTAAGATGAGCAGAAAATGTTCGTTGGACACAAACTGGCACAAATGAATTGCTGTACACTATGTTTTGTCACAGGTTTACCAGCGCCTAATTTTTTCTCTGTTTCTTCTGAGTGGCTTTACTTTCTAAGGAAATTAGATTTATCTAAACATTGTTCTCTGCAGTGAGGAGCTACGGAAGGAAGTGCGCCAGTTGAAACGTGAACTACTAGCAGCCAAACAGAAGAAAGAGGAAAATGTCTCCAAAGCAACAGATAATAAAATTGAAGGTAAGAGATGAAGTAAGGTAACATGTGCTTTCACTGGTATATCAATGCAATGGGATAACTTTCTCATGTTAGCAAGGTGCTAGATATGCTCAGATATCTTGTTCAGGCTTTGTTCAAAAAAGCAAACTGTGATGCTGATTTCCTCAAGCAACCAGCTGATTATATTTATGGTGTCTCCTAATAATACTTCTCACAGAAACATTTCTAAAGTTTTTGTCCCTCCCCCAAAGTCTACTTTGTCAAACAGAAGTTAATGGAGCCACTTAGAATCAAGCCCACTCCAATCTATATAGCTTCACCTCTTCATCTTCCTGGTCTGTCTCGGGTTGCATTCCTCTTTTAATTATATCTTATAACAAAAAATAAAAATGCAAAATAACTTTATAATATTGGGGGGGGGGCATAATGTCACGTGAACAGACGTCCCCTTGCTCTCCTCTTCCCTGCAGATCACCCCAAGATCTACCAGTAGAGACTGATCTATCTTCTGTCCACCCCTGGTTTAAACCACAGTTTCCCATTACACCTAGACCAGGAAACTGGTTTAGTCTTGGCTTACTAACCAGCATATGAAACTGAGATCAGATAAAAGGATGAATGCCCATAAGACAGTGTCATGCCCTCAAACCCTTAGGAAAAAGCACAAAGTTCTCATGTAGTATATAGCTGCTACAGAAGTTGTAGGACTTTAACGACAGCTTCTTCATTCCTTGAAATTTATTTCCTACGACCACTGTGCTAACTCCCATGCTTCAACCATTCCAATGTCTTCTTCGTCTACAGCAGCAAAAGACACCAAATAGTTTTCAACCCTCTTTTAATCTTCCTTTTCTAATCCTGATGCCAAAACAGCCCATGGTTTTAAAAATGCCTTAAAATCCATCTGGCTGTATCATGCAGAGATCTTAACCTAATTTAAACAGGTTATTCCTGATGCTATATACCATCTGTGATTGGGGGGGGGGGAGCCACAAAGAGCCTTGTGGCACACTTAAAGACTAACCATTGTTTTATGTCATAAACTTTTGCGGTCCAAAACCACCTTTTTCAGCTGAATCGCTAAAAGGGGGGAAAGTAACAAAAGGAGATACAGTCATGCCTTGGATTGAGAGCATAATTCATTCCGGAAACGTGCTTGTAATCCAAAACACTCTTATATCAAAACGAAATCCCCCAAAAAAATTTGTACAGAGATTTTTAATTTAAGCCATACTACAGTACTTGTATTGCAAGACGTCGCTTGTATATCAAGTTAAAAAAAAATTAAATAAATATTTAAAAATTTGCTTGTCTTGCAAAACGCTCTCAAACCAAGTTACTTGCAATCCAAGGTATTACTGTACTTGCCATTGCAAAGTTAACATACTGTTTAATGTGTTGACAACGGCCGGTAAGGACTGAAGACTGGAGATCTTACACTATAGGGAGCCATAGAAAGGGCATTCTAGCAGATATAGGTGCTCAGTCCAGTAGAGATGCAAAGGAATGGATAGGAGAAGAAGCACATGCGACATGCATGACTTGAACTCTTAGAAGTTAGATAGGAGACTGGGGAATCCCAGTGTGAGATAGCCGGCAGGTAAAGCAACAGGAACAGAGTGCCCATTGGAGCCTACCTAACTATAAGGGCAGGAAAGATAATAAAAGAAGAGCTGCCAGATTCAGTGGCTCCAGCATTTGTGAAAGGCACTACCTTAGATATTTTGGCATCTCAAATGAAATATTAAGGCTAGCTTTGGGTACACAACTCAGCTAATGATGCAATCCTATGCATGTTTAGACAGAAAACCATCCTACAACTCCCAGCATTACCAGCCAGCCATGCAGTCTGACATTTGGCAACTCACTCTTTTTTTTACCATTAAAGAACGGTGATGATGACATACATTTTTTCTGTCTCCTCTAATGGTTTACCATAAGTTAGCCTGAGCCTTTCTGCTGGCCTGGCTTGTCCTGTGTTGGAAAGGTTTGTTTATGTTTTATTTTTTTCTCCTTAAACCCTGTTGTCTAATTTTATCTCTAAATTCCTCTCTTGTGTCTTTGCATTTAAATGTTTGATTCAAATTGGCATCCAATAAAGCAAACCCCATACAGATGTACGTTTAGGCAAATGTTCTAATCTGCTTTAGAAAGATAAGTTGTCAGTTCCTTTCTGGTGTATTATCAAAACAATGCCTCAGTTGTGAATTGGCAAAATTTAGGCTAGAAAAAGCAACTTGAGCTTTGAAAATAAAGAGGGGATTAAAAACAGTGGTTATTTGAGATACACCCGAGGCAACTTGGAGGTCACATTCAATCATTTGGAATTTTTCAAGAGCCATCTTAAGAGTGGATGAAATCAATAACAATGGCATGGCAGTAAGTAGAGATGGAGAGGCTTGCCCGTATTTATGTATCTAATGTAGCATGTTGGGTTTTTTAAAAAATGAGTGTTTTTCTTAGAAAATGGAAATGAATGTTAATTTTAAGACTCAAAAAATCATCTAGCTCATGTACCCTGTTATAGGTATTATACCCCCCAGGTACTGTCAGAGGGTGAGGGTGAGAATATGCTGTAGCAGAAGGACGTGGCTTCATTCATTTTAGTAATATCTCTCTTCCATGTTCTTCTTGGCTGCAACTTTAGATATTAAGCTATTATTTTGTATAGAAGATTGAGATCAGTGAATCCATCACTGCTAGCAGGGTAATATGGTTCTAGACTGTGAAACTGAGTGTCAATCCCACCTCCTGTCAAGTATGGGCACATAGAGACAAAGAAAGCCAGTGACCTGGTTCGCACAATCACCACAGTCCACCATGGCTTATTTAAGCCATGGTAGGTTGCAGCACGTGCCGAGCAACTTTTATATATTCAAGCCACAACCGTGCTTGTCGTGTTGTGCGAACCCAGCAAGGGTGAATCATAGAATCATAGAAAAGTAGAGTTGGAAGGGGCCTACAACTACAAAGCCATCGAGTCCAACCCCCTGCTCAATGCAGGAATCCAGGTCAAAGCATCCCTGACAGATGGCTGTCCAGCTGCACCTTGAATGCCTCCAGAGTGGGAGGGCCCACCACCTCCCTAGGTAGTTGGTTCCATTGTCTTATTGCTCTGACAGTCAGGAAATTTTTCCTGATGTTTAGGTGGAATCTAGGTTCCTGTAACTTGAGCCCATTATTCCGTGTCCTGCAAACTGGGATGATCGAGAAGAGATCCTGGCCCTCCTCTGTGTGACAACCCTTCAAGTACTGGAAGAGTGCGATCATATCTCCCCTCAGTCTCCTCTTCTGAAGGCTAAACATGCCCAGTTCTTTCAGTCTCTCCTCATAGGGCCTTGTTTCCAGTCCCTTTATCATCCTTGTTGCCCTCCTCTGAACCCTCTCCAGTTTTGTGGTGCCCAGAACTGGACGCAGTACTCAAGATGAGGCCTAACCAGTGCCGAGTAAAGGGGAATTATCACTTCACGCGATTTGGAAGCTATACTTCTATTAATGCAGCCCAAAATAGCATTTGCCTTCTTTGCAGCCACATCGCATTGCTGGCTCATATTCAGTTTGTGATCTACCACAATTCCAAGATCCTTCTCACTTGTAGTATTGTGGAGCCAAGTGTCCCCCATTCTGTAACTCTGCATTTGGTTTCCTTTCCCTAGGTGCAGCACTTGGCATTTATCCCTATTAAATTTCATTCTGTTGTTTTCGGCCCAGCGCTTTAGCCTATCAAGATCGCTTTGAATTTTGTTTCTGTCTTCCTGGAATTTTGTTTCTGTCTTCCTTGTTTCTGGAATATTAGCTATTCCGCCCAACTTTGTGTCATCTGCAAATTTGATAAGCATTCCCTGCACCTCCTCATCTAAGTCATTAATAAAAATGTTGAAGAGCACTGGGCCCAGGACCGAGCCCTGTGGTACCCCGCTCGTTACCTCTCCCCAGTTTGAGAAGGAACGATTGATAAGCACTCTTTGAGTCCGATTCTGTAGCCAATTGTGGATCTACCTGATAGTTGTTCCATCTAGCCCACTTTTAGCTAGCTTGCTAATCAGGATATCATGAGGCACTTTGTCGAAAGCTTTGCTGAAGTCCAGATATATTATGTCCACCGCATTCCCATAGTCCACAAAGGAGGTTACCCAATCAAAAAATGAGATCAGATTAGTCTGGCAGCTTCTGGCTTCTAGTAATCACTGCATTGTTTTCAAGGTGCCTGCAGACTGACTTCTTTATAATCTGCTCCAAAATTTTCCCAGGGATTGATGTCAGACTGACTGGCCTATAGTTCCCAGGTTCCTCCTTCTTGCCCTTTTTGAAGATAGGAACAACATTTGCCCTCCTCCAGTCATCTGGCACTTCACCTGTCCTTCATGATTTCTCAAAGATAATAGACAGTGGTTCTGAGAGTTCTTCTGCCAGTTCCTTTATTACTTTAGGATGCAGCTTGTCAGGCCCTGGAGATTTAAACTCGTTCAGAGTAATCAGGCGCTCCTTGACCATTTGCCTATCAATCTCAAACAAGAGGGTGGGTTGTTGGTGTTGTTAAAAAAACCCATCTACAACCATAAAACATTCCCATGGGCTGTGGGTGGTTTATTATCCATGCCAACTATCCACCCTCGCGGAGTTCACACGACATGTAGAATATGCAAACTGGCCGTACACATGTGCCGCTAAGCCCCAGGGTTTAGTTAACCCACCATGCCTTAGCGCAGTGTTCTCCAACCTTGGGTCCCCAGATGTTTTTGGCCTACAACTCCCAGCATGCCCCAGCCAGCATGGCTGGCTGGGGCATGCTGGGAGTTGTAGGCCAAAAACATCTGGGGACCCAAGGTTAGGGAACACTGCCTTAGCGTGATGTGCAAGCCAGCCCAGTGTGGTGTAGTGGTTAGTATCAGACTAGGACCAGGGAGACCTGGGTTTAATCCCTGCTCAGCCATGAAACTCACTGGGTGACCTTAGACTAGTCACTTTTCTGAACCTCACTTTCCTTCATCACAAGGTTACTGTGAGGATAAAACAAGGGGAAAGGGAGAGGCATTTAGCCACCCTGAGCTCCTTCAAAGAAGGATTGAAATAAAAAAGTAATAAATGTAATACGAAAGGGGAATATGAAGTTAGTCCGTAGCCAGAAGGAAGGGTAGCAAGAGCAAATTCCACTTGTGAGAACATATGGGGTATGTACCAGGGTGGTAGTTCATCCTTCAAGTGGATTCCTAACACCAATGAAGCTAATGGTCATTTTCTTAAAAGATAGGCATCTGCAGCCAGGTCCACTTGTAAGCCACATACTTGTTTGAGTCTTCTAATGCTGTCTGATCTACTGGGACCTTGGTGCTAGTTTGCTTTCTCATTGTCTCCTATTGTGGCACTGTCCTGTGGTCTGGTTTATATATGCTCATCTGGTATTTGGAGATTCTGTTGTACTGCATGATCAACTTGATTATCTTCTTAGTATCATCAGCAGGTTGGTTCTTTCAAGCCCTGTATATTCTTCCACACCTTCTATGGGTTGGCCCATTTATTTTGAGTTTTTTGTCAGCCTCTTGAAATAAAAAACTGTTTACTTTAAAATCACCTAAGGCGGTGGTTTTTCCAGCAACCATTTTGTGCATTACATTAAATCTCTTCCTTCTTTTAAACAAAGAAAATACCCTGGGGCCAGCAATCATTTCACATTCTCCCTGTAAAAAGGGGCTGGCATTGCTTCAAGATTTGTCAACCCTGTCCCATCAGATTACCGCATCAGAACGGGATGTGTATGTGAGGAAACCAAGTGCTCAGGGGCAGATCAGAATCATTGTTCCCTATTCAGTGCCAACATACATGTTTATGCCACTATTTTGTTGTCATATTTGACCCACCTTAATCCCAGCAACAATGGTCTTCCCATCCAATGTCAATGTGTGAGTGTTGCACAGAAAGCTGTTTCCCTCTTGGTCCATAAGAATAGGAAGAGGCAGTATAAATATTGGTCTTACTGTTCTACAAACTCTGCAAACTCTGAAGTTATGTGAGGAGGCCTTCCTCAGAATGCCCACTCCTTTTCAGTTTAGACAGGTAGCTACAGGAAACAGGGGTACCTTATGGGTGGCACCCTCCTTATCAAACTCCTTGCCTAAGGAGAACCACCAGGTTTGATGCTCACTTCTTTTCTTTTCTTTTATCCTGGAAGACAATCTTACTCGGTCACGAGTGATCGCCTGACTGACTGACTGACTTCTAGGTTGTTAAAGCCATTCTGTTCCAGACAACCCTTTGGTTAATTGTCCTGGTTTTTGCTTCAGTTATTGATTGATGTGCTATTATTTTCTGTCTCTCTCTCTCTCTCTCTCTCTCTCTCTCTCCTCTCTCCCTCCCCCCCACTCCCTCCTTTCTCTTTTAATTCAAAAGTGCTTTAATTTGACTGGTCTTTTAATATTGTATGAAGTCAGCATATATGGTTCTTCCTGCCCCACCCCCTTTTATCCTCACAACAACTTTGTCAGGTAGGTTAGGCTGATAGATAGTGGCTGGACTATGGACACACAGTGAATGAGGATTTGAACCCAGGTCTCCCCAGTCGTAGTCTGATATTCTAAGCCCTGTACCATGCTGGCTCTCATTATAAACTCTCTTTCATAGAAAAATAATATATGGAGCTGTTTGGAGTAGCAGATGCTCCCCACTGTACCCTTTTACCCTCTTATATTGTTTCAATTGTTTTAGCCACAAATGCCATGCAGGTTTGTCTGCTTCTGTTACAACAACATCAAAACAAACCCCAGTAATATACAGGATTAGATTTAACTATTATGGCAAATAAGCTGCTCTTAAAATTATATTAAAGTGCTCATTCTGCTTCTTACTTCTTGTAACCTTTGGAATTTCCTGCAGTAGCGAACATTTCTGTATTTTTTTTTTAACCCCCAAAGGGGAGCAGTGAGCATATTCACAACTACAGATCAATACAAAATACGTCACCTGTCCATAAGGAGCAGAATTCTCTGTACTGCAGAAGGCTTCAAGGGCAGGTTATCATCAATGGATGCTCTTCCTTATTTATGTAAAACAGATCTATCCCATGTTTCTATTCAAAATGAACTTAGTTTATACTGGGGGAAGGTTTGCTACCAGTGAGATTTGGATCAGGATATATGTTGCATCTGCAGCTGGGGGCCACCTGAAAGACAGTTGCAGAAGGAACAGAGCCAAGGAGCAGCAGCCACTTGGGTTGATTTGATCTTGCCAATGTGGGTTTTCCAGAAATAATTGAATTAGAAAAATTTCTGCTGCTCTAAATCTGATTTAGCAGAGTTCCTTAACTTGCATTTAGTAAACAACCTTTAAAAAGTATGTCAGGTTAATTTTGAATGTGCTGTATAAAAATCTGAAAAGTTTTTCTAATAGCTGAAAGTAGTTGAACTGGAATATTTGATTGGGGGAGCGGGATTCAATAAAAAGTGTTTTTGGCATGGTTTATTTGTTAAGTTCAAACACATTTAAAGCTTTACTTAGAAATTATTTGTGTTGGGTTACTTATAAATATTTTAAGGCATGACAATTCAATAGCATATACTGTACTGTTCTTATTTTGATTTTCAGGGGTGAGGGAAGGATGAAGGGACTGAAAACTGTTAACATTAGCTTTCCAGAAGAACTTTGGGCATAAATATATGTGTTTCTAGGGATAGTCACTTGAAAAATGTTAATTACAACTTTAAAAAATCTTTTTGACTACTATTGTATCCATTCCAGTTGCCCAGTTTGACTTGTATTGTGTTCTTTTATTATGTTACTAATTAATTTTATGAAACAATACATTTCTAAACATAGAAAATTTTCCGCATAAAAATATAGTCGTGGAGAAATTTCCACCCCACATCACTGGATGTTTCAGTCAGCAAATGCAAGACGGAACTTAAGAAACAGCAGTATGATTTGTGGAGGCATGCATGCAGGACTTAGGATTCAGTGTTCCTTCCATTCCATTCCTAAATCCATTTGCAGAAAGGAGCCCACAAATCAAAGGAATATGGTTTTGAATCAAAGGAATATGGTTATGGGAGCCACAAATGCTAAAGTGCTGCATCCAGTGCTAATTCATAGTGGGGTAGGATGGACACTTGTGCATCACCCAAAAAGAGGACACAGATTTGAATAAAATTTGCATGTGTTAATTTCTATGTATAGATGCACATTTAAAAACAATGAGTCATTTACAGCTCAATCCTATGGCCACTAGACAACGTCTCGACAGCCATAGGATTTTTCGGAGACCCAGCTACGTGGTTGGAAAATTGCTCCAGCCTCATAGCTGGGTCTCCGTACTCAGAGCACCTTCCCCTGCCTCGCAGAAGCACAGAAAAAATAGGGGGTGGGGAGGGGAGGAGACTGGTGCCACCAAGATATGAGGTATCTTGGCAGCGCCCGAGCCTCCTTCCCTTCCGCTCCGAAGCTCCTCAGCTCCTCAGCTAGATGCCCAAAATCAGCCTCTGTGTTCCTCCCACCTTCTATAGGATGCCCGTAATCCTCCGAGTTCAGAGGGTTACAGGCATCCCGATTGGATTGCGCCCTTAGATGATAATACACTACATCTCACCATAGTGGTAAAGATGGTGAGTTGTGTGCTTGCTCAGTCCAGGTACTAACTTAATGGGCAACTACTAGGCCTCTGCTGCTCTTCCTTCTGCTGGTTCTTTATCTTTAAACTGGACTTGGACTGGACAGCCCTTCAGATAGAGCATGCCTTCAAATAGAGGACTGTCCTCTGACAGCTGTTCTAATAGAGGACTGTTTTCTGTAAAGTAGGATACATGGCTACTGGACAGGAAGGGAAATGCAGAGCAATGTTAATTAAATAACACTTGCACCTGCTTGAATGGTATTATATTATGTAGCAGTTGTTTTAGATTACTCCCTAATGAAGAGGACTTCTCAGAACATGTTGTGGCAATGTTTTGTAGAAGTTAAGCAAGAAATATAGTTTGTCCCCGGATCGTCACCTTGAAGTGGTGAGTGGGCTTGCGTGTTTATTTATTTATTTATTTATTTCATTTATACCCCGCTCTTCAGCCAGAAAAGGCTCTCGGAGCAGCTTACACAAATTAATAATAAGACAGTCCCTGCCCTCAGGCTCACAATCTAAAAGACATGAACACAAAACATCAAGGAACACTGAATATAGTATTAAAAAAAATAATCTACAGAAAATAAGAACAGCAATACAAGTTAAAAAATATTAAAAAACACTAAATATTCAAAAAAAATACAACAGAAATAATTACAGATACCAACAAACAAACAAAGGAGCAGCAGCAGCCTTTGTAGCTGGAGTCAGTCAGGCCCCTGTTAGGTTTTGCATAGGCAGAACGAGATTACCACCTGACCTGGTGGGTGTTACTTGAGTTCAAGTATACAAGGCCTTTGGTCAGGAGACATGGTCTCGAGGTGATGTGACTCAGCAGCCTTGAACAGGTTTTAGCAGATCAACATGTTGATGAATAGGTTATACACTGGAGTGAGTAATATCCTATTTATAGGTGCAGGGTCTGGGGTATATAAGCTGGCACACTTGCTGATAGCTTACACTTGCTTCCGTCACTTGCTTGCTTGCTCTCTCTGCTGCTTGTTCGTCTCGACATGTATTGTCTTGGACTTCACTTCATCTAGCCTTACCACTGGGGATAGGTTTTGAGTCTGCTATGATGTAGTGAGTAGAAATGCATTGATTGCCTTAATCCCATGTAATTGGGTCTTACAAATAAACTCTTTAATCTTTATTAACTGCTGTTATCTCCTCCTTCCGCTTGCGTGACTGGGACTGAGGGTCATTGGCTAGGGGAGCTTTCAAACCCGGGTCAGTCCAACTCTCACATCGGTTATGGGCCCAGAGATAAGGATCTGATGGTTATCTGATGAGCAGATAAGCCACAGAGACGCAGTTCGGAAAAATTCAGCAGTTATAGAGTGAAAGGAATTTGTTTACTATTTGTAAGAACGGTTTGTAAACAAACCGGAAAGGCGATGCAGTGTTGCTAAAGCTGAATGCTGATAACAGCGGCTTGAAATGCGAGACAGAGAGACGGAGGATTTTTCGTTTTGAAAGCAGCTAGAACGGAGGTGCCAGGCTTGGCAAAAATCCGAGGATCGGGCAGCTACTAGGCTGAAAAGTGAACAACGCTGGACAGAAGGATTTTGTTTTCCACAGCTTGCTGGAGTGATTGTCAAGGAGCTGTATCGGGCAAAGAAATAATCTTCAGGAGGCTCTGTGTGTCAACTCATTTGAGTCAAGGCTACAGGCAGGAGGATCATATTTCTTTACAGTTTTCTTCTTCACACAGCAGCGGATCAGCTATCTTTTGCATTGTATCAACAAGTGGCTTGGATTACAAATGCGTGGATTACGTCTGACGTGGGTAAAGCGTCTGGAGCGTCATGTCGCAGCAAAGCAAAGTCACGTGAGACAAGAATGTATCTCGGGAAACCTGATACTACAGCGGAGGCTGTATCAAACCAGCGGAGGCGTGGTTTTAAAACAGAGAAAAACAGCGCGTCAGTTTTGAACAGAGAAAGCTGTGCTTAAAATGGGAAGCTGTTCTTCATTTTCTTCATGTGGGATCACAGAAGAAGGAGCTTGAAATCAGCAGGGGTGCTGCTGAAGGAAAACTTTGTATTTTAACCCAGGACACAACAAAATGGACATTATTTTGTTTGAGCAGAAACAGTGGATTGTTTAAACAAGCTTTCTGTGTTGGACATGAATAAACAGAAAGAGGACTATGCAAATGGTCAGGAGTTTAACAGTCATGTTTTTGGAAATGTATTTCTTGAAAGTTTGGATAACTTGGACTCAAGAAAGTGTAAAATATATGCTCTGAAAATGTCAGGAAATGTACTGAATGTATATATGACTTGAGTATATTGTGGATTTTTTCTGTAGCAAAATGTAAAATACTGAATTAGTAGGTATGTTTATATGGCAAAGCTAAGAGATGGATTATTTCTTTTATACTGTAATGGTGTAATAAAGAAATGGAAAGTTGTACTGTTGCAACTATAAAAGGTTAAATGCTTATATGTATGACATGTACATGCATGCATATCACATGATTGTTTGATCATTTAGATTCACAGGCCTGTGAAAGAAAATGCAAACTGTTGGTGGGGAAAGCATTGGGAAATTGTAATTTTCACATGAAAGTAATTTTGTGCACATAAACAAGGGATGCTAGCTTCAACAGGTAAACTGGAAGGCAAGCTGAAAAAAAAACCCGTTCATTTCATTTAAATTTGTTCTTGGTAATCTTGTGGATACTCTGATGGTTTTTAGAGGAAAGGCACGTTATTTCATGATGTCAATTGATCAATACACGAGGTACAGGTTGTGTACATGTTAGATAGAAAGCTGGAGTATTGAACAGAGTCAAGGTGTTTTGTGCTTGGATGGGAAACAAGCATATTACCCATGTTACCTATTTCTTTTCAGATATGGGAAAGTTCAATTCAGTGCATGTTTTTGATGACTTTCTAACAGGATGTGATATTGAACACATGGATTGTGTGGAAGAGTAAACAAACACTCAGAAGAGGTGATACTAATTTGGATAATGAGGTTTGGGTAGAAGCTCTTAAATGTTTTGATTATGTACATGATAGAAGTTTTAGTTCTGTGTATTGAACTATACACCTTATAGAAAGTAGTGTAGAAAGAAGGAATCTTCTGGAGAAACATTTCAGGATCTCAGATCTGATATGTAGGTACATACACCTCAAAGTTAGAAGAAATCTGTAAGGGAGCTTACATGAATTTTTCTAGAAATGAGAATATTGTGTTTTACATGAATAACACTTGGATAGTGAGATTATCTAGAAGTGTTTAGTATAATGCTGAATGAAAAGGTGAGATCAATTTTCAAAATTAATTCTGTTAATGCAGGGGATGCATCAAGCTCAGAGTCAGAATAGAAAAGCATTTGCTGAAAGACAGTCAGGTAAATTTGACAAATCTGATACACATTTGGTTTAGTGGAGACTAAACAAATGATTGTTCATCATTGGTGCAAATTTATTGGAACAGGAACCTGATAACTGATGAAGTAAGGAACAGGTGAGTCAAACAACCTGTGAGATATCAGGAAGAATTTGCAGGAAAAGCCATTTGAAACTTCAAAATTTCAAAGAGGTGAAAAATTGTCTGTTAAGGAAGCTGAATCATAGCTTCAGGCTATGCAAGCTGAGTTGAATTCTTTGGATAAAGAACAAAACATGGAAGCTGGTGAAACAAACAGCAGTCCATGGAACTCATTGTTACCAGATAGATTTTTAAGTGAAAACTAACCAGATTGAAAAAGGTTACATGACAAATAGCAAGATTGGTTGCTTGTGATTTTTTGCTCAAGTTAAAAGGAACTGGATAATCATGAGTGAGTGCAACAACAATTTGCTTTGGAAACAGTTAGACTGATGTTTAAGAATGTGAAGATGTATGGATATTTCACAGTGGAAATATTGGAACATAAGCATTTTAAATGAGAGGAAGTCTTTGGAAAACTGTCTGAGGATTTTCTTTAGAAAAGTTAGAATCAGCTGGAGGCTGGAATTCTGTTTTGAACTCAAACATTGTTGAATTGAGGTTTGCACAGAGAGGCAGATCAATGTTTGTTTGTTGAACAGGAGGAACAGGGACATAGACTGTATGTACTTTGTTTAGATGGGTGATCTATTGTTTTTTCTGGACAGATAAAAGCAATATGATATAATTGATCCAGGGTTTGGAATTTCATTGAATTGAAACTGCTTGGTGGTGGATCAACTGTTTATTTGTAAATAGAGGTTGAGGGAAAAAGAGAACCAAGAGGGCAGTACTTACTGCAACAAACCAGAGAAAAATCATGGATGTGATTGAGAATTTGGAGAAAGTTAACTCAGTGCGAGACTCCAAATAATTGAGGATTTTCAAGCACATGCTGATGGAAAAGCAGTTTGAATGCTACACAGAAGCATTGGGCTGTTGAGCTTTACTGTATAAGCAACAAGGCCAGGTATTGCTGTCAGTGTAATGGGCAGACGGTTAGACCAACAGGACATGCTTGGAGAGCTCTGAAAAGGAGTTGAGTGTTATCTGGAAGGAACATCACACTTCAGACTAATATTTACAAGTCAGAGCACAGGTGGCTTACAGATTCACAGAAATGCCAGTTGTGGTTGTGATAGTAAGAACAACAAGAACACACCTGAAGTTTGTTATTTTATAATCATACTTTGTTTGATTGATTTTGTAGAAACAATCATCTAAAGGTTAGAGTTCAACTGAAGCTGAACTGAATGCATTGTATTATGTATTGTGCTATTATGCTATTGTAAAGCTTGAATAGTGAATGCATTTGTTTAAATAGTTTAAATTGTTAAAAATGTTTAAATAATGCTGGGATTAATGTGAAAAACCTATTACAGTTTTTTTCAGGAAACCAAGGCAGGATTGCTATGCTGCAGGCAGATAGCAATACACAACGTTTTGGGTTTGCAAATAAAACTGTGTCATAAGGAGGGATACATCAGAAGTGATTTGATGGTGGTTCAAATTTCTGGCAGGTAAAGTCATTCCTGCAGAAGTTTTTTTTTCAAAGTCCATAGATGAGGGAACAGCATCAGATGTCAACAAAGCTGTTGCTGTTGTATGAGGTAAATAACCACGTTCTGTGCAAATGCAAAAGCAGGGGGATGTTAGGTTTTGCATAGGCAGAACGAGATTACCACCTGACATCAGGATTATCACCTGACCTGGTGGGTGTTACTTGAGTTCAAGTATACAAGGCCTTTGGTCAGGAGACATGGTCTCGAGGTGATGTGACTCAGCAGCCTTGAACAGGTTTTAGCAGATCAACATGTTGATGAATAGGTTATACACTGGAGTGAGTAATATCCTATTTATAGGTGCAGGGTCTGGGGTATATAAGCTGGCACACTTGCTGATAGCTTACACTTGCTTCCGTCACTTGCTTGCTTGCTCTCTCTGCTGCTTGTTCGTCTCGACATGTATTGTCTTGGACTTCACTTCATCTAGCCTTACCACTGGGGTATAGGTTTTGAGTCTGCTATGATGTAGTGAGTAGAAATGCATTGATTACCTTAATCCCATGTAATTGGGTCTTACAAATAAACTCTTTAATCTTTATTAACTGCTGTTATCTCCTCCTTCCGCTTGCGTGACTGGGACTGAGGGTCATTGGCTAGGGGAGCTTTCAAACCCGGGTCAGTCCAACTCTCACAGCCCCACCCTCCCTGGCCAGGTGTGATGAGCCAGGGAAGCAGGGACCAGGTCTTGCAGGACTCACAGCTAGATGGTCTCCAGGCCGATGAACCCTGTGAGCAATGCCGTCGGGAGCTATATACTCCCGGTAGGGTCACCCATGGCGGTAAGGTCCGGGGAGAGGAACCAGACAAAGAACGATCCAAAACAAAAAGTCCTCAACGGCAGAACAGGTGGAAGATAATTTAAACCAAAATTACAACAGCTGTGAAGGCGGATGAAGGCTACAGCAGAGAATGGTTTTCCAATCGTCAGGGTAACCGTGCCATTGGATCATTGCCGTCCTCTGTCAAGTTTGTGTGGTGATTCGTTGTGCACCGATCTCCCCACAGAAAACAGCTTCACGCACAGGCGTCTTCCAACCCAACCCAACCCAACCAACCAACCAAAAAGTCCCATGGCGACTGGCGAATGGCGACAGGGGCAGGACTGTGAATCTGGAAGCCCCTAGTCACGGACCTGCACATGGGCGGTGGATGCAGACTCAGTCGCCCTGTTCAAGGAACGAGGTAGTCGAGCAGCTCGGCAGCTGTATCCATGACTGAGCAGCCCTATTTAGGATCCACTCTGCTCACCCCATATGGGGAGGGGGCTAGAAAAGGTGCCCTAAATATAGTCTACCTCTTTCTCCCCTGACTGGATTACCGCGTCCAGTGGGGTCACCATTTTAGCGGTCGAAAAAGACATTTGAATTTTGGAACATGGAATATACGGACACTGCTGGATAACATAGATAGTGAACGCCCTGAGCGTAGGACTGCTATTATTGCAAGGGAGCTGAGACGGTTTAAAATTGACATAGCAGCACTTCAAGAAACTCGAAGGGCAGGAGAGGGACTGTTGAAGGTAGAAAAAGGAGGCTATACCTTCTTCTGGAAAGGACTACCTGAGCAGGACCGACGAATACATGGAGTAGGCTTTGCCATCAAAAATGAGCTAGTGAACTCTTTGTCAGAAGTTCCTACTGGCATTAGCGAACGCCTGATAACTCTTCGATTAAAGCTCGCCAATAACCAGCAGGTAACTATCTTGAGCGCTTATGCGCCAACATTAGATGCTGATGAAGACATCAAGGAAAACTTTTATACCCAGTTGGACACTCTCCTGTCAGAGATACCTAAGGAGGATAAAATTATCCTCCTGGGCGATTTTAACGCAAGAGTCGGGCGTGACTTTGATTTATGGCCAGAAACTATTGGAAAAGACGGAGTTGGTAATAGCAACCCGAACGGAATCTTACTTTTGTCTATATGTGCAGAGCATAATCTCACTATCACAAACACGCTCTTTCGACAAAAGAATAAGTTTAAAACATCATGGCAGCACCCACGGTCAAAGCACTGGCATCTTCTGGATTATGTAATTGTCCGTGTTAGAGATCGCCGCGATGTACTTCTTACTAGGGCCATGGTGAGTGCCGATGACTGCTGGACAGACCACCGACTAATCCAGACCACTATGGTTATCAACATTGCTCCCCAACGTAGGCTTCAAGGAAGGAAACCAAGGCGTAAAATGAACATCCACACCCTTCAAGATCCTATTAAGCAAACTCGTCTTCAATCACTTCTTAAGGAACATCTACCTACGGAACCTCCTGACAACATTGAGGACCATTGGTGTAAGCTGAAAACCTCCATTACTGCGGCTTGTGAACAAACTATTGGATACAAAACTAAGAAACATCAGGATTGGTTTGATGAAAATGATAATGAGATTAAATATATAATTGACCAAGAAAGGAAAGCCTTCCAAATATGGCAAAATGATATTAACTGCGCTGCCAAGAAAAAAAATCTACGCTAGTGCAAAGGCTGAGGTCCAAAGAAGAACAAGAGAACTTAAGAACGCCTGGTGGAAAAAGAAAGCTGAAGAAATTCAACAACTTGCAGAATCTCATGATGCACTGGGTTTTTTTAAGGCCACAAGGGCCATTTATGGACCAAAAACCTATGGTACAAACCCTTTACAATCAAAAGATGGCACCAAACTCTTAAAAGACAAGAGTCTATTGCACTGCGTTGGAAAGAGCATTATTATGACCTTTTAAATCGTAAATCTAAGGTGGATAATGAGATTTTTTCGCAAATCCCGCAAAAACAAACTAGAGAGGAACTTGCAATACTCCCCACTTTGGATGAAGTAAAAAAAGCCATTAATCAAATGAAGAATAACAAAGCTAGTGGACCAGATGGGATTCCTGCTGATAAAGAAGGGGCCCCCGAACTTGTACAACATCTTCATAAACTCATCGAAAAAATCTGGATAAGAGAAGAGATCCCAGAAGACTTCAGGGATGCCATAGTTATCACCCTCTTTAAGAAAGGTGATAGAACAGACTGTGGAAACTATCGGGGCATTTCTCTCTTAGCTACCGCAGGTGAAATATTTGCCAGGATTCTCGCAAACCGTCTTCTATCTATTTCAGAAGAGATCCTCCCTGAAACTCAATATGGTTTCCGCCCCTCTAGAGGGACAGTAGACATGATTTTTACTGCACGTCAGCTCCAAGAAAAATGCCGGGAGCAAAATCAACCCCTTTATATGGCATTTATTGATCTTGCTAAGGCCTTTGATACTGTAGACCGAACAGCTCCCTGGACTATCCTTATGAAAATTGGATGCCCCAATAAATTTGTGAATATCTTGCGACTTCTCCATGACAACATGATGGCTACGGTCTTGGACAACAACGGCTCTCATGGTGCTCCATTTAAAGTGGGATCAGGTGTTAAACAGGGATGTGTTATTGCCCCAACATTATTTGCTATTTTCATCGCCATGATTTTACATCTTGTCGAGGGGAAACTTCCCACTGGTGTGGGAATTATATATCAAATAGATGGAAAACTTTTTAATCTCAGCAGGCTGAAAGCAAAAAGTAAGGTAATTACAACCTCCGTTGTGGAACTTCAGTATGCTGATGATAATGTGGTCTCCGCACATTCAGAGGATGATCTCCAAACTATCCTAAATGCTTTTGCAGAAGCATACGGAAAACTTGGTCTCTCACTTAACATCAAAAAAACCAAAATGCTTCATCAGCAAGTGCAAGCTAACCCTTTGGTGATGCCATCTATCCAGCTTGGCGGGACAATACTGGAAAATGTCGATCATTTTCTCTATCTTGGCAGCTATCTTTCTGTTACAGCTAACATTGACAGTGAAATCCAGCATCGTCTGAGCTCCGCAAGTGCCGCATTTTCTCGAATGAAACATAGAGTGTTCGAGGATCGGGATATTTGTAAGAAGACCAAAACACTGGTTTATGAAGCCATTGTATTACCAACTTTATTGTATGCCTGCGAAACATGGACTATCTATAAACAGTCACCTCCAACTCCTTGAAAGATTTCATCAACGTTGCCTCTGGAAAATCCTGCGAATTACTTGGGAAGATAGGCGAACAAATGTCAGTGTACTGGAAGAAGCAAAGACTACTAGCATTGAAAAAATGATCCTTCAACGCCAACTTCAGTGGACCGGTCATGTTGTTCGAATGCCTGACTGCCGTCTCCCAAAGCAGTTACTTTATTCCCAACTCAAGGATGGAAAGCGGAATATCGGTGGTCAATATAAGAGGTTTAAAGATGTTCATAAGGCTAATCTAAAAAAATGCAATATAAACATCAAAAACTGGGAAGCTCTGACCCATGAACGATCTAACTGGAGGTTGGCCTTTCACTAAGGTTCTATGGACTTTGAAGAAGCTCGAGTGCAAGGTGAAAGGGAGAAACGTGCTAAGCGAAAAGCACGTCAAATGAATCCTTTACAAGACCATCTTCCATCTGGTAACCTGTGTCCTCACTGTGGGAAGCTGTGTGGATCTAGAATTGGCCTCCACAGTCACTTACGGACCCATCGCTAGAGTCTACACAATTTTCTTTAGAATTCTCCTCCTTTTAAAATCATCCTTTTTGTAAATTTTTCTTTTTTATCCTGGAAGACAATCTTACTCGGTCACGAGTGATCGCCTGACTGATCGTTTGTCCGAGTTGCTTCTGTTTCCTTTCTTCATTGTTGCTGTGGTTAACTGCCCTGACATTTCATTCTGTTTGGACAAGTACAGATTGAATAGTACTTGATTATTATTATTTTTAAGATTAAAATATATAGCTTTAGAGAAATACCCAACTAAGAATCAGGGCTGCTATAATTTCAGTCTGTGTAATTACATCTAGATCTTGACAAATAATTTGAGCATCAAAGGGACATTTTTTTAAAAAAAGGAATGAGGAGCATTTCTCCAGATATAAATAGAGAATGCTTCTACCCTTTCTCTAAAACTAGTTTATTCACATTATGTATGAAATATCTGTCAGGTTTTATTATATGGGACATTGTACCATTTTTTTCCAATGTGTGGTATATTGTGTCTTAATTTCTACAGCTCTCTTTATAGACATTTTGTAGATTCTTGCTGTCCCAAGGGGAAATGGTTTGCTGGATTGTAGTGCATGTCAGTTGAGACTTTGCAAATATGAAATCGAAGTGTGTATGTGAGTGTGCTTCCCACCTTTTTCTGTTTGGTGTGAACAGCTTTCTCCCTTAGATCTTGGGCTGTCCATTTTCTTAACTGACATCAAGGTTCAGTATAGATTTACTAATCTGAAACCCTAGTGTATTGCTTTCCCCCTATAATTATCCTTCATTTGATCTTCCTTTAATGTCATTTTATTCAGGGTTCTACACCCCATAATTGAATAGAAAAACATGCCTGAAGTATCCTTCTCTATTTTGTAAATGTTTAAGGAATAACTATATTGAAAAGGTAAATAAGGCAGTAAAATTCAGAAACTGATGATTACATTATGAAAGCATTTAGTACTCAATATTATAGCATTCTAAGCAATAATTTGAGTTTTCGCTACACTATTAATTTTAGTAAAAAACAGACCACAAAAACAAGTAACAAATATCTTCCCAATGTTACATGCTTATAAAAAGGCTGTTCAGACTTTTCCAATGGACCATAGTTTATTAAACTAAAACAGTATCAAACTAGGAATAAGATGTTTGCTGGTGCACCCACTCTTTACCTCTCCCCTTCCTTTTGCACACCCAGCTTTGGTGAAGTTTTCTGGTTTCCTAAACCACAGTTCCCAGTGACATCTGAATTGGGAAATTGTAGATTAAGGGGATCACTAAAAACCAGGATATCCAAACCATGGCTTATTGAACAAGGATTGTTACACCTGAACTGGGGCAGAAAATTCCAATATAAAATAAAAGGTGTCCATTTATCTCCTTAATTTTCTGAGACAGATATTCCATTCTGTCAATTCACTTTATCAGTCCTTTCCTCTATCTCAGCAGTTTCTAAAACTTTAAGAAGCCATTCCATAATTGTTGAAATAGAAATTTGCTTCGCAGGCCAATCACATCCTATTTTTGCTGGAACCAAAAGACTCTAATAAATTTGCAACTCCGGGAACCTCCAAAAAGTAACATCTGTATTAAACAATTCAAAGTTTTATCTTTGACCACTTATTTATAATTTGTGTCTGAAAAAAACTGAGTAAAGGATGACTTCACCATACTTGATTCACTGCTGCAACAATTACCCAAATAGCATATTTGGTTCTAGTCCCCGCTCGGCCATGAAACTCACTGGGTGACTTTAGGCCAGTCACTGACTCTCAGCCTAACCTACCTCACAGGGTTGTTGTGAGGATAAAATGGAGAGGAGGAGGATTATGTAAGCCGCCTTGGGTTCCTTGCAGGAAAAAAGGCGGGGTATAAATATAATAAATATATAAATATTGGTGTTCCCACTGTAAACCTATTTGTTACTTCTTTTTCTCCGCTACTTATTAGCAAGATGAAATCTATTTACAGTTTTAGAAATGTGCTTTTTCTTGTTGCAGTGATTTGTGTTTTCCTCAGCCAAAAAGACAGGACAAAACAAGAAAGCCATCAATAGTTCCCATTAACCATAAGAGCAGCAGCCAGTTATAACAGCTGGGAAGACAGGGCCTGGAGGCAATCATCATTCAACATCCTGTAGGGCTAGTCTTGGGCACTAAATAAAAGAGTGAAATAGATTAAGACTAAGTATTGCTGAAAGCTGGAAACCTGAATCCAGTCTTGCAGATAAAGAAAACATTTGTCTCTTATCTTCTCACCAGTATTTTGTATAATCTCTTGATCCTGTGCTCGTCCTAATGTATTGAATAGTGAACCATATGATTTCAAGCCTTCTCAGTTACTTATCACCTTTGGTGAATGCATTGTATTACTTTATTACATTTGCATTTCTTTCCTACCTTTCTGTGTTGTGTGATCAGGAAACCTGATAAAGGGTTCTTTCCTAGGTTCCTTTCCTCAAATATATTGCTATAGTTGCCCATATAGGCCCTCAAACAGCTTTCTTTGCAGACTTCTTATGTACGTTTTATGAGCCTGGATCTTTCCAAGGATTAAAAGAAAGCATTCACATTTTAAATTTGTATTAATATCAGGCATAGTAACCAGGGATGTTGAAGAGTCCTTGGTTTCGAGTCACGAGTCGAGTCACGAGTCTTTGGACCCGAGTCTCGAGTCCAAGTCCAAGTCCTTGGTCCAAAATGGTGACTCATGAGTCACAAGTCACGAGTCACTCCCAAAGCTGACTCCACGAGTCCCTATTAAAATCAATGGGGGTTTTTCCCAACAAAATAAGGCTACTTCAGATGTGTGGCTTAAATAAATTATAGGCACAAGTGTGCCTTTTTATTTCAAAACTCTGCAACTGGTTTTGGCAAGAACAGACCAGGCAGACAAATCCAAAATAACCAGACAGGCAGAGGAGGCAGGGAACCCCAAAACAGGCAGGCAGAGGCAGCCAAACCCAAAATGTCTGAAAGGTTGCATTTTAGGAAAATTATTTTAAAAAATAAACTTGCTGTACTTCCTAAAACCTATCCATGTTGCATTTCAGGAACATGATTTTGGAACACAAGTCCTTGGTCTCGAGTCCCGAGTCGAGTCTCGAGTCCCATTAAAAATATTGGGACTCGAGTCTGACTCGAGTCAGAGGGGGGACTCAGTCCGACTCACGAGTCGAGTCCTGGAGTCCGAGTCCCCATCCCTGATAGTAACTAATCAAATTGACTTACCTACCAGTCAGTTAGGTGGCCAAGTTGGGTTCTGGAGAGGCAGGGCAGAGAGGAAAGGGGTTATAGTGTGGATGACCTGCGTTGGTTGGCCAAATTGAAGCTAAGTGAGGGTCAAAGTTTGAGGACTGAGGAACTAGGCTAAAGTCGACAGACAATTGTATGTCTGCCAGAAGAATGGTACACTTTTTAAAATTTGAAAATGGATTTGTAAAAATGCCTAATCCATAGCATTCAGATTGATTATGCGAGTTAGCACACATACACAGTTTTATACATTCATATTAGCCCTGTTCAGAATAGGGTAGGTAGACTAACACGACTAAAAGGGACAGCGCCACATACATCAGCCCCACCGCCAATGTTCTCACACATGCCAGCCCCAGCCCCTTAGTTCCTGACCTCCCTAGATTGAACAGGGGAGTCTGCAGCAGGCTTTGTGTGATCAAGAACCCTGATAAAGCAGGGTTCCCAATCGTATGGAAGCGTTTACTCACATTCAAGCAAATGTGAGTAGAAGCCTGCGGCAGACCCCCGCATTCAGTCATGGACTGGTGTGTGCGGCCCCGTCCCTCGTGGAAGTCTTCCCTATTCATTCATAATTCATGCATGAATAATGCCTGAATAGGGTTTCAAACCAGGAAAGGCCAACTAGGTTGAACTGAGACTCAGCATCACGACTTGTGTTCCTAGGCTCCTCGAAAGAATCATGCTTTAACCTGCCTTTAGGTTGCATTTATAGACAGATGACTTCCCAGAAGTCATTCTGGGGATTTCATTTCATTTTCTTTTATTGATTTATTTCGGCATTTATAACCTGCTTTTCTGTGATAAAATCAAACTGAAGGTGGCTGAGGGCCAATTTCCCGTGTTCTATTCAGCCGCTTACTTGGCATTTAAAAGCTCACACGTCATCTCGTTTTGTGAGCAGTGTAACAGTGGAGGAGGGGAATTGCACAACATCACAACTCACTTTCTGTCAATAGGGAACTCCATCAGTGTCTTGCTCACAGTGATGTTGTACAAGTTTCCTGTTCTGCCATTATACTGCTCACATGTCGTCCAATTGTATGAGTTGTTACAGGCACAAATAAGGAGCTGAACAAATATATCAATCAACTGTGAGAATCATGTTCAGGATTGTGTTTAGGGTCGATACATAATATCTTATCAGTCTTGTGTATGTACTGAGTAGCTTCTTGTACCAGAAAACCAGTGACTGGCCTTTTTTCCCCTCTTTTTTTTTTTTTTTTTTTTTAGTAATTCCTAATTTCTGATGAGTAACTCCTGATGTATGCAGTTACTCGGGGGGGGGGAATACTTTGCGTGTTGCATGCAAAGCTGTTCAGTAATGTTTGTACGGAAATGTCTAGGCTGCGTTCCCAAAGTGTTCAAAGCAGCTTCCTTTTTAAAAATAAATAAATAACATAAAAATGGCTAAAACAACCAAGAAATTCACCAAACATCCAAATACAAGTTGAAATAAAGACATTTTGATAGGCCTTGAGAAGAGTGGACAAAGTATAGCATCTCCTCACTTCTGTGGGCAGAGCATTCCTGAGCCTGAAGGCTGCAGAGGTAAAGGTCCTGCTCCTAGCCGCAGTCATTCTAATCTGTAAAGGGCATACAGAGCAGGGCCTGGTTTTGCAACCTCAGCTGATGGAGGGAGAGGTGGTCTCTCAGTTATGTGGCTTCTGTGCCATGTAGGGTTTTAAAAGTCAAAACCATCACGGTGAATTTTGCCCAGAAGCACACATCCAGCCAGCAGAATTGATTCAACACATGTTGTATATGAATGTGCCTCCCCATAGATATCAAAAGGGGGGATTTCTAGGCCAATTCAGCAGCTTTGGGGCATATTCACACACACACACACACACACACACACACACACACACACAAACATGTAAGTAGACTGCATGAACTGCAATTCATCAAAACTTAACATACATATGTCTCATTCTGTATTCGCTCAGATGCTTTCCAAATTGCATTTTGAAAAAGCTTTCCTTAAGATTTATTGATACTCTTTTTCCTGGATATTATCCCAAATCCCAGTACAAATTATTAGTCTCAAATCTATCCCCATTTCTTCTGAAAAGCATTCCTATTTTAATTTACAATATGAGAAGCTGATATGCTTTCCCAGCCCTTTGGTAATTTCAGTGGATTTTAATTTGTCAGACTAAGGCTGCAATCCTATACTTGTTTCCCTGGGACTATGAGCTAAATGAGGCTTACTTCTGAGTGAACCAGTATAGGATTGCACTGTTAGTTATCTTGGCAAACTGTATTTTCTAATGCATACATGTGTCTGCCTAATTTGCCAGTATGAATAAAGAGGTAGTTCACGAAGTCATATTTTTCGTTCCTAAATGCAGAGGAGGAAGCAGCCCCAAACAGCATTGTTGCAGAATATCTTGAAGAGAAAAAGAAATACGAACATTTAAGGAAGCAACAGCCAAAGAAAGGGTCTTCTCGTGAAGATCAGGTATAGTTGAATATCATGAAACCAGAATATTTTTTAAAGCCATACTTCAATAGGCCAGAAAGTTTACCTTTTAATTTTGTTAATGTTTAATTGCACATGCCGAAAGCTTAGCTTAATTTTGAAGGGTTTGTGTACATCAGCGGTCTTCAAACTGTTTTGGAAAAATTATAAGCCACACCATCATCCCAAAAAGGATTTCAGAGCAGTGTACATAGAACAACCGGAGAACAATATTATACAATATAATCTCTGTCCCTAAACTATGCTAGGCTGTTATTTGGTCATTATGCATTGGATGTTCAGGCTTGGGCAGTGCCTTTTCCAGACAGACTGTTCTGAGCTCTGTTATTGCTTTATGCCTCCTGCCTTTTATTTATTTATTTCTTATATTATATTTATTAATCGCCCATCTGGCCGGTCCTCCGGTTAAGTCAGATGCTAGGCTCCCATATGTGGGACAGCACAGAGACCACAAAGAAGAAAAAAAGGTTGCATGGTTCTTCCAGTAGTCATCTGTGCAGTCACACATCCCACCTTCCTTCCCACTGCAGACATCATGTTGACCTGCTCTCATTCTGGTGCCTTCTTACATAGCTGCTGTGGCAGTCTGTTAGGAACTGAGTGGGAAAGGCAAGGGTTCTTCAAGGAGAATATCAGTAATGGTAGTCAGATGTCCCTGCAACATAGTTTGCCCATTCCTATCTATCTTTCCCTGCATTATATAGTAACAGGGAAGAATGTGTTTTAGGGTATACTCACAATTCACACAGGGCAACGGTAAGACCTGTGACTAGCAGTGACTGAATGCAACGACTGAATGAATTGACTGTGCACCCTAGAATGTGTTCCAGAATCCTCTACAACACTGAGGGATTCATTGGCAAACAACTCAATGGGGAAAGAGTTCTCTGAATGAAGAACCTTTGAAAACTACAGTAATAAATTAATTTTCTACACATGTGCACGCACACACACACACACACAACCAAACTATTAATAATGCTGTTTATGTTTCATGAATCGTACTTGTAACCTCCAGTGGATGCATAATGGCTGCAATATAAAGCTCTGTAGAAATCTGCACACAGACCTTTGCAAGAGCATGGGCTGCTCCATTCCCTTCAATAGGATTAAGAAGCATTTTCTTGCTGATAAGATACCAAGGCTGTCCTGCTTGCACGGAGATCTGTATGCATTTTGGATTGCTAGAAAGTTCCCTAGAGCTACGTGAATTGAGGCACATAGAATTGGATTGAGGCAAATGAGGTAGCATATAATGCCTGGAAGAATAAGCTATCTTATAAAATTTGGATATATTTGGTTAATATTTTACTATACATTCATAAATAAGCAAAACTTTAAAAAAGAAAAAAAGAAAGCACTTATGTATTTGCTCACCTTATTTCACGATACATGTCATTACACCAATTCCATGCTTGATCAGCTAGACCTGGTTCGCATGACACACCAAGCTCACCGTGGGTTATTTAACCCACGATGAGCCACGGTGTGTGTCGGGCGCCATTTTGAATATGCAACCCCCTATGTTTAACCCTCACATAACACCTGATAGCTGGGCTTGGACCACACGCCAGAAACCCATCAGGGGTTGCATGTTCAAAATGGTGCCTGGCACACACCATGGCTCATCATGGGTTAAATAACCCACAGTGAGCCCGACGTGTTGTGCAAACCAGGCCATAGAGTGGTTGTGTAGTTAGGACTGAAAGGCATGGTGAACTGGTCAAGTTTTCAGCAATATTTTTTAATTCCAGACGTTGGCATTACTGGACAGATTCAAATCAAAGCTAAACCAGGCAATAGCAGAAACTCCTGAAAACGAAGTATCTGAACCTGAAGTGGAGGATGATGAAGGATGGTAAGGAACTTTTGAATTCAAACTACATTTGCCTAGGGAAACGTGGTTGAAGATGTTATCCATCTAAAACAAGACACTTAAGTGGACACTATCCAGAACCCTATATGCGAAGTACTGGTAGGTGTCTTTCCAGCTAAATAATTTCAACTGCTAAAACACCTTTTAAAGTTTCACAAGCTTAGAACACCCAGTTTACCCAGAAAATGAAACCCTGCACAGCATATTTCACACATCTTAGGGACCTCACTAGGTTATCGGAGGAGCTAAATGATGTAGGAGCCAATGATGTCAGATCATTAGAGATTTTTCTCTCTTCATGCAGCATGGTACTCTCTGGCTTCGCTTGCATGAAAAATATGAATCTCAGATTTATAAGCACATCTCCAAAATCTGAGAATCAGAAATAGGTCTGGAAATAGATTACATTGGTTTCTGGGAGACTTTGTTTCACAGGTTTCTCACACATCAGCAAGCTGACCTGCATGTGTGTGCAGTAGCTCTTGCACACCCTGTTCTTTCCCAGTTAAAGCTCCAAGTGGGAATTTGAAAAAGCCATTCGGGGATTCTGTGGAAGGAACTGATAATGGGAAATGGCTAAAATACACTTGCGTTTGTGGTGCCATAACCAATCTACTTAGGCCCCATTTGAGTTTCAGTATTAAGCGTTGTTAATTTCATTTTGATAGGTTCAGACTGAGATATACAACTCTGATTCCAAATTTGGCAGTAAATTTCATTGAAGTCATTGAATTTAGTAGAACTCACTTCTAAGTAGGGTTAGATCCAGATTAAGTTAGTTGTACTTCGGTCCCACTGAAATCAATGTGAAAAGTTAGTAATGACTTCCAGAGCTATCCTAGGTAAGGCAAGCGGTGGGAGTGAAGTAACAGATCATCTGCCATTTTGAAAACCCTGCTGGCTTGTACCAGCCAGGGAAGGTGGAGGGGGGATGTGGACATACCCTTTTTCATTGCCATTGGTTTCAACAGGAGGGGAAATATCTACACTAGCTCCGGGCTGGCA
The DNA here is from genome assembly GCA_021292165.1 of Shinisaurus crocodilurus. Taxonomy (NCBI): domain Eukaryota; kingdom Metazoa; phylum Chordata; class Lepidosauria; order Squamata; family Shinisauridae; genus Shinisaurus; species Shinisaurus crocodilurus. The sequence continues at coordinate 32,324,594 of CM037877.1, forward strand.
TATGTGAGAGGATTCCCCTCACACTCTTGGGGGAATGAATGGGCCTTGGATCCAGCCCATGCAAAGCCCCATTTTGGGGCCTAATGCTGGCTGAGACATTGGTAGTAGTAGATCCGCACAACGACTGGGCAGGCCTCATGCAGCTCCTGCACCCACCACCCACCCCCAGTGTGACCAGTGCAACTGAAATTTGCAGCAGAAAAAAAAACATTAGAAGTTTGCTACTGATTTTTGGCGGCAAACTGCTATAGAAGGCTAAAACGGCCTAATTTAGCTACATTACAAGCTAAATTGTGCCATTTTAGCCTTCTGTAGTGGTTTTCTGCCAAATATCAGCACCAAATTGTCTGTTTTTTTGCCGCAGCAGGAATGTGGCACAGAGGTGGACATGGGGGGCAAAAATGACCCCGAGACCACGCAAAGTTGCCTACCCGTGATCTACACCCATGGAACTTGTCTACCCCATCCTAACTCCCTCCAGCTTGTAGAATCTGTGGGTTAGGACTGTGCTCTTAGTTTCCACTGAAGTCAGCGGGATTTAAGTGCAACTAACTTGGTTCCAACCCCATGTATTTAGAATGAAATGTTGGTCATCTCAGTCTCAAAGTATTCTGGTTCAACTGGTTTCCGTAATACGATTTGTCATTCCTACTGTTGTCTCCTTTTCTGACACTGGGTCAAATCACATCTAATGGCCAAACCATGGAATTGTGCACGCCCTTTTTGTCACACACTGATTCCCTCCCTTCCTGGTTCAGGCAAACTGTAGTTGGCATGATGTCAAGACTGGATAACTTGCTACCTGGTCCATTTTTAATGGACCTTTGAAATGACCTTTTGCATTCAATGCATGTGCTCCATCACTGAGCTATGGCCCCTCCCCCTACTGTTTGAAGTGGGTTTTCAGTTCTGGTTAGGAGTCAAACTGTGGTTTGCAAGGACCACAGTTTGTCCAATTTGGATGCCACAGCAAGCTATGGCTAGCCCAAACCAGGAAGTCAGGGAGGGAATGGAGTGTACAAGGGCAAAAGACGAGCACAGATCATACATTTAGACTCGTGGTGCAGACTTTCAGCCAGGCCTGGGTAGTGTTAAGTGCTGATGGGACTCATGAGTTTAGCCAGCTCGGGCATGAACACTGACTTTGGCCACTCAGACTCTCACTATACTCACCAGGGTTGTTTGAGGATAAAGGAGGGGGAGGAAAGATTAGAAGCCGCCTGGGCCGAAAAAGGGGGGTATAAATTCAAAAAATAATAAAATAAGGGCCAGATTCAGAAAAGCTCTCAGAGGCTGCATTTCAGTGGTGGGTGGAACAAAGGGAAAAGGGGTGGGGCCAAAATACCAAAACCCCCAGCATATTGTAGCTTAAACCTCATACTAGCAGAAACAAAACCTTAGGGGAGGCATTTGAACCTTTTAAAATGGGGGGGGGGACCTACACAAAACCTGGGAAACCAGCAAATAATCAGTGGTTGGAGGAAAGGGGGCGTGGCTTTCTGGAGGGCCATATTAGGCCCCTGGGGCTCAGGTTGTGCACCTCTGGTTTAGCTGTTACGTGTGAACCAAGCAGGGGAGTTGTTGCTTTAGTTGGAAAGTCATAACACCTAGTTTCATAAAGGCTATTTTTATAGGGATAAATGTATAACTAATAATCTGTTTCATGTCATAATGTTCTGTAACATTTGAAATGTCTGTTTGGTAGTTTAATAGGCTACAGTTTGTGCTAGCAAGATTTTTTTTCCCCAATACTATTTAAAAATCAAAAGAAATAGTGTTAAATATTTATTGGAAGACAAAACATGTAGGTGCTGCTGGAGACATAAGGCCTTGAGCTGACATGTTAAGAATAACAGTTCTTGCTGCTTTGTACGCTTAATGTGTAAAGGACACAAATGTCCTCCTAGTGTTGTCCTAAAGACTTTGCTTGCCAAAGGATGCCTAAGTTTGTTACTGGTTAGTAAGAGAAACTGAATGTAAATGTGGATGTAGTGAAATGATCCGTGCAATTTGTATCTATTTTTGTTGAATTCTTGAATTGTAGCATATTTTTGTTGAATTTTTGAATTGTAGCATATCTATGAAGAAGCAGTAAGGGACAGAGGCCGCTGGATAAATTATTTGCAGCTACAGTACTGTGAAAATCTTGACCGTGTTTTCTATTTGTTGCTCTTTAGGATCCTGAGATATATAGCAGGCTTTACCTCATGTTCTGTATTTGCTATGTGATGATGATTTATATTACATTTATATGATGATGATTACATTACATTTATATCCTGCCTTTTTTTCCTCATGCGGCTTACATGTTCCTCCTCCTCTCCTTTTTATTCTCACAACAACCCTGTGAGGTAGGTTAGGCTGAGAGTCAGTGACTGGCCCAAAGTCACCCAGTGAACTTCATGGCCAAGTGGGGACTAGAACCCGGATCTCCCGAGTCTCAGTCCAACACTCTAACCACTACGCCACACTGGCTCTCTTGATGATAAAGGAAGGGGAAATCATGTGCGTGCTTGTTGCTGAACTAACTTTTGTTTTGCCTCAAATAGTAGAATGATGATTTAAGTTTAATCTGCAGTGAAATCCCATTTTTAATATGATTTTTTCACCTTTTCAAACAAATGGACTTGTCAGTTGGTTAAACGAAATAGAAGCACAGTACTATTGAGCAGAAAATTTTTAAACCTTTCCTCAACAATCAACTTACGAACAGATGTTTGCTCACAGCTATGCTGCAGTTGAACCATGAAACTTTTATTCTTCCCCATGAAACTTCTGCCATTAATGATACACAGCCAGCCCCAGCACAAGGTCTCCCGCCACCTGAGGCAAGAGAGCACATGCACCGTGTCACGCCACGTCACCCCTTCCCGCAGCCACATTACGCTCCCCTTCCCGCTGCTGCATTTCGCCCCCCACCCACCTCCTTCCCTTTACCACGTCATCCCCCCCACTGTGAGCCGTGAGCCCAGAGGAGGCAGCTGGTGTGGCTCTTCAGATAGCCAGCCTGGCCAAAATGCCCAGCTCTCAGAGGGCCCTTCCCAGGGATGGGGACTCGGACTCCAGGACTCGTGAGTCGGACTGAGTCCCCCCTCTGACTTGAGTCAGACTCGAGTCCCAGTATTTTTAATGGGACTCGAGACTCAACTCGGGGACTCGAGACCAAGGACTTGTGTTCCAAAAATCGTGTTCCTCAAATGCAACATGGATAGGTTTTAGGAAGTACAGCAAGTTTATTTTTTAAAATCATTTTCCTAAAATGCAGCCTTTCAGACATTTTGGGTTTGGCTGCCTCTGCCTGCCTGTTTGGGGTTCCCTGCCTCCTCTGCCTGCCTGGTCTCTTCTTAACCAGTTCCACACTTTGAATTGTCCAAGACAAAGGCTTCTGCCTCCCTGCTTTGGGGTTCCCTGCCTCCTCTGCCTGCCTGGTTATTTTGGGTTTGTCTGCCTGGTCTGTTCTTGCCAAAATCAGTTGCAGAGTTTTGAAATAAAAAGGCACACTTGTGCCTAGAATTTATTTAAGCCACACATCTGAAGTAGCCTTATTTTGTTGGGGGAAAACCCCATTGATTTTAATAGGGACTCGTGGAGTCAGCTTTGGGAGTGACTCGTGAGTCACCATTTTGGACCAAGGACTCGGATTCGGACTCGAGACTCGGGTCCAAAGGCTCGTGACTCGACTCGTGACTCGAAACCAAGGACTCTTCAACATCCCTGGCCCTTCCTCAGAGCCAAGCATGGGAAGGGTGTCCCAGGAGCTTGTCCCATGCGGCAAATGGCGGAAGTGTGGCTGGCAGGGCCGTCCGGAGCACCCACTGGGGGCGGAGGTGGGCCCTCCTGGCAGGGGCAGGGAGTGGCACAATTCACTGCTCCTCCTGCTCCCCCACCTTATTGGAAGGCCGGCCCTGTACACAGCGGTTGTTAAACTATAGATACTAAAGAAGGACATTTTACTTCACCCCATACATTTTATTGCTGCTACTGGAATCATCTAGAATTTCAGTATAGCTGAGTGGATAAGCTTTTGATCGACTGTGTTAGAGTTCTGAGTTCTAACTTCCATGGAAACTGAGGTAGCATTTTCTTTCTTGAAGGTGCTGCATTAGTTGTAAAGCTGTATGTTCAGTTTGTATCAGGGCAATTAATGTGTAAAGTTATCTGTGTCGGGCCATGGTTACTTTGCAAGTATATAAACCTAGTAAAGGGACAGGGAACCTTTTTCTGCCTGGGAGCCACATTCCCCCTTCCAGGGGGCAGATACCAGCAGTGGGTGGGTCTGGTGTCAAAACCGAGCAGGGCTGGTGCCACCCCAGACTCTGTTTTTCTGTTTCCCCCTCCCTTCTCTCTCCTTTGGTGCCAATGGAGGTTTTAAAAGCCTAATTGCCATGGGGAGAATGATGGCGGGGGGACAAGCTGCAGCTGGGGAGGAAGGATCTAATTCTTCTCATCCTGCAACACACAGCCTATGGGAGCTGTTGAGGAAGGGCGGCTGCTAAGCTGCTTGGCTTTAAAAAAAGAAAGAAAGAAAGAAGCTCTGTTGGTGTCAATGGAGGCTTTTTTTAACCCTAGGTGCTGAGGGGGGATTAAGAGGGGAGGCAGGTGAAAAGGAAAGGGGAGAGAGGGGTACAGAGAACATGAGCATGGGATGTAGATAGGGTAAGCACCCACATGCATAGTGCACAGAGGGAGAGCACACAGGTGTATAGGATACAAAAAGAGAGAGAGAGAGTGCATGGGATAAAGAGAGAGTGCATGGGATGGACAGAGTACCTGCGAATGGAACAGAGAAAGTGCACGCACATGGGACACACTCACAGAAAATGAATGAATGAGATGGGTGTGGGTGTGGGTGTGTGAATGCAACAGAGAGAGTGTATGGAGAGAGGGGGGGTGCATGCATGGGGGACAGAGAGAGGGGGCACATGGGGGACAGAGGGGAGCATATGTGCATGGGAGCAGGGAGAGGGGGCACATACATGGGGGACAGAGAGAGTGAGAGAATGGGACAGAAAGACTGAATCACTCCTTACTATTGGCCATGCTGGCTGTGACAGATGGGAGCTGGAATCCTACAACGTCTGGAAGAGGACAAGTTGCCCACTCCTGGTAGGGTCTCTGTGTACCTGTCCAATTGTGGCCAGGAAGTTGATGGATTTGCTTTGTCATAGCTTCTGTGGATATCTCTTACCTAACCTACAGTCTCCAAAATGTTTCCCCTGGAGGGCTTTGTTATCACTGTCCTCTCCCATGATATATCTTGGAAGGATATATACAGGCCTGTGGCTCACGCTGGTTCAGCTTGTCTGAGCGTGGAAAGCTAAGCAGGGTCAGGCCTGGTTATTACTTGGATGGGAGACCCCTCCTCTAGTTTCCTGCATTAAGCAGGGGGTTGGACTCGATAGCCTTGTAGGCTCCTTCCAACTCTATGAAATCTATGAACCTAATAGACACCCTCTTCTTCCTCACCCTCCTGCCACAATTCTGTCCCTTTGTCCAAACCAGGAAACTATGGCTTGTGCTTGTCCTGAAAACCAGGATTGGAAACTAGGATCAATCTATGGTTTCTAATCCTGGTTTGCAGGGCAAGCAGAAGCCATAGTTTGAGCAATTATAGTTTGCCACAAGCCAGAAAAGGAGGAAGGGAAAGGAATTGTGGTGCACAATCATGGGGAGTAGGGAGCATGCAAGCCTGAAGATCCTTTCTAAAGGCTCATTCATGTAGTGCCAAGCTGATGTGAGGAGTTAGTCTGAAGAACCAGCTCATGGCCTGACATACTGTAACAAGTGTATGTATAAACTGTAAAAGGAGAAAACGGATTTCAACTTCATTCTTGCTACACTGGAGTAAGTGGCCTCAGGATTGTGTCATTCAGAATCTCAGTAACCTAAGGACTATAAAAAGTGCAAAGAATCTTACGGTTGAGGGATTGGTTTGGAGAATAAAAAATATTTCTGGATTGAAATTCCTTTTTCCCCTTAACTAGATTGGGTGGCTGGATCTAATTGTGGCAACTGCGAAGGAATTTTTAGTGCTGACTTCCAACCCACCCCTCAAAATACAGCAATGTGCTTGGGATGATTTATTGTAAAGGTTGTGTGTGTGCGTGTGTGATATGCATAAATTATATGATTCCTAGACCATTTTGTAGGTTACGGTTGCTGCTTTTATGGAAAGTGAAAACCAGCCAGTATGCCGTGCACTACTGTCAGGGTGTGTTATCTGAAGTAAAATGATTGCCTGTAAGACATTCTTATGTGTCCACATGAGTGGCCACACATTGAGGTATAATTTTCATTTTCTGTCAAGATAGAAGCCATTACCAATTTGTTATATTTTCTTTTATTTGGCAATCTTTTCTCCCTCTGCATTTTTGGCTGTATTGCCCTGTTGGCATGGAACACAGCAGACATTTGGGTACTTTTCAGACGTATTACTTCTCTGTGCAAAAACATTTTTAAAAAATTACAACTCTACTGTAAACAGTGTGTATGGTGTTTGATAATTACTACCAGACTTCACTGTTTTACAAGGCATTTGAGGAAGCATTGTTAAAAGATTTAAAGCAAGCTTGATAGGATAGAGTTTCATTCTAAAGTTTAGAAACTCTTATTGGGACATACCTCTGTCGTCTGAAACTCAGCAACAGTTCTCTCTGCACCAAGAGTTTTCTTGCCTCCATAAAACAGAGCTTTAGAATGTAAAGTGCATATAAAACGCAGGTCATAAATGCTGACGGGACACTTGCAGGGCTGCTGATGGAACCTCGCGCAAAGCTACACAACATTCTTCTACATGACAAGCCTAGATTTGGCATAGAAACAGCAGTTACCGCATTTACTCATCTTTTCTTGGCAGTGACTGAAGATGAGGTGTTCAGTGCTGATAAATTTAACAGCAACTATTTTCATGACCACTAGTAACGAGGTGCTTTTGACACCTTCAGATTTTTGTTTCAAAGTTTATGTTCATAGCTTCAATCTCCCCCCCCCCGACCCGTAACTTCTCTTCTTTTGACACTTCACAGGGAATAAGCAATTTCCCAAAGAGCTTTCAATGGGGGTACCTGTGAGGCTCCATTTCATTGGCTTCTGGGCAACACATCTCATGATTTGGCTGGTTCAGCAAAGAAGTGTAGATTGAAGAGCATTGCAAACTTGCATATGTGTTGCAGATGGTGGAGACACCTTGACATATTAATGTATCTATGGGCCAGTTCTCTGGATTCTGTCCAAACCAAGATGGTTGAATTTATGCAGATATGGTCTCGCTCTGTGTTCAAAGCACATCATTGAATTTTGTGGAACAAAGCTGCAATCCAGGACACTGTTGGGAGGAGACAAACTCTCCTTCATTTCGGACACTGGGGTCACAAGGAGCAGGAGTATAGGTTTAGCCTCCATCCCAATAGTGCCCACAAGTGCACATTACTGGCTTCTGTTTACTCATCGTGAGGAAAGTCAGCACTGCACTCAGGGACAGTGTTACAACCCATAATGCTTGCTGGAAGGTGGCCCAGCCTCCATCAACAGGGAACCTATGAGGAAGGCTGGAATGCACATCTGTATGCAAAGACATATTGTGTTCCTCCTTGCCCAAATTCTTGCAGTAGATAGGCTCTCTCTCCACACACAAGGACACCACCGTTCACAATTTATTTATTTATTTATTATATTTATATCCCGCCTTTTTTCCTGCAAGGAACCCAAGGTGGCTTACATAGTCCTCCTCCTCTCCATTTTATCCTCACAACAACCCTGTGAGATAGGTTAGGCTGAGAGTTAGTGACTAGCCCAAAGTCACCCAGTGAGTTTCATGACCGAGAGGGGACTAGAACCCAGATCTCCCGAGTCCCAGTCCAACACTTTCACCACTATGGCACTATGCCACAATGACAGCCCTCCCACTGGAATCACATGGCTAATAATGCTGCATATGTATGTCCATGTTGAGATCACATCAGCTTCAAAATCTGACTTCTGGTACAAATCCCCCACCATGCCGTGCAGGCTTCAGATTCCCCTTCCTCCTTTGTGCTATGTTTTGCAGAAGTGCATAAATATAGAGAGACTGGAAATTCTAAGGACGCCTAGAGCAGAAAGGTCCAGATGTAGCAGACTCCAGACTGGAGAAGGAAACTGCACAATGAGTAGTGTAGGCATAGAGCAAAATGTCTGTTTTACAAATGATACATGGAAGATAAAAGTCAGATATATAAATTAAAAACCAATTATTATGCTGATCTGCTCACCCAAGATCCATTGCATCAGGAGGGGTGGGAGATTTTGCAAAGGAAGAATATATGAATTAAGCACACCATGCACACAGTAGGTAAATAGCAACTTTCCTGAAGTCTCACCCCAATTTGGCAATTTAACACAATAGATTTAGTTTGTGTCTGCTAGGTGGTTGGTTATTTTTGATTATGAGGGCTTAATTTTCTGTTTGTATCCAGTTTAAGTTGCTTTGGGAAACTGTTATATAAACATATTGCACTCTGGAAGCGATTACACTAGAAGTTACAAAAACATGCACAACCTGAGTTAAGATATGAAGCAAGATACTTAAATGCACTTCCTGGCTGTCCTCCTCGTGTGTACCATCAGACTGTTCAAATGTCTGCATTCCAAGCTGAGTTGTGCTTGATTTTTGAATGCTTGCTAGAGCATTTACATGCTAAGGACCTTGCTTCTGGCTAGAATGAAATTTTCCAAGATGCATAAATGTTATAACTTTGCATGAAAAATCAGATTGATGATGTATTTTCAGCTCTGTCAAAGTCTTGGAAATAGGTTGACAAGCTAAGATATCTTAATTTCTCACCAAGGCTGCAAAACATGAGTCATAGACAAAATGTGTGGCTCTGTTACATGAGCAAGTCATAAAATAGACTCCGTTCATCTTGATCTGACTTCTTTGGAAGAGTGAGATAAAAGCATAACAAATAAATAAGAATCATAGGATGTAAACATAAGAAAAGTCCTGCTGGATCAGACCAAAGGCCCAGATCTAGTCCATCATTCTGTTTCCACAGTGGCCAACCAGATGCCCCAGTGAGAAGGCTAAAAGCAGGACATCCTGTTTGTGCAATTGATACTCGGGAGCATGCTGTCTCTGATACTGGAGTTAATATACAGCCATCATGACAAGTAACTGTTGATACCTTTAACCTCCATGGAAGTGTTTGTCACAAGCATTTGATTCCATGAGAATTTGGCACTGCTGAGGAGACATTTTTACCCTGAGTGACCCAGTATAATGCAAGAAAGACCCTACCGAAAAATATAGCACAAATTGCTGCTACAACAATGCTTAATAAAGTGGTTAATCGTATGCAGGGCCGGTGCTACCATTAGGCCAACTAGGCAGCTGCCTAGGGTGCAGGGCTAAAGGGGGCGCCAGAAACGCCTTGGGAAAAAAACAGCGCTCTCAAGTGGGAAGGGGGGGCGCTAAATATCTGATCTTGCCTAGGGCACCAAACTGCCTTGCACCGGTCCTGATCGTATGCCAAGTAAAAATGCGCTGCAAAAGGATGTGGCATTGGCCTGGCCAAGATATTTTTCTCCCTGAAGCAAAATAACAAATGCTACACACACACCAGCTTCTTGTGCTCTCCCATATATACTTGTGACTAGCCATGGCCTATCTCTGGATCCTGATCATAAACTGACCTGGTTCATGTGACACAACAGCCCAGCGTCGCTTAATTTACATCATGACAGTCCCCTATGGGCTCCATTTTTGTATGACGCCCATGAGTGCTGTGGCTTGTCATGTTCTGTGAACCCAGGTGACAGGGTTTTTTTTTAGGATTAGGCAACCCTTGTTTTAGGGTTATTTGAGGGTTGTCTAACCCTCAAACAACCCCTGCAGCCTGGGTTCACGTGACACGGAAAACCGAGTGCCCATGGGTGCCATGCAAAAATGGCTCCCGAGGATGCCTGGCACAACATGACAGCCCCAGCAGGTAAATTAAGCCTTGGTGGACTGTCATGACATGCAAACAGTGTCATCACCTTTCTCGTAGCCTTTCTTTGCCTGGTTGGCTCAGCTTTAGTCCATAGATGATGCTGACTGCCAGAAGGGTGGAGCTGGGCTTAAAATTTCTGTTCAGCTGGAACAAAATAATAAACTTTATGCAACTGAAGTATGCTGTAGCAGTATGCCTTATAGTTACCCAAGTATGAAGATAATAATGCTGGCCTCCTTTACGGAGTGGCTGTAAGGACTGCTGAGATAATGACCTGGTTTGTACGTCGTAACTGTAGGGACTGGGCCCATTGCATTTGCACAACTTCAAGGGATCTGGGAACTGATTCTGAGTCAGAGAAGAAGGAGGGGCCAGAAACCACAGCTGAAATGGGGATGCAGAGATGGACCAGGGGACAGGCGGTATTTGGAGTGAAGCAACTCCAGACCCTGTGGATCAGGTGTCATTAATCCTAGGGTGCAGGGTCAGCTAAAGTGGGTGGACTAGCTGAGGACTGTCAGACATTCCAAGCAATTGGCCCTTAAGCAAGAGGATCCACCTTAGAGGTGGAGTGTGGGTAATTTGAGTTTAGAAGAGAGGAGGGGAATTCAGTTTGGAATCAACCTCTTACTTATAGGTCACATTTCTTGAATGGCTAGTATCCTAACTATATTTGTTTCTTTTGTTATTGAATTATGCAATACACTTCATTTGTTCCTTTTAAGTCAGTCTGACTGACTGGCATTAACATAATAAAGCTTACTTAAGAAGCCAAGTCAAGATCAAGTCAAGGATAGCCGATCCTCTAGTTCCTTCCTCCACTTTCTGTAGGAGGAAGTTATCAGCAACACAAGTCAGGAATTTCTTGGAGGGGCCATGTTTGGCAGAACTTGTCTCTTACAGATATCCGGGAAAGTCCCCCATTACTACTACATCATGCCTCCTTGAACCGTTGGCAATTTGCTTTTCAAAATTTTCATCTTCATTTTCTCCTTGATTGGGTGGTCGGTAGTAGACTCCAACCACCGTGTTCCTTTTATTCTTTCCTCCTTTTATTTTAATCCAGATGCTCTCGATGGGTCTACCAAGCACTCCTTACCATGCTTACTAGGGGCTGCATTTCTTCAGTGCCCCAGAACGAGGCTATATTAACCCAAGATATAACCACAAGTCCCCTTCCTATATGTATTTTGCTTCTATTTTGTGTGAGCTTTGCCTACCACTATTCCTACATACTGAAGTAGCATTTCTATATAGCTCAGTATCCTTCTGCAAACTTTCCTTTCTCCATCACTCTTATATTAAGGACTGTACTACCTTGCTTAGATTTTTTTTTCCTATTGGAACAAATTAGACTGGGAGAATTTCCAGTAGGCAGCTATTATACCTACACCTACAATTCCTTTACAGTAAGACATCCCCCACCCACCCACTTCTCATGCTGTGCCAGTCTTGGCAAATGGGTTATCTCTAGCTTCAAAACAGTTTATTAAATTTATTTCTTAAACATTTATTTGATTTCTGTTCTTCTTGGCCAAGTCAAAGTCCTGATGGCTATGTGATGCAAGCTGCTGCAGGTCAGGTCTACATAGTCCCCACCACCACCTTGGATCTGGCATGGGATAAGGAATGTATCATCTCCTTCCCACCTTGCCTTTTGCCTGCTGCTCTCAAGGACCTGGTCTGCACGATCAAACAGCTCACCATGGAACCACAACCCCCCAGTTGGGGTTGAATATGAAAAGTGCTGGCCAGCACACGCCACAGCTCACTGTGGCTTAAATGACCCACGGTGGGCTGTTTGATCATGCAAACCAGCCCATTGTGTATGTCTGCAATACAAACTCACTTGAAGAAGAATGAGCCATAATGGGGTCACACTCCTCCCCATTCTCAACCTGACATCTATTGTCTTCTGATTGTACAGCAGTTAAGATTCGGAACTGATACAAGTGAGAGAGAGACTGCCATTTCTATCAGGCTTTCCCTACAGGGCTTTAGAGTTTGAAGGAGCAGGGTGCCAGTTGCCTATCTGGCACTGCTGATTAGTTTTCTGTCTGCTGACAAACTTCTACCCATACATGTGACTATAAGTTGTAGACAAGGGGTGAGGAACCCTTGACCCTCCAGATGATGTTGGACTCCCAACTCACAGCAGCCCTAGCCAGTATGGCTAAAGATCAGGGATGATGGGAGTTGTAGTCCAACAACATCTGGAGAGCTACAGGTTCCCCACCCCTGTTGTAGACCATTTGCCAGAGTTCAAAAGTTCCAGAGAAGTATCTTTGTTGCCTCTTTTCTTCTTGACACTGTTTTAGGTCTTTGTATTGCCACTAAAGTTAATTAGCAGCATGCAATAAATAACTTTCTTAACCAAAGCCTTGGTCAAAACCTTGATTGGCTAATTCCTTTCCCAGAGAGAGAAATGGAATGTTGTACAATGTCAAACAGCTCTTCTGCCAGCATTGTATTTTTCTTTTATTGTTAATATATCCAGACGTTTCATGTGTCAGAAAAAGTGCTGTTTTTCTTACGTTCCTCTGTGTCTGTGTTTGTTTGAGTCAGGCATCTGACCTTTTGGATGCTGCTACTTCTTTGCTCAGTACATGTGGAGATGAAACTCCAAAGATATAAAGTAAAGATGTGCAGCCATTTGTATACTAATTGGAAATCTGAAATGTTTATGTGCTTCTGAGGTAATAATGAAAGAATATGTTCAAGCAGACTTGTGGCTTGTAAAATGGTCTGTTGGGTGCTGTTTTTTGTCCTGTAATTTTGTGTGTGTGTTTTATATGTGTTTTTAATGTATTTATGTTATTATTGTTTTTAGCTACTTTTAAAAAAAAAAAGATCATGTTTTTATGATTGTTAGCCACCTTGAGTGCCATTTTCATAAAAGAAAGGTGAGATTTAAATTGAAGAAAGAAGGTCAGACAGACAGACAGACAGAAAGTGAATCCAGACAGCAATTTTCTAGTTATGTGCAAGAATGCTCAAATTAGCAGAATAGAAAATATGCCTGAGCCAGGCAGGTAACTTTTTTTTACCGTGCATGCCTGCACAGTTGAAGAGAATCAACTGTGTGGACTACACAGTCCATGTCATGTTTGCATCAGTTCCTGTCAGTCATGTTATCCCTCAAAGCACTTCTACTTGCTGAACCACTGAAATAGTGCTTCCAGTCGTCACTGAGCTATCTGGAAGTACCACAATAAACCTCTAAAAGGAACATTGGCCAAGTGTTTCTCCTTTGCAGATTCCATGGGAATAAATGAGATTGGAACAGAAGCAGTGCTTGGTGGATTGTACCTCAGGTGTTTAAACTCTGGTCAGGTATGACATACGGTACCTTTGTGCTAAGTCAGTTCTGTGACCTGGGTAAGAAACATGACTTGATCCATACACAGTTCTCTAAGAAGTCCTTTGGGTAGTTATAAATAGGTCTGGAAAATATTTCAAAATTTTAGGCCCCAGCATCACATATCTAGGCACACAGATGCCTAGACATTTAGGATCTTTTCTAGTCTTTGTCATAAAAGCCAGAGCTGGCTACACTAGATAAGATTTTGATTAGAAGACTCAGCACCTCTTCATAATTGTCTGGGTTTGTTTGAGAAGGAACTTGCAGTACTCTGTAATACTTCTGGTACTGTTTAGTTCTGCCAGGTGCTCTGATCCTCAGTGGGCTCGGTTACTGCGAGCCTGCTCTGAGGTCAGCAGAATGCCTTAAAGCAGTGTTCTCCAACCTTGGGTCCCAGATGTTTTTGGCCTACAACTCCCAGCATAGCTGGCTGGGGCATGCTGGGAGTTGTAGGCCAAAAACATCTGGGGACCCAAGGTTGGAGAACACTGCTTTAAAGGATGTGAACCACAGCTCAGATATTAGACTAACTAATTATTGACCTGCTCCAGTAAGAAAGTTCCTGTTTCTCATAAGACATTGTAATTTTATGTACATCAGTATGCTGTCTGGGATGACATCTGGCCTTCACATTATCACGTCTCCTCTCCATTTGCACTACTGGTATGTTCTCCTTAAAGCACTTAGTTAATCTTTTTTTATCAAAACATTTGAAGTATATTTCTGTGGCAGTTTTGGGAAATGTTTTAAATATAGTGTATGTGTGAACTGTTCCTGTAAATGATAGAACAAAGGCATCGTGTCTGTGCCTTGCACAGTGGAAATACTGGAAGCATAAATCATAATGGTTTTATATGTCTGTGTTTCTGATGCTATTGCAAAACCCAGTCGCATTTTTTTTTAGTAGCACTGTGTCAGGGCTCTTGAGTTCTGATAGCTTGGCTTTTCATAGACACATTAATATCCCACTAGACAGGTTGTTCGGAATGTTTTAAGAGCAAGATGACCACATTGGGACTCTTAAAAGAGAAAAGGGGGCGGGGGAGATAAATCTGTGCAAGCAGCCTTACCAAGTAAAATTTATGTTTCTGCAAAGAAATGAAACGTTTGCCTGCAGAGGCTGGCTGAGTGAGGTGCTTCGTTGCTTATGCCCTTAGCCCATTGGATGCTGCAATGTAGCCATGTGTGCTTGTGCAATGGTGTTCACCAGCCCTCCCCCAACCTGGTGTCCTCCAGATGTGTTGGATTGCAAGCTCCCATAATTCCCATTGCCATTGGCCATGGTGGCTGGGAATTATGGGAGTTGCAGTGCAGCACATCTGGAGGGCTTCAGCCTGAAGAAGGGCTGGTGTACGTCAAAGAGGCATGTGCAAACAGAATTAAAGTTGCTGCACAGCACTGAAGCTTACTCCTAAGCCCTGCTGTGCTGATGAGAGCCTTCAAACATATTTCTGCTGCTCCTGCAGATACGCAGATTTTTAGAAAGGGGCAGCACCACCGGACTATGGTGAGAGCATGTACTCTGCTTTCAGAGTGTCCCTTTCTTTTGTTGTGGTCAGACATAGAAATACCGTTAGTGGATGTATCAAATGTATGGCTTGTAGTCATATATCTGTAGTTATGGAGCTTCACTGTAAGTGCATTCCTCTGTTTCTAATTGGCCAGACTAGTTTGTTAAATTGCAAACTCAGTCCTTGTATTGTGCAAATTACAAGTCCTGCCCTCCCAAATGCATCTAAGCCCATTCCTCTTCTAGAAATTCAATCTTCAAAGCCTTATAGGAAAAGATGTGATCTACACCTCTCAGAATGGTTCTTCCTGTCAAGAAAGACTTTGATCAACTTAATTGGTAGGTAGTTCTCTTCCTCCCTAGTAGTGGCTTAAGAAAACCATCTGTGTATCCCAGTAGCCACACCTTGCTGGGAGAGACGTGTTTCTGCTTTCCAATCTGCTTTCATTGTTAAGGGATTTCTTTGCTTAATGAAAGTAGTTCTGTGACTTCAGAAAATTCAGATTTGATATCCCAAACGACTTGGGAAAACAATGACAGGATTGGTGAGAAATGTTCACAGTTTGGGGAAGTCATACTTCCGTGCCCCTTTTGTGTTTATTTTCTTTAAAACTTAGGGCTAGATCGTTGGCTTTGTCCAGTGATGGCAGTTGACACTTAGATAACTCTACAAATGGGTATTGTGACTGGCTTGGCTTGCCAGTTGGAGACTGAAAGAACTGCCAGGCCTCAGTCTGGTGACTGACGGATTTGCAGCTCTTACCCCAAAATTCTGCGTAGAAATTTCTGCATGCCATTTCAATTTATTTTCTGTATGCTTGTGTATGTACATTTAGTTAACTGTTCCCTGATAATAGCTTTCGTAAAGTACTTCTGATTTTGCTTGGAAATTCCAAGTATTTTGGCCCCATTCATTGAGGTCTTTCCTAACTGCTGGGAGTACTTGCCTTCCACTACATCAGCCTTTGTTTCCTTAACCATAGGTAGGTTGATGGCAGTGATACTGTAGGTCTGCTCAAAACTTGCTTACCTTATTCCTTCCTGCTGCAGGAATATGCCCAGTTATGTCCAATACAGAGCCTAAGACTGAGGGAAAGTAACTACTCTGCCTAGATCAGGACCATATTCTTTACAGTAGCATAACATTCATTCAGTCATTCATTCATTTGATTTATTGCCTGTCCTTCACCTTATGGTCCCAGGGTCAGGTTCATATATAAAACAACTTTAAATCACTATAAAAACTCAAATCATGCTAATTCAGAACAGCTTCACTACAGGGGAAAGCAATACAATCTTATCTCCTTCATCCACTTCCAAAGGCCTGGAGTAAAGAGGTGCATCTTAACTTGCTGACAGAATGCATACCATGAAGGTGCCAGGCACACCTCAAGGAGGAAGGGATTCCACAACCTTGGGGCCACCACAGAGAAAGCCTCTTCACATGACACCACCCCACAAACCCCTGAGTACAGTAGTATTGATAACAGGGCCTCCCTTGCTGGTCTTAGCACCCAGGCTGGTCTATAGGGGAGGAGGTGCTCTTTTAAATATTTTGGACCCAAGTTGTTTAGGGCTTTATATGTTAACAACAGCACGTTGAATTTGGCTTGGAAGCAAATTGGCAACCAGTGCAGATCCTTTAGAGCTGGAGTGATATGAGTCATACTGGTGCTACCTGTCAGCACCTGGGCTGCTGCATTCTGTACCAGTTGCAGCTTCCGAACCCTCTTCAAGGGCAGTCCCATGTAGAGCTCGTTGCAGTAGTCAAAGCTGGAGGCTACCAGAGCATGGGTCACTGTGGCCAAGCTATCTCTGACCAGGAAGGGTGGTAGCTGGTGAAGCAGCCAGAGCTGAAAATAGCACTCTTAGCCACTGAGGCCTCCTGGGCCGCAAGTGACAATGCTGGATCAAGGAGAAAGTCCAAGCTATGTACCTGCTCCTTCCACAAGAGTGCAGTCCCACCCAGAACAGGCCATCTCACCACCTTCTGGACTCAAGAGCTCGTAACACACAGCATCTATCTCTTATTTGGATTTGACTTCTATGTATTGACCCACATCCAGCCCACTACCACCTCCAGACAGCTGTTCAGCACCTGGCTCACCGCTCTTGATCTGGAGGGAATGGAGAAATAGAGCTGGGTGTCACCAGCATACTCATGTCACCTCAGTCCAAATCCCCTGATGACATCTCCCAGTGGTTTCATATAGATGTTAAATAGAATGGGGACAAGATGGATCCCTGTGGGACGCCACAGGTTAGTTCCCATGGTGCTGAGCAGTAGCCCTCATGATGCTACCCTCTGGAAATGGCTCTGGGGGTAGGAACAGAACCATTGTAATACAGTGCCCTGCACTCACAACCCATGTAGCTGCTCCAGGAGAATACCATGACCGATGGTATAAAAAGCTGCTGTGAGGTCAATGAAAATCAGCAGGGTTGCACTCCCCCATCCCTCCTCCAACAAAGCTCATCAACCAGGGCAACCAAGGCAATTTTGGTACCATACCCAGGCCAGAAGCCACAATAGACATAACAGAATTGGCTGTGCCTGTCATTCAAATCCTACCTATCCTAGACACAAGAGAGCCAGTGTGATACACAGACACCTACATCTTGGCCTTTATGTGAAGAACAAAATTATATTGTTTTGATTGTCCTTTCTAGTGTCTATGTTTTAAAGTAATCTCTTCAGTACTTCATTCCTGGATTTTCTTTAATTTTCTATGTATCTTTCTTTACTGAGTTTTCTCTGTTTTTATTGGTGCTTTTGTTATGGTGCTTTGTTTTGGTTACAGTTCTTCTGTAAATCCTCCGCTCCTGCCCTACTGAGCTTTCAAACTTGGCAAACCTAGCCAAACAAGAAGAAGGGAGGGAAGTCAGACCACTGAACCATCCTCCTGACCCAAGTATTCCAAGGACTTAAAATGTTTGTGTGAAGTTCAAAGAATTTTGGCTCAACAGGAAACAGTACCAAGGGATCATCAGTTAACTGGGACATGCTAAAGGCATAAAGTATGTGGCCGCTGGTTCTCTGCCTCATTTAAAACACCCAGTTGTTGTCACTTAGTGCTGTTGACATTTATCACTGACTAACTTCCCCTGCAGCAGTAACACTTTCAAGATGATTCCCTGATGCGCACCAGTTTCAGGAAGAGTCAACTAGCAATCATCACTTCCTGGTGTTGGCTTGGGCCAGATGCTTCTCTAATGAATCGGAAACCTTCCAGGCCAGCTTGAACCCCCCCCCCCACTCACTTTACATGCTAATTACACATGGGTGCTCCTGAACCTAGCTAATATCACTAATCAACCACCAATAGTGAGTTTCTCTCCTTCTTTCCTTCCTTCCTTCCTTCCTTCCTTCCACCAGTGAAGGCATACCTGAAATCTTAAGTCTCCTTTGAGGCAGTCTGTTGGATGATGATGAACAACTTGTCTTGTCTAGAGATTATGATGTGTGTTACCCGCAGGCAATATTCTAATACATTTGTATATCAGGAATTTATTTATCCACTTTCATTGCTTTAGAGTTAAGGAGATTAGTTACCTTGTGGGGACCTCATTTAGACCTTGAGAGATTTGTTTATGAATTCTCTTCAGTAATTAGCGTTATTGTTTGGAGTTTAGAGACAGTACATCCATCTTTCTTCCATTGCTCCTACTAATTAGCCTTTTTTTTTTTTAATCACAATTTTGGTTTTGGCCCAAAGTCTCCCTCTCTTGTGATTGATTAAATACTCCCACTAGACTCTTAAAGATTTGCAGGTCTTGCACTTGGAGGTTACACACACGATCCACCAAGTCCTGCTGCTGCAGAGCCCTCGTTCATTTCGATGAGGCTTTTACAGAAGCCACCCCATGCAAAGCCAACTGGAATGGGAAGAAAGAAGTGCAGCGACAGTAGAGGTGCTAATCTGCTACGTTGCTGCATTGTACCGTAGTGCTTTCCAGGCCCAGTCCTATGAGCTGCTGCCCAAAGTAAATGGCAAGCGAGGATCTGAATCAGGATCTCTATCACAACATCCAGCCGGGGTGCCAACATTTTGAGTTTCTCTGCCATATGAAGCAGCTGTACTCAGATGCAGCCAAAGTAGTAATGAACTCTCTCAGTTTAGCTTTTACAGGAGTTCAGTCCAATCCTACTAATTCATTCAACAGAAAGGAATCGTGGTTGTTTTTTTGGATGTGAACAGAGTAGGGTAAATGGGTAGATACAAAGGATGTGATTAAGAAGATGTGGTCTTTTATTAGTAATTCTTGGTGGTTCTCTGTCACGCCAGATGTTAACTTTCTTTATGGTGCCATGTACAGCTTGATCCTATGCAGAGCTGAGCACATTAATTACTCCGTGCTTTAGAAATGCCTAATTTTGCATGGGATCAGGCCATTGCTGGCCTAATTTGACTTCTACACTTATTCTTGGTTTTCATACTTTCTCTGACACATTTTCTTCTCCTTTTTTATTTTCTATTCCTATTTTATTTGCGGTCTCTCTCTCTCTCTCTCTCTCTCTCTCTCTCTCTCTCTCTCTCTCTCCCCCTTGCCTGTTCTATCCTTCCCCATTCTTTACACTTCTTCCTCAATTTATTTTTCTTCTTGGTCTCTTCTGTTTCCCATCTGTCTCTCCTCTTCCTGTGCCACCCGCTACTCTGCTGGAAATGAAAAGAGTGCCAGTGAGTTCATTCTTCCAGAACAGCTAACATTTCTTTTCCTGGGGAAGGAGACCTCCTTTGCTTTGATCTGTGGAGTCACTCATCTGTTTTGTCTGCCTGCCTGCTTTTGTGTGCTACAATTCTAGGGCAAATGGAGGGAAACTGTTGCAACATTTTCTGTTTGTGGTTCTAACTTTTAAAATACAGTGATTCACAGTATTTGCTAGAATGTCTTAAGAATTAAAACGCACACTTTCCTGCATTTATGCCCCTTTTGAGAGAGCAGCAAAAAGCACAGATCTGTTGCTCCCTTTATGTACTCATAAATGCCACAATCCTAAGCACAATGACTGTGTCAGGAGATAAAGGTCCAAGTACTGACAAGAACCTAGAGCAACCTTCCCCAACCTGGTGCCCTCTGGAGGTTTTCAACTTCAACTCTCTTCTGCTTCAGCCAGCTTGGCCAATGGTCAGGAATGCTTGGAGTTGTAGTCCAAAATATCTAGTGGGCACCAAGTTGGAGAGCTAGAGCTAGTGAACAGGCAGAAGACAGTCAGTCATGCATTCTATCTGGAGGTGCAGAGGAAATAGTCTTGTGACTTCCTTCAGCGCAGGGATGTGCGATGCTGGGAAATCCATTTCATTTGAGCCTGCCAGACTTCTGCAGTATTTCCTAGTCCAACAATCAGAAATGGACCATGCCAGATATATTTTTTTCTGGGTTCCGGAAATGTGCACGAAATAGTTGCGCACATTGAGAACCAAGATCTGCATATTTGTAGCACCATTTGCTACAAATGGTGATTAACGCAAAATGGGTCTGAATATTTAAATTTGGGTTCGTACTGTTTTTATTATTTTATCACGTTCACAAGTCTGTAACATAACCCTGGGCACAGCCTATTCCCTTGGTAAATATCCTTCATCCTCTCACTACTTCGTCTTTAGCTCGCCATATTTCCTACTTCACAAAGAACTCATCACTGTCAATTTTGTCTAGTTTGGCATTGGCACTACAGTTTTCCACTACGTTTACGTGATTTGCACACATCAAATAGACACATTTTTAATTATTATTTTCAGTTATTGTTTTTCAGCTCCTGTGATTTCTGCAAATGGTGCCATCGTATTTTAGTCTCTTCCCACCCACCCACCCCACCTCCTTTATTCCCACCAATATTATGCATACAATATCTGATTTCTTTCAGTAATGTATTTCTTCCAACAAATACTGTTTATTGCGTTCACTGGTTTATGATTGTACTGGCTTTTTGGTTTGTTTGTTTTAGCAATGAGGTAGGTCTTGGTGGCAGGGCAGCCAGCTTGAGTCAGGCCATTTGTGAAAGGCTCAAATTTGCGCAACTTTGACACGTGCACAAATTTCAGGCTCTGCAATTTGCTGCAAATTTCCTGAGCTTTAAAAACTTGGATTGCCACCCTTTGTTTACTGAGATAAATTCTCTGAAATCAGTGGGACTTATTTTATTTATTTATTTATTTATTACATTTCTATACCACCCAATGGCCGAAGCTCTCTGGGTGGTTCACAACAATTAAAACCATAAAATACAACACAATAAAATACAATATAAAAGTTTAAAACTACAGTTTAAAATTAAAAAAATAGAAAACCCATGATAAAACCTAGCAGCAGTGCAAACATTGAAAATATGATTTAAAACATTCCGGAAACGTAATCCCAAGAATAGCTGTATAGGAATAGCTGTATAGGAGCTGTATGGGGTGCCAGTATGTTCAGAATTTGTTTAGGAAATAACATCTTGCTTACAGGTCATACTGTAGAGATGGAACATTTGCAACAAAAGAAGCAAAAGTGCCTGCAACATCCTTAGGCTCTACCTAATAAATAAAGCTTTGAAAGTCAAAGCTTGGAAATCTTTTTAATGTATTTTTGAAAGTCACTGCAACAGCTGTCAGAAAGTTTAAAAATCCAGCTGTTTCCTCTTTTAACTATACTGACAGGGTGAACCCAGCATACCATATAAAATACAGTGGTGATTATTTACAATAGTCATGTCTTTGGTGTACTTTGCAATATGATTAATCATGCTAAACTAATTTGATTTTAAATATGGAAGTGATTTGTAGGTTTTCTCCATTATCTGTTTGCCCTGTAATGTTTATCCTGGCATTGTACAAGGGGCATATTTCTAACCAGCTTTTGTTTTGTGCATGCGTCAGTTTGTTTAGGCAATACTCGCGGTTGTGCCTTCAGCTTTAATACACTTTGGCGGCAAACAAAATATATAGAACGGGGCAAAACTTTTGTTGCTCAGTTGTAGACCCCCTTTGTAGTTTCAGTAGAGCAGTCAGTTGGCTCAAGTTGTGCCTCCTCCTGGCAGTACAATTATGATATCACCCAGAGGTGGAGGGCGGCGGGAGTTCGCAGATGCTCAGACTGGTCCTGTCTCAGTGGCAGGAAACAGGGTTCTTCTGAAATTGAAGGGCTTTGCTGATTTCTTTTGTGAAATCTCTCAAAGTTGGGTGATGGAAGGCAGCTAATTAACTCCCTTTAAGAAGGGCAGGTCTTCTGCAAGGCCTCAGATATGCAAGACTGCATTGGATTCCATTCTGTCATCCATGTATGTTTAATGTTCAGGCAGAACCCAGAAGAGCATTAGGGAGAGAGTGCAAGCTGAGGTCATGAGTATATTGCGGGTGCCCAGACCTAAAGCCTCCAGCAGCTATATCCATCATTGATTCCTGTGAAGCCTTAAGCAGCCTGTCTTCAATGTATGTTTAAAATCATAAAGGAAGCAATATTCTATATCTGTTTTTTAATCGTTCTGTCCTGGTGTACAACAGTATAAGGCAGAATCAGCTTTGGCACTCATGGGCAATTGCTAAGGGAGATATTAGCTCATCCTGTCTGCTCCTAATATCTGTGATAGGGTGAAAGGTTGGGAGCCATCCCTCTCTACCCACAGGACTCCAACACCTTGTGCTGATTGCTATGTATCACTGGAGCAAATGTTTGTGTTGCTTTCCTATTATTCTCTCTCTCTGCCATCCCCATGCCCAGTATGACTCTGTGCTCCTGTTCTTTTCCTTTTCATCTTTCTGGTGAACTGTCTGTTTTAGTTTTTATTCATTTAAAGATTTGGAGCTTAATTCAATGGTCCATCTAGCCGAGGACCACCAACTCTTAGCTTAAGACCATAGACACCCATATAGAACTACTCAATTCAGTACCAGAGGCCCTATTCTGTGGTCTGTCATTAGCAAAGATACAATTGACAGGCACCAGAAAAGGGCTTTTTCAGTGGTGGCACCACAGTTATGGAATTCTCTTCCTTGAGAGGTCAGCCAACTCACTCTTAGATGGGTTGGCCGAAACCTTTTTTCATTCAGGGAGGCTTTTTATTACTAGTTTCAACTGTTTTTTATGCTAGATTTCTTAGATTTTTATGCTGATGTGTTTGGGGGTGGTGGTATTAGACTGGATTGATACAAATTGTTCTTTTAGTTTTTTTCTTATAAGCTGCTTTGGGGAAACTCTTTTAATGCATGATAGAAAATATTTAAATAAAAGAATGCTGGCATCTGAGCTATTGATGGTTTTTTCTCAATGGTTTCAGCAAGGCATCCATGAGAACCAACTGTGGGTAACAATTTAATCACTTACTAAAACTTCTCATTGAAAAGCGGACTCTTACCTTTGCTGAAGTACAAAACAAAATAAATCCCCAACAAAACAAGATCCTTAACATACTATATAGTTCAGAGTTGTGTGTGTTGTAAAATTGAAACATGAACTGTCAACTTCTGGACATAAGCACGAGCCGCACAGTAGGGTTTCCCAAAGTTCTGTAACTTTAGAAGATGAAAATGTGGAACTGTCAGCACATTGACAGCAGATAAATTTTATAGACATTGTAAGGCTGCGTTGAAAACTCCACCTTGCTGAAGCTAAGCAGGTCTGGGTCTGGTCATTTCCTGGATGGGAGACTGCGTGCGAACCCCATGTATACTTCCATGATGGAAGAAAGGTGGAATATAAATATACTAAATAAATACATAATAAATTAAAACCGTTTTTAAAAGATTGCCCATGCTTGTTGAGCTGAATCTTCTAGGCACTTGCTTAATCTGAACAGTTTTGCTGGAATACTTACTGTCCAATCCAAAGAGCTAACTTAGGCATGCCCAAGTGGTTGGATGTGCCCAGTTGAATTTTGTACTTTTTCTGTTGAATGACAGACCCACATATCATTTTGCAAGCTACTTTTGAAGTTCTTTTCAGTTTCAGAAGAAGTTTTAACCATGTAGCATGCAGAGCTGATATTCAGAAGACATAAGCCCAAAGCTCCTTTGAGTATGTGAAGTTAGTTGTGCAGTTCTCTCTATCCAGGAGGTGGTGACTGTTGTTGCCACCATTGTTGGTTTAAAACTAGCATTTCTCAACCTGGTGTCCTCCAGATGTTTGGGGCTACAGTTCTCAGCAGCCCCAGTCAGGATGATGGGAGGTGTAGTCTAACATCTGAAGGGCACCAGGTTGGGGAACATTGTTTTAAACTATCCATTAAAAGCTGTAACGTACAGCAAGGGAAAAGTCACCCATCCAGAACACAGGCAAGCAGTGACTCCTAGCTATGCCATGTTCTTGCTTGCTGAACTAGAGAGTTCCATGAGCTGCAGTTGTCTCAGAGCATGGCTGAGCCAACAATGGGAATGCTGTTGACAGTGTCAGCTTAACACAAGGGCAATGGAGGCATCAAGAGGGAAAGCGAGGGAAAGAAGAGGCAGAAGATGGAAGGAGAAAATCAGAAAGCAAGGAGGTAAAGGTGGAAGGAGAGAACTACGAAGCCAGGAAGAAAGTGAAGAAGGAAAGGTGGAAGTCTGGAGAGTGGGGAGGCAGATTTGTGTTGGCCACCATGAGAAGAAGAGGGGACTACACTGGGACAGCTACCCTGGAGCCGGGGAGCTGCCTTGAAGGTACCTACCATACTCTGGCAGTCTGCCCAATCCTCTACTGGACCACTGGAGTGTTCAGGCTTAGCCTTCTTAACAGAAGAGCCTCCAGAAAGTACAGTACTTAACTGGGCTGATAGTTATCAACCTCGACTTAAGGGAACCCACCCAAGGGGAGAGGAGTACAAGGAGGACTGGCAGAGGTGGAGACCCCACAGTAGGATTTGGACCCCCCAACATCCCTAGAAAGAAATATGACATTGAGCATTCTGAAAAACACAGCTTAAGGATACCTACCTGAGCACCCCATGTGGGACTGAGAGGCGTAGTTCTCTGTCCCAAAGCCCAGCAAGGGGTTTTGCTCCAACTCAGTGAAGTAACTTGTCAAACGATACCAATAAAAATGGTTAAATCTCTAGCTAGTGAGTTGTTCTTTCATGGAGGAGGGTGGGTTTAATGTGGTGCCTTTGCCTGGGGAATGTGTAACAAGTACACAAATATAAGGCTGTCTGATAATGAAATATTGCTTCTCTTCTTGGGCCAAGGAGAATTAAATTAGTGTGAGAAGTCTGCTTTATTCTGAGCTAATCTTTGACTTAAAGGTCCGTTTAATGTAGGACAAGTTTCCCAAAACATGAAGCCCAGGCATTCGCTAGGGGAGATATGAAGTTGTCTCACCCAGATCCCAGAGCTGTTGAGCCTTCATTGGGTTAGGATGCACAGGGCCGGATTAACATAGGGGCTATTGGAGCTGCAGCTCCAGGCCCCTACCATCAAACAGGCCCACAGCTGGCCCGGCAGCGCGCGCGCCCACTCACCCGAGCCGCGCCGCCGACTGCTGGCTGCTGCCGCGCTTGTCCTTGCGTTGAGACGCCAGGCAGCGGCTCCCTCGCGGTGGCGGGCCCGCCCCGCCCCTACCAGAATAGGCCCAGTACAACCTTCACTCTGCCCGGTTCGAATGAAGGAATCGCTCTCGCAAATAAAAGGATGCGCCTTCCCCGCCCCCCAACTCCAAACTCGATCAAGTCACCGGATCGCCTTTCGCCTCCGCTGGGGGTGAAAATCCAGTGCCTCGCCGCCCTTTTAACACCTCTGCTCAGAGAGTGGCGGAGGCGACCGAGCAATTCTCCCGCCCGAGGCAGCATCAACAAGACCAGACAGGGCTCCCCAGCTATATGTGCCTCGACCCCTTCATTTCCTCTCCCAGCAACAGTGAAAATAATCCGGCCGCATATGCCAGCGCCCCCACCCCCCATCCAAAACGGGAAAAGAACAAAGAACTAGCAGCAGCCGACTCTTCCTGCAGCCCCTCAGTTAGATCTTCCTTCCCTCGCTGAGATTTGAACACCCCACTAGAGGCAAGGAGCCCGGGAGTCTCTGGCTGTGCCTCCGGGGTGGAGACAAAATCCGGTCTGGATTCACTCAGCATCTGCGCCTACCCACGCATTGGAAGTGAAGGGAAGCGATGGCACGAACGCGCTCTGCTGCTGCTGCGAGTGCAGTCCCTCCCTCGCCTTTCTCTTGCCAGCCGCGGACCCGACCGCGAGGAACAGCGGTCGGGTCCGCTGCAGCAGCAGAAGGTTTTTTTCTTTTCTTTTTTCAGAGCGGAGCAGCATTTTAAAAATTATTTTTATTTTATTTTTTGAAGAGAAGGCTGCAAGAGCGAGCAAGCACCGTCTTTTCTCCCCACCCCCCACTGAGGAGCCCGCCAGGCAAGGACTCGCGTTCACGGGTGGTGGGGTGTGGGGGGTGCTTTGGCGGTGGGGGGTGCTTTGGCACAAGCAACCCTTAGAACTTCTAGCCCAGGCTTAGGCAACCTGGTGCCCTCCAGATGTTTGGACTACAACTCCCAAATCCCTTTCCACTAACCATGCTGACTGGGGCTGATGGGAGCTGTGGTCTAAAACATCAGGAGGGCACCATATTGCCTACCCCTGGCTTAGAGGACACACGCTCCGTATTGCACCTTCTCCAAGTCCAATTCCCCTCCCTGCGTATCTTTTCAGGATCGAGGTATGCCTATGCACACCAGTTGCCTACTCATGTTCTAGCCTATAAGTGAGATGTCTGTTTGTGGAGATTAAATTGGGCGGTGGGGGATAGAATAAGAACAGTCATGCTGGGTCAGACCAAGGGTCTATCTAGTCCAGCATTCTGTTCGCACGGTGGCCAACCAGCTGCCCACGGGAAAGTTAGCCCACAAGCAAGACAGGAGTGCAAAAGTACCCTCTTACCCAAATAAAGTTTCTACCGATGGTCAAGACCCCTTAGGAATACAGAAAATTATCAAGGGTTAGACCAATCCTCCATCTCCCCCAATTCCCATGATCCCTGACCATTGGCCATGCTGGCTGGGGCTGGTGGGAGTTGTAGTCCAAAACATTTGGAGGGCACCATAAACATCTGGAGGGCACCTCTGGCTTAGGAGATATACACCCTGTGTTGTACATTCTCCAAGCCCAATTCTCCTCCCTGGGTATCTTTTCAGGATCAAGGTATGCCAGTTACTGAGGAACATGGGTGGGAGGGTGCCGTGGGGCAGCTTGGAGGTGGCGTGATCTAAGCTGTGGTGGCTTGTGCGACTCAACTAGGATTTCGCTGACCCGAAGTGGGCCCGCGTGGCCTCCGGGCCTCTTTCTGCTCATCCCAGAGGTTAGAGGCGGGGTCGTTTCTTATGTTTTCTGTGCAAGATGTGGGAGTTGTGGGTCATTTTTGAATTTCTTGGAGCAAGATGTGGTGGTTGTGGGCCGTGTTTTTTAAAAACAGAATCTGAGCAAGACGTGGTGTGGTGTTTGTGGGGCAGTAGCATTTCCTCTGAGTAAAATATTTGCAGGGTGCTTGGGGACTTTAATCATACGCCTTTCCCAAGCCCACTGCTGTATCCTGCTCAGGAGACAGGCTGGGGCCCATCGAGGTTGGTGCTGGTTGCTGCAGCACCTTTTCTTCCTTATTTTTTTTAAAAAATATTTTATACTCTGCGAGCACCTGTATGGGCAGGTGCACGGTTATAGATGCTCATCTTTTTATTTTTTAAAGACTTATTTCAAACTAATTATTTACTAAATTTATTTTAGAGTATTGTTATCCCGCTCCTCAGTCAAATAGACTCCTGGCGGGGCTTACATATGATCAGTAAAGGAAGACAGTCCCTGCCTGCAGGCTTACAGTCTAAAAAGACACAGCACACAAGGAAAAAGGAATAGGGAGGGATGAGGGATGAAAAATAACAATGCAATCCTGTGCATCTTTAGCCAGAAGTAGTAAGTCCTTCAAGTCTCAGCATCTGCCAGCTGGCCATGCTGGCTGAGGTATTCTGGGAGTTGTAGGCCTTATTTCTGTCTAAACCTGCATAGGACCTTTTTCTCCTTGGGGGCTAATGAGCATGAACATGTTTTTTTCAGGTGCAATTTTGACTAGGGAAAAGACTTGGATTAACTCTGTGTGTGTGTGTGTGTGTGTGTGTGTGTGTGTGTGTGTGTCTCTCTCTTTCTCTCTCTCTCTCACACACACACACACACACACTTCCCCCATCAAATTTATGGAGGAGAAGGATATCAATGGCTACTAGTCCTGATGGCTCTATGCTATCCAGTATCGGAGGCAGTATGCCTATGTACACCAGTTGCTGGTGTGAAGGCTAAATGCAGGTTGCTTGTTGCTAGTTGAAAGCGATATTTGGAGTTTGTGAATGACCTTAACTTTGTTGACTGTGTAACTTCTTTGCTGACTGTTCTTCTTTGCTGACTAAAATATTTAATTTGTTTTAATATAAAATTGCGTCTTCATTTTATTTATTTCCATAAAAAGGCCCACCAAAATCCTCAGCACCAGGCCCATAATGCTCTTAATCCGGCCCTGAGGATGCAGAATATGGAATTGTTCTCTTTATCCATATTGCAACCAAGATAATGGAGGTGTCTGGGTTCTTGTCCAGTAGAACCATTTTCCCCCCTTCGCAAACAGTTTTGCTTACCTGAGAAGCCTGAAGAAGTCCAGGGTCCACGGGGCCCTGCATCACATTTTTTCTCTTTTTGTTTTTTGGTCCCAACTCACCAACTAGAATGAGCTCTGGCACCCAGTAAGTTTTTGTTGTGTAGTAGTCACAGTAGTCCGAAAGAAATTACAGTGTACATCTGTTGCTGAATTATTTATTTATTATTAACTTGTATATACTGCCTTATTTTCTGAAAAGCCATCAAGGCTTGAGTGTTGGTTGCAAATGACAAAATTGGGTTACTTGTGCATTCTAAACTATCAGGGCTTTAGATAATAACTCTATAACAAACCTGGAAGTGTATTCTCATAGGATATTGGAAAGTTTAGGCATGCTTTCACTTCACTACAATTAGTGATTTATGGAGGAACATAGGTCAGGAATGAATTATGCTGGGAATCACAACAGGTCTGTTGTGCCCTAGAAAAAGTGGCTCAAAAAGGGTGAACAAACAACAGATGAACCATTTCATAATAATTTTTGTACTATCCTTTTGTTTTGAGTTAAACAAGAAATGTGTACTTCATACATATTCATTGTTATGTTATCTATGGCATGTTCTTCCCTATTCCCTTGATCTGATTAATGAGCAGTTACTTGAGAGTAAGCCTCATTGTTCACAGTGAGACTTTCTTCTGACTAATCATGAATAGGATCAGGCTGCAAAGCTCTGAAGATGTCCCTCTTAATTTTTTAAAAATCTATATTTAAATGTATACGCTGCTTTTCTGATTAACAAAAGGTGATCAAAGTGGCTTACAACTAAACAATAAAAACATCATAAAACAATAATTAACAGTCATCAGTAAATCCTAATAAAAAAAACTGCTGCAAAAATTTAAAACAGCAGAAATCAGGGAGGGAAATAAAAATAATTTGTGCACAGTATATTTTAATATTTCATCTAATGATTGTTGTAGTTGACCTTTTCCTTCTTCTTGGTTAGATATATAGGGGGGAAATGGTACTATCCAGCATCACATATGTTTTCTATTAGCTTGTTCTTTATTGAGCTAACAGTATCGTGTAGTTAGTAATATCAGTCAGGCTGCTTGCAGAACTTTTGACCTAAGGATCTATACAGGATTATATTATATTTTATTTATTTCCTTCAAACAGTTGTCCCCTCATTTTGTGCTGTCTTCAAAACAGCTTACAATATTAAAACAAAGCAGTAAAATCCAGTTACAATAAAAACAAATATACAGCAGGAAGCAACAAAAGCACTAAATAAGATTGTGGTTTTATTTACCAAATCAGAAATAGCTGCTTAAAAGGGAATGCAAAAATCTCCTTTCCAGAGGGTAGAAATAAAGTTTTTTTCCCATCTAAATCTTATACCTTCTGTGAAAAGTATTAATCCTACAGGCATTAAGTAAAAGCCACATTCAGTTCAACATGTTGTGATGTGAGAAAGTGTTGGATTTCTCAATGGGGAAAAACCCTGGTTTACCATTCTTAAACCTGTCATTAGTGTGAAAGGGGAAGAGGAGGAGTATCATTTTCAAAGAGTGGAACATTCTTCCCAATACAAGAGTTTCACCTACTAATAGTTGCTATGTTGATCCATTCCAGGCTTTCCTGCCACTTAAAGCCAAACAAGATAGTTAAGACTCCCACCCATGTTGATAAGTCTCCATATCATTGGGAACTTGATTAATTGAAGTTAATACAAACATTAATTGAAGTAAAGATAGGTGAAGGAAGGAAAGAAGGGAGGCAGGCAGGCAGGCAGGCAGGCAGGCAGAGACATTTTGGAACAAACTAGGCTTAAGTATTCAAATTGATTGTAAAGGCTATGCTCTTATAGAGTTAATACTTTCTGTCAACAATGTGTGTTTTCAGTTTTTACTGCACCATCCATGCTAACACATAACTGTTGGGAAAGTACAATGTGATTAACAGAATGTTGAGAAACCTAGTTGATGAAAGGATGTCACTATTTCTGAGACTCCTCTGGGAGACGTGATGTCTTGTCACTCTCACTGTCTCTTTGGGGTGGCTTTTAATATGTACAGATGTTGACTACATTTGAATAATTGCCATCATGCACTGCACTGTACATTTTGTAACAGACAGGCAAATAGGAGGTCCTGGGGATCTAGCATTCAGTCTGTGTTTCACCTTTCTTGCTGAACTATGGTGGCTTTCCAACTGCATTGTTTTTCTTTCCTCTACGTTATATTAAAAGTAATAGCTTTGCAGGTAGCTGGAGATTTTTGTAGGGTTAAGTGAGAACTTCTGAACAATCAAGGCAAAACAATGAATCATTAAAACATTTGGTTAGATCTTTAGTGGTTTAGCTTAGGATAAAGATATAAAAGCATCCAAGTTAAAAAGCAAAGTTCTTCCTTTCCTTAACCAGGCAAGTATAGACAGACAGGCAATATTTGTTGAATCATGGCTTTCATGGCCAAACACCCAAACTTTTAGTCAGTGAAATCTATTTCCTGTTCAAGACATTCTTTAATCTACTATGAAGTCAGATCCCAGTCATCAGAAATTATTCAAAGTTTTCCAGTAATGGAGATTCAATGCAGGAAGAACCATTAAAAGTTTTTTTAAAAAATTGGGGAGCATAATTAGCAGTCTTCAGGGATATCAAGGTAGGTATCTTCAAGGGAAGCCAGATTAAAACCATGTTACATTCATACCTCAAAATGTCATGGTCACAGTCCAACAGTTAAATGCACATAAGCAGTGCAGGTTACATGCACAGGACAATCAAGAATTGGTTGTGGCTCTTTCTCATCTTTATATGCATATGCACTGTCAAACCTGGTCCTGAGACAGTAGATCTGTGGAGGAGCTCTTTGTCCTGTTCAAGGAGTGAAAGGTGATTCAGGCATTGGGCATACTTGGAGCCGATCAAAGCAGGCTTCAGTAGTCTATGTCTTGATCCCGCACAAAGAAGCAACCTTACTGGCATATGTTGTGAATGGGTCATGGACAGACACAAGTGCCAGGAAGGATCAGAGCACAGGTGTCTTACCCCAAGCGGGTACAGTCACAAGCACGGTCAGCTGTCAAGATGAAGGTCAAAGTCCCAGAATCCATTGCAAATTACTGGCATTCTGAGACAAGCAATCAATGTGGCTTAGCAATTTCAATAATTCATTGTTTTATTAAAGGGATAGCTAGTAATTTATACCTTGAGTTTAATGTGACTGCCTTTTGTCTTCTCGTATGATCATACATGCCAATAACAAATGTGTTTCATTCTGAAAAGGTATGTGGCTGCTTATTGGGCAAAAAAAGGGGGGAAGCATATGATATAGAAGTTTAATAAAATGGTAACGTGATAAACATGTTTTGGTAGAACGTTGAAACCTTCCTCAAGATCACAAGAATTCAAATCTATTGAGTATTTCTAGTGAGGCAATAGCTTTCCTAATGCTTATAGGCATTAGCCACCAAACTTTTCCATTGCTAGCCGTGTTTTATTTTCCAAGCCCACTTATTTGTACTGAATCATGTTATTTAACATGTGGAGTCAACATTTCACTATTTGAAATAAGTATAGTAACAATGTGCAAATTGTTGACTGCCGCTTATTATAATATTCATCCAAAAACAAATCCTGCATAGGCCTATTCCAGGGGAAAACAGAATCAGCCTGGCCAACCAATATGTTTGCTTATCTTTTTCTTAACAGGATGTCACATGTGCTCCATTTTGAGGATAAAACCAGAAAGGTAAAAGATGCAAGTGTGCAAGATGAAGACACTTTTGAAATTTACGATCCTCGGAACCCCGTTAATAAGAGACGACGGGAGGAAAGCAAAAAGATTCTGAGAGAAAAAAAGGCAAGGAGATGAAATGAATGTAAAGCTAGCCAGAGCCAACTTGGAAAATGACTGCACAAATGTTCTGGCTCTGTAGTGGCTGGCGTCCCAAAATATATCACTTACAAGGTGTGAAAAGGAATCTGGTGTCTAATTTGGAAACAGTGCTATCTCCTTTGTTTTGTGAATTCTGATGTAAAATAAGCATGTGTTCTCAGCAAAGCCCTTTGAAACCATTTTTAGCAGTTATTGTTAATAAACAGTTCATTTCCCACTCTCGGTTTCTTTTTATGTATTTGCATTGTTAAAGTTGAGGGTCCAGTATTTACAGTCTTTTCAGGAGACTAAAAAGTATATTTTCAGAATATAGAACAAAAGGGTTTGCCAGTACTAGAAAGTGATAGTGTTGTTATCATCACTCCCTCTAATAGCAAATTCGAATGCCGAGTGCCAATAAAAATGGAGCCGAAAGGGGGCCAGTGAGAAATGAGAAGGAGGTATCAAAATACCCAGGGAAACAACTAGGTTTGCAGAAACACACAAAAAAAAAAAACTTTCAAGAAACAAATAAACCCTAGTGGGGGGGGGGACACCTAAAAAACCACCCCAGCCCAATGAAGATTGAACTGGGCCTAACATTGGCTAACATTCTTTAGCCATAGAATGTTGAGTATCAGATGGAAGGGAGTGGAATGGTCTGAACTTGCAATATTCTGGAGGAGGGCATAGTTGGCTGGAACCCTAAAGAGGAGCACTCCTACTAGGAGGTGAGGATAGACTGCAACATTTTGTTGCAGGTTCTGCTTGTCACTATTTTATTAGTAATGCCTAACATATCACTTTTAATATGGAGAATGCTTTACAATTTTGATCTTTATCTCTGCTCGTAAACTTTTGGAATCTGCCATTTAGCCTGTGTTCTTTCTTAATCACACTTAGAAGTAAGTTAAATTGATTATGATGATAGGATGACGATGTTCTAGAATGTTGTCTACATGTATTTCTCTTGTGCCTTCCCCTTCTGAACTGCTTTGCCAGTGTGTGCAGATTATGCTTGGAGAGGCCTCCACCCCCGCCCCCCATTCTGCAGTGCGGAATGTAGGATGTACTTGCAAATAAATATTTTTTAACTGAGGCGTTGTTCCCATTTTCAAGGAAATGCAATTTTCAAGGCAAGGAACGGAGATTGAGATATGATGACTTGAAAATGGCTACTCAGTAAATCCGTTGCCGAATGAAGGTTCAACTGTAGGGATGGACAGATCAGTCTATTTCTGGTCCATTTCAGTTTTGCATCTGTTCATTCATAAGTCCAATCCATCCCATTTTCACATTAGTCTGCACATTTTTAATAGTCACATTCTTTTTAATGTCTTTTTTCACAAAACATCAATTTTTGTGTGCATCTTACCATGAAATACACATTTTTATATGTGTTTTGGTGCATATTTTGGAGCCAAGAACTGTATCACAAAAATCAGGAGTGTGCAAAAATCAAAGGCTAACTGCATTCTGATCAGCCTGTCTGGGAAGTGTGAATAAAGTCAATTTGCTTAAAAATGCAGGCCAAATGAAATTCTTAAGCATTGCATCCCTAAATCCAAAGTTGGCACTGTTATTTCTTTTCTCTATGACATTATTATGGCTCTTCAGTTGAACTTGAAAAGCTGTAAACCATTTGCTGGATACTGATTTTTGTTAAGCACATAAATTTGAGTGCTGTGATTCATTTAAAAATATCAAGAGTCTTGTGGCACCTTAAAGAAAGACTAAAAAATTTATTATTGCATAAGCTTTCATGCACTCCACTTCATCCAATGCATGAAATGCTATTTTCAGTTGCAGGTATATATACACATGGCTGGGTGGGGAACTGTAAGCAGTGAGGTCAGAGGGAAATGAAAGGCAAAAAGTAAAGACAGCAACCAGGGCCGGATTAAGAGCATTATGGGCCTGGTGCTGAGGATTTTGGTGGGCCTTTTTATGGAAATAAATAAAATGAAGACGCAATTTTATATTAAAACAAATTAAATATTTTAATTACCATTAAAGTGCCAAAACTCAAAAACTCCTGCAGCTCATCAGTAAGGGTCTTCCCAATTTCCCCCAAATTTATTTATTAAAAAAGAAAAAGCAGCCACAACAAAAAGCCAGGAAGCTTTGCTTGACCAAGAATAATTGTGTTGTTCTTGTTGCTTTGTTTCGTTTTTGTTTTGTTTTTTGTTAAACTAGCATTTGAACAATTGAGCTGCGAATCAGAAAGATCTTTTGCACGAGGCTGGAGAGAGAGGTCCCTTCTAAATCTGAATATTACAGACCCTAGCAAGCCCCCATGTGCTTCAAAGAAATGTAGTAACAGTGATTGAAATGCAAAAACCTACCATGCTAATTTGAGAACAACAGTTCTTGCTAGGTCTTGCCTCAAGCCTGTAATGCAGATGTGCTTAGAACACCTTTCTAATCTTGAAAAAATCATTAATTATGCTGAATGATAACGATCAGAGCTAACTCAAATCGTGCCGCTTGTCCCTATATTGTGGGCCTATTGTCTGCTTTGGGCCTGGAGCGGCCGCTCCAATCACCCCTATGTTAATCCGGCCCTGACAGCAACAGTTCAATTAGAGCTTGAATTTAATCACGCAAATCGCTAAAAAGCAAATATACTAAAAACAGCCTTACTATCTTTCCAGAGAGCTAGAAACCCTCCTAAATAATAACTTCACAAAGCTTCTGAGATTTGTGAGAGACTCAGCTGGATGGGCCTCGCAAAGAATAGGAATCAAAAACAGAGAAACCCCTAGATTTCACTTCTAATGTTTGTGCCTCCACAGATTGGGGCAGTCAAAACGGCTTCATCAGTAGATCTTACAACAGAAGAGGGGATATACAAAACAAAGTGCTCATTCAAGTGCTAGGCTGTTGAAAGCTTATATTGATTGGTATGGGTTTAACAATCCAATGATCCCCTCTACTGAAAGTTGGCTTTACTAAATTTAGTATTATTTAGTAAGGACAACGTTGAAAAGGCTTCAAGGATTCCAACTGCACATTTCTTTAATGCATAGCAGTGATAAACTTTTCCTCCAAACAAAAAAATGCTTGCAATCACATACTACTACTACTACTACTACTACTACTACTACTACTTAATTTCATTTTATGTCCCACCTTGTTTCTGGGAACTCAAGGTGATGTACGTAGAGTTCCTAGGCAATCTCCCACTTATCAGGCTCAGATCTGCTAACTGCAACAAGGTTGTTGCATCAGATGCCTTCACGATAGTTCTCAGTTGGTAGTTGACATTCATGCAAAACACAAATTTGTATAAATCTTGTAAGTAATGCATAATTCTAATTTCATGACCGTGGGCATGATCCATCAGAACGTTCCAATGAAATTAATTAGAGTTGTGCAAGAGCTTGGTAGAGCTCTTGTGCAGTTCCGGTTCATTTTAATTGGGGTTTGTGCAGTAATTTCCCAGTGGAATGTGCCCAATATAAATTACACATGCATAAATCCAGTACCAAATGATGCTTCTTTATTAAGATGCATCAACCAAGGTCATTTTTATACGCTGAAGTGCAACTTTGCTGATGTTGTTTTTAGAATGGGTTCAATAAGGTATAGTATCCTTATCGATCTATGATAGCTAAGTTTCTTGATAGGGTCTGACGTGTGATGTACATAAAACCGTCTCATCATGTTAATATGGTCCAAGTGGTGTGGGTTAGTTTAGTGCCGAAAATTGTTTAAATGTGCTATGTAATCTCTCTAAGATAACAAGAAAGAAAAACGGAGGTGTGAAGAGAGTCCTTGTAAGAGGTTGTCACTGTCCCCAATTTACGTGTGAGGGTACAAAGGAGTTAACAGGAGGTGTGTTCTTGAGTTGTCATTCACAAGGAGACTAAGTTCTTGTGATTCTAATTTGCTGTTGGGTTGCTGTTATAACATACTCTCTTAGAAACAGCTTCCCACAATCTCACATTGACGCACCTTTACTTTCTGCCTTATAAGTAGAAATGGCACAGTTTTATTTTATGGAGCAGTGTTCTCCAACCTTGGGTGCCCAGATGTTTTTGGCCTACAACTCCCAGCATGCCCCAGCCAGCTATGCTGGCTGGGGCATGCTGGGAGTTGTAGGCCAAAAACATCTGGGCACCCAAGGTTGGAGAACACTGTTATAGAGACATTGGCTGGGTTTGCCACGATGGTTTCAGTAAACCCTAGAACAAGCCATTGCTTCGAAGAGTGGCTTCTAAGCAATGGTTAAGAAACACTGACTGGGTTCGCACAACACACTAAGCCTCCGTGGCTTAGCATGTTGTGTGAAGCCAGTCACTATCAAATAATCTCACCCCACAAAGCCTTTCGGGAAGCTTCCAGGGGCATGATTCTACTTCCCAACAAGGTGCACACCCCCAGCACATCTTGTTTTAAAAGAAAATCACCACTTGCTTTTGCTGCTGCTGTTGCTGCAGCAGCAGCAACATATTCAGCAGTGGCAGAGGAGGGGGCAGTGGAGGCCACATGTTGCCCACTCCTGCCCAACGGGATGTTCCTAATGCCCTAATCCTAAATATGTTTGCCTAGAGATAAATACCTACTGAGTCAATGCAGTTTCTACATGTTCACATCCTCCAAGCAATAGAAGTGAGATTTCTGACTTTCTATCATTTTGGATACAGACCCACCAACAGAACCTACACAGCCCTAGTTGACATTTCTTAGCCTCTATTAAAACCAATGCCAGATCTCTTGAGAAAAAAATCGATGCACATGGATGGAAGGATATACTGAAGGAAAACTTTTAGAAACCTGATTACCTTTATAGAAGTTTATTCAGCTTTCACGTTTATGAGAACCAAGTTCTTCATGGGCAGGACATACAGTACTTAGCTAGCCCAGAATGGAACCAATTGCTGTCTGAATAGCAGATGAAAAGCCTGTAGTGTAATGCTGTATATTTTTAGATAAAGACTTATTGGACGATAACTTCTATATAGAGTTCGTAAACCTGCTGTCCTTCTTTGGCATAATATCGACTTTTTCTTTTCATTTTTTACATGAATCTATGCCAGTGCCTAAACAGATTGTCTTTTTACAGTTGTGCAGCTAGGCCATTTTTAGACTCTGGACTCAATGGTTTTATGGGGGTCCCTCTTGTTAGATGGCAATGTGTCATTTACTTCAAAATGTGGTAACCCAACCCTGCTGCATTTGTGGGCCCTCCTGCTCATTCTGATTGGCTCCCTGGACATCTGCCCCAAAGTCCTTCCCTGATGGCACCACTGCCTTTTTTGGCAATGATGCTCTGCATTTCTAGCACAAGTGAGTATGTTGTTTTTTTAGTCAATATTATTTATTTTTTATCCTGCCTTTCCACCAAAAAATGTCACTCAAGGTGGCTAGCAAAATCCACATTAAAAACCAAATTAAAACATAACATTAAAACAAATATAAATTAAAAACACAATTAAAAATGCAACAATAAAAGAAATAAACAGCACCAACCAATTAAAAACCTTCAATGACAGACTAGCTTATATGCCAGAGGCCTGTCTGAATAAAAAACAGATTCAATATAATTAGGATTATATCTTAATCCCCTTAAATTTGACTTTTCTCCTCTTAAATCAATTTCCCACAAGGAAAAAGGAAAGATAAAGGAAGTAATTACATTAACTGCACCTTTATACTAGATAAGTATGCCATGGTCTTCACAGCTAATTAAGTTGGAACAAATTGAGTTTTAATTTCAAGAAGGTTGCAATACATGCTTCCAAATTCTCTTGCATCTAACATAATTGACTTTGGGCATGTTGGAATTATAGGGCAGTATCCTATTGTGCCTATGCACCAGCAGGAGTGACCACTCGCATAACGGGAAGTTAGAGCTTCATGAAGCAAGCCGAAACAAACAAATGTAGAAGGGAGCTCCGCTGACCTGTCCCGATCCAGAAAGGATTTCAGAGCTTCCTTTATGATGCGTTAAATCCCTGTTGCACCAAGTGGTCACTCCTGCTGGCGCGACACGATCGGAGGGAGTGCAGCGGCCCCGTTGAATACTGCCCGTAGTGTTACAGATTTCCTAAATAACATTTTTTTCAGGATGGTAAACTGCTATTTGTGAATTAAAGAAACTGCATACAAAACAAACTAGACCACGTCCAAAGGAGGACAACCGGGAAACCAACTCCTATGAGGAAAGGTTGAAAGAGCTGAGTATATTTGTTTAGCCTGGAGAAGAGAAGGTTAAAGAGAGACATGATAGCTGCCTTCAAATATCTGAAGGGCCATCATGCAGAAGATGGCGCAGACTTGTTCTCTGTTGCTACAGGAGGCAGGGCTAGAACCAATGGCTGGAAATTACAGGGAAGCAGATTTGAACTAGACAGATGGTGTTCTCTCCTTCACTAGAGGTATTCAAACAGAGGGTAGGTAGGAGTGAAGGATGCTATAGTGAAATCCTGCATTGAGCAGGGGGCTGGATTGGATGGCCTAGAAGGTTCCTTTCAACCCTGAATCCATGTTTCTGCCCACTAAAATGGTCGGGGCAGCTGGGAGTGCACCAGGTTGGGGAAGGCTGCACTAAACCCAACACTAAACTGAACAGGTATTCCTCTAATTGCTTGCCTGCCAATCACAGGCACATGCTAATAGTTATGTAATACTTTCAGACTGTTTACATATGAGTAGATCACAGTTCTTTTTATTTATTCCTTAGAGAGCAACCCTATGGCCCCTAGGCAGCATCTGAGGGACCATAGGATAGTTCAGATTCCCAGATCCGAGGTTGGAGACAGCGCTCTGACGTCAGAGCTAGGAATCGGAGCTCCAACCCCCTCCACTTCCCCCTCGTAGCCGGCATGGAAAGAACCGCGCCAGCTGCTCTCCAAGGTTGGGAAAGCAGCCTCGAAGAGGGGGGAAAGGGTGTGTTCTGGTGGGCGGAGGAGACTGGAGAGGCCAGGATATGAGCTGTCCTGTGATGCATCTCCAGCCTTCTTCCCCCTCCCTCCGAAATGCTCCAGCTAGACAGGCAAAAAAGCCCATCTAGTGAAAATGCCTCCACTGCCCCTCCCACTCTTCACTGGATGACTGTAAGCCTCCAAGTTGGGGGACTTGCAGCCATTGCCATAGGATTCATAGATTCATAGATTATAGAGTTGGAAGGAGCCTACAAGGCTATCGAGTCCAACCCCCTGCTCAATGCAGGAAACTAGAGGAGGGGGTCTCCCATCCAAGTAACAACCAGGCTTGACCCTGCTTAGCTAACTACAAAACTCAGACTCAGGATGAAGTCTGCTTAACTGAACTAGCAAAAGTCAGATAACCATCAAAAAGCTGTCCAAACAGAAAGGGGGGGGGATATAATACTGTACAGATAAGTAACAAACGTAATATTTTCCCTCTTTCATAACCTAATAATATTTAATAGCACTTGATCATGAAAAAAATGGTTTGAACATTGTATTTTGATAGCTCATCTGATTATCTGAACTCAAATAAACATTTTCTAGTGCACTTTCACTTTCATTTTCTCAATCGAATCTTCTAAGGACAGGAATTGTGGCATTTTAAAGGCAACTTGGACCTAGAAACATCATTACATTTGTATATTTGAGCTATGCAAAGAAAAGTTGCCTAAGAAATTATAGAGATGCAGTATGTACATTGCTAACTTGGACCCTGCCTTGCCATTTGATAAAGCAGATTGTTATGGTCCCTAGAACACTTTTTTTTTTTAATCAATTTGCATTTGTTCTTGAAGGGCAGGGATCTTGCCATGAAGATCCATGCTTTGATAACTTCTAGGCTTGACTACTGTACAGTGCTTGTTGCGGGGTTGCCATTAGATGACTGCCCGTGGGCTTTTGGACCCAATTCATTGTGCTGGTTTTGAATCATTAAAGCTCTTTACTGTCTGACATCCACCTTACCAGTGTACCTTAAAGACTCTCCCAGTATCAACCCACCACGACCTTCTATCTACACTTGTCAGATGATCAAGCCCTGCTACAGTCTATGTATGTGCATTGTGTGTATATATGTGCATTTTTTAAAATGTAAACCGCTAAGAGATCTTTGGATATCAAGCAATATAGTAGTTTAAATAAATAAATGTGCATCCAGCACTAGAAGCAGGCCCTTTATAGCTGTGGCCCCAAGGCTGTGGAATGACTTCCCTCTGGAGTTCAGGAATTGTTCCTCTCTGCTTTCATTTCAGAAGAATTGTAAATTGTTCCTTTTTTCATTTGACTTTTGGGATCTCCCTTTTATGGTTTATTTTTTTGACTGACATTTTTAGTTGCTTATGTTTTAATCTTATTTTTTACTGATTTTATATGATTGAAATTTTATTCTGTTACTGAAAACTGCTTTGAACATGTGCTGGGAAGGTGGCATATAAATGATGAAAATAAATAAATAATATTTGGGAAAAGTTGCAACCATGATTGGGACCTTAACTTTGAAACAAGGCGAGTTCACACACCATGTCTATCACAAGATAAATGTGACTGTCATTTTATTCTTCTGGTAAATTCCAAAAAAGTAGCAATGGGCAGTATCCACGTGGGCCACTGGGGAAGCAAGGGCCACTGCCAATTCCATTCCGCAAGTGGTACCCACCACTGCTTGCACTGCAGGGATTTAGTGCTTTCTCCGGGAACTGGAAACATACAGAAAGTGAGTCCTGGACTGATTTAGCAATACAGTTGCCCAAGACTGAAACTGCAAACAGTTACCTGTGTATGTATATGTGGGGATAGATTATGTATGTGTGTGTTACAGAGACATTGATATGAGCACTTATATTTATAGACCTGCAGAATCTTGTAAAATATTATCACATGACATCTTAAGTAGAAATAAGAAATAGGGACTTCCCCCATCTCTTATTACATTTACATTCTAACTATTAAAAGAACTGCTTCCTTCTCCCCATCTGAACTCTTTTGTGCTGTATATATCACTGTTTTGTAAGTTATTTTTTAAATAAGATTTAACATGTTCTGTTTTTTTGTCATTGTCATCATAGATGTGAATAAAACTGCTTATAAGAAAAATAAGAAAAAAACGTAGTCGCTATCGAGAGCTTTATCCTCCATGAATTTGTCTAATCTCCCTTTAAAGCTGTTTAAGTTGGTGGCCATTATCACAAGAAGTGGAAGCAAATTCCATAGTTTAGCTATGCTCTGTGTGAAGAGGACTTCCTTTTGTCTGTCCTGAATCTCCTGCAGTTCAGCTTCACTGGATGACCCCTCTGGGTTCCAGTATCCCCTTCGTCTACACTACAGTGTGGCGTAGTGGTGAGAGTGTTGGACTGGGACTCGGGAGATCCAGGTTCCATTCCCCGCTCGGCCATGAAACTCACTGGGTGACTTTGGTCCAGTCACTGACTCTCAGCCTAACCTACCTCACAGGGCTGTTGTGAGGATAAAATGGAGAGGAGGAGGAGGATTATGTAAGCCGCCTTGGGTTCCTTGCAGGAAAAAAGGCGGGGTATAAATATAATAAATAAATAAATAAATAAAAATAAAATACAGATAATGTGATTCATGTCTATCATGTCTCCCCCCAAAAAACAATACTTACCTTTTTTCTAAACTTAAAAGCTTCAGAGGTTGTAACCTTTCCTCGTAGAGGAGTTGCTCCACTCCCCTGATCATTTTCATTGCCCTTTTCTGCCCCCTTTTCCAACTCTACATTCTCACAAGCAATCCCCTACCTATGGCAATAATGCTGGGAATTACCAAGCCCTCTATGGGTATTTGTTGTAACTCAACTTGATCAGCTGAACTCATTGGCATATGGACCATTGAAAAACAGTAGGTTGTATCAGGAGTGAATTTGGTAGAATGAAGATGCCAGTTCACCATGGCAAGTTATTGAGGCTGTGCTGAATATTCCCCCATGAAAATGTTTAGGGAACGGGATCTTTCATAGGGGTCAAAATGTTCCTGGAACAAAACCGTCATTTATGTTTTTCTTTTTCATTGCTCACAGCAGCTGTATTCCCTCTCCGCTGCTGCTTTCACGCTAATTGGCCCCTCTGCTTGTTCCCTGATCCCAGCAAATCAGGGATCATGTAAACATCACGACAAGATGTTATGCACCCAATCAGAGCTGACTACTTTATAATGTCCCAAAGTCAATTCAGGTATGAGACATGAAGTCCCTGTTTACAGCTGCCCACAATTAACGGAAAGCAAACTTGCTTTTTATAGGATGTGAAACTATTCACAAAAGGCAACTCCCTCCCATTTTGACTTCTACATTTTGGTGAGTTGTCTGTAGGATCAGATAGGGACCATGTTCTAAAAACAGAAGAGTAGCCTTCCTGATTCAAGCCAACCACTTTCTAGTCCACCTGTTCTGCTCCCAACTGCCAGTGAGATGCCTCTGAGCGCTTGCAAACAGGCACAAAAGGGTGGCCTCCCCCTGTTCTTTTCTTGGACCAAGCAAAGAGGCTACAGCTCCATTGCAGAGCACAGGATTGACATGTAGAACACTCCTGATGCTGTCTGTGGCATTTCTGGTTAAAGCAGCGGGATGGGGGAAGTGTGGTCCTCCAGATGTTGTTGGACTGCACTTCCCACCAGCCCTAGAATGATGGGAGTTGCAACCCAACAACATCTGGAGGGCCACAGGCTCTCCATCCCTAAGTTAAATTCTGTCTAGTAACAGAAATAAGGACCGTCTGTCTTAGATGCTGGAGAGCTGCCTTTCAGAGTAGAACAGCCTTCCCCAACCTCGTACCCTCTAGATGTGTTGGCCAAAACTCCGCAGCCAGCATGGCTATTGGCTATGCTGGCTGGAAATTATGGTAGTCCAACACATCTGGAGGGCACCAGCTTGGGGAAGGCTGTAGTAGAATGTACTATAGACCTGACAGAGTATTATGATTCCTTATATCC
Source organism: Shinisaurus crocodilurus (assembly GCA_021292165.1). Lineage (NCBI taxonomy): Eukaryota > Metazoa > Chordata > Lepidosauria > Squamata > Shinisauridae > Shinisaurus > Shinisaurus crocodilurus. The sequence continues at coordinate 32,367,718 of CM037877.1, forward strand.
ATTGGAAAACTGCACCCTATGAAGTTCACCTTGTTGAGGCCATCTTATAAACATGCAGAATTGAAAATGGCGGCACTTGTTGCCAACATCTTTATGTCTCAGAAAAGCACAGTTCAAGGCTTTGGCAACATGTCTGATTCCCTGCTAAGTGTGGAATGAGTTCTTCCCAAAAACAGTCTTAACAGAAGCGCAGTTTAAGAGATTCTTCTATTACATCCGACAAATAAATATTGTTTATTGGGACTTAGGGTACAATGTACATTTACTGCATCAATTTTAGGATCACACCAGAAGCCTAAAATGTGGTCTATAATAATAGCCAGAATAGTTGGGTACAAGATGAGAAAAATAAAACAGAAGAGTTTGCGGGTTAAATTCTCAGCCCTCTTATAGAAAGAAAGCTGTTTTTCCAGACAACTTGGCAATTCATAGCTGTTATGGAATGGGAGGGAGGCAGAGCAGATTTTAAAATCATTCCTTTAACCATTCATAAGGTATATTGGTGCTACTTACTACTGTCTGAAACAGAGAAAATATGTTAAAGTCTGGCAGAAGAGTTGCATGCCCAAAGACCAGGTGATAAAAACCATTGCCTATTGTTTCTTATTTGCTCAATGGCCCTGAATCTTTGGCAGTGTGTTGGAATATTTGTGACCTTTGAAACTAGTCTGACAATCCTGTAGTAAAAGTTCTCCTTGCTCATTCTCTTAATATACTGCAGGTTTGGGGGGAGGAAATAAAAAGTATAAGCTCCAGACAATTTGGCACCAAATGAATAAAGAATAAAAGTCATGGTTTGCTTTACTGGGGGACCGCCATGATAAGCAATTTGAAGAGCAAACCATTATTTTAAAATATAAATAAATCCAGAATTGCTATCTACCTAGCCTCAACTTTCCAGACAGTAGTTTCTTAGGAGTTCAGTATATTAGCAGTCACTCAGCAGTGCCACTCTTGCTGTCATACTGTAGCGGTCTCTTGTGACTTTGAATTATTCTCTATCTAGGCATACATTCCAAATGATTTACAGATGTATTCAGATACGCACATGTAGTCCCTATTCCCTGTGTGCTTTGCTCATTCTAACTACTCTGCCTTGAGTGGTCGCTATTCCCGTGATGCCCTTCTATCATTTTGCTCAGACTGGCAGCCCGAACCTTTAGTCCCTCCTCCATGGCTCTGCTAGCACAGACAGAATTGCTACAGGAACCTGCTCCGGCAGATTGCTGAAGAACATCCTGTCTGAATGACAACGTGACTTGGGCAGGCATTGTGTTCCAGATAATGATAGTGATGCCTGAAATGGCATCACTCAACTTCTTGTAGACTGGAAGACTGCAAACCCTGGAAGGGGTAATGCAGCTTTCCCCAACTTGGCGCCCATCAGATGTGTCAAACTACACCCCCCATCATCCCCAGCCACAATCATGCTGGCTGTGGGCAATGGGAGTTGTAGTAAACACATCTGGATGGCATCAGGTTAGTGAACACTGGATCATTGGATTTCTGAAGTGTATAAAGTGAATGCATCAAACCAGTGTGGTGGAAAGTCTCCAAACTGAGTGTGCCATAGGTCTTTGTTATACTCCCATCCTTCTTCTGCTTGAAAGAAATTCTGTTTCCACCACCTACTTAGCACCAGGGTCCAACTGATATGAAGGCAGTTGTGTGTGGATCACTAATGAGCTGGTTTAGAAGCCTTCAAGTGCTCCTATCATACAAGAGTCCAGTTGTTTTAAATCCCCCCCTTTTTAAAAAAAATGCTGGTTTCCCCCCTTCAAATTCACTACCACACATGTGGTAATGAATGCTAGCTTAGATGGCTTACAGTACAGGATGCTAGACTCAGTGGATCCTTTTTGGTTGGTGTGAGCTACCAGGGAACTTCTTATGTTCTTACGTCTTAGTTGCGAAGATCATGGGTTGGATCCAGATTTATGCTGATCAACTGCACTGACAGAAATGGACTTCCCTGCCCCTCCAGCTCCCTGAAGGTGCTACACAGAGAGTCACAAGGCCCTGCTGAATGTGGTGTGGAAGGAGGGGAATTCCCCCAAATTGGGGGCAGGGATCTTCCACAAGTGGAGCCTTCCTCTTGAGGAAGGAATAATGCATGGTGTGGAGAAAGTGGATAGGGAGACCCTCCCTCTCATAATATTAGAACCCAATGGGGTCATAACATGATGGTGATTGGTGCGGGATTCAGGACAGATAAAAGGAAGGACTTCTTCACACAGTGCATAGTTAAACTATGGAATTCACTTCCACAAGATGTAGTAGTGGCCACCAATCTGGATGGCTTTAAAATGGGTTTGGACAAATTCATGAAGGAGGAGGCTATCAATGCCCACTCATCCTCATTGACTATATGCTTCTTCCAGTATTGGAGGCAGAATGCCTATGTATACCAGCTGCTGGGGGACCTGGGAAGGAGGGCACTGTTGCACTCCTGCCCTGCTTGTGGTTTTCCCATGGGTAGCTGGTTGGCCACAGAATGCTGGACTAGATGGACCCTTGGTCTGATCCAGCAGGGCTCTTCTTATGTTCTTGAGGTCCCTTCCTCTTGCGGAAGACAGATCCTAGATCTAACTCCATCTCTTAAGGTCCTACCTGCTGAAGCTCACTCTAAAACATAAATGTCCCTTAAAGCATAAAGGAATGGAAATCTCTAGTGACTTCCTCCATACCGGTATATGCACATACATAAACATACACAGTATTCCTCCTGAAAAGAGATTATTTTTCGTGGCTGAAAATTGTCAACAGGCTATCCGGTGGCTATTCATTTATACCAGTCCTTTAAATCCCCTTGCTGTGAAAAAGCAACAGCGCAGAAAAAGTCAATTCAAACCATTGGGCATGTTCCCTGACTTGATTCTGTGGTTTCTTTATGTTTCTTTAATGTTCTTATCACTAAGTAGAAAGTTAAACTAACCAGGAACATCTGCAGAATGCTTCATTTTAAATATACAAGACAGAACTGACGGCGCAGTGTATGTAATTGGCATGTGTATATCTTAAATGAGGTGCCTCTGACTAAACCCTTTTCTGAAAAAGGACATGACATGGGAATATTTTGCACTGAGAGCCATATCTGCCACTCTAAACACTAGAACAAGATGAATATAAGGTACCTTGAAGTATGGAATCCCACTATATTTGGCCGTAACCATCACTCTTTGATTTCCCTCTCCCTCTTCCACCCTATTAAATATATAGATTCTCTATATTATAGAGAATGTACCATTTCACAATCCCAGAAAAAGTTACATTATTCGACTAACAGTACCATCCTATACATGTTTACTCAGAAGTAAGCCCCATTGAGTTCAATGGGATTTACTCCCAGGTAACTGAATATAGCACATAGCAGCCTTCCTTAACCTGGAGCCCTCCGGATGTGTTGTACTTCAACTCCCAGCATCCCCCAGCCAGGAAGGCACCAGGTTGGAGAAGCCTGGAATACAGGACTGCAGCCTTAGTCTGCGAGCTGGAGAAGGGCTCATCCCATATATACATCCCCATGCACTCAGACCCTACTCCATGTTCTCACACAGTCAGAGTTGGGGTGGAAAAGACATGCGAATCATGGCACCACAACTCTGGAATGCCCTTCTGAAAGAGGTCTGTATGGCTCGATCACTACTCGCCTTTTGGTGAGCAGTGAAAACACAGCTGTTTCTGAAGGACTTTAGAGCAAGTTGATAGTATGCTGCTACTAGATGTTTTTATTTATTCATTCATTTTTACATTTTTATCTCGCCTTTGTTCCAAGGAGCTCAAGGTGGTATACATTATTGTCCTCTTCCCCCAGCACCAGCACCACTGTCACCAGTTTATCCTCACAACAACCCTGTGAGATAGGTTAGGCTGAGAGAACGTGACTTGCTCAAGGCCACCCAGTGAACTTCATGGCTGAGGGGGGATTTGAACCTGGGTCTCTGTAGTTCTAGGCCAACTGTCTGACCACTACACCATACTGGTATAGTGTGTGTGTGTGCGTGTGTGTGTGTTTAACGTGGGGGATGTCATTCATACCCTGCATTTTGGTCCCCAAAGACTCCCAAGGTAGCCTACAAACTAATTCTAAAACCAGTGTTGTAAAAGAAGAGTGAGTGGAGGAATTACTGACAGCTGAGGCCAGTCAGGAGGACAGAGCCAGTTAGAGAGAGGCCAGGGAGAATGAGTGGAGTTAGGCTGGAGAGAGACAATGACTGGGTTCAGACAACATGACAACCCATGCTCAAGGGTTGAGTGTGGGTTGTTGTTGAACCGTGAATTGTTGAGACATGGGTTATCGTGTTGGCTGAAGCCAGCCGAGATAACAAACCATGGTGAACAAACCACAGTTCACAACCCAACAACACACCATGGGTTCTCTTAATGGGTTGATTCCATGGAGTGATTCCAGCAGCCCCATAAGAAAGGGCAGGAGCCCCAGTGTGTGTGTGTGTGTGTGTGTGTGTGTGTGTGTGTGTGTGTGTAGATATAGATATATACATATACACATATGCAAAAGTGAAGTCTCCAATATATATGCATTGGAATGAGACAAGTAACCCCACAGGAAACAGCAGGAGCCCCCATATTTTGTTGCAGGTCTCACTTGCATATATTTGGCGAGCTCCGTTCTCTGAGAGCCACATCTTATGTAGCCAACACAGCACCATCCATGAACAAGTGTCCTAGATTTATAGGAAATAGCTGACGTTGCTGTTGCTGGGAAGGCTGCTGAGAAATTGCTAACCCACCTCTCTTAAAGCAACATGGGTCTTATTATGGACATGCAGATGCCAAATGTTAATGATAAATGACTGAGAATTTTAAAATGTAAGTACCGGTAAGTAAAAAGAAGTAATTGTATTAAAGGGAAGACACAGGCAGATTCACAGAGCGACCTCGGAGATGGGCTTTTGGGGGCAGGAAGGGGAGGAGACGGGCACCTTGCACTCCTTCGCACCCGCTCCAAGGCCGAGCACTTGGACAGCCAAAACCGGCTTGACGGGTACACTTGTCATAACTCCCTCTATTTCCAGTGTTCAGACTGTGAGTGACAATGGCTTATGTAGCCAAAATGGTACCACCCATGTGCAAGAGAGAGGTATTAGCAGACTTGTGAGAACCCTGAGCTTTGCAGAAACATAAAATAAAAAAATATTTAGAAGGGAAAGGGGAGCAACACCCTCACTGCAAACAGCCCAGTGAGGACTGGGCACAGAATGCTGACTGGCTTTTTAGGTGGGAGGATTGAAAATGGGAGAGGGAGAAAGGAATGGAATGGCTGGAACCCTGAACAGAAACTTTCCACAATGCAACGTTTTCTTGCAGGGATCAAACAGGAATTAATTTCAGTGGGGCTTATGCAGAAAAATGTCTCAGTGGACTGTGCTCCTAGTCTGTGCCCTGGAGATTTCTCTTGAGATCTGTACAGAAAACAGATCCACATTCTTTATTTTAAGTCCCTGTCCAAGATGACACAAATGAAGTATGCATGAATAAATCTACTGCTAAAAGAGGTCACTGCTCTTTCCCCTAGTTGAATGGAAGGATGCAGGCACTGCTGAAATGCTACCAGATCAGTAGCTAGATGTGTTCACAGCCATCAAGATGTGTTCACAAACCACCAAATAAGGTTGCTTTTTAAAGGAGCAGACCAAGGCATTTTGCATTCAACTGGTTGCACTGTTCACTTATTTTATTTAACAGATCTTGGAAAAACACTGTTCAAATAGAAATCAAGATCAATTGAATAGCTAAAACATGACATATTTGAAAAACTTTGATAAGCTTAATCCTGCTCTGCCCACTAGTCAGTTTACAGATCTTTCTTCTGAAAGGTTCACATTCTTGCTGCCTAATATGGTAGCGTTAATATGGGAACGTTAAATTGGTGCTCTCTGATCATAGACGCTGGGAAAGGGTGCAGAGATGGAGTTGGTTCTCCTCTGTGAATTGATGACCCAAAATAATAAGGGTGCTTCCCCGTGAGCACTTTTGCTAGCAAATACAGTCATGCCTTGGATTGAGAGCATAATTCGTTCCGGAAACTTGCTTGTAATCCAAAACACTCTTATATCAAAACAAAATCCCCCCAAAAAAATTTGTACAGAGATTTTTAATTTAAGCCGTACTACAATACTTGTATTGCAAGACGACGCTTGTATATCAAGTAAAAAAAAAATTAAATAAATATTTTAAAAATTGCTTGTCTTGCAAAATGCTCTCAAACCAAGTTACTTGTAATCCAAGGTATTACTGTAGTTTGTGGCTATGAGCGACAGATGCATTAAATCACCTGATTGCTAGGGCTGAGCTCAAAAAGGGACTTTATGAGGGGCAAAATTTTACAACTTCCCCATAGCCACTCACTTTCTTCATTGCCTTCTACCACTTGTTTGTGTTCCTGGGGGCACCAGTGATTGCCCTCCCCACTGCTTCTTCACATCTTTTAAAAACATTGCCCTCACCTCACTCTGATTTGGCTTCTTCAGATGTTATCACATAGCCGAATTTCATCATGAAGCCAAATCAGAGTGAGGACAATGCTGCTGCGTATCTTCCCCTGGCTTTTTGTTGGTTAACAAACAGACAGACAGACAGACACAGATTTAAAAATGGTACTCAGCAGCAGCAAGGACAGGGCCGGAGTAAGAGCATTATGGGCCTGGTGCTGAGGATTTTGGTGAGCCTTTTTATGGAAATAAATAAAATGAAGACGCAATTTTATATTAAAACAAATTAAATATTTTAATTACCATTAAAGTGCCAAAACAGAAACATATTGAAAATATTTCTTTTTTTGTAAACAATAAGCTTGTTAACTCAATAAAACCGTTATAAAAACGCTCTCAAACCAAGTTACTTGCAATCCAAGGCATTACTGTATTATCAATAACATTTCAAAGGGCGCAATCCTATAAGCATGTTCAGAGAGAGAGAGAAAGCCCTGCAATTCCCAGCGTGCCTGGGGCATGCTGGGAGTTGTAGGACTTTTTCTGTCTGGACATGCTATAGGATTGGGCCCTGAAAGGGGAAGCAAAAAAGGTAATTTACTGCCTCTCAGACTCGCAAGCCTAAAATACTCGACACAATGCTCGATCCACGCTCTCGCCGGACTGAGGAGGTGGCCCCTTTCAACTTCAGCTTTCCGGCCTTGACTCACTCCCCCTCCCCAGAAAGCTGATTCACACCGCACGTCTAGCACGATCCTGGCCTTTCACGCGGCTTCCACTAACACCCCCGCCGCCCCCGCTTCTCTCGATCTCCCCCGCTCCCTCCATCCACGAAGCCCTCCGTATAAGAAGCCCGGGCAGCTGCCGCAGAGCGCAGCAGACCGGGGAGGAGAAATGAAAGCAGGTTGTGGGGATGCCGACGCGCGGGCAGCCCGTATCCTCCGCGCGCAGAGCTTCCACGGGCGATTAACAGCGCGCACACGGCACTCCAGCCGCCTTATGCATGGCTACTCGGGAGTAAGTCTCCTATTTTACTCCCAGGAAAAGCGGGCCTCGGATCGGCTTTCCCTTTTCCCGTCTTTGCCTCACCTCCCGCGTTACTCCGACTTTAAAAAGAGTAGACCCATTGAAATGAACGGGGCGGGGGCTGAATATTGTGGGCCTGTTTTGTGCTAGGGGCCTGGAGCTGCAGCTCCAATAGCCCCTATCTTAATCCGGCCCTGAGCAAGGAGCATGATCGTCACAACACTTCTCCACATTTGTAGCCCTTCCAAAACAAAACTGCTTAAAGGGGGGGGGTTGTTAGTAGCTTGCAAACAGGATGATGAAGAGGGGAATTTCAAATCAGCCCTACCTCATGTTCACAAGCTACACATAGAAGCTGCCAATTCCCAAATTGAACATTGTTAATCTGAATGGATTAGGACAGAGTTCCCCAACAGTTTTGGGTCAGTGGGCATGTTTGGAATTTTGAGAGAGTGTCAAGGGCGCCCTCCCAAAAATGACTGCCGGGGGGGGGCTTGCCCATTCAGAAAACAGCTACCATGGTGGGCATGGCCAGTCACAAAACACTCATTTTGTGCAAACAGGTGAGACGAACAGAAAAGAACCTAAGTACAAGGCAGAGGTGGGCTCTGAGCTCCAAAATACAAAACCACTCTTTTGAATCCAAACAAAGGTGGCAACTGGAGGGCGGCACTGCACATTCTAGCCTACCAGCCTACCAGTTAAAAAATAAAATAAAATATTAAGAAATTGTTATCTATTATAAAAGGAATATTAGGAAGATTTAGAATGCTTGATGCGTGCTAATTTTTCATATGTTTTATTTTGCATTTGCAATTTTTTGGTAAGGTGTGTGATGTCTGTATGCTTGTATATTTATAATTTTTTAAAAAAATTAAAAGAAGAAATAAAATAAAACCAGGAGGAGCAGGGAGACTGAAGGTGCCAAGAGAGATGTCTGTCGGCACATTGGAGACACCCAGGGCTACGTGAATTGATATGGGTAGCAAGACAACCATTGAACCAACTAATGACAAGTACCTGTACTCTTGAGTATTAAGTTTTCAAGTTTTGAAAGTGCTTCCCTAAGGACTCTGCACATTCAGTCTTCAACCAGGAATTGAGGGTCCTGATTTTACCATGCTACCTACCACAAATGACCTTTTGGAAGCTTTTGGCATAACTCCTTATGGAGCTGCTTCCCCAGAGATTTCCATCTCTTTTCCCTGGCAGCTTTTAGGCAGCTGGTTAAGATGCTGTTCCAATGTGCTCTTGGCATGGCATGCCATTGTATCTGATATTAATCTGGCAGGAATTCAAAGTCTGCCTGCTATTATATATCTTGTTGCTATTTTGATGTACTGCAATGTTTTCAGTTCATTTATTTATATATTTTGCATCTCGTTTTCTGTTGTTAGCTGTCTTGAGAATTTGTGTAAAGATGAAAAGGCAGGATACAGATGCTGTAATAAATGTATGAATGTATGGCTGCACATTCATCTAGCCTGACAAAATGGAAGTCCCTATCAGCTGGAATGAAGCTTTCCTAACTTGGCCTTGTGTCCCTTAAGACAGTCATAGAACTGAGTGGCTGGTTTTCTGATGATAAATGTAGAGCTTTTTGCTGAGCCGGTTAAAACATAATGCAAGGAACAATCTGTAGCCTATCAAATTAATATTAAAAGGATAATTCCCCATTCACACACTGATTACCGGGGGTGGGGGGAGAATGAACAGATTTAATTATGAAAGAGTCCTAAGGGGTGTTTTTTTTCCACCTCAATGTATCTGGAATAAATTAAAAATAGGAATCTGAAGCAGAGTTTAAAAAAGAGAGTTAAATGATCAAAAATATATCTATCATCCATAATGGACATACACTATTAAATTATGCTGACTGTGGTTGTAGTCCAACATTTAAAAAAAAAAAACCCCAAAAAACAAGCAACATTTCCACTCAGGGTTTGTTTTAATTGTCTTTCACTTTTTTTTATTGAAAAGAAAAATAATCTGGGAGACTGGGACTATTTTAAACTCCTCAAGCAGCTGATAAGTCAATTTATATAGTGTGTTTCATGGAGAAACCCAGACATGTTGCTTGGCAAAGCATAATGATCATACTGAATTAGAGAGGGGAGAAGGCAGTGATAAGAATGCACATGGTACACCACAGATGACCATGTCACATTCTCTGTTTCAATCGTAAACCTCTTCTTTGATGTAACACTGTGAGTACTCAACACTTCTTAGGTTCCTGTCTGAGGTACGTGGCTCACATTTCCTTTAGCCTCGATAGAAATTTTAGCCTGTATGAAAACTGAATTTTAAAAAAATTACATGAGGATAGCATCAGATTTTATTAAACTAGCCTGTAACATGAACACAAAACCTGCATTGGCAAGAAGGCACATTGAATATCTCTTTCATGTTTCATCCTACATTATCAAAATTCACACATCGAACAAACAGCACATGAGCAGCTCAGAGGTACTTTTTAGTGTGTTGTGAGAAAATGGACCTAGAATTTCATTTTAAAGCATTCCTGTTCTCCCACTTATATTGTCTGCTGTGTCAGATATTAAGAAGAACCCATCTTTCCTCTAAGGAGATCAGGTCAGCACACATAGGTTCTTTCCCCCCACCTTCCCATTTTATATCACAACAACCCTGCAAAGTTGGTTAAGTTGTGAGAGTGTGAGCGGCCTCAAGGCTACCCAGAGAATTTCACGGCTGAGTGGGGATTTGAACCTGGGTTTCTTCAGTTTTAGTTCAACACACTAACCGCTATACCACAGCCTTTGTGTGGAGAAATAGAAGAGAGGTTGGATTGTGTGTGATTGGTCCCATAGCAAGGCGAAGGGCCTAAGAACTAGTATATAGAGCAGGGTTGGGCAACATGCAGCCCACAGGCTGCATGCGGCCCCTGGAGGCCTTTCCTGCAGCCCTCCACACCTTCCTCCTGCTGCCAAAAAACCACCAAAGACCCCCCCCCTTCACCTGTGGCACCTGCTAAGCAAGTAGCACTTACTTAAGCTGCTGCTGTACCCGCTGCTACTTCCCACTCCTCCCCCCACCCAAATGACGCTGCTGCTGAATCTCCCCTTCACTTACTCAGGCCACTGCTGCAGTCGCTGCAACTTTCTGCTCTCCTCCCTCCGAATTGTGGCCCTTCCTCCACATTGCACCACCACTGAATCCCCTCTCCCTTCCCTTACTCAGGCCACTGCTTTCTTATTTTTGTCATGTTGAGAAATTTTAGCTTTCCTATAGAATTTTGGAAATAGGACAAAATTCTATATTCAACCCCTAGAGCTAGAGTTATGGCCAATGATCTATTTATTTATTTATTTATTTATTTATTTATTTTTAAATACTTGGGAGAGGTACCAGACAGCGACATCCACTTTCTCCATTGATATTTGATTTAGGTTTGGAACCCCTGTCATGTGCTATTAGACAGAATAGTAGAATTCACAGATTTGTGTATGTTTAGAATTCAAAATTATTCTTTCTGCTGATGATCTTTTACTTCTTATCTCGAAACTCCAGTCATCTATTCCAGCTTTGATGCCGGTGATTAATACTTTTGGCGATTTGTGTGTCTTTTCAATAAACTGGTTAAAGTCTGAATTGATGCCGATTGGAGGTACTATATCTCATACTGCTTTAGCTAGCTGGCAATTTTGATGGTGCCCAGATGTTATTACTTATTTGGGAATACTTATTCCCAGAGACATATCTCAAATGATCAAGCTCAATTTGAGCAAGTTGATTAATGATATCTCATGGGATATTGATAGATGGGTATCTCTAAAGTTCAGTTTGTGTGGTAAGGTTAATACACTTAAAATGAATATTATACCTAGGATTGTCTATGTTATGTGGGATTCTTCTATTTATACCTGGCAAGTATTTTCAATAACATAATGCTCTGCTCTGTAAATTTCTTTGGGATTCCTCCCCACCATAAATTTCTTTGAAAAGGATGCAACTTCAAATTAAAGAAGGCAGGTTTGGCCTTCCATATTTTGCTTTATATCATAGGGCTTATTTGTTGACCAGTACTACATTTTGGTCATTTCCACTTAGATTCAATTAGGCACCATGGTCAGTTTTGGAATCTTTGGATCCTCTCTCCAAATGGAAGGTATTAGGTTCTCGGCACGCTAAAATGGATAGGGTTCCTCTACAATTACGGTGGTCAGAGAGGTGTGGCATATAACATCATGTCAATTACAGTTTGATCCATTTTCCATGCTAAATTGACTCTATGGGAAAACCCAGATTTAAAAACTGGTAAGAAAATGTTTATGTGGTGGACACAGATGGATTAAGTTGATTTTTACCTTGGATCAATTAGTGGGTGCTGATGATGAGGTTTTTGTCATCATCATGTTTTTCTTGACTTTGCGTACCAAATAAAATTTGCTTGCCACGACTGAATGACAATACTTGCAATTGGACCCTCGGCCGCTCACTTGTGGGGTGCCACAGGGTTCCATCCTCTCCCTGATGTTATTCAACATCTACCTAAAGCCGCTGGGAGCTATCATCAGGAGGTTTGGGGTGCGCTGTCATCAATATGCGGATGACACACAGCTCCACCTTTCCTTCAAGTCCTCACTGAGGTTGGCTGTGAGACCCAGTCCAAGTGCCTGGAGTCAGTAGCTGGCTGGATGGGAAGGAACATGCTGAGGCTGAACCCCGACAAGACTGAGGTACAGTAATACCTCAGATTATGAGTAACCCGGTTTGCGAGTTTCTCATAAGACGAGGAAAAATTTGGCATAAATTTACATTTGAAAGACGAGCAAGTCTCGCAACACGAGTCGCTGCTGCCGCATGTGGCTCCCGTTGCGAGATGTCTTTCAAATTTAAATTTATGCCTCCACGGGGCTTCCCTGGAGGTGAAGCCGGGCTCGGCTGCCGCCTCGCGCTGCTGCGCCAGCTGGCCGAGTGTCCAGGAAGCGGGGGCTTCCTGCGAGGCGCCGGCGGTCCCGTCGCGTCACATCCGGCCTTTGCATCACTGATGGGGCCGGATGTGACGTGACGGGACCGCCGGTGGGCGGAGAGGCGAGCCGCTGCTTGCTTGCAACGGTAGGAAGCAGCGGGAGCGGCTCCACGCATCTCCCTGCGAGGGAGCCGGCAAAGAACTTGCCGGCTCCCTGGCAGGGAGATGCACCTCCTGGCCACTCGGCCGGCCGGCGCAGCAGCGTGAGGCGGTGGCCGAGCCTGGCTGCGCCGCGCCTCGCAGGAAGACCCCGCCTCCTGGATACTCGGCCGGCCGGCACAGCAGCGCGAGGCGGTGGCTGAGCCCGGCCGCTCCGCACCTCATGGGAAGCCTTCACCTCCTGGACACTCAGCCGGCTGGCGCAGCAGCGCAAGGCGGTGGCCGAGCCCAGCCGCACTGCGCCTCCAGGGAAGCCCCCGTCTCCTGTCCACTCCTGGCAGAGCGAGTGGAGGCAGGCGAGGCGTGGCCAGGACCCCGGGAGCCGGCACATCAAAGCAAGTTTCCCCATTAGAAATAATGGGAACTCCGCTGATTCATTCCACAACCATTTAATCACTGCTTTGCCAACTCCCTCCATGGGGCTCCCTGCCAGGGAGCCGGCAAAGCAGTGATTAAATGGTTGTGGAACGAATCATCTGAGTTCCCATTATTTCTAATGGGGAAACTTTCATGTACGAGTATTTTGGATTACGAGCATGGTTCCGGAACGAATTATGCTCGTGATCCAAGGTATTACTGTACTTCTGGTGGGAGACAAGGGAAGGTTGGGGGATATTGACCTGGTGCTGAATGGGGTACATCTTGTTAGGTTTTGCATGGGCAGAACGAGGATTGTCACAAGGTCTTCTGTCACCAAACATAATGTCAAGGTCTATGACTCAGCAACCATGGGACAGGTTTGGAGTCAGTAAACATGTTGTGAAGAAGAGGTTATATAACTGGTGAGAAATATCCTATTTATAGGTACAGGGTCTGACTATAAAGCAAGACACTTATTGACACAGTGACCACTCTCTTCCACTTGTTCTGGACTTCTACTTCAAGTCAGTCACTTCACTTCATCTCAGCCTTGCCACTGGGGTCTTGGACTTATATCTGCAATGATGTAGCGAGATGGGAGCATCTCTTCTGCGTAAGAGAAGCCAGCATTAATCCCATGTAATTGGGTCTTACAAATAAACTCTTTAATCTTTATTAACTGCTGTTATATAACAGCAGTCTGCGTGACTAGGACTGAGGGACACTGGCTAGGTGAGCTTTTGAACCCGGGTCAGTCCAGCTCTCACACATCTACCCCTGAAAGACCAGGTCTGCAGCTGGGGAGTCATTCTAGACTCCCAGCTGTCCATGGAGGCTCAGGTGTCAGCTGCGAGCCGGGCAGCACTGTATCAACTCCATCTGATACGGCAGCTGCACCCCTACCTTCCTAATTATCTGCTCCCATCAGTGGTTCATGTCTTGGTCTCCTCTCGCCTAGACTACTGTAATGCGCTCTATGTGGGGTTACCCTGGAAGACGGTTCGGAAGCTACAGCTGGTACAGAACGCGGTGGCTCACCTGGTTAAAGGCAGCCCCCAGCGAGACCACATCACACCAGTGCTGAAGGAGTTGCACTGGCTACCAGTTGCTTGCCGGGCCGAATTCAAGGTGTTGGTTTTGACCTCTAAAACTCTATACGGCTCCAGTCCAGCTTATCTCAAGGAGCACCTCCAGCTACACCAAGTAGGCCGCTCAACAAGGTCTGCCACAGACGGCCTTCTCCTTGTCCCATCAGCCAGAGCAGCCAGGCTGGTGGGGACTAGGAAGAGGGCCTTCTCTGTGGCGGCCCCCAAGTTATGGAACTCCCTCCCCAGTGACCTTCATCATGCCCCCTCCTTGATGAACTTCCACCGGGCTTTAAAAACATGGCTTTTCAGGCAGGAATATGGGGTGGGTTAGGGTTGGGTTTTTTTTTTTTAAAACTTATATTTTTAATTGTGTTTTAATTGTTTTAATGTAGCTTTACCGTATTTTTCGCACCATAAGACGCACTTTTCCCCCCCAAAAAAGGAGGGGGAAATGTCTGTGCGTCTTATGGGGTGAATATTGTTAAAAATACCACCACCACCAACAACAAAAATTTTTTTACATACCGTACCTCCCTCTGCGCAAGGTCCGGAACGCACTTCCTCGGGGTGGTTGTCTTCAGCGGCGGGCAGGGGCTCGGGCCTGCACAAACCTGGCGGCGGCGGCGGCCCCCCGCCCGGCAGCAGGCCCAGGAGACAGCCTCCGGAGGCGGAGGCAGCAAGGCCCCCTCCCTGGGGCCGTCTTCAGCAGCGGGCAGGCGCTCGGGCCCACCATAAACCTGGCAGCAGCAGCAGCGCGCCCCCTACCCGGCAGCAGGCCCAGGAGACGGCCTCCAGAGGTGGAGGCGGCAAGGCCCCCTCCCCGCTGTGGAGCAGGAAGAGAGTGGCAGCGGCTGGGCAGGCGGCGGCGGCAGAGCAGCTCCTGGGCCCTGATCCCATCCAGCGTGGGGCAACTGCCTGAACCCCCGCCCCTCTCAGTCACCCCTCCTGTCCCTGCAGCGATGGAGCCACGGAGGGCTCCTGGGCGGAGCTGGGCAAGCCAGCCTCTCAGCTGTTTCCCCCCCAACAGCTGATTCCCGCCAACATCAGTTCAGTTTCTTTGCGGAGATCAGCTGTTTGGCTGAACAGCCACCCCTCCCCTCCCTGCAGTGATGGAGCCAATGGCTGCGCGCCTGGCCTGGCCTGCCGCGCTCTCATTGGAGGCGCTGCGGCCAAGGGGCGGAGGGGGGTCAGCCGGCCAGGCAATGCAAGAGATCAACGCAGCCTCAAGACACTTCAAATCGCCTCAAGTCACCTCAAGTCACCTCAAATCGCCTTAAGTAGCAGCAAAGCCCTGGGACCTCACACAGCTGACGCTGTCAACATTTACGGTACTACCTACACCTACTCTATGACCGGTCTCTGTCTTTCTCCCCGTCCTGCCATGCTTCTTTGCACATGCTGTAAGGCAGCTTCACTTGGCCTGTGTGTGTGTGGGGGGGGTAATTTCATTCACTGGAAAGGGCTTTGTTTTGGGAACACTTTATTATTATGGTGAGGGGAATGCCTGGAGCAGAGCTTACTGTAAGCTGTCTGCCTGGCAGTCCTTTGTTTGTGCCCCCAGAAGTCCCTGGATCTCAGGTGTCTTATCTTATCTTGCCTAGGGCACCAAACTGCTTACTGAGTTTTCAAGAAGCCGCAGTGAAAAATGCTGCAAGGCAGTTGTTAAAACAGCTTTTTGATTCCCATTGCATGCATTGTACTCAAACAATACTGACAGTTCCTTCATTACTGTATTTTCTTGCAGAAAAATACCACCTCCTCATTTTTTTTCTTGTTTTCTTCCTCCAAAACCTACGTAAGTGCGTCTTATTGTTTTTTTTCTTGTTTTCTTCCTCCAAAACCTAAGTGCGTCTTATGGTCTGGTGCGTCTTATGGTGCGAAAAATATGGTAATTGTGTTTTATTGTATTTTAATTATTGTACATTGCCCAGGGTGGCCGGGTGGCCGGCCAAATGGGCGATTTAAAAATATAATAAATAAATAAATAAATAGAAAACAGTTTTTAGAATTTAGGTTTGGTCCTGCCGCTTTTACAGCTTCAGAGTCTCCTTCACTATTGGAAATACTTACTGGATCAGTTATATCGACCCATGATCCATGTTTATAAATACTTTTTTTATCAGTGAATAAATATGACACACAGGGTCTTAACCAGGAATGGAATAGGGAAGTGGACTGTCCTATTTTTCCTAAGCAATTGATCGTTGTTTTCATGTCTGTTCCAGAAGTGCCAATGGATCTTAGGTTACGTCTTATACACAAAAGCAAAAACTTTTGTTTCATGTTTATTAGTCTCCACGTCTTTTTAATAAGGGTTTGTCTAAGTTGGCTAATTGCTGGAGGTGTAATACCACTAATGGTTCTCTTACCCATATGTTTTGGCAATATCCAATAGTTGCTTCTTTTTGGGAGGAGGTCATAATAAGGATAAATTCAGTATTGGAATGCTCTTTAATATTTACTGATGTACATGTTCTTTTAAATTCCTTACCTGTTGGTTGGAAGTTAATGCAAGATCAACATAAATGGATTTTCTGCACCCTTTTGACAGCCAAAAGACTGATATTACAGCATTGGAAAGATAAACGGCCACCTCCTATAAAACAATGGATTGAGGACCTAATGACGCTTTCAAAATTGGAACAAGTGGTATTTAGACACCATTTGCGAATGGATAAATATATGAATATTTGGTCTGCGTTTTCTGAAGCTTATGCGTGCTTTTATTGATAGCTGCATTTTCATATATACACATATATACGTAGTGGTGTAATCGAACCTTGGGGGGGGGCTCGCCCCACCTCGATTCTCTGCGGCGGCGGCCCCCCCACCTCGATCTTCTGAGCGGCGCAGAGCAGTTCTCCGGCACAGGAAATGATGCAACGGGACCTTGCGCAGGCACAGCACGTGGCACGGGGGTCCAGCGCACCTGCGCAGGGTCCCGTCGCATCATTTCCGGTGCCGGAAGTGACGTGACGGGACCGGAGCGGGCGGCACGGGCAGCTCGCCGCGGAGAGGCGAGCCGCCAACAGATTAAGGTAGGCTCGACCGAGCCTCGAATGGGCGTGAGCTAAGGATGTGCTAAAAAAATCGCGAGTTTTTTCTTCTTCGAGTAAGCTCTGCTCGCTGATCACACAGCATAATTAACGAGCATTGTGAACTTAAAAAGAAGTTCTCCCCCATTAACAGAGATATCTTCCGAGCTCTGCGAGCCAGAGCTGTAATACAGGTTTTTCTTTTGAGATTCAAAAAACAGAGCTGTAATACAGGTTTTTCCAAGAGATTCAAAGACTATTGCCACTGCCAGCCACAGCTTGCTGTGTTCAAATCAGCATAATCCCTTAGGAATTTAGCAGTTTAGCATATCAGTGGGTTTGCTTCCTTCTCTCTCAGAGTTAGAAAAAAAAAGGTTACCTTAAAATCAATTGGCACATGACATGTCTATAAAACTAAATCTATAAAACATAATACTGAGCAGGCTTCCCTCTCAGACAGTCAGAGTTAGAACTAGAAAAAAAGTTACCTTAAAATCAATTAGCACATGCCTATAAAATCTATAACACAAAATCTATAACACAAAATACTTTTTCATTCTAAGTTGCCAGCCACAGCTTGCTATTCACATTAGCATAATCCCTTAGGAATTTAGCAAGAAATTTAGCATATCAGTGGGTTTTCCTCAGTCAGGTCAATTAAGACTTAAGTCAATTAAGAAACACAAACAAAAGCACACAAAAGATCTTGCTGTTCATGATGACTCAGTTGGATTCGAATTTGCAATAGAAAAGGGAGAAAAGAATCGACATGCCTGTAAGATTCGTGAGCAAGGTGCTTCAAACTCGACTAGATAGAAAAAATTCTTAAACCGGCTGCTGCAAGATCGCTCACATCAAGCAGACATATTTCATATGTATCTATTGTAAGTGTTTCATTTCAATTTATGTAAGTTTTTTTCTTCTTCTTACGGTTTTGTCCTGTTTTATTGAAAAAAATAGTTACTGGCAGTAAGAGCTTTATGCTAAAGTATGCTGGTGTTTTTGCCCCACCCCTTTTGCCTTTGGCCCTGCCCACCACTGGAATGTGGCCCCTGAGAGCTTTTCCAAAATGGAATTTGGTCCTTGGGCTGAAAGAGGTTCAACACCCCTGGGCCGAGGTGAAGATGGAAATGGATATCACACCACAGTGGGCTTGGGAGCTAAGGGAGATGGGTGAGGTGAGTATGAGATTACAGGCCACAGTAGGGGAAGGCTAGGTATTGAATGTCTGAGGCCTACCTGGGCCATGTGAGTGATAAAAGCTGCTGTATTCGAGGAGGGTCCATGTGTGGGGAGAAACGAAGAGTTGGCTCTGTAAATTGAGTTTGGAATGGCTGTGGCTGCAAAGCAAATATTTACCCCATCCCCATTCAACCAAGTAAAGGAAGGAGGATTCATATATCAGAGACACAGAAAATAAAGGACTCTTTCAGCTATGTTTATGTTGAACTGCAGCAGTTTTTACAATAACACACCTACATATTACATCCGGCAATTCTTCACCTTGGAATGATGACCAGTGTAATGCGCAGCTGCCAAGGGTGAAGCCCTAAATATTAATTAAAGTAAACACAGATTAGTTTGGTTCAAAATTACAATCCAAGACCATGTTTTTATTATTTATTTTTCTGTTTTAAAATGTTGACATGCTGCCTTTCCAACCCTGGCAGGATCTCCAAGGCAGCTTACAAGATAAAATAAAAACAATCCAATAGAAAAATGACACCAGGCAGCAGTGGGACTATTCAAATTAATGGCAAACCAAACAGGCTCCCACCGATGTCTGGAGAACATAACAAAATTACATATTTCAAATCTTAGTTACCGAGGTTTGGGAGAACATAACATTTTTAGTTGGCATTAAAAAAATAATAATATGGATGCCTGTCATATGCAGCTGGAGAGGGAATTTCTATCTACATAGCTGTTGCAGCAGAAGATAACCCATATTTTACGGGTGGCCATGTGTGAGAGGTCAGTCCTCTGTTTAACAGGCTGTCCTATCCAATTCTGGTTTAAAGATAAAGAACCATAAGAACTGTTGTTGCCTATCAACCGTTAGCACATGGACAGCAGACTGAGCAAGGCATACCAGTCACCAGGTCACAGTCTTCCACACTATGGTTCATAGATTTCATAGATCATAGAGTTGGAAGGGGCCTACAAGGCCATCAAGTCCAACCCCCTGCTGAATGCAGGAAACTAGAGGAGGGGTCTTAATGTCCACCACATATCCCTTAATGAGAGTTGATTATTAGAACAGGCTTCCCCAACCTGTCGCCCTCCAGGTGTGCTCGACTACAACTCTCATCATCCACAGACAGCACAACCATTGGCCATGCTTGTTGGGGATTATGGAAGTTTTAGTCCAACACATCTGGAGGGTGCCAGGCTGGGGAAGACTGTATTAGAAGATGGTTTCTTAATACCTCTCTGGAATTGGGAAACCCATCTGTGCTGCTGTGAGCTAAAGGCAGGAAGCATCTTGGAGTGTAGGAACTCCCTCTCTGGGGACCTGATGTGAGGTAGCAAATCTACTGCATGGTAGAACCATGTATGCTGCTTACCACCATCTATGCTCTATTTATATATTTGTAAATAAACCAAATATTTGTAAATAAATATAATCTTCAAATTTATTTATAAATAAACCAAATATTTTATACAGCATCCTCTTGTGGTTACCTCTTGCATACATTTCCATTACAAAGTGTAACACACGCACACACACACACACACATGCACACGCACACACACACACTCCAGCCACACAGAAGCAGTTGGTTGGCAACTCCCAAGCTGTGGCACCATTTCAGATTTCTGTGCAAGGGTGAAAAGAGGAGAAGTAAGGTTTATAGCAAGGTGCACAAATCTGATATATCCAAGACTAAATTGCAAGAAAGAAAGAGGGAAGGAAGCCATACATTTTATCAGTATTTGTTATGTTTACTTTTTTATTAGGTGCTACTAAAGAATAATCGACAGAGAGGGCAACTACGCTCCCTTGGAATGCTGCCCTTGTATCAAGGTAGCATATGAATCATTCCTAAATGAGCCCTCTCCATTCAGGAAGGTGGGGCTGTAGCTCAGTGGGTAGAGCACATGCTTGGCATGCAGAAGGTCCCAGGTTCAATCCCCGGCATCTCCAGGTAGGGCTGGAAAAAATCCTGCCTGAAACCCTGGAGAGCCGTTGCCAGTCAGTGTCAACAATACTGGGCTGGATAGACCAAGGGGTCTGACTCAGTGGGAGGCAGCTTCCTATGTTCCATTAACCTTTAATTATAACCACGTAGTTCTCAACTGTTTTAATGGAATCATGCTAAACTAATAGATGTTTTGCTTCCCCACACAGCCTACCCACTCCACAAAAGGGAAGGAAAATATTTCCCCCTTGTATATCAGGGCCAGGGAGGTGGGAGATGTCGTGGATAATTCTAGTTTCATGTTCTACCTAGTGCCAGCTCTTGGCTTTTCAGTCTGAAAGGTCTAAAGGAGCCCTTAGATTGCACAATTGAAGTGCAATTCTTTTCTATATGTGCCCACTCAGAAGCAGAGTGATTCAATGGGGCTTACTTCCAGGCAGATGGGTATAGGATTGCAGCCTTAAGCAACGTCCTGCCACTTCAAATACTAGACCTCAAGAACACATCTAAAACTAACAGTTCGTGAGCTTTATATAGGCATTGCTGTAAGAGATTCATATTGCCCAGGCTGGAGAGTTCATTGCATTCTTTTGTGCATTTGATGGTGTATGTGTTTGCTTTCAAATTATTCCATTGCTCCAAGAATTCATTTGCTGGAGGGGACCAGCTTACTGTCATATAATTTAGCCTCAGTCATACCTCAGATAATATTTTTATAAGGTCACTTTGCAGAAGTATGTCTAGCTTACCCAAATGACAATATTTTTTAAGCCAAGGGTTTCTCTTTGGGGATGGAAATATTCCAGCTACTGTACAGTTTAATGGGCAAAATGGACTGGCTAAGAAAACATCATTTGTAGCAGAAACTGTTATATATATATATATATATATATATATATATAGTGCATAATTAAGAAGCACAGACTGATTATTGGAAACGTGGCCTAACGCAGGCCCCAGCCAAAGAAGCCACAGAAGATTCTGAGTTTCTCCATCCAATATTATTTTTGGAAGATTTAATCTTAACCAGAAATATGCATGCACAACTGAGAAACACTTCTGAATGTGATGGCTATCTGAATATTAAAAGGCAGAGGCCAGCAGCCAAAGATTTGGCTGGCTATTTCAAATCAATATATGAAATCCAGCACCACAGCCTCCTTGCTTCACAAATATGCGTCTGGAACCCCATGAGGGGAAAAGCAACTGCAGGGAGGCAGAAGAAGTGGAATGAAGAAGTGGCAGGTGGTCGAAGTCAAACACCCCTCCCCCTACTGCTTCTCCCATTCAAATTGCCTTCACTGAACTGTCTTTTCCTAGAAAAATGGATTGTCAGTGTACAGTTAGACAAACTGATGTGCAATGTGTAGCTAGCCCCAAAATCTCATGTGGGTTTTTTCTTTCTCTAAACCAGGGCTCTCCAACCTTGGGTCCCCAGATGTTGCTGGACTACAGCTCCCAGAATCTCTTGCCATTAGCCATACTGGCTGGGTATGCTGGGAGCAGTAGGACAGCAACATCTGGGGACCCAAGGTTGGGGAGCCCTGCTCTAAACGGAACCTCAGCTTCCTCACACACACATAGTTGCACACTACTTGGCAAAATTCTGTGACCTTTACTCCTCTGCATGTGATATTTATGATGACTGGAAGTCTGGAGGAAGGAAGGTCTGACAAATGTTAGATATTTTATGTGTACATGAGAAGTATTTTTATACTGCCCTTCAATCATTTTTCCAGGGAGGTTAAAAAAAAAAAGAATAGAACAATTAGAATGTAAATTCAAACAAATTTAAAATAAGCGCAAAGCCACAAAATTATAAAAGCTGCATAAAACGGTCAGCAAGATAAAACTGCACCTAAAAGCTGGGGGAAATAAAAAGATCTTTGCCTGGTGCCAAAAGAACAATAAAGTAGGTGCCAGGCAAACCTCTACGGGGAAAGCATTCCACAACTGGAGTGCCACCACCAAGAAGGCCCTCCCTCTAGTAGCCACCCATCTCACCTCAGAGGGCAGGGCACCTACAGGAGGCCCTCCACTGAGAATCTTAATATATGGGTAAGTACCTATGGAGACAGACGATCCTTTAAGTACCCTGGTGCTAAGTCATGCAGTGCTTTAAAGGTTACACCCAGCACTTTGTATTGGTCCTGGAAAGAGACTAGGAACCCATGTAGGTGGCATAGTTCAGGCATAACATGAGTATAATGCCCAGTCCCAGCTAGTAATCTAGCAGTTGCATTCTACATTAACTGCAGTTTCCAAACAGTCTTCAAAGGCAGCCCAATGTACAGCCCATTACAGAAGTCTAATCTGGAGCATGAATGACTAAGGCCAGTGTAGAGAAAGGGCAACAGATGAAAAAGGTTTTACAATAGTATGCATGCAACTTTAAAAAGATGTATATAATAGATATAGATGGCCTGTAAGATAGCCTTACAGAATCTATGCAGGCATATGCAAAATGTTCCCTGCAAGTAGGAGGAAGTAACCTACTTTGCTGTTGCTCAGAGTTGAGGCACAGCTGTAAGGTTTATAAGTCCATTCCACATTTTCCTAGCACTTAAAACATACAAGTATCTGGAGATTTCTGACCCATATTTTATATAGGACTCAAGCTCTCTTGTTCTTTCTTTCTCTACACAAACTAGGCCTGCTCAGACATCCATGAAAGATTCTGCTAGGCCTCACTCTATGTACTTTGATGCTAATGTTGTAATAAAGCCATACTCTGCTTAGTCCATTTCTCTGCATTTTCCTGCATCCCTGACGAATCTTACAAACCAAAGTCCCCCTCATTCTCACAGGTAAAAGTACTCTAAGCTGACACTCCCCCTGACTTGGTGGAAGCTGAAAGGTATCTGCTCAAAGTTTCAGTCACCAATATCTTCCAAGACAGCCAACGGTGATGGATCTTTATCCTTTGGCCAGCCTATTCCACCACTACTCAGGATCTTGTAGGGTGGAGAGTTACGCATTCAGGGTAATGCCCAGAAGCTGAAAAGCAAGCATGTCCCATTCTGCTTATGGTATTGTGAGTATTGCCTCTCTGGGGGAGAGGTCAGGGAGAGACCCCAGAGATGTCAAACAAGGGTTCTGCCCTGCATCAATCCATCTTCTACAGAGAACATTCTAGAAACTACAGAATGCCCAGCTGGGATAGGATGGGGAATGGGGAAACAGACTGAGGCAGAAGGAAGGAGCTGTAAGAACACAGCAAGCTGCCTTATACCACATCAGTCCATCCGTCCCCATTGGTCCATGTAGCTCAATATTACCACAGCAGCTCTCCTGGGTTTTGGATATAAGTGCTTTGAGTAAAGGAAAGGTAAATGAGGCTGGTTATAGTACTTGTGAGTGGGATATAACTCTACCTCAAGCTTTTTCCCATCAGTCTAGAGAAAGAGAGGAGTAACCTGAGTGTAGGTGTAGGTGTGTGTGTGTGTGTGTGACATATACATACACACATACTGTCCAGACTGGGGAACTCATGCTATCAATTCCTGAAGGAGCCATGAAGGCCCTTCCATGGGGCTACTTTAGACCTGTGTGTCCTGAGGTAAAGGCAGAAGAGAATTTATTTATTATTTATTTATTTATTTATTAGATTTATACCCTGCCTTTTTTCCTGCAAGGAACCCAAGGTGGCTTTACATAATCCTCCTCCGCCTCTCCACTTTATCCTCACAACAACCCTGTGAGGTAGGTTAGGCTGAGAGTCAGTGACTGGCCCAAAGTCACCCAGTGAGTTTCATGGTCGAGCAGGGATTAGAACCCGGATCTCCCGAGTCCCAGTCCAACACTCTAACCACTACACCACACTGGCTCCCAGGCTGGGGAGCTCTTGCATTTGGCTCCTGAAGACATCTTCTATCGGCCTTGCTTTTTTCAATATTTAAACATTGTAAACTGCCTTGGGTAGGTATAGAAAAGCGGTATAGAAATATGAGAGAGAGAGAGAGAGAGAGAGAGAGAGAGAGAGAGAGAGAGTGTCCCTATTTATTTATATATGTATCCTGCCCTTTCTCCATTGAACTCAGAGCAAAATTTTAGCCACAGCATACTGTAAAGTAGGTTAGACTGAGAATTAGTGACTTGACCAAAGCCACCCAGCTAGAGAATGCTTCTCTGAGTGGTTACTTCTAAAACATATGCTATGGTCGGAGTGGTGTGGTTTACCACACAAGCAAGCAATCTGGTATGTGGCACAGACTTTGGCATTCTGCAATGCAGTTTTTTGGGGGTTGTTAAGTGTCTGTCTTTTATAGGCGAGAGCAGGGAATAATGTGGACAGTGTCTGGTGATGCTTCAAAAACCAGATGAAGTTGCTGTGCGCCCTTGTTTATTAGCATATTTCCATTTTGTTCTCTAAATCTCCATGAGCTTCCTTTCATCTTTTCCATCATCCTTGCAAAAAAGGAGTAATAATATAAATTTTGCATGCAGTATAGTTACGATACTTATTATCATACATTACTTATTATAAGCATACTGTTTTGAATTAGCATCATTTTAGTATGTGTGCACCATTTCAATTTTCCATATATGTTGGGATTTTCCCGTAATGTCAAGAACATGCTGCGTACTGAGTGTTGGAGCCGTAGCTCAGAGGTAGAGCACATGCTCTGCATGCCAAAAGGCCCTGGTTCAATCCCTGGGTAGATTTGGAGGGTGCACGGAGGGCTGCAGGGGGCGGGAGTCCTGTTCCACCAACGGTATCCTTCCACTGGAAGGACAATGATCCTGGATACGAGCCCTAGGGTCTACCTAGCAGACTGAATATAGCTTACCAATAGGCTAATCCAGAGAGCTGGTTACCACAGGCTTCGCTATTAGAATCATAGAAATCATAGAATCATAGAAAAGTAGAGTTGGAAGGGGCCTACAAGGCCATCGAGTCCAACCCCCTGCTCTCAACTTCAGTGGATAGGGCAGCTTCACACACATACCAGTGAATATAGAAGTTCTTTGGACTTGTACAAACTTTATGTGCACACTAACTCTGTGACCTGCACAAGTTGCTGAATCTGGTGCAAGTATATACTAATTTCTTAGCTATCTTGCCTGACAAGTAAAAGCATTTCAAGCATAAAATCATAGAGAACATTTTTCTCCAAGAAAATACAATCTGAAATTATTTACTTTATTAACATATTTACAACCCATACTTTCTGTGGATTCTTTCTGTATTTAAAGAACTTCGAGGAGGCGACAACATTTTCATTAAATAATAATAAATGATTATACACAGTACATTTTTGCTTTTTTGTTTTCCCATTTTTAGGGATTTATACCCTGCCCTTCAACATGTTCAACTTCAGCTGGTCCAAAATAGGGCAGCGAAATTGTTAATGGGGACTGGCCGACGTGAACATATTGTGCCAGTGCTTTCTCATCTGCACTGGCTGCCAGTCTGTTTCCGGGCCCGATCCAAAGTGCTGGTACTTACATTCAAAGCCCTAAACAGATTGGGGCCAGGGTATCTGAAGGATCGTCTCCTCCCATATGTACCTGCCCGGACACTAAGATCTGCATCAGCGGTCCTTCTCCGAGAGCCCCTGCCAAAGGAAGTGAGGCAGGTGGCTACCAGGAGGAGGGCCTTTTCTGCTGTGGCACCCCGATTATGGAATGAGCTCCCCAAAGAGGCTCGCCTGGCGCCTACTTTGTACTCTTTCCGGCGCCAGGTGAAGACCTCTCTATTCTCCCAGGCATTTTAATCATTTTAATCATCTTAATTATTTTAATCTTGTAGCTGTTTTTTAAACTCTGCTGCTAGGTCTGCTGTTTGTTTTTAATCTGTGGTTTTAAGTTTTATATTTATTTTATATTGTATTTTATGGTTTTAACTGTTGTAAACCTCCCAGAGAGCTTCGGCTATTGGGTGGTATAAAAATGTATTAAATAAATAAATAAGTTCTCGGGGCAGCTTACAAAGAATAAAAATTAGACTAACTTTGGGTTAAAACAAAAACACAAAGTGTCACATTTCTTAAAATGCTTGAGTAACAGCTTCAGACCATCCATTTAAGGAGATTCTTTGGAATGTAAGATCAGCAGGTGTAAGGATACCCTACAAATAACTTTATTTTAAATTGATGGTTCTGATGATGATAGGATATTCAACATGCACAAAACACACATGGATAGCGGCCTGGATCCAGTGAGTGTCTACATATATGCTGGAGCTTTTCAGACCTCCTAACCCCAAAAGCTGCCCTGGGCACCACAACAGAGAGGATCCCGTCCCTTGTACATACCAGTCACACTGCAACTGATGGTTGGACACTGAGTAGAGCCTCTCCAAAAGATCTGAGCACCTGGGCAGGATTGTGAGAATGCTGCCCTTTAAATGTCATCATAATGCAAAAGTGTTTTAGAACATGTTGGTACCAAATTCTATATTTTTAATAAATGTACTATAGTAAAGTAAAGGTTTGTGTAGGATTATGTATATTACTTATGCTTTATCTGTGCTGAAGTTTGTATTGATCTTATTTTGTAAAAATATTTAGACAGGTAAAACACACACAAAAAATATCTGTTTTCTTTGTCAATGTTGAGCTGATATAAATATATATAAAAGAACATACAATAAAATGTTTTGCGATTACTACTGTTTGAAGATGCTGGTTTGACGGATTACGGGAAACATACCAGCCCTTTTTTCAGAATGTGTGTGTTCTACGCCAAGAACAAGGAGCTGGATTTCAGACTCAAAGTGACTATGATTCCAATGTCCACACAGTAGCAAAGCGCTCCCATATGCTACAGGATGTTACTGTACTCAGGGGTATTCTTTCAAAATCTAGCAGCTTCCAAGTGATCCTGATGTCTGCAGATTTATTAGGCTATTGCAAACAGGACTTGGATAAACAGAAGCATAAGAGGAGGCCTCACAAGCTGGAAAGGAAGATGGACACATACCGTAGTTCAAATGTGGAAGAGTCCCAGGCAAACGGCAGCTCGACATGACCTGGCTGAAGTAGTGTCGTGAGGCGTGTCTAAAACAAATAGAAATAGCTTCAGGGACTCAACGAACAGATAGGCAAGATTACTTGCAGAGGGTTGAACTTTAACTCTCTTATAACAACAGCCAAGGTGGTGAGTGGATAGCAAGAGGATGGATTTCCACCACCTTGTTTGGACGGAACTATAAGCCAAGGTTTCTGGAGAACTCTTGCTTGCTGTTTACAAGCAGCATGCTGGTACACTGCCGGATCGCTCCCACTTGTCTCCTCCTGCAAATGGGAGTGACTAAACCAGGGGTATTGAACCAAAGGCCCGCAGGCCAGATCCGTCCCACCTGGGGTCCCAATCCAGCCAATCCCCAAATGGTCGTGTTCCTCCCCCCTGGCCCCACCCCTTCCCCCAACCACTGATTGCTTGGCGGTTTCCCAACTTTTGCACAGTATTTTTTTTTTCCATTTTAAAAGGTTAAAATGCCTCTCCTAAGGCAAAGTCACTAGCAGTAAGAGATTTAAGCTGAAATATGCTGGTATTTTGGGTAATTTTGGCCCTGCTTCTTTTGCCTTCAGCCCTGTCCACCACTGAAAACCACCTTGGCTGTTGCTATAAGACAGGTAATTAAAATAATAATAATAATAATAATAATAATAATAATAATAATAATAATAATACCGAGAGCTTCTCCAAAATTGAATTCAGACCTTGGGATGAAAGAGATTCGACGCTTCTGGACTAAACGAACCATGGATCATCCATCTGTAGTTTATCTGTCATGATGTACAAGCCAGAAATTCCAGCTTGTCTCTCCCCAAACACACTAGAGTCATAAGCCAACAACAAACCATGGCTTAAGACTCTGGCTTGTTTGGGAAGAGACAAGCCAGAGTTCCCGGTTTGGCTGTTGGTCTGTGGTTTGTTTAGCTCACTGTTCTCCAACCTTGGGTCCCCAGATGTTTTTGGCCTACAACTCCCAGCATGCCCCAGCCAGTTACTGGCTGGGGCATGCTGGGAGTTGTAGGCCAAAAACATCTGGGGACCCAAGGTTGGAGAACACTGGTTTAGCTGCTACGTTTTCAGGAGGAGCCAAGTGGGAGTGATACAGCATCATGCATCAGAGCTCTGCTCAATTCCCAATAAGCCAGGATTCTGGAGAACCCTGGCTCATCATTGTGTCCAAACAGGGTGGGGAAAATTCATCCTTTTACCACTCTTTCACCACCTTGGTTGTTGCTGTGAGATAGTTAAAGTACAACCCATGCCAGGTGATCTTGTTCCCTGCGTCTTTGAAGCTATTCCTTGAATCCCTGAAGCCATTTCTGCAATCTGCAGAATTGGCCCTCTTCATCTTGATCTGTAACATATTTTTCGCCATCCTCACCTTTGTTTTCTTTATGTTAATATCCAGCTTTATTAAGAGTTTTGATGAAATTGAAATCTTGGCCATTTCATTGTGACCCTTTAGTCGGTCCTAGTGAAGGCATCACTAGTGTTTGCTTTCTCTAATAGGCCAAGACAAGGACCTTCAACATTTGGCCAGAATAATTAATCCTATTAGTTAGTAAATTAAGAGTACCTATGCAATGATGAAGATAAACCAAACTCTGCATAAGAATGCTGGGTGTTTAGGATAAGAGAATAAAACTGAAGGGAAGTAACTAATTACACCAAATCTAAGGTTTCCAAGTAGGAAGAGCTAAAACAATACTATCTGAAGAGACAAAGGTATAAATAAGTAGAGAATGTAGAAGCTTTAGAAATGAACAAACAGTGCAGGAGGAAAAGCAACAGAGAAGCAAACCGAAAAGCAAAGATACAGTGAGGAGATCAAAGTAGAAACTTATTTAGTGATAGATGGATATTTTGCTGAGAGTCTGAATGGTTTCCTCATGTCAGAACACACAAAAGGAAAGAAGATAAGAGGCCTGGTAACTCAGGCTTGTTTTCCTAAGCTTTGGGGAGTGAATTGTTGAAAGGCTTCCCCTTCGTGCTACATGAGATAAGGAGGCAATTAGAACTACTGAAAGCTAACAAAGTACTAGAGCCAGAAGATTTAAACCACCAAACCAGGAGAGCAGGCAAGCAACAAAGTGCATCTTGCACCAAATATTTGTGACAACTTCTTCATAAACCATGGCTGGGGAGACATACTGACAGTGCTTTTATCTTTAATTAGAACAGAAAGAAGGAGCCACCAAATACATCTCCACGGTGTAGGTAAAAGTATCAAGATTAATTTTGGGAGACATTACACATTTGAGCTGATGCAAGAAATAAACAAACAAAGTGAAAAGGATAGGAGGTACATCTGGGCACACGCACATCAAGAAGATCATTTTGTAAAGGAGATCATGGAAGTTTCAGCCTATTTTGAGATGAAAGGAGAAAGCAGTTCCTAATTGTTTTAATGTGAGCATCTGCTAGGTATCTATAGTCTCATCTACTATGACCTCCTCCTCCTCCTCCTCCTCCTCCACCACCACCACATTTGGTATTGAGCCACTCACAATAGCTTGTATGAATAAAAACTCTACATTTTAAATTTAGAATAATATATGCTGTTAATGCTATTTCCCCCCTAAACCTTTAGGGCCCTAAATGGCCTGGGACCAGGATATCTCGAGGGCCATCTCCACTGCTATATACCCAGCTAGACATTTAGATCAGTTTTACCCAACCTGGTGTCCTCTAGCTGTACTGGACTACAGCTCCCATCATCCCCAGCCAGCATGCTAGTTTGCAGGAGGGTGTTAGATCAACCTCTGTGTCACCTCCACCATCTTAAGTGCCACAGGTGTGTAC
This sequence comes from Shinisaurus crocodilurus, assembly GCA_021292165.1. NCBI lineage: Eukaryota > Metazoa > Chordata > Lepidosauria > Squamata > Shinisauridae > Shinisaurus > Shinisaurus crocodilurus. The sequence continues at coordinate 32,397,736 of CM037877.1, forward strand.
ACGACATAGGACTTTTTTGGTCATGGAGCCACAGCTATGGCCTGCCCGACCAAAAGAGATTTCCCCGACCTTGTCTCTACTGGCTTTTTGACATTGTACCAAGACATTGTTGTTCCAGAGCTTTTTGAGAGGGCAGATTGGGAACTGTATAATCTTGATGCTGTATCCATGTGTTGATATATGATTTACAGAGCCATCTTAAATGGGATCTTCCACCTCATCCAGGGTTGGCCAGGCAAAACAAAGAGATGCTGGAGGGCAATTTTCCCTTCCCCCCCTTGGAGCAATTTTTGAAATAAAATCCCCCCTGTTTGTTACAGCAAGAGGGAATTTTGCTATGCCAGCTTCAGGCTGGTGAAGGTGGTGGATCTGGATTGGGCCCCTCTCAGGAGAATAAAGTTTGGGGCTGCCCTGCCTTGCCCAGAATACCCTGTTCTGGGGGCTTTTGCTTGCTACCACCAGTGGGAGAACTGCTGGCAGTGACTGATAGATTGATGGCATTTTATACTGCCCAATAGACGAAGCTTGGTGGGCAGTTCACAAAACAAACCATAAAATACAATAACATAGTAAAATATAATGTAAAATCCTTATGTTTAAAGCAGAATAAAAAAGTATAAACCAAAATAAAAGCCAGCAGTAACACCAAGATCTAAAAACACATTAACACAATTTTTAAAACTGAAGGACATCAGTTTTAACCCTGGGAAAATAAAAAGGCACCAAAAAGATCACGATATAGGTGCCAGGTGAGCCTATCTGCATAGCGCATTCCACAACTGGAGTGCCACCACTGAAAAGGCCCTCTCCTTAGTAGCCACCCACCTTACTTCATTTGGTAGGGGCACCCAGAAAAGGGCTTCTGAAGATGACCTTAGGTTCAAGGCAGGTCTGTATGGAAAGAGACTTTCTGCAGGTGCAGCAGGGGGTGGCTTTGCCCACCACCAGCAGCAGCAGAGGGGTACCTCTGCCAGATCTAAACCACTCAAGCATTCAGCATCGTGCGCGGGGGGGGGGGGGGTTACCTTTGTACTCTTAGGTAATTTGGGGGACATAGTTTTATTGTCCATTCTGAGCTACTTTAATGTTTTATTGAGATGTACTAATCACATTGGGGATCTTTCCAAGACAAAGCAGGATTTAAATATTTTTATTTTTAAAAATCTTGCAAAGTTGCAAGTCTGAATAAGATGTATTTCTTTTAAAGAAGGTTAATCATCCCATGGGTCACATGTTGCCTGCCCCTTTGATCAGTATGCCTCCTGCCACAGTATCCTTTTTTCCCCTTTTTTTCTTTTGCTACTGTCTGGTTTCCTAAGGATTCAATAACCAAAATATCTATCAGTCCCACGTATCTTTAGTGTCTACTCTGTATATACTGTCAAAGTATTTATCTATTATTCCTTTTTTCTTTATTTTACCCCATCTTTCTATGTAGGCCAGATCCACAATCTGGCTTACAGTAAAACAGAATATAAATACTAAGATGAAAATAATCATAAAAATATCAAAATCAAAACAGACATTAAAGGCACAATCCTATCCAAATTTAGACAGAAAAAAGGCCTACAACTCCCAGCATGCCCCAGCCAGCTATGCTTGGGGCATGCTGGGTGTTGTAGGCCTTTTTTTCTGTCGAAGCTTGCATAGGATTGCACCCTAAAGGTCTGCTGCTGCAGCATTAAAGTCATCAGCAGCCCAAAGTCTTTCCAAACAGATATGGTTTTTGCAATGCCCCAGCCAAAAAACACACCAGCAAAGGAGGCGGGAGACCTCCCTAGGGAAAGAGTTTTTCAGGATGGATGCCACCCCTGAAAGGGCCCAATCCTTCCTCATGGCCAGCCTCACTTCTGATGGCAGAGGGACACATACAGAATAAACTGGATATATTTGAACATCCTTTTTAAAATATAATATATTGTGTTTTGGAACCACAAAAATGTTGTGGTAACACAAATATTTTTGACATTGCTTCTCTGCCCCGCCCCCCAATTATAATTGATCTTTGAAAGAAATCCAAGTCATGGCTAGTTCAAGCTCCAAGCCTATCTTCAATAAGTTAATCATGGTTTAACTCTAACTACACCATGGGCAATGCTGTGAGGATGCTGGGGAGAGACTGGATTAAAAGAGACTATTTTTCCTCAAGGGTTTTGGTTTACCAATCAGGAAAAAGGGAGAACAGAGTTTCACACATAATCAGCACCGCCCCCCTCCGGGACAGACCTTCCCTCAGGGGGATATAGGGGTGCACCATGGCAGGGGGCGTGTCTAAGGGTGCCAGCAGGCTTGGTTTCACTCTGATGGGGTGGGCTCAGTGTGTCCAACTCTGACTGCTGCATAACTTTGCTTGAAGGATTTGCTGTATCAAAATAAGGGCTATTCCGACCCATGCAAAACCGAGTCCGTTCACCAGTATATAAATAAAAGGGGCATTTAACTTCCAACTCCTTCCTACCCACTGCAGGCAAGTCCACCCCACTTTCACAACTACAGGTAGATTTTTGTATTTGGATCTGCAAAAGAAATGTAATTGCTGCAAATGGTCATTGCATAAATGGACTTTGCCATGGCAGTGATTCACTCATGACAAAGGACATCTGGGATTGTCCTAGATAAATAGACACTAATGGAACATGTGTTTTGGTTCCTTACGTAAGTCTTCCACTGTCCCAGACTAGGATACTGATATCAATAAAATTTGTGTTGGAGAGCAGCGTCCAGATGTAAGTGGCACCTCAGCATAACTACTAAGATGGGTATTCATTTAGATCCTATCTTTACATTCATTTCACTAATACGCTTGTTTTGATCAGTTCAACTCTCTCTCACAGTATTGTGACTTCTCACATTCTCCAAGGTCAGGCCATGTCATCTAGGGGTCATCTGAGCCTAAGGGTAGAGGGGGCGAGTGATACAACTTCAAAACAACTTCAGCTGCACCTAAGAGAGAGAGTATAGAGGCAATCACAGGTGTGCAAATTCTCCAGTAGCTGATGCCATATATAGGCCTATAATCATCTCTTGCTTGGGGCTTCAAAAGTAGCAAGGCCAACCCTTGTGATTATAAATCACAGAGCAACTGCTAAAGGAGAATCTCCTTCTGCAAAAAGAAAGAAAGAAAGAAAGAAAGAAAGAAAGAAAATTGATTGTGTAAAGGTGCTGAGGATGATTTCAGACTCTTCGTTGTTAATGTACGGGCAAAAGCAATGTGCATAGCAGATTGGCTGCACAGATAAATGGAGGTGGGAAGGAAGACTTCAAAGGAGGACTTACGCAATCAGGAATATCCACTTTTTGAAATGATGTGGTAGCTATAGGTTCTTCTTCCTTTTACAAACAGTATGGTGTTTGATTATACATATTCTATTAAAATAGTGTCCCTAGGCTGTAATAATGGATTATTTTTTGTTTGGTTTTGGTTTGTTTGTTTTTAGTTTATTTACTACATGCTATGGTACCAATTTGGTACTGAAAACGATGATATTTTGTTTGATATTTCTCTGCTTTGCTAAAGTGTCTTAGGCTGCATTCCAATACCACTTACCTGGGAGTAAACCCCACTGAACTTAATGGTACTTGCTTTTGAGTAGATATGCATTCGATTCTACTGTTGCAGTATACAATCCTATAGGTGTTTACTCAGAAGTAAGTCTAATTGAATTCAAAGGGTTAGATCCAATTTTAGGCTTATGCAACTGGGCTGGCAGAAGCAGACTTCATCGCCCATCTTCCCTGTGGAGAAAGCCAACCTAAAACCCCTGTCTGACACACACACACTCACCAAGGAGGGGGGAAGGAGGCCCAGGGAGGGGAGACAGCCAGTCTCCACAGAGACCAAAGGTGACAAACAACATCTGCATAGAATCACCCCAGGGGGGAAGGCAGGAAGCATCCCCAGGTTCGTCAATGCTCTCGTATATCAGCCCCATCTACATAAGACTTGAATTCCTTGCCAGAGCAGACACTTCGGCACCATAAGAAAGGGCCATTCAACACCACAGGATGGGACCATTAAGCAAGTGGCTTCAAAGGGACCCCACCCCACAGGGGAAAGGTGGCAACCCACCTGATTGGCCATCCACCTGAGGAGGGTGGCAACCCACCTGATTGGCCGTCCACCTGAGGAGGGTGGCAACCCACCTGATTGGCCATCCACCTGAAGAGGGTGGCAACCCACCTGATTGGCCACCCACCTGATTGCAGAGGGAGGGGCTACCTGAAACCCAAGGTATAAAACACCCTGCGCAAGGGAACTGAGTTGTTGGACCTGATCAGCAGCCTTGCCCCATGCTTGGGGTAAGGGAACGAAGGGATCGGCAACCCCGGGTAGCAGCACCCGGCGTGCTCCAGCTAGCTGAAATCACTGGCCGCTTGGGTTGACCGGACCCCCGGGAAACCAAGCTGAAATCACTGGCCGCTTGGGTTGACCGGACCCCCGGGCAACCAAGCTGAAATCACTCACTAGCCGCTTGGGTAGACCGGACCTCCGCCGGGAACCCAGCTAGCAGCATGCGGTTGACCGGGCCTCTGCTGGAGCCCGAGCTGAACTAACTAGCTGAGAGCCCTGAAATCACGGTGTCCTTGAGACTTCTTGCTTGCTACTTTGTGCTGTACTGATAAGCTGTATTGCTGGCGTGTGTCTGGGTTTGTGAAGGTCATTTTGTAAATAAACTTGTTTTATAAAAGATACTTTTGTGGCTATAAGTTATACCTTTGTTCTAGGCTAAGGGTGATAGTCGCTGGGGGACCTCGGAGAAGGCCCGCCCCCAGGACTCGCTACCCCCTTAGTATTGAACCTGCGCAGAAGACCAGGTTGGCGGTCTTCCGCTTGGTGGCAGCGGTGGGATAACTTATTAGCCCAGAATATCTCCCAGACCCAAAGTAGCAAGAGCCTAAGGATCACCATGGGCGACCCAGAGCCTGACGGAGCAACTGGGGGAGCCGAGCCATGGCGGCCCCTGCCCGCAACCCCCATCACCCCGGGGTTGGCGGCGCTGATCCGGCTGACGGAGCGGCAGAGGGAGCTGCTGGCAAGTCTGGGGCCGGGTGCCCGACCCAGGGGCCGCCCTATCCCAGTTCCGACAGATGGGAGAGAGGATGTGTGGACCGAGGACCCCGCTCCCCTGGAGCCCCTGGAGCCCTTTGAGCTTCCCTCTGACTGGATGGCACACGAGCGGGAGAGGATGGCCCATGAGCGCGAAATGATCCAGATGCAGATGGAGCTGGCCAAGATGCAGCTTGAGGCGGGGAAAACTCCCCCGATTGTCCCCTCCGCTCCTCCCCCTCCGTCGTGGGACCGCAAGGCGTTCCCCTACTACAAGCCAGGGCAGGATGTCCTAATGTTTTTCTACATTTTTGAAATGGCGTGCCAGGAGCAGCGGGTCCCCGACAACTTGCGGTTGTCCGCCCTGCGAACCCAGGTCAGTGGGGACCTGGCTGACCTCCTCGGGGCTCATCTGCGGAAGACCCCGGCAAGCTACGAGGCGTTCAAGGCAGCGGTCAGGCAACACTTCGCCCTCTCCGCCGAACATTGCCGGCGAAGATTTCGAGAGGGTAGACCTTCCCCTGGGACCACCCACGTGGCATGGGCAGCCCAGGTGATGCACGTCTGTGAGTCCTGGTTGGAAGCTTCCTGGGCCTCCACCCTGAAGGAAGTTGTCGAGCTGTTCGCCATGGAGCAGTTCTTCACCACCATCCCGAAGGAGCTGGCCGCTGTCGTGAGGGATCAGAAGCCCCGTACCTGTGAGGCGGCGGGGATCATGGCCGACGAGATGGGGCTATACCGGACGGCCCCATCCACCAAGGGAAGTTCCGCGGCCGTGGCCGAGAAGAACCCGGAGCCGGAAAAGGGCCTGCCCCGACGGCGCGGGGAGGCCCCTCGGACCAAGGGGAACCAAAACCCTCGGTCTGGGACCTGCTTCCACTGTAACGAGATGGGACACCTGCGGCGGGATTGCCCCAAGCTCCAACCCAAGAACCGAGATGCCCGTCCCTCGCCGAGGAAAGTAGGACGCGTCGCGGGTGCTGCAGCCGCTCAGGACGACGACAGCGACGACGAGCGACGGTCGGTCCTCTCCCTCCATGCAAGCATCCCCGAGGATCGCGGTGCCGAGGAGGAACTCCAGGAGTGGGATTCCTACCGTCCTGAACCCCGTGCATCGCTGTATCGCATCGCCTCCCCGGACCAGCTGAGATGGAGCCGCAAGCAATTCTGTGAGTCCATCTATGTCAATAATGTTCCCAGGGTGGGGTATAGGGACACTGGGGCAGATGTAACGGCTCTGCCCCGGGACCGCGTAGAGAGGTCCCAACTTTTGTCAGGACGTACGTGTACGATCAAACCCTATAACTCCCCCGACATCACCGTCCCCATTGCCCGGGTCCGGATCAAGTACCAGGGGTGGGAAGGAGAGTTGGACGTAATCATCCATCGCCAAAAGGAGTGGGGCATCATCATCGGGAACGACCTCGCGTTCCGGGTGGCCAAAGCTAAGATGGGGGTCGTCACCTGGGGACAGGCAAGGCGAGGGGGGCCGCCCGTAACCGCACCGGTCCCAAAGCCTAAGCCCGTGCCCTTTCCACCACCCGGGGTGACCCCATCCCCTGCGGGGCACCCCGGGGAAAACCAGGCCATAGCGGAGCCCCCGAAGAACGAAGGGTTTGCTCAGATGGCTAAAGACTTTGGGACACAAGCCCAATTCAAGGAAGCCCAGCGACTGGACCCGTCCTTACGAGAGTGTCGCGCTCTGGCCAACCAAGACCCCGGGGTATCCCTTGCCACGGAAAGATTTGTCTGGGACAATGGAACTTTGTACCGGGAGTTCGAGCCAAAGGGGGAAGTGGCACCGGGGCGCAAGCAAAGGCAACTGGTGGTTCCCCAACGGTACTGCCGCGCCGTGTTGCACCTCGCCCACGACATGGCATGGGGAGGACACCTGGGGCAAAAGCGGACCCAAGCTCGAATTACAGAGGGGTTCTACTGGCCCATGATCGCCTCCGACATTAAGGCTTACTGTCGGTCCTGCGATGTGTGCCAGCGAGTGGGACACAATCGCGATCACCCAAGAGCTCCCCTTCAGCCTTTTCCGGTGGTGGGGATCCCCTTTGAACGGATTGCTATGGACATAGTGGGTCCCCTGAACCCACCCACCAAGACGGGGAAGAAGTTTGTACTGACGGTAGTGGACTTTGCCACCCACTACGCGGAGGCTTTTGCGCTCGCCTCCATCTCTGCAGCCAGCCTGGCTAAGGCTCTGCTCTCTCTCTTTGCCCGCTTGGGAATGCCCCGCACGGTCGTGTCGGACTGCGGCACCGGGTTCATGTCTAAACTGTTCCAGAAGATGTGGGACCTGGGGGGGGGTTGACCATGTAACTTCGGTGCCTTACCACCACGAGACCAACGGACTGGTTGAACGCTTCAACCAGACTTTGGGGAAAATGATCCGGGCGTACGCTAGCCGTCACCCGGGAACTTGGGACCAAGCCCTACCCTACCTCCTCTTTGCCTACCGAGATGCTCCGCAGGAAAGCCTCAGGTTTTCCCCGAATGAACTGATGTTTGGCAGAGAACTACGGGGGCCCTTGGCTTTGTTGCGGGAGGAATGGGAGGGGGCTGCCGGCAGTTCGCCCGTGCCGGTTCACACTTTTCTGCGGCGGCTACGGGACACCCTCCACAGCGTTCGAGAAGCCGCCCAACAGCATCTGAAGGCAGCCCAGCAGCGGCAAAAGGAGCTGTATGATAAAACCGCAGTAGCCCGGACTTTTGAGGTGGGTGATAAAGTGCTGGTTCTGCGTACCCTCAAAACGGACAAGCTGTGTCTTAAGTGGGAGGGTCCGGGGACTGTAGTTGAGAAACTTGGACCAGTCAACTACAAAATACTCTTTGCTGGGACTCCTGGAAAATGTAAAGTGTTTCATGTGAACATGTTGAAATTGTATGTGGACCGGGGTGCGGGACTGGGCTGTGTGAAGGAACATAATGATAAGGATTTCGCTGATGGGGATCTGTTGGGAGAATGGGGGGATGGTGGGGGAATGGAAGAAATCTCACTGTCACCCGCCCTGTCCGAGGCTCAGCGGGAGCAAATGAAGCGGGTGCTGGATGAATTTGGGACCATGTTCTCAGACCGCCCCGGGCGGACCCCACTCATCCAGCACACCATTCAAACGGGTGACAGCCCCCCTCTGCAATCTCTGCCATACCGGGCGGTGGGACCCCATGCTCAAGTCATTGCTGAGGAGGTCAAGGCCATGCTAGACCTAGGGGTGATCGTCCCTAGTTCTAGCCCATGGTCCTCCCCGATTGTCCTGGTGGCCAAAAAGGATGGGGGGGTGCGGTTCTGTGTGGACTATCGGAAAATCAACAAGGTGACCGTCCCTGACCCCTACCCCATCCCCAACATGGATGTCTTGCTGGAGAAACTAGGGAGGGCCAAGTACATTACCACCCTAGACCTCACCAAGGGCTACTGGCAAGTTCCGCTGGACGCGGATGCTGCTCTCAAGTCTGCCTTTGTCACACACCTGGGTTTATTCCAGTTCACCACTCTTCCCTTCGGAGTCCGGAATGGTCCGGCAACCTTTCAGAGGCTGGTGAATGGAATGCTGAACGGGTTGGGAGAATTTGCCTGTGCCTATCTGGACGACATAGCTATCTTTAGCTCCACTTGGGAGCAGCATCTGCAGCATGTCCGGCGGGTCTTCCAGCGGATCCGGGACTGCTGGGTTGACAGTGAAAGCAAAGAAGTGCCAGGTGGGGCTAGGGGAGGTTGAGTACCTTGGACATCGCGTCGGAGGGGGGAGCATCAAACCCATGGAAGCGAAGATCGAGTCGGTTCAGAAATGGCCCCAACCCGCAACCAAAAAACAGGTGCAGGCTTTTCTGGGACTTGCAGGGTACTATCGGAAGTTTGTGCCACACTTCAGTCAGCTAGCAGCCCCTCTGACTGATCTTTGTAAGAAGCGCCAACCGAACAGGATCCAGTGGACCGCGGCTTGCCAGACCGCTTTCGACGGGTTAAAAGCCTGCCTCACGGCAGCTCCCATTCTGCAAGCCCCAGACTTCGAATCCCCCTTCGTTCTACAGACGGATGCCTCTGAGGCCGGGATGGGGGCGGTGTTGTTACAGGAGAAGGTGGGAGAAGGGCTGCGCCCCGTTGCATACCTGAGCAAGAAGCTCCTGCCCAGAGAACGTAGTCTTGCCACCATTGAGAAGGAGTGCCTGGCCGTGGTGTGGGCCATCACCAAGTTGCGCCCCTACCTCTGGGGGAGATGGTTCCGCCTGCAGACTGACCATTCCCCCCTGTGCTGGTTAGATAGAGTCAAGGGCAACAACCAAAAACTCCTACGGTGGAGTCTGGCGTTGCAAGACTTTGACTTCGAAATTGAACACATCAAGGGTAAGGACAATGTCTTGGCTGATGCACTCTCCCGGGCTTTCTCAGGTGATGGGCAAGTCGATGGGAAATTGGGGTGTGGGACCCCAATGCCATCTTTTCCCCGGGGGGGAGATGTGGAGAAAGCCAACCTAAAACCCCTGTCTGACACACACACACTCACCAAGGAGGGGGGAAGGAGGCCCAGGGAGGGGAGACAGCCAGTCTCCACAGAGACCAAAGGTGACAAACAACATCTGCATAGAATCACCCCAGGGGGGAAGGCAGGAAGCATCCCCAGGTTCGTCAATGCTCTCGTATATCAGCCCCATCTACATAAGACTTGAATTCCTTGCCAGAGCAGACACTTCGGCACCATAAGAAAGGGCCATTCAACACCACAGGATGGGACCATTAAGCAAGTGGCTTCAAAGGGACCCCACCCCACAGGGGGAAGGTGGCAACCCACCTGATTGGCCATCCACCTGAGGAGGGTGGCAACCCACCTGATTGGCCATCCACCTGAGGAGGGTGGCAACCCACCTGATTGGCCGTCCACCTGAAGAGGGTGGCAACCCACCTGATTGGCCACCCACCTGATTGCAGAGGGAGGGGCTACCTGAAACCCAAGGTATAAAACACCCTGCGCAAGGGAACTGAGTTGTTGGACCTGATCAGCAGCCTTGCCCCATGCTTGGGGTAAGGGAACGAAGGGATCGGCAACCCCGGGTAGCAGCACCCGGCGTGCTCCAGCTAGCTGAAATCACTGGCCGCTTGGGTTGACCGGACCCCCGGGAAACCAAGCTGAAATCACTGGCCGCTTGGGTTGACCGGACCCCCGGGCAACCAAGCTGAAATCACTCACTAGCCGCTTGGGTAGACCGGACCTCCGCCGGGAACCCAGCTAGCAGCATGCGGTTGACCGGGCCTCTGCTGGAGCCCGAGCTGAACTAACTAGCTGAGAGCCCTGAAATCACGGTGTCCTTAAGACTTCTTGCTTGCTACTTTGTGCTGTACTGATAAGCTGTATTGCTGGCGTGTGTCTGGGTTTGTGAAGGTCATTTTGTAAATAAACTTGTTTTATAAAAGATACTTTTGTGGCTATAAGTTATACCTTTGTTCTAGGCTAAGGGTGATAGTCGCTGGGGGACCTCGGAGAAGGCCCGCCCCCAGGACTCGCTACCCCCTTAGTATTGAACCCGCGCAGAAGACCAGGTTGGCGGTCTTCCACTTTCCCCATGATATTTTCAGCCCCCTGAAAATACTACACAGTGGGTAGAGGGGGTGCTCGTTTGAACGGGGTGAGCTGTGGTGCAAAGGAGAGGGGGGAATTCCTGTAAATTAGGCAGAGGTACTTTCCACGAGTGGGGCCCTTATAGAAGGCAGATCCTGGATCCGATCCAATGGGGCTTAGTCCCAGATAAGTGGGTAGAAGATTCTAATCTTAATTGCTTAGGTGTAATGGGAAGTTTGCCATGGATGCAGAGTCATATGTGTTTGTCACAGAGCCACTCTTTGTGGCCTAGGGTGACCGAGTGTCCTTTTCTTTTTTACAATGGACAGTCTTCCATGAGCTAGTGCTAATGATGTTGTGTTGGCATAAACCAACCCCTGTGCAATGTAACTAGTGCTTGCTAGAGCAATGGGGAAAAGTGCTGAAATTTCACCATTTACTGCTGAAATTCGGTGCCACCATGTCAGCAAATGGCCACTTTTCTCCATTGCCCTAGCAAGCGCTATTTATGTTGAACACAATGTCATTAGTGCTAGCACTGGGGCTCAGTTAGATATTACCAATGCATTCCAGGTGATGAGAAAATATGTGGGTTACTTTGGCCATCTTGCTGGAGAGCATCAACTGGTGAGTCAGTTTTCCCCCCTGTGATTATAATGTTTCCAGTTTTTATAATCCATTATTGGTCTGTGGGTATATGGCAATCTTTCCAAATATATCTATAGCCAATTTGTCTGCAAATAGTAAATTAATTAGGTTTAGCATGATTCTTGGATGCTCCAAACTCTCATCAGTAGTTATTTATTTATTTATATATATATTTATTTAAGCCATTAAAAAAATAAAAAAATCTTGCCCTTCAGCACAAGGGGGCAGCTAACAAATCCAAACAAGTCAGCCACAGTAAAGCAGCAATGCAGCAGATATAAAACACTGCAGGCAGTTAAAATCATGATCGGCCAAAAGTTAAAAACACCTGGGAGAATAAAAAAAAGTATACTCCTTGGGGAGGGCATAAGGGACAATGCCAGGTGAGTTTCCTTGGGGAGGACATAAGGGACAATGCCAGGTGAGTTTCCTTGGGGAGGGCATTCCAAAAGCAGTGCCCCACAACTGAAAAGGACCTGTCTTTGGTTGCCCAACATAAGAAGGCGGGTGCATCCAGTGAAGGATCTTGGAGTGTAGCGGGTTCACAAGAGAGAAGGCAATGCCTGGACACCAATCCACACAGGGCTTTAAAGGTAAGCACTAGCACTTTGAATTGTGCTTGAAAATGGACCAGCAGACAGCGAAGCTGTTCGAGAACGGGTGAGGTATGTTCCCAGTGGCCTGTCCCAGTTAGTAGCCTAGTTGCACCATCAACAACATTAATGCTGATGTGAAGGACAATCAGATTCCTGTAATGGCTTCAGTGGTGCTCCAAAAAATTGATCCTATGGCAATGCTTCCAAGGATTTGAGAAATCACAGAATTCGGCAGTGTTCTTCAACCTTGGGTCCCCAGATGTTTTTGGCCTACAACTCCCAGCATGCTGGGAGTTGTAGGCCAAAAACATATGGGGACCCAAGGTTGGAGAACACTGCGTTAGAGGGACAGAGATCCATCTTATCAGGATAAGATACTTCCAGATGGCATTGTTACCATATTCAGATGATCTCAGATAACACAATGGGACATAGGGTGGGGACGGCATGTGAAGACCAAGCATTTGAGAGTCTTGTCAATCATTATTTTTGTGGCCAGACAGATCTGCTTTCCTTCCTGAACATAGCAATCATATTTCAGTTGCAGCAGCAAAGTAACTAGCTGTGCAAAATTTAAGCTCATCCATAACGATCAAGCTCCTCAAGACACATAACTTGGAAGCACGAGATATCTTAGATATTACATTGTTGTTGTTTAAAAAAACCTATGACACCAATCTCCATTTTTGGAACTTTCTGGATATTTCTTTCCGCAGACTATGTATTTATAGTCTGTATTCTGTCATAAGCTTCTGTGGACTATAGTCTACTTCATCAGATGCATGAAGTGGCTCACGCTGGCTCGGCTTGTCTGAGTGTGGAAAGCTAAGCAGGGTCAGGCCTGGTTATTACTTGGATGAGAGACCCCTCCTCTAGTTTCCTGCAGTGAGCAGGGGGTTGGACTCGATAGCCTTGTAGGCCCCTTCCGACTCTATGATCTATGATCTTATCAAGAGTTTCGTGTGTGTGTGTGTGTGTGTGTGTGTGTGTGTGTTATACAGTTCATATCATGTGAGTGGTGGGGTGGGGAGTGGGGGGAGAATTGTAAACAGTGAGAACAGAGTGAAATTAAATGAAGAAAGTACTGACAGTGGCAATCACATTTCTTTACAGTAGCCATTCACAAAAGAGTTGCTGCTGATAACACACTAGCTAAGCCAATTAACATATATAATGTGATACTACATGTAGTGTGATGCCACAATAAATTAGCTAGTCTTTAAAGTGCCACAAAACTCCTTGTTGTTTTTTCTGCAATAGACTAACATGGCCAGCCCTCTGGAAATTGTTTCCATAGGAAGTCCAGAGTTAAGGAGGGCAGCATGAGATGGAAGCATGTTAGATACTGTTACGACAGATAATTCTGGGCGCTAGATTCCCTCTAACCCCACACTCTTACGAAAGGTTTAGGATCTTTGGCTGGGGTAAAACCTGCGCTGCTGGGGTGGAAAGTGTGCGCTTTGCTCCTTTTATACTTAAACAAACCTACACACACACACACACACATAGACTCTAGAAACAAAAGGGTGGTTTTATTGAAGAAGAATACAGAATAGGTACAGCGTCTTACTTGTTGGTAAAGCAAACCTAGTGATGTCAGGCAGCAAAATATCCTTACGCTATGGTTCAAACACACCCTGTATTCTGGAGAGGAGAAAGAGTCCCTTTTGCTCTGACAAGCCTGAATAGGAAAAAGGGGGGGGGGGAGAGAGAGATTCCCGCCTAGAAGGATACAAAAGCAAAGTCCCAGCTACTACCTGTCTGCTGTGATGAGGTTCCAGCTGTAGCCCTGCAGTCCACATTCCAAGGTGACTCCCTCAGCTCTTTCTCCCGACACCCCTTGCTAAAACCTCTTGGTTCTTATAGTCTCTTTCCTGCCTTTTTGGAGGGAATGAGAGCAGTGGGGGTGGTCTTTGCCCCACAGATGTCTTCCAACCCTGCTAACGACCTTACTCTTTGTATTTTGATAGCTCTTGATGGGTGTACTTAGGAAAGCAAAGGTTTGGGTCTTCCTGCTGATGGGACTGTTTTTGGAGTAAGCTTCTGGTGGTATTCGCCCAGTGGGGGTGGTGGTGAACCATATCTTTTCAGGAGAAATCCTCCTGTGTTTTAGGCGATATGCAATATTCAGGTCTTAATCAATGCAAGCCTGCCACTCATTTGCCTATGCATGCCTCTAGGCTTCACTCACTCTTCCATTCAAGCCTTCAGTCATGACCTTTTGCCTTCTGCCCAGCTGGGGAGGTGGGCAGACTGCTTCTTTTCTCCTGAACCCTTGCTTACCCAACGCTTCTTATGAGGGCTGTGGACTTCCTTTTGGAGGTGTAGCCATAACCAAATGATCAGAACTATATCTCATCTTAACAGTCCCCCCGTTGGTAGCTTGGTATTCGGAGAATATGAAGCTACCACCTCTTTAATTGGCACCAGGCATTCATTCGCTGCTCAAGCCTCTGGAACTTTCATGCCAAACTTTCCATCCATACAAGCATACCTAGGGTTGCAATGAAAAGACAGCTTTGCACTATGGCCATGATTACGATTGGGTGGAGCAAGATTGCCCACACTCCTGCCAAATTTGGAGACCACCCCTCTAGTGAACTCCATCAGCTCTTTGCTCCTGCTTGCCTCACTGAGGCAGCGGTTTTCTTGATTTCCTGGTTGTCATGGTGAACTTCTAGGACTGCTTGCTCTCCTAGTTCCTTAACCATGTCTAGTTCTTTTTGCAGTGTTGGGTGGGCTAGCAATCCCTGTAGGTCTTGCAAGCCATAACCTAAGGAAATGGGTGTGAGGGTAGGGTAAAGCCCTACCTGTTCCTTAATCATTTGCACTGTCCATACTGGCACACTAAATTCAAAATCACAACCTACTATTGTACTTATGCTACAAAAACACTTATTTACATATAGCTGATGGGCTAGTCCCTGAGCCTGCATGCATGACATTGCTAAAGAGACATTTTGTTGCAAAGACATGACAGTATTTACCAGAGTAGGTACAGCGTCTTACTTGTTGGTAAAGCAAACCTAGTGATGTCAGGCAGCCAAATATCCTTACGCTATGGTTCAACATAGCGTAAGGATATTGTTGAACCATAGCGTAAGGATACAGTAATACCTTGGATTACGAGCATAATTCGTTCCAGAACCATGCTCGTAATCCAAAACACTCGTATATCAAAGCGAGTTTCCTCATAAGAAATAATGGAAACTCAGCAGGGAGCTATGCTGCGCCTCCACGGGGCTACCTGCCAGGGAGCCGGCTTGCTTTGCCTTTAGAGACAGTATCTCAAAGCAGCTAATGAAAATTTCAGAGAGAGAGAGAGAGAGAGAAGGGGGAGAGAAGGAGAGAGAGGTGGAGGATCAACAACCTGCAGAGTGAGCGGCGGCTCCCTGCCCTTAGGCAAAGCAGTGGGAGGCGATGGCTGAGCGAGGCGATGGCAGAGCGTGTGGCTTGTGTTGCGAGACTTGCTCGTGTTTCAAATTTAAATTTATGCTAAAATTTTGCTCGTCTTACGAGAAGCTCGCATACCGGGTTACTCACATTCCGAGGTATTACTGTATAAGCAAATTGATTTTGCTTTAGCAGTGTAGACAATTTGTAGTTTTATTTATCATTCTTTCTATTTGCAAAAAACAAAAGCTAAATTGATAGAGTAGAGTTCAGGCAAATCTTCTATGAATAGATCTTCTGCAAATCCTGTACACAACAGTTTATCTGATCTTGCAGTAGCTTCTTCAAACCCACTCTGTTAATGTGTGCTGATCATAATCAGGAAGTCAAGAATTAACTTGTGTGGCCCAATTTGATGGACATACCCTGAGGTCGCAGTTCCACAGGTGATTAATGCTCATGAAACAACTGTCTCATTGTCTGCCATTGCCTGTAAAAAATATCACCAGAGGATTTGAACAAACACTGGTTACTAAAAGGAAGGATCAAGGAGCACCCCTCTAGGCTAGATTGCTCAAATGTCTAGGAGCCAACTGTTTATGAGATTGTATCCTTCGAAGTTTGATCAGTTGAATAGTTACACCAGAACCCTTTGAACATAAGAACCTAAGATCATAAGAAGAGCCATGCTGGATCAGACCAAGGGTCCATCTAGTCCAGCATTCTGTTCACACAGTGGCCAACCAGCTGCCCACAGGATACCACAAGCAGGACATGAGTGCAACAGCAGCCCTCCCATCATATTCATTTATTTTTATTTTTATTTATTTATTTGTATTTATTCAATTTATATCTTGCCTATACACAAATACCCTAGGTGGCATACAAGATCATAATCGATTAATAAAACAAATATACAATAATATACCGGTACATTTAAAACTGACTAATACAATGAAGCATAAAAACAGAATACAAATTCCATTAAAATTGATAAAAGTTCCATAAAAGTGTAATAAAATACTATAAAAGGAAGGCCTGCCAGAATAGTAAAGTCTTCAGCGCCTGCTTAATATAAGCTCAGTGGAACAGCATCAGGCACTGGTGACAATGCAACAATGTTGGCTCTCTTCCCCTGCATGAACATCCATGACCATAGTCTATTTTTCAGTCATCATCATCATCAGGCGATCACTCGTGACCGAGTAAGATTGTCCTCCAGGATAAAAGGAGGAAATTCTAACGAAGATTGTGTAGACTCTAGCGATGGGTCCGTAAGTGACTGTGGAGGCCAATTCTAGATCCACACAGCTTCCCACAGTGAGGACACAGGTTACCAGATAGAAGGTGGTCCTGTAAAGGATTCATTTGACGTGCTTTTTGCTTAGCACGCTTCTCCCTTTCACCTTGCACTCAGGCTTCTTCAAAGTCCATGGAACCTTTGTGAAAGGCCAACCTCCAGTTAGATCGTTCATGGGCCAGAGCTTCCCAGTTTTCGATGTTTATATTGCATTTTTTTAGATTAGCCTTATCAACATCTTTAAACCTCTTATATTGACCACCGATATTCCGCTTTCCATCCTTGAGTTGGGAATAAAGTAACTGCTTTGGGAGATAGCAGTCAGACATTCGAACAACATGACCGGTCCATTGAAGTTGGCGTTGAAGGATCATTTTTTCAACGCTAGTAGTCTTTGCTTCTTCCAGTACACTGACATTTGTTCGCCTATCTTCCCAAGTAATTCGCAGGATTTTCCGGAGGCAACGTTGATGAAATCTTTCAAGGAGGTGGAAGTGACGTTTATAGATAGTCCATGTTTCGCAGGCATACAATAAAGTTGGTAATACAATGGCTTCATAAACCAGTGTTTTGGTCTTCTTACAAATATCCCGATCCTCGAACACTCTATGTTTCATTCGAGAAAACGTGGCACTTGCGGAGCTCAAACGATGCGATGCTGGATTTCACTGTCGATGTTAGCTGTAACAGAAAGAAGCTGTAGAGAAAATGATAGACATTTTCCAGTATTGTCCCACCAAGCTGGATAGATGGCATCACCAAAGGGTTAGCTTGCACTTGCTGATGAAGCACTTTGGTTTTTTTGATGTTAAGTGAGAGACCAAGTTTTTCGTATGCTTCTGCAAAAGCATTTAGGATAGTTTGGAGATCATCCTCTGAATGTGCGGACTGAAGTTCCACAACGGAGGTTGTAATTACCTTACTTTTTGCTTTCAGCCTGCTGAGATTAAAAAGCTTTCCATCTGTTCGATATATAATTCCCACACCAGTGGGAAGTTTCCCCTCGACAAGATGTAAAATCATGGCGATGAAAATAGCAAATAATGTTGGGGCGATAACACATCCCTGTTTAACACCTGATCCCACTTTAAATGGAGCACCATGAGAGCCGTTGTTGTCCAAAACCGTTGCCGTCATGTTGTCATGGAGAAGTCGCAAGATATTCACAAATTTATTGGGGCATCCAATTTTCATAAGGATAGTCCAGAGAGCTGTATGGTCTACAGTATCAAAGGCCTTAGCCAAATCGATAAATGCCATATAAAGGGGTTGATTTTGCTCCCGGCATTTTTCTTGGAGCTGACGTGCAGTAAAAATCATGTCTACTGTCCCTCTAGAGGGGCGGAAACCATATTGAGTTTCAGGGAGGATCTCTTCTGAAATAGATAGAAGACGGTTTGCGAGAATCCTAGCAAATATTTTACCTGCGGTAGCTAAGAGAAAAATGCCCCGATAGTTTCCACAGTCTGTTCTATCACCCTTCTTAAAGAGGGTGATAATTAGGGCTTAGTGACCAGAATGAAATATGTAGCAAGTGTACATATGTTCCAAATCTTAACTGCTGGATTCCACTTGGTGCAAACTACTGAGACATCAGAATATGCCATGACCATAAATTAGAGGGATTTGCTACCGGGTGCGCTCCAGATATTTTGGACTACAATTCTCATGAGTCCTAGCCAGCATGGACAATGGTAAGGGCTTATGAGAGTTGTGGTCCAAAACTTCTGGAGGGCACCCAGTTGCTCTACCTCTGGTATGTAAGATTTTAAGTATGATACATTTGTCCCTGATGACAAAATAAAAATGGATCACAGAAACTGCACACATCCTATGATCCATTTTTATTCTGTCATCAGGGACAAATGTTTCTGCATGGTGTTCTTCATGCTAAAGGCGTAACTGGTCAAGATATTTTGCAGCATGAAGACATTTGAGGTCACATTGGCTAGGGAGACACCATGTGTTTTTTACAACAGTATCACCCATTTATCTACCTGCTTTCCAGAACTGCTGCTCCAGTTCTCTTTGATCCAGTCTCACCAATCAAACCTCCATTAACTGCCAGTGGGCCTTGTTTGCTGTGACAGAAACTGAGCATTCAAACCAGCCTGAGCTGCAGAGCTCAACTGTGTCCCATGCCTCGGGGGAGCCTGGTTCATTACATGATGATTATTAATTTATATAGCACGTAACTGTATTCTATAGCTGCCTCCCCCAACCTGGTGCCTTCCAGAGGCTTTGGACTGCAAGTTCCATCTTCCCCAGCCAGCATGGCCATGGGAAGGAACTTGGTCAATCATGACTCTCTATATGAATGGTCAACTTGGTCAATCATGACTCTCATGTATGAACACATGACAAAATACACACGTCAGTTGCGATCATCCTCATGGGAACGGCCTCCATACTTCCATTCTACACCATCTCTCAAGCACCTTATGCATAAGAATCTTATTAATCCTGGGCAACTATTCCTCCTCCACACCACCTTGGGTGTCCATGTGCCCTCTTTTACAGAGGGCAGTCCTCTATCTGAAAGGCTGCCAGAGGTTTGTCCTCTATTTTGAAGGCATCCTCTGTCCATTTTAAAGATAAGGAACCATCAGAAGAGAGAGCCCAGGGGCCTTGAAGTTTATTTATTGAATGATTGATTTGATTTGTACTCTACCTTTCGACCAAAAAATGGTGCTTAACTTGCCAATCAACAGCACCTGGACAGTAGGCAGAGCAAGGCACACAGGTCACCTGGTCACACGCTTCTACACTACGGTGAGTTCTACTGTATTTCTATTTAAATAATAATTATTTCCAAATGTGCACCTATATGTATAAATTAGCATATGGAAATTTCTGCAAATTGGTGTCCTTTTTGTCCTCTTTTTTTTCTTTTTTCTTTTCTGGTGACTCATGGGTGGCCACCACTATAATCACCTCTCAGCTGCTACATTCACAGGCTTTGTAGAAGCCCATTTGCTTAATTTAGGCCTCTAAAATTATACCGTATTTTTCCGTCTATAAGACGCCCCCATGTATAAGACGCCCCCCCACTGGGCAGTTTCGCAACCGTGCGGTTCTCTCCTCGGCTTACTTCCGTGTATAAGACGACCCTCAATTTTTAGTCTAACGATTTTAGGAAAAAGTATAGTCTTATACATGGCAAAATACTGTAACCAGGAACCATCCTGTAGCAGATATAGCAGTATCCTTGCCCCCATCATTCCTTGAGACAGAAAAAAAGAAAAGCTTAAACCAAGCCAAACCTGAATACTTTTGATCTCGTTCAGGTTCTTTATATTTTGCTCCCTTCAGACTCTTAATTCTGCATGCTTTGCTGACCCAGCCAGGCTAGAGAATAATCAAAACCCAAGGAATTTGTAGGCGGTTGTTACCTGCTGCTTCAGGACTCTCCTTTCTCCTATTGTTCATTTGAGGTTTTCTTTCTCTTCAGATGGCTTTCTGCGTCAACTTTCATTTAACTCTGAAGGGCAGAGTTTCTGAAAGGAAGTTTTAGCCTCTGTGCCAACATTATATAGTCTCTAACTCTTGGCTGCGTAATAGTTCCTTGAAAAAGGAAAGAAAACAAACCTCCAAATAGACAACAAACAGAACATTGCTGCGAGGATTCTAAAGCTGCAGCTTCTTTTCAGTAGGTGATAACACATCTTGAAACAGGATATTTATAATTTGTTAAGTTTTGCATTTATCCACACAAGCCTGAACCATAATGGCTGTCAGCTAAGAAAACACTGAGGTAACTAGGAGGATAGAGGAGAGATAAAGGAATAATTGGAAACAGAGGAGAAGACTTCATTGTGCACCTTCTAAGCATCCTGATACGGTTCCAGTCTGCCAAAGAGCTTCTTAGAGCCTGCAAGGGCCTCTAATCCGGAGCACACGCTGCATTCTGCTGCTCTTCCAAAGTTTTCCTACGAAGCTTAGCTTAATTTTCTATACAGATACTGCCTGGTAGAGTGCCATGAGAGACGTGCCGCATTTGGATGGAGGCACTTATCTTCGGAATAGTACGTCTGACTGGATAGGGAATTGGGTGTACAAGTGGTGTGATTCCCCTTCCTGGGCTGCAAATGTGTAAACCTTTCTAAAAAGTCAGAGAAAGTATCTTTAAATGGCATTCTCTCTGACCGGGTTCATATGAACACCATGGCTTATTTAACCCACAACGAGGTGCCAGGTTGCATGTGCAACTCCCACTCTGGGGTTGTCATGTTGTGCGAACCTGGCCACTGTGGGTTATACGAGGTTTAAACAACCCTCTCATAACCTTAAAACAGACCATGGGTTATGTGAGGGTTCTTTAACCCTTGCATAACCCACCCTTGCCAGTTTTGCACACACAACAACCCCCAGTTGGGGTTGCATAATCCTGCACACACCCTGCAGGTGTTGCAGTCTCACCGTGGCTTAAATAACCCACAGTGGGCTGTCGTGTCATTCACACAGCCTCCCCACACCTCTGCCCTCCCTACCAAGGTGACTATTCCTCTGCTGCTAACAGCAGTTACCTTGACTGGGATCGCTGCAGGGAAAGTGGACAAGCCATCCCAAGGCTGGCAGGCCACACAGGGAGTGGCCAAGCGTAGCATGTGGGCTGCAGGTTGCCCATATGTGCTCTAAATAGAAAAAGAAAGAAAAAAAGAGCGACCATGTTAGCAGCAAATTTAAAATTGCAATCTAATCAAAGGGGGCAGAAGTGTTGCGGACAACCAATCTGTGACCTAGGCCAGTGTTCTCCAACCTTGGATCCCCAGATGTTTTTGGCCTACAACTCCCAGCATGCCCCAGCCAGCTACTGGCTGGGGTATGCTGGGAGTTGTAGGCCAAAAACATCTGGGGGCCCAAGGTTGGAGAACACTGGCCTAAGCAACCGAGCGAGCTATGTCCTAAATCTTTAATTGTGGTTTTAATGCATTTTGTAGACTGCCCTGTGATTCGATAATGAAGGGTGGTATATAACTATTTTAAATAAATAATCATAAATATTGGATTATGAACCTGATCATATGTTGTTTGTGTCCAGCAAGTCTCAAGCAAGAGCATAAGTGGGAGAATGTGCTGGACAGTTTGTTTGTTGGTTGGTTGGTTTTATTGCTGCTGTTTTTCCAATTATGGGCAAAAGAGGGTTCTAACAGCTCCCTACACCAACCCCACCACTGCCGCCACCACACACACAGCAGTGTAGCAGTTCCTCTAACACAGGGGTGGCAACATGGCACCTGGGGCACCAATGCACCACTGGACACCTTTCTTGGTGCCTGGCAAAATACCCCAGCTCTCCGACTTTATTTTTTTAAAACGTATCTTTTTACCAGCAGCTGGGATTGCTCAGTTTCTTAGTGTGATCGGGCTCAGACCCCACCTCTGCCTTGTTCTCAGCCTTTTTGGGCAGGTTACTTGTCCTTTGCCACATTTCCCATGGCAAAGGATAATTTGTGGTGGTGCCCCCAGGACACTTTCTCAACTTGCTAAATGTGCCACGACCTAACAAGGTTGCCTACCCTTGCCCTAATAGCTAAGTGTGGGAAAGGAGGCTTCTTTGCCTCCCTCTCTTCTTTCTCACTTTGTCTAGTTTGATTGCAAGGAGTGGCCCTGGGGAAGTTGTGAAGGCTGGGCTTCAATGCAAGAAGAGAGAAGAAGAGAGTGGAATGCTATACCCCTTTAAGCCAGTGTTCTTCAACCTTGGGTCCCCAGATGTTTTTGGCCTACAACTCCCAGCGTGCCCCAGCCAGCTATGCTAGGCCAAAAACATCTGGGAACCCAAGGTTAGAGAACACTGCTTTAAGCTACCTTATGGGCAACTGATATGCCTGGACCACTTACTGCTGCCTGAGAGAATCAAATTAGATCTGGAAAAACGCAGGGGGCTGGACTAGATAGCTGACAAGGGCCCTGCCAACCTTGTGATTCTAACTGTTGTAGCACCACATAGGAGACAAATTTATTTATTTATTTCATTTAAAAGATTTATAAGTCACCTTTTAGGGTAAAACATCCCATCCCAAGTTGGCGTGTAACAACATTTAAAGGCACAAAACTCAATAAAACGATGATAAAGCAAGGATAACATCAACATTAACAATTAAAACAATATACACAATGGCACCACCCTAGTTAACAGATAATATAATGGTTATTTAACCACTGAGATACAGCATTAGATTGACTAATGAATTCCAGTTCTGCAACTTCTAATCCACATATACGTTGGTTCTCATGAAGGACAAGCAATAGACTAGTACTGAATGTTGTGAGCACATACCAAGTTTCCTCCTGTCAACAGGTCCTAGTAATGTTTTTATTATGCTGCTGAGTGACAATCTAATCCTTCCAGTGCTAGGAGGTTTCAAATATAATGCTCTGTGCACTTACATTGTCTAATAAAAAGCATTAGCTTTTAAGAGCTTTTAAAATATTATTCTTGATTACATGTCTCTAGGGTTAGTTTTCCAGCTATCTTTTAATTGGTTTGATCTATTAGACAGTTATAGAAAGATGTCTGGGGGTGGTGGTGGTGGAAGAAAGGGAGGAAAATAGAAGAGTTTGGTTTGGTGCAAATGGAGAAAGTGCAAGAAAATATGTATTTTGGGTGGAATTTTGTGCAGCTGGAAATTGGCCATTGCCAAGTAAGCTCACAGAAGCCTGAAGCAGCAGCAGACCCTAACATCGGTGTTGGTGCTGGCCAGGCAATAGTTGGTATTGGAATTTCATCACTTCCCATACGGCTCCCTGAAGATGTTGCTCTCTCTTCCTTGGTAGCTCTTGAGGCATCTTTGGGGATGAGAAGGAGAGAAACAAGAAAAATCCTTGGGCAGCTGACTCAAAGTTACAGGCAAGCATGTAGAACAAAATCCAGACAGTCATGTGTGTATACGCACAGATAAAACAGAGGAAAGCTGTTTCTGAAGGGGATGCAATTTGGATTGGTTTTTAAATCTCAAAATTACCCCAGCTAGCACCCACACACACATACAGACACATACCATGAGGTTCCAAACATATGGCACACAATCTGCCATGTGTTGCAGTGTTGCAGAGGATTCTGCATTGTGACTCTCGGAACATACATCATAGCATCTTCAGTGATCTTGGCATATTCCTTCACTGATGCCCCTAAAAATATTATCTCCACGTAACAGACAGGGAAGCAGGTCAGGAAGACAGGCAGGGTTCCAGGAGGCAGCCTGGAGCCCTAAACCAACAGCCACACTACCAGAGAAGCATGGATTTGTCATGCCAAACCTGGTTGGATTTCTCAGGGGGTTGGTAAATAGATTCAGAGAGAAACTAGTCAATTGGTCAGCATGCAATAAGATGAGCTAAGGCACTAGAACAGAGGTGGGCGACTTGTGGCCCTCCAGATGTTTAGGTGTACAATTCCCATCATCCCTAGCTAGCATAGCCAATGGTGAGGTATGATGGGAATTGTAGGTCAGAACATCTGGAGGCCCCAAGATGCCCACCCCTGCACTAGAACAAACAAAACAGGCCAACCCTTCCCCCCCAACATAATACAAAAACACAGCCAAAGGATTAATTCCTGACACTGAGATATTTGAAGGTACCTATTTCAAACCCACATGTTCCTTTTCCTACATACCCCTTCTGTTTAGCCATGATGAATATACTTGGAAAAGTAAAATAAATGGGGAAAGAAGTATAGGAAGAAGAGGAACTTCTTGGATGAAAAACCTTAGAGAATGGTTAGAGGCAATATAATATTATTGTTTAGAGTGGCCATATCTAAAGACAGTCTAGCCATGATGATGTCCAACCTCTGGTAGGAAAGCAACAACAACAAGAAGAAGACATACCCCTTGCTTTGGATTCTGCTGCTCTCCACAGGTGGCACACTGAAGTCCTTTTGTTCATTCATGTGTAGAATTAATGAGTGTGGGGCAGGCTCCAACCCCAGCTTAAATGCATTCATTCAAACACCTGAAGAAAGTCCCCCCCCCCCCCGGTCCTCCTACATACAGCTGTATGGCCAGATGACTCTGTTCATGTGATCAGGAATCCAGCATTTTGAGTAGGTGAGCAGAGTCCTCTGCACATAAAGCTGTATGCACAGGGATTCTCTTCATGGGTCCAAATGAAAACACACTGGTCGGTGGCAGAGGCTGTTCCCGCCCCACGTGCACATTCATTCTACACATGGAATGAACACCTGCAAAGGGCTAGGGTAGAAGATCATGCTGCAGTTAAGGGGCTTGTATTAACCCTATTCCAAGCAAACAAGTCTATAAACCATATGCTGGAGCGGAGGGTTCTTAACCTTCTAAAACCCATTCAGATGTTATTACATTCTCAGTTGAAATCTTTAAAAAGTCCTCAAAGCAGTAGTGAAGAATGATCTTTTCTATGACTCTTTTCTAAAGGGTCTTGCAGCCTGTTGAATGCCATAAGAGCACCCACCCCTCATCTCTGCATCTGGGCAGTTTCCAGATATACTTATGCACAAAAATGGATCACAGCATCTATCCAGAAAAATCCTGGGCTTATTTGTGTGTTTGTTTTAGTGCTGTATGTACATATAAGGAATTGTTAATCTAATTGTGTTTTTGCCAATTTGGCCATAGCATAAGTCACCTATTACTAACCAAATGCAGACAAAAATTAAACAAACATTTTGCTGCTGTTAAACTCTTTTCCTAGGGGTTTTGAGCCTCTGAAGCAAGGAGTTCACTTGGATCATGTATACAAAATTGGTAATTGCATTCCTGACTCTGCTAAATGCCACGATGCTTGCTATTTTCCAAAATAGCATTGCAAACAATGACAATTACTGTCCAGACATTTTCAAACACAGCAGGGTACTGGCTGAGGGAATGATGGAAACCCTGAAAAAAATATAAATATTTTGAAATGTGCTGTAAATCAAATTTGTGCACTGCAGTAGGAGTGGATTATCTGGTCAGCCAAAGACGCTTTAATTGGGAGAGCTTTTCGGTGCTTATTTACTAGGGCAGTGATGGCGAACCTATGGCACAGGTGCCACAGCTGGCACTCAGGGACCTCTCTGTGGGCACTCGAGCCATTGGTCACCAGATCGCGAAAAGACTGTCCCCTTCTGCAAAACACTAATGATCTTGTTCTTTCTCACAGTGCGGAACAGAATGATTTTATTCTAGAATTCCTGTTACAGAATTCTTTTCTACATTGTTATCACATTTAAAAGATATTGAAGAATGATGCACAGAGCATGGCTTGGATGTAAAGCCCTAACAGTTGACCTGAGTGCCGCATGTGTTGCTCTCAAACTAACGGAGTATGAGCCAAGGTTTGACAAATTATCAGCATGCAAGCAAGAGCAAAAATCACATTAATTGTGCAAAAGCATGCCCAATGCAAACTTTTACCTAATGCAGTGTTTGCAGTCCAAGACATAAAGTGTTTAAAATGTGTTAAGCACGTTTAGATTTCTTGTTTATCTTGCTCATCCTAGTACAGGTTGACTTTTACTTTAACTAATCCAACACCTGTAGAAGCAGGGAAAGGACCCGGAGTAAAGCTTGCCCCATACAATTTCAGTCTGGTATATAATCATATTACAAGTTGAGAATCCCTTATCCAAAAATACATGTGCCTAATTATTTAAAAAGTTTGTATAAATTTCCTTCAGGCTATGTGTACAATGTAGTACTATAATAATTTTTTGAGTTGTTTTTTTTTCAACAAAAAACTGTATCATTGAAAGCTCTGCTATTGTGTTTTTCTTTAAAGACAAAAGATGTTAATTAGTTCGGACAATTGTATGAGTTGTTTTTCTAAAACTAAAACCTCAGTATTCGGGTTTAATGGCAGTGTTGGCACTTTGAAATAAATAAGTTGGTTTTGGTGTTGCAGTTTGGGCACTCGGGCTCAAAAAGGTTCGCCATCACTGTACTAGGGTATTCACCAAAGCAGAGGCCTCCTTTTTTATTTCTCTGCCAGAAAGTTAGACTCTAATCATTCTTATTTAAAATGTATCAGTTATGCTATGTATATTCATAAACACAAATAATACTATAGAAGAGGAGCCACATGACTGGGCCTTTCAAATGTTAATCAATCAAATTTGCCAGTTTTTATATGATTTATATTGGGTTGGATCTAGATATAGTCATAGAGTAGACACATTGAAATCAATAGGACTTTACTTACTCATGACTAATGTAATTGATTTCAATGGGTCTACTCTAAGTCTAGCTACTTAGAGTACAGATGACTGGCTTACCAAATGTTTAAAAGCATGCCATGGGAAGTGTCCGCTGGTAAGTGGTCATCTGTATTCACACAGTGTGACAGCCAGTTACACATGCAGAACACGCCGGGCATGGAGGACAGACTGCAAGCTCTGGTCATAAATGGAACTACTGTATCTGCTCTTGTGCGAAAAGAACAAGCCACCCTAACTGTTCAGAAAGTTACACATAAAACAAAGTAAGTCGTGCTGGTCCATAAGAACAATTCCAAAACTCAGGGTCAGACAATACCTTTATTAGGACTTATTAAGTATGCAAGCTTTTGAGATCTCCAGATCTCTTAATAAGACAAGATGTCTGGTGTGGGTCGGGGGTGGGGGGAGATGAGGGTAGAGAGGCAGGTTAGATGCTGAAGTCATGAAAGCCCTGTTCAGGTGTTTAGCTTAGGGATAAGGAAAACAGCAAAACTTGAGCTTGTTGAAGTTCTCAGCTCACTGAAGTTCCACCTTGAAGCTTGGTCCAGCTCATGTCCATATCAGATTGTGAGCTTTCTCCCCCTCCTTTTCCTCTGAAAATCACATACTTAGGTGTGTATTCAAAAGTACGCAATCTTCTCCCATTGATTAAAGTGTGTTTGTGCACACTTTTTAAAAACTACATTTTTTCACGTACATATTTTTCTAACGTACACATCCCACCCACCCACCCCCGAACAGTATGGCAAGCTTGGGCATGTAAGAGTTCATGTTTGTGTTTGAGAGGTGTGAATAGGGAAAATTCTGATCATAAACAAACTGAAATGAATTTCTCATACTAGTTCAGCTAGTTCAGCTTACTGGGTAGGCAAGCATGTAAGCCGAGAGCATCTGCACATCGAGTGGGAATGTCTGCAGAGAGCGGACATCTGCATGTACAGCAGTACACACAGAGGCCTCCATGTGAGCTGGAACCCCAATAGCACAAATTCTGCCCCTTCTCTGCAGACGTTTGCACTCTATGCGTGGATGCCAGCAGAAGGGGTCACATAATACCTGTGCTGTCAGGGGCGTGGCTACACAGCATGGTTGAATGCTTGAATAGGGCTGAAGTCTGTATGTTCAGAATCCAGGAATGTTGGAGAAATCCACAACAGACTCAAATGAGTTCGAATTTCTAAGCACCTGACCCACGGATTCTGCAGCAGACTGGCTTTTCCTGAGTCACATGGATTTGCAAACCATTTTTTAAATTTTACACAATTTTAGTCGTAGAAAAAGATGTAAAATAGACCCAAAATGCGCATTTCTCCCGTAGGCTAAAGTGTGAAAATACACATTTTTCAGGGATTCTAGTATTTGGGGGGGGGGCGATTTGTACATTTTTGGGAGTGTGAATTTGTGCAACTCCAAATTTGCACAAATGCATACATATGCATTTGTGCAAAATTCGATTCCATCAATGAGTGGACGATGGAACAAAAGGCACCTGACAATCCACAAAACATAGACGGAACAGATTTTACAATGTCCGTACATCCCTATTGACAGAATCTTAAAATTGAATTAAGAGCTGTAAACTTATAAGAATTAGATGCTACTAGGTGTCATATAGGTTTTAGGTTACACCTAGAATTGTGCAGACAAAGAAACAAACATAATGTCTCAGTGGTAGTGAACATACTTCAAAGATAGAAATCCCAAGGCTCAATCCATGGCATCTCCACTTAAAAGGAGATGCTTTTAACTGGAGCATTTTTTCATTATTAAAGATGTTTAAATTTAAAATGATTTGAAACAAATAATTCTAATATTTATTTTTAGCATAGTTTGTGACTAAACAAATGTTAAGTATCATGATATTGCTGTTTATAGGCTAACAGCAAAAAACTATTTTCAGGAATAATTATGTAGCCATCTCACACTAAAGAATTTATGGATGTTCACATACGAAGAGAAGGCATGTTGGTATGTACTTTAATGTCAGGAAAAAAACATGGAGAAAATTCTCATGGGAAGCTGTGGAAGAGCCATTGCTAGTTCTCTGAGTGAATATTTGTTAGTGATGGGTTAGGCACGCATTGACTCAAGACAGAGAGCTGAACTATATGAATCTTGAGATCCAATCCAGGTTTCATAGATTTCATAGATCATAGAGTTGGAAGGAGCCTACAAGGCTATCGAGTCCAACCCCCTGCTCAATGCAGGAGACTAGAGGAGGGGTCTGCCATCCAAGTAATAACCAGGCCTGACCCTGCTTAGCTTTCCACACTCAGACAAGCTGAGCCAGCATAAGCCACAGGCCTTTCTGTGATTTCATAATTTCTACAATCCCCAATTAATAGAGATAGGCAGACACCTGTCCTGTGCCTGCAGTTGGGAGAGAGAAAGTAACCACACTTGACTGGGTTAAAATAGACTGATATAGTTTACAACTTCCAGATATTCTGGCATTTCATGGGCAGGAATGCTGTGATATTTCTGACAGTTCATCTGCTGACAGCCCACCACCTACGAGGGAGGGAAGGCAGGCTGTCCGGCTGCCTAAAGACAGCTGCCAGTATGAGCTGCCCCTTCTGCCCATCATCAGCGTGGAGGTGCAGCTAGCATGTCAGGTGGGCTGACCAGCAAGCCCTGGTCCCCGTGAGGCACCCTAGGCAGCCATATGGGGAGACACACCCCTGTACTGGGAGTTGCGGAAGAGGGCGAGGAGTACAGGAGTGTTGTACAGAGTTCTGCCTCTATGCTCCAGGTTTGCTTTAAGAAAGCTAATCAGCAAACGGCCTTGGCTACTTGGCTGCATGCCAGCCTGATGCAGTCAAGAGCAACTCACCCGGGCGTGACCTGGCTGCTGGCCAGAAGGATGACACTGCAAACAGCACAGGTGCTAACAGTTAAGCATGAGATCTGCAATCCAAGAAACTTGGTGCTATTTAAGAGGAGCAAGTGCAGACGGAGGGTGTGGTGGTCGTTAGCAGGAGCGTGGTGGTCGTTAGTGGCGGTTGTGTGTGAAGAACTGGAAGGAGCGAGGAGGAGCAGAGGATGTTGTGCAGAGAGCCTTGCAGAAGCCCAATGTGGAAACCCAATACCTAGGCGGAGAGCTGCTGGACTTAGCATTCGGGTTGGTTGAACAGTGACTGTGCTGCTAAGGGGTGGGAACTGGGAGGAGAGCATTGTTGTACTTGTGGCTCGACTTTACAATAAACATGTTTGGCTTTGACTTCCTGGAGGAGTATTTATTATGGACAGAAAATCCCTCAAAGAACCTTTGCCAATCCCTTTTGGGGATCCTGTGGCAAAACACCCCCCCACCCGCTTACCCCCTATACCCAGGCTCCAGAGCCAGTTGGGACCTAGCAAAGGAATGAGACTACTACAGTTAACAAGTTCCAGGCAAGCTCATTTGCAACTAACCTGTGAGTAAAATTATTCTCCAGGGTTATCAACAGATGGGTGATTTCTGGCCCATAACAAGTGAAGAATAATCTTATATTCATGGCAGCACAGGTGGAAGAAGGGAAGACCCCACTTTATAGATGAGGAGTGGACTAGAGGAGAGACGTTCCCTGTCTGGTCTGGCCTCCTGCCCACAGCGGGTTACTGGGCAAGGCCCACAGGCAGCACCGGCAACACCAACCTATCAGCCAAATCTCACCCCCCCACCCCCCACCCCCCACCCCACCCCACCTCGCCTCCACAGCATGATGTCTGGCCACCCCATGTTCTTCTCACTCCTGCATCAGATATACAGTATTTTTCCAGTATTTTTCTATACTTTTTCCTAAAATTGTTAGAATAAAAATTGAGGGTCGTCTTATACACGGAAGTAAGCCAAGGAGAGAACCGCGCGGTTGCAAAACTGCCCAGTGGGGGGGCGTCTTATACATGGGGGCGTCTTATAGATGGAAAAATACCCTAATGTGGGAAACTAAGCATATTAAATCAGTATGTTTCAGATTTTCAATAGGCTAGAGACTATCATATAGAAACCTATTCTTATTTTAGGATTGCTATATTTTAACATGCCAAAATACAGATGATCAGGCCTAGTTTATACATACAAAATTGGAATGTGTTGCAATTCTATTTCTAAACGCTTTCTTTCTTTCCTGCCTTCCCTCCCCTAAACTGCTCCCCCCTCCTTTAAATTGCTTGTTTCAGTTGGGGGTGGAGCTTTGATTGCTTTCTTTCTCTCTGTTTTGGATGTTGTCCTCTCTCTCTTTGCTTAGGGTGCTGAGTCAGCTGACTGAGTCACATGATTGCTATTATGGTTACTTTTTAATTTTTTTCTAAACTGCTTTTGATTGTTTATGTCGGAAGCGGAGTGTTGACTGCTGGGTAACCTGACTCAGCCTGTTGCTATAAAAGTCTGTAGCTTGTGGGGTGGCTAAACAGCTGGGGATAATGAAAGTAGGTCAACTCTGTAGTAAAACTGTCCTGTTTCTGGAGTCAGTGATCAAGGTGAGTAAATGGGAGTTTAGTGGGGGAATTTGCAGGGGAGTCCATGGAAATGGTAGAGTCATCTGAAATGCCTAACACTATGGAAATGAAGGGAGTTGTTCTGGTGACCCGTAGGGTGTGTTCCATGTTTGCCTTTGCCTGAGGACAACAGGAACCACATCTGCAGCAAATTCAAGCTAGTGGCTCCCCTGGAAAAGAAAGTGTTGAGGCTTAAGGTGCTCCTCCGTACATGGCAACTTATCAGAGAGAGTGAAAGGTTTGTAGATGAGAGACAGGAGGCCCTCCTGAAAGAGAAACAGAAGAGGGAGGTTTCGAAAGAAGAGGAAGAAAAAGGGCAAGAGGTAGAGGAGTGGAAGAATGTGACACATAGGTCTAGGAGAATCAGGAGACATTCTGTGCCACTGCAATTAGATAATAGATAGTCTTTCCCCTGGAGGGTGATCCTGGACCACTGGAAGATGGGACGCCACTCCACAGAACTTTGAGGAAGGCACTTAGGCCCACATAGATGGGAGGATATAACCAAGTCAAGGAGGAGCAAGTGTGTGATAGTGAATAGCTCTTATTCATATCTACCTGCTTCTTGGAAGTTAACACATGGTCAACATAAATGGATTTTCTGTGCCATTTTGACAGCTAAAAGACTAATATACAATATTGGAAGGATAAATGCTCACCTCCTATGGATTGAGGACCTCATGCTTTCAACATTTGAACAGATGGCATATAGATGCCACTCTTGAATGGATACATATATGGATAATTGGTCTGCCTTTAAAGTTTATGTTTAATTGATATATTCAAATCTCTCTCTCTCTCTCTGTGTATTTGTTTGTATTCCTTCTTATGGTTTTGTTTTGCTGAAACTTCTAACAAAAAATAAATTTTATAAAGGTTACTGTGATGGAACAAAACTATCCTCTATGTTTGTATTTAGTTTGGTGTTTAGGATATTATAGAGTTAAAGTATGTATCTTTGTGTTTCAGCCAAAAGGTTAATAGTTTAGAGGTCAAAAGTGAAGGTAGAAGCCAGGAAGTTTGCACAGAAAGCCATGAGATTACAAAGTTCAACAGATGGTCAGAGGAAAAGAGAGTTTTTACTCAGGAAATAGAAACATAGGTTGCAGAAATGAACAAAAAATGACTCTCCTGACTGGTTGAATAGAGAAAAAATAATTTAAAAAGATATAAGCCAAAGACAGAGGCAGAAAGAAGAGAGAGATGGGGACGGGGTGGGGTAAGGAAGGAAAGGCCAGAGTCCTAGAGGGAAGAGTCAGTGCTTCTGGAACTGGAGAACTGATTGAGAGAGCTTTACCAATGACAGTAAGATATTGCTTGGAAGCAAACTGGATAAAATAGGACACAGTCTGGCTAGGTTAGCAGGATGCATTTATCCCTGGTTGTTTTATTACCCTATTGCTCATACGGTTTTGTGTGTTGTGTTTGTATCCATTCAGTTTTTTCTTATTGATATTTTCCCTCAGTAATATTTAAACTTTGTTACTTGAAACTCTGTAGTCTCTTTGTTTGGGGGGGGGGAGGTTACTCACCCCACATCTAACAGCCAACCTCCACACTTCTAAAGTAGATATCTGAGACACAAAAGAGTTTTAAAGCTGGTTTTGGTGGAGGCATCCAGAGAGAAAAAACGGCCACTTGGTGGAAGCAGAAAAGGCTATGGGAAGAAGAAAAAGGAGTGTGGGCACACTGTTTTGCCTGTTTTCCTTTCCACTAATGGAACAGGGTGTTGCTGGTCCGTGACAGCTACTTATTTAAATAATTTCTCAGTCATAGACATATAGGATAGGAAATTCCTATGCTTGTTTTCAGAAGTGACTCCCACCAGGTAGTAGTGAACACTGCCCCAGAGGGATCCACTGCTGGTGCAATAGGAAGCAAGTGCTCTCTAAAGCATCTGGAAACGAGCCAAGACAGTCATTTCCGGAACATAAAAGATCAGCATTGCTCCCAGAAGGGACCTCTGCTGACCTGTCCCATTCCAGAAGAAACTAGTGTTGCAACTTGTTTCTGGGATTGCTCTAGGAAGCACTAGCTTCCTGTTGCAACAGTGGTGTGTCCCACTGATGCACCGCAATCAGTGGAGGCATATGGGCAGCATTGGATACTGCCCTCCATGTTC
Organism: Shinisaurus crocodilurus; assembly: GCA_021292165.1. Lineage (NCBI taxonomy): Eukaryota > Metazoa > Chordata > Lepidosauria > Squamata > Shinisauridae > Shinisaurus > Shinisaurus crocodilurus. The sequence goes on from CM037877.1 coordinate 32,431,062, forward strand.
AGTGAGGCTTAGTCCCATAGGATTGCAGCCATAATATAGTGAGAACAGAGAGCTTATCCTGACAATGACAGAGTAGTTTAAAGATCAGGATTGGCTGTTATGAAATATGGGAGAGGTTCTGTTTGTAATATACAAAGTGTGGAGAGGAAGGAGACTTATGAAAAGTGGTTCAAGGGAAAATATTAATGGAAACATGTTTATTTTGGAGCTTAGCAACATTTGATTAGATTATATGATTAGGTCTTAAACATCTTTCTAGAAATACTAAGCTCCTTTCATCCTGCATTACAGGATTTCCTTCTACTCTATAGGAGAGTATGCAGTTGCTTTGCCTCCTGCCCCATTATTCCATCAGTCCCCTGGCCCACCACCATTCTTCCCTGGTTAAAACTAGAATTTAGGCTGGTATGCAAAAACCCAAAGTATCCCCAAAAAGGACCACGATCACAATCTGGCAGAAGCTGTTAATATCAAATCTTGTTTCCTTGCAGTCTGCATGGGAGTGTAATGAGTGAAGTCTCCCCAGCCAGCAGCACTACTTGGTGGACTGTACTCCATGGCCTTTCCACAACATGTCCAAAGGCAGTTCTAGCCATGGACAAGACTAAGACAGCGGAGAGACATTACTTGGATGTGTTATCTTGAACTAAAAAGTAAATATACTTTCAGAACGGCTTTTCAGCGATGTAAATATTTGTGCCTGCAAAATTCTTGCACAGGGATGTCAGTGAACAGATTGCTACCATAAGGCTCATTCTTTAAAGCTGCAGTTTTTATTTTACTAAATTATCTATGTTAAATACAAATCTGTGACTGGTGTGGAATTTTACTGCATCAAGTGTTACAAGCAGCAGAATGCATGACATGTAAGAACAAGTGTTAGGAAACAATGGAAATAAATTAGCATATAATTTACAAAAGCAAATAAAAATAATAATGTAACAGTGTACCACATTAATACTGCGTATAAAATAATAAGCAACTAATCACAATAATAGAAAGGGTTCTTTTCATTCTGTATTGTTAAGAAAGTTTATGTGATATCCATACCATTAATAAAATCCCCCTAAAATGGACTGTTCCTAGGTGTATATATTTTGACAGGTTGAACTGTAGGCATTTTGTTTCAGTATGAGAGCCTTAAAGTTGGTGGCATTGCTCAATGGAAATACCAGCAACACATTGCGTTTAATACCCTACTACTGAATTCCTAGGCTTCCCATCTTTGTGTAGCCTATGCAAATGGTCATATTGTCATTATTTAGGAATACAATACTTTTAATATTTTTTAGCTTAGATTATATAGATGGCTATAGTGTAGCAGCAGCAATGTCCTGTGCTATGGAAACCAATGATTTACCTCTTTTATTCAGGCTTTTATTTAGGTCTGGAGCTACATGTCGGTCCATTTGTAATCCCAATACATTCTGTATTTTATTCCCTTTAGCAATGTAAGTCAACATTGCTCCAGGGAGTTTCTTAAATTCCAAACTCAGTGCTCTTCTATGCTGCAGAGTAAACATTGGACTCCCTGGTCTTCTAGCACCAATGAAAGAGCAAAATGTGTTTGTGGAAACACTCTTTGCAATGTCAATGTCCTAAGTGAGGTAAAAGGAGTTTTGTTTGAATAAATCTCATAATTTCTTGCTAGTTGAAAAGACACATAAACAAATATATTCATGCCTCAGAGCAAACCAGAGTATGATAGATTGTAGTCTCTTGCCTGGAAAATGCCCTTGCAATATCTATCCCTTTTAGTATATTTTTACTTAGCCAAGGCATATTAGCACCAAAATATTTTTCTCAATAGACTGATGTACAAAGGGCATTCACTCATTGGCTACACTGCCCTCATGCCTACATGTTACCTTCCAAATGTGTATAGTTTTCTTTTCAGATTTTCCAATCCATTTCAATGAGAGCTGTGTACATTACAGCTGAGCAGTAAATGGCTTCAAGTACACAAATTTGCCAGATTCTACTGCTCATAGGTATATGGAAGTGAAACATACTGTCAAGAGGTAGAACATGACAGGAGTTTGATGGTTATTAAGAAATGGCCTACAGTAAACGCCACTGATAGATTGTCAAGATATTTTTTTCTGCATAGTACAACTCACTCTCCCTCTGTTTTTTCTGTTAATTCACATTAGTAAATATTGTTCAACACATTTGGCTTACTGCAATTTGTTAAATATACTGACACATTTAGATATCATATACACATTATAAAAACTTGTCTCATGAAGAGTATTATTTTTATAAAAGTGCCATTTGACTTCTAGTGTTAATACAAGGTGGTGGTGTTCACATCATCTCAATTGCACTACAACAAAGGAGGCAAGTTGGACACAAAAGCACATTCATCAAGTACCTGCTACAAACTGCAAGTGTTCAAGTACAATATAATAATATAAACAAGTACCCACTTTCCTTATCTCTTTGTTGTGTCACTGACAAAGCAGGGAATGGGGGAGAAGTATGGCCATTAGGATTAGCTCACACTGGATTCTGGAATCTATTTTACCCAAGGAGCTTGGCTTCACATTTAAATACAATTCAGAATATGAATATATTGATATGATGAATATAAAAACTATGGTAGTTTGACTTGAAAATTTCCCATAAGTTGTGTGTGTACTCTTTGGTTGTTCATTCTGTATGAGTCTCCAAAAGTGGGCATATCCATTCTCCATGGTCTCCCATAAATCAACGCTTTCCTATTGTACCAATGAAAGAAAAACTGAAAGCCCACTGCAATTTTCTGCACGATTAGCAGAATAGACTCTACCCCAACAGTCAGTTTATCACTGGTAATTGCAGAGTAACAAAGCCAGTTAGATTTCTGAAAAATGGATGCCTCTCTGTAACTGAAGTGAAAAACAGTGAATCTGAAGATATTAGCCTTAAGCATCCTTTACATGGGCAGTGAAATAGTAGGAAATATGTTCTTCACAACTGGAATATGACTCCTCCTTTGTATGGATATATTCCCTTTTAGTGGAAATCCTGATTTAATTGTAAAATGGCAAGATGGCTATAAACCTGCAGTACATATTTCTTTATTGTTTGATGCACCCAGGCAATAACTGTTGCATCTCTTAACTCCATGTTCCTCATCATTCTAGTTCAGTTTAGCTTTAGATATGGCTCACAGCAGTCTTCAGGAAACATTGATTATTCTTTAGAGAATTAGATGAAACAAAGGAAAATACATTTCTTTTACTTCTGATTTATAATTGTTTCTAAAAATAATATTCCCAAGCCCACTTCTTTAACTTAAGTTGTGGTGCTATGTAGTAAGATAAAATAGTTATTAATTATAAGCTATGACGATTTTAAAAATTCTTCTTTACTTCTGCAGTTGACCAAACCATAACAGCTACATTTTAAACAATATTAAATACAAATGGATTCAGTGTCATTGCTAAGTCCATAATAAAAATTATCTTAATGGTCCAAGGACGTAAACAGACTAGTGGATTTAATCAAAAGTACACATATGTTCCACCGTAAGTTACTCTGTATGCACTGTGTGTGTTTTTCCATTTTGGCATGCCCTCCTTATACTGTGTCCAGCACTTTGGATGAATAAATCCCACTTCACAGAAGTTAAAATAATATTGAAATTCTGTCAGCTGGGGCTGACCAGTGGTTACATTTTCCACAGGGTGATGCATTTACAAGGATATCTGTCTGGTTGCACTGTACAGCAGTCTTTGATGGGCACACATTTCCACAATGAAATAACAAGGCACTTTCAATTTCTGTGGGTCAATGTCCTTGGCAGGTTTTGCAGCACATCTGTCTGAAGTATGCTCGACTGCAGAACTTGAACTTCAGCACCAGTGGGCAATAAGCCACTTTGTTCACATCTTTGCATTCTATTGGAGACATACAAAGACAAATGATTACATAAATTAAAAAAGCCCTCCCCCCCCCAACACACACAACACAAATAGGGTAGAACAAGTTGCTTCTGTATCTGTCTTCTGTATGAATGTCTCATTCTGGTACAGCTTTACTGCATACAAAATGATTTTAAAGTTCAGTAACTGCATAGAGGCCTTCACCAATGCCTATTTATTTCCAAGCAAACCCACTCTGTTCTTTAGGGAGCTGATCACTTGAGATTGCTAAAAAATTAAGAAGGTTTTCTTCAGACATATTTACAGCTTCTTCTCCAGGGTCTATTTCGGTCCTCATCTAAAAGTTATCTACAATTTATTGAAGCTGTGCTGTTTGGTATCAGATTTAGGAATCATTGGCCTTTGAATGAAAACATCATTGCAACTTTCAGTGACTCAGAAAATATTCAGCATTTCTAAGAACATTTGTAGGGATGTAACTGCTCGCCTTGAGCGGGCGGAGCGGGCCGAAATCAGCCCCGCTCACGCCCGCAAGAGGCGAGTGGGCCTTACCAGGTCCCGGTGCCCACTTGCCTCTCCGTGGCGAGCCGGCTGCCCCAGTCCCGTCGCGTCACTTCCGGCTATTTATTTAATTTTTTTTTTTATTTGATATACAAGCGACGTCTTGCAATACAAGTAGTGTAGTACGGCTTAAATTAAAAATCTCTGTACAAATTTTTTGGGGGGATTTCGTTTTGATATAAAAGTGTTTTGGATTACAAGCATGTTTCCAGAATGAATTATGCTCTCAATCCAAGGCATGACTGTAGTTGTGTGTTCTGGCGTGGGGGATGGCCTTGAAGAAAACTGAGTTTTTAATGTCTTATTTCACCCTCAGCATTTATTGAGTCTTAATGTCTTGCCAGCTAAGCAGTGGAAGGGCCGAGGGGGCACCATTATTGGGCTGTGCTTAGGGCATCAGCTGGCCTTAATCCAGCCCTGGGTTGGGGGCAATACAATATAATTGCTTAGTGTGGCCATATCTAAAGACTGTTTAGCCATGATGATGTCCAACCTTAAGTAGGAGAGGAAGGAGAAGACGACATCTGAGATGTCTGGCAGCCCCTGTAATGGGTGTCAAAGGTCTCCCAAAATATAACAATGGAGACAAAGAGATTCTACTATCCACTACACATAATCCATTACTCTCTGGCTGCAAAATTCATTACTCTTGGGTGACTGGCCAGATGGGCAATTTAAAAATATCTATATATATAAAAGAAGGTGTCCTGACTGACTGACTGACTCATCAACGCCCAGCTCAAACCGTTTAATCTAGGAACGTGAAATTTTGAGGAGACATTGCTTTTATGACGTAGACCCCCACTAAGGAAGGATTTTGGGAAATTCCGTCCCTAAGGGGGTGAAAAAAGGGGCCAAAATCGACCCACTCTCATATCTGCAGTTCTGCAAATAGGCCTCACCTCATAATTGCTGCAGGAGCCAACTTGCTGCAGGAGCCAATAGCAACAGTTATGCAAATAGCCCATACGACACTTAGGATGTTCGTATGAATTCCTGCAAGGGCCAATAGGGCTGGGTATGCAAATCTCCCCTAGGCCATTTAGAATGTTCTCTGAGGGGGTGAAAAGGGAGGGAAACTTTTTAAATGATGGGGTGACAAGGGAGGGAAACTTTTTAAATGACTGACTGACTGTTGTGTGTGTGGCATCGTCGCATAGGCTCCATCACGTTTAGACGGATCTACCCCAAACTTGGCATGCTCACTCTTCATCACCTGTGGACTCTCAGGATTAACCTGATTTTTCTTTAAGAACAGATATTTCTGTCACAAAAGTTTTCTGTTGCCAGCACCCAGCCTAAACGTTACACTTTCAGTCAGAGACACTGCATCTTTTCCATACATGTTTCTTTTAAAAACAATTATACCAAATCCTAAAATCCACGTGAGCGCAGCCGCGGGCAACAGCTAGTAATAAATAAAATAAAAATAAATAAAAGTGAGGGTTGACATTGATTGATGACAGACTTCAATTTCTGAATGAGACTAATCTGAGGGAAAGGCGGCAGTATTTTCCTCAAAATCCATCCCAGAATGAACTTTTACGTGACGTTTTTGGCTTAAGACCTTAGTCTTATACTGAAACAAGGACTAAGTACAGATAACTACATTTGCTCAAATCCATCCTTAGTTAACCTGCCCCCTCCCATTCCTCTCCTTCCTTTGTTATTTCTCCCACTGTTGAAGTTTAGATGAGTTCCTCTGTGTAAGGATCTGCCTTTTAAATTTTTTTTGTACTCATGTTAGTCTGTAAAGTGCTATGTGTACTGATGATGCTGTATAAACAAACACTCTGGTGCAGATTCAAAGAATCATGCAACTAGTGCTGCATGCAGTACCTGTTTTGCAATTGAACAGTTTGTAACGTGGCACAGGGGCCTGCCATTCGGCAGTGGGGTGTGTGAATAAAACTTCCAGTGGGCACCCCAAAGCCTTTGGATCCCAGCCAAAATATATTAAAGCCAGTTCCCAGTTCTATCACACCAAGAAATAGAATCAAGGGCAGGATTATGCAAATAAATGGGCAGGCCTATGGAAAAATGGGCCAGCTCCTAAGTAAATAAGCTGCAGTCTAGGATACAGCTAAGGATGGGATGGGGGTGTCTGTGATGCTGATGTATCCCTTAACCATGGTTAAGATCAGTGGCAGAAATTCACACACAAGAGGGGAGGGACTGAGGGAAGACAGTGCATGGCCCCCTGGCCTGGCCTGATACCTGAGTGGACTGTTATGTCTGCATCTGTTCTAAAGCAGTCTGCTTTGCAGGAAGAAACTTTATCCATAGAAAATATTGTTAAGATTGATAAGTATGGTTCCAACAAAGCTAAAACATTACCTGTTCTGTTTCTAACATGCAGGACCTGGTCAAAGTGTATTTCTGATGTATTGCTACTGTAGAGCATTTACATTTTAAAAAGCAACACACTGTTTTCAGCTACTAAAACACTTTGAAAGCAAAGCACATAAATATAAAGGAAACTAAAACCTGTATAAAAACAGATGAAATGCCACCAGGGATACAGTTTCAGGTGACCTTGTAACACCTGGATTCAACTGCCGTGTGTGTGTGTGTGTGTGTGTGTGTGTATAACAGATGTGCTATATAAAATAAATATCAAATGCATGTGTGTGCTATATCAAATACATGCTGTCAGTATCTCACTTTGAATAACAAATGTAATGTTAACCTCATCAGTGGCAGCTTGCCAAGATCTAGCCTATAATGCTCTAATTCTCCAGTTAAATGTCTATATCACAAGAACTAAAGCAGACATTAATTGTGACAAGATGTCACCACTTTATTTCATCAATTCTTACAACCCTAGATCTTTTGCGTTTGCTCATTTATGGACTGATAGTTACAGATAGCCAAAGTCAAAACTGTGTATTTCAGGATGGCTGTGATGCAAGCAGCTGGCTCTACCAGACTGAAAACAGTGCATTCTACTCATGTTGTAAATGCTTTTTACAGACAGCAACCTACAGTAAGAGGCAAAAACTGCTAATCACTTAACATGGATAAAATTACTGCCTATGCTAATAGTATCAAATATCAGACTTCACACTAGCTACCTGGGAGAAGAGTACATTTAAAATTTATTCTGCTCCATTTGAAATTTAGAAATATAAACCATCACTCAGTTCTGATGTACTTTTATACATGCACTCTTCCTGTTTTGCATGCAATAATGTATATGCTCGAACTCTTTAATGGCATGCATGTACATCACTCAGCTGAATCTGTGTACCAGCTCCACTGAAAAGTAGTGTATCTGAAGTTAGAAAGTTCTTATCTGTGGTGTTAGATTATGACAGCTAATTCACATATCTATCTCATCACAATGATTACGTTTTATATATGCCTGTGTGAACTAGTATTAAATACTGATCATGTAAATATCAGAGAGCTTTGGCTGTGGGGTGGTATAGAAATGAAATAAATAAATAAATATACCACTAGATTAATTTGGAGCCTGTCCACTTGAACTTCCTGACCCGGTTTGCATGACATGACAGGCTCATCGGGGGTCGTTTAACCCATGATGAGCTGCAGCGCGTGCGAACGACATTCAGAATCTGCAACCCCCACTTGGGGGTTGCTGCATTGTGCAAACCTGGCCACCAAGAGTTATTTGAGGGTTAAACAGCCCTCAACGGTTATGTGATGGTTGCTTAACCCTCGGTGGCTGGGTTCATACAACATAGTGACCCCCAAATAGGGGTTGCATAAATGCATATTCAAAATGTTGCCCGGCACATGCTGCAGCCCATCGTGTGTTAAGCAAACCCCAATGAGCCCAGTGTGTCATCTGAACCTGGCCATTGTATGGCAAAAGTGGAAGAAGCCATAAGGTCCAGAAATTTGGTTGCCACTGGCAATCAGAAAAGAGGGCAGTATCCAACCGTGTCATTCCAGAAACTCAAACAGTGTGAGCAGAGCTTGGCCAAATCTTTCCATTGCACAACCACTTGCACATTACACTTTCATAATCCAAACTTTAGCTGGATTCTCCTCTTACACAAAGCTTGGAACCTAGTTTCTAATAGCACAACATAATTTGTGCTAGCAGAATGACACAGTTGGATCCTGCCCAATAAAATTATTTATTTACAATTTATTTAAGACATTTATATCTCACCTTTTAGAAAAACTGTCTTACAAGGCGGCTTACAATACCTTAAACCAATTTATAATATAAAAATAAACTTAGTTGAAACTAAAAACACATAATTTCATCCTAGCTCTTCTCCTGTAACAGGAGCTCTTGCCATAAGTGCCAGTGTTGTGTAGTGGTTAGAGTGTTGGACTGGGACTCAGGAGATCCGGGTTATAGTCCCCGCTTGGCCATGAAACTCACTGGGTGACTTTGGGCCAGTCACTGACTCTCAGCCTAACCTACCTCACAGGGTTGTTGTAAGGATAAAATGGAGAGGAGGAGGAGGATTATGTAAGCCGCCTTGGGTTCCTCTCAGGAAAAAAGGTGGGGTATAAATATAATAAATAAATACATTTTAAAAAATCATAGAATCATAGAATAGTAGAGTTGGAAGGGGTCTATAAGGTCATCGAGTCCAACCCCCTGCTCAATGCAGGAATCCAAGTTTTGTGATTATCTGTACATACTAGACAAACAGGGTGACATCCTTCTTTCTGGAGTACTTCTCAGAGACTAGTCCTGATATCTTGCTTTGACTGATCTGAAAAGGTGGCCTTGACTAGTGGTAGAAGAGCCTTTAGCCAGACCTGGCCTACTCTGAAATCTTTAAGAAGCTGGTAACAGATCTTTCTCTTTTAAACACTTTAAAAGCCCCACTGATTTGGGGACAGATTCAAAGGGAAGTTCCTCATCCCCACTCCTATAGTAACTTTGTTTTCCAGTGTCAAGATTGTGGACACTTGTCCATGGGCATGTCATGAGTTGGGCATGTCTCAGAAATTCTAGATCTAGAAATGGGCCTAGATTAAGTATCACAGTCAACTATAGGCTTTAGAGAGCAAGACTGTCTCTACCTTGAAGATTTTAATAATGACTTACTTCTCACCAAGTAGGTATTCCATAAAGGCAACTACCGTATGTTTTCCCCATAAAAAGTACTGATACCACTTATGAGGGCTACACAGCAAGTCTCAGTGAGATAGAGGAGAACAAAAATAACTTTCTTCCAAAGTTGTCTATCAAAATTTGCCACATGACTTCTCCAACTGGTAAAGATTCTACCTGGAATCCTGAAATCTTTGTCATTATTGTGTTGACTTGTATGGGAAAAAATAGGTTTGCAGCAGAGGTGCCTCCTCTAGAACTTTCTAGATTGCAGCTCCAGATTTCTCTAATAAGTTTTAGCACTGATTTATAATTTCTGGGGGGGAAATCAAATCCTGTCTCACAGGGATGAATAATAATAATAACAACAACAACAACAACAACAACAATTATTATTATTATTATTATTATTATTATTATTATTATTATTATTAACCTGCCTTTTCCATAGTATTGGGACTCAAGGCGGCTTTACAACATTAACATTTGTACAGTTAAAACATGCCAGGAGACAGTGAAGCTGTTGTAACAGAGAAATTGTATGCTCCCTGTGGCCAGCCCCAGTCAGCAGTCTGGCAGCAGCTCTTTGAGCCAGCTGAAGTTCCCGAACACTCTTCAGAGGCAGCCCCACGTAGAGCACATTATAGTAATCAAAAACGGGATGTAACTAAGGCATGTGTCACTGTGGCCAAATCAGACATCTCCAGGAACGGGCGCAGCTGGCGCACGAGCTTTAACTGTGCAAATGCACTCCTGGCCACCGCTGAAACCTGGGCATCCAGGATCAGGGCTGAATCCAGAAGTACACCCAAGCTGCGAACCTGTGCCTTCAGGAGGAGTGTAACCCTGTCCAACACAAGCTGAATCCCTATTCCTTGATCTGCCTTCCGACTGACCAGGAGCACCTCTGTCTTGTCTGGATTAAGCTTCAATTTGTTTGCCCTCATCCAGTCCATTACTGCCGACAGACACCGGTTTAACACAACAACAGCTTCCTTGGAATTGGATGGAAAGGAGAAATAGAGTTGGGTGTCATCAGCATACTGGTGACACCGATCCCCAAAACTCTGGACAACCTCTCCCAATGGCTTCATGTATATGTTAAACAGCATGGGGGAGAAAACAGAACTCTGAGGAACTTCACAGGCCAACGGCCAGGGAGTCGAACAAAAGTCCCCCAGCACCACCTTCTGGGTCTACCCCTCCAGGAATGAATGGAGCCACTATAAAACAGTGCCTCCAAGTCCCATCCCAGCGAGGCGGCCCAGAAGGATACCATGGTCCAGCAGAACCAACAGGGACACACTCCCCCTATCTAGTTCCCGGCGTAGGTCACCTACGAAGGTGACCAAAGCTGTTTCTCTCCCATAACCAGGTCTGAAGTCAGATTGAAATGGATCTAGATAATACATCTCATCCAGGAATCCCTGGAGTTGGGAGGCCACCACGCGCTCCAATACCTTGCCCAAAAATGGAATATTGGAGACTGGCTGGTAATTTTCTAATATCATGGGGTTCAGGGAGGGCTTTTTCAACAGGGGTCTCACCACTGCCTCCTTCAGGCAGGCTGGAACCCTGCTTTGACAAAGGGAGGCATTGACCACTCCAATTTTATGAGCCAGGAAGGGCAAAGATCTAGAACACGCATGGTGGCTCTCACCTCTCCAAGGATCCTGTCCACATCCTCAGGCTGTACAAATTGAAAAGTATCCAACAACAATGGGCAAGCAGGAGCCAAAGTTACATCCACTGGGTCTGTATCAACTATAGCGTCCAGGTCAGAGCGGATCTGAGTGACTTTGTCTGCAAAGGGCTGAGCAAATTGTTCACAGTGGCCTCTTGAAAGGTCCAAGTTATGTTCTTGTGATCTGGTGTGTAAAAGACCCTGGCCACCCGAAACAGCTCTGTACAGGACAGCTCTTTGCAGATGCAATACTGGCAGGAAAACAAATATTATTTTGCTGCCCGTATTCCCACAGAGTAGGCCTTCAATTAGGATCTAGCCTGTGTTCAATCGGATTCACTCTGAGTTTTCCGCCAATGACGCTCTAGTCGCTGTCTCACTTGTTTCATCGCTGCCAGCTCCCTAGAAAACCAGGGTGCTGGTATGGCTCCACTTCGTGAGAGAGGATGCTCAGGAGCGATTGTGTCCACTGCCCTGGTCATTTCTCTATTCCAGAGATCAGCCAGGGCTTCAACAGAATTGCCTGCCGAGGCAACAGGAAAATCCCCAAGAGCCATCAGGAAACCATTAGGATCCATCAGCCTCCTGGGGTGGACCATCTTAATTGGCCCTCTACCCCTGCAGAGGTTCTGAGTGCCAGCAAGTCTAAACCCCACCAGGTAGTGATCTGTCCATGACAATGGAACTACAGAGAGTTCCTCCACTCTCAGATCCCCATCACCCCATCCAGCACAGAACACTGAGGTCCAGAGTGTGCCCAGTAACATGGATGGGGCCAGATACCATTTGGGATAGCCCCATGGTTGTCATGGCAGACATGAAGTCCAGAGTCACTCCTGACAATCTCCCAGCACAACAAGCCGAGGAGTCTCCAACACCAGCCCAGAGACTACCCCGGCTAGCTCAGGAAGGGAGACTGTTGAGCAGTAGGGTGGACGGTACACCAACAGAATCCCTGTTCTATCCCAGGAACCCACCTTCAGATACACACACTCGAACCCAGCAGACTGTGGATGGGATAGGGCACCTGGTCAGGGGAATACAGTCCCGATAGACCACTGCCACTCCACCTCCCCACCCCCCAGGTCTTGCCTGCTGCTGGACAGAGAACCCTGGAGGGCAGAGCTGAGAGAGATTAACACACACGCACCCAGCTTCATACAACCAGGTCTCTGTAATACAGGCCAGGTTGGCATGCTCATCCAGGATCAAGTCCTGGATAGCAGTTGTTTTACCACTCACCGACCTGGCATTCAGCAGCAGCAGTTTCAACCCAGGGGGTCGGTTGCCAGGATCATCCAGGTTATTTGAGTTGGGGGACAATGCGGGGACAGCCAGCACCCTGTTGTTGTACTGTCTCTCATTATGGCGTAACTGTCTCCCTGCTCCATATCTCCCTCTGCCCTGTGTATAACTGTAATGGTTGGCCCCTGACTCCCAACACCTCCCCCTTTCTTTGAGAAACACATCTTTTGTATTACAGAATGGCATTGCCCTCTCATGGTAGTAGTGCAGTAGTCCTGCAGGCTCCAGTTGAAACAAGCAGTCCCCCCTTCCTCCTATCAAATAGGATAGGCCCTCACCCTCGTGTACCCCTGAAGTGGCTCCCCCAAAGGGGCGACTCACGCCAGCGGCAGTCCTGCCTCCGTTGGGGGCTGGTTTTTATGCCCCAGCTTCCAGAGTTGTTGACCCAGCTTGACTGGACCTGAGCCTGAGGAGGCAAGCCAGAAGTCCCACAGGTGAGGTTGGTCTCTAGCAAGGCAGTAGCACAAGAGCTGGATCACACTTGCCTTGCGAAGCTAAGAATATAATTTTTCCCTGGCATATTAAAGACCTCTAATTTTAACAGATATAACAGAAACAGCAGAATTTCCCACTCTACAAAATGGGTAGGTGGAATTATGATTAAGGCAAAAAAATAGTTGCTACAATGTCATGTTTTGCACTCATCTTTTTTGCATTAAAATATATTAGTAAAACCAAACTCACCTTCTGTGTTGGAAATGGGAGTACTATCACATTTGCTTTCACATTGCTGCATTGATGGAGGCCGAACAGTATCTGGACAGTCATTGGATGCTTGCCCAGTATATGAGAGACATTGCACGGTTCTCATTTGTTGTCCAAGACCACACTGTGCAGAACACTAGGTTAAAGAAGATAGCATGAAAGAAGAAGAAAAAAAGCAAGGGATGTCAAATTCTAAATAATAAATAGAAGAGCAACATGGTGAACAGAGGTAACCCATTCACACACACAGGAAATGCTAAGCTACTTGATATTATGAGATTGTGTTGGCAGTTGTGGGATGCCGTTATCATGGTCATATTGTAAAATTTAAACTAGCTAGTGTTTGGGTTCCACTTTTATAACAAGGACCTGCTTACTATGCTTCTCCCCCAGATGTCATTTTTTAGCCATTTTAAAATCTTTTTTAAAAAATAAAACATCCCTAGTTAACAGCCCTCAGAGCTGAGGCTGAAGCCAAATCAAAAACAAACCGAGACCAAACTAGATGTTGTCATAGGAGGGCTGCATCTGGCCATATGGAAAAGGGACATGACTGGAAACTAAAGTCCTGATTTAGGTAAAGGGTAACAGTTACTGCAGTTCTGGTAGATAAGAGAAGAAGTCACTTAAACATTAGCATTTTTGTATTTCCATCGTATACTGTCTACTGTTCGTCACTGAAGACAGAGTCATGGAATATATTTCTCCAGAAATTGTTCAGAATGCGATTATTTGATTCTACATGATACATGAATTTTACTTTTGGCCAAACTTGTGAAAATGCTTCAAAGTACAAAGTTGCTCAGTCCTGAAGACCCACTTTTTGACATAACACAGGTATATGGGGTGGGAAGTCTGCTGCTCAGCAGCAGTTACATTATAGGCACAACCCAATGCAGTGCACCCCAGCCTGATGTCCTCCAGATATGTCGGACTGCAACACTCAGCATTCCCAGCCAGCATGGCCATTGGTGCAGTCCAATACATCTGGAGGGAACCAGGTTGAGAAAGGCTGGCCTAATGGGTACCTGTGATATTTGCAACGCTTCATTCCACATTACAATTGCATATGAAGGGGCCATGAAATGTGAGGCTGGTATTTCCCAGCAACCAAATATTGCAGGTTGAGGGAAAATGCAATATCCAGCAATAGCAGTGGTACCTTGGGTGAAGATGTTGCTCACTTGTTATGAAGGCTACAAACAACTTTTTTTTTTAATTGCAGAAGATGATTGTCTGGAAGGCCCTAAAAAGCACTATTGGTGAAAAGTCCATTTGGACTACTGTAACACACTCTGTCTAGGTATTTTGTACCTTTTGGGGGGGGCGCCTCTCCTCTCCTTGCAGCCCCCCCCGATGCTTGGATTCTCTGCAGTGCGGAGCAGTTCTCCTCCCGCTCTCTGCGCTGCGCGAGCAGCCACACCGGCAGCGCAGGGTCCCATCGTGTCATTTCTGGCTGGCCAGAAGTGACGCGACGGGACCCTGTGCCGATGCGACGGAACCCCGCGCCGCGTCTTTTGTGTAGAAACCAGGGCAACATGGCTTAAAACGGCCGTTACAACCTATAAAGCCTGATACAGCTTGGGACCAGGCTACCTGAAAGACCACCTTCTGCCATATGAGCCTGCTAAGATTTTTTTGGGAGGGGGATGAGGCCCTCCTCTTGGTATCGCTGCCATCAGAGGCGCATTTGGTGGAGACGTGAGAGGGGGCCTTTTCAGTGGCTTTGGAACTCCCTGCCAAGGGAGGCTAGCTAGGTTGGCTCCCTTTTTGTTGTCCTTCTGCCAGCAGACAAAGACAGTTTTATTCAAGCAGGCCTTTGGCATGTAAGCTGGCCTGTTGGTTTGGGTGCTTTAAAAGAATTCCTTTTTTTATTGTTGTGAACTGCCTTGAGCGCCATTTCCTGGTAGAAAGGCAGGGTATAAATGAAATACATCTCCTTAGGTCAAGCTGTTTTGGGTCAAGCTGTTGCAGTGCAAACCAATAGAGGAAGCTCTGGCCCATGAACGATCAAAATGGAGGTTGGCCTTTCACAAAGGTTCCATGGACTTTGAAGAAGCCCGAGTGCAAGGTGAAAGGGAGAAACGTGCTAAGCGAAAAGCACGTCAAACGAATCCTTTACAGGACCATCTTCCATCTGGTAACCTGTGTCCTCACTGTGGGAAGCTCTGTGGATCTAGAATTGGCCTCCGCAGTCACTTACGGACCCATCGCTAGAGTCTACACAATTTTTTTAGAATTTCCTCCTTTTAAAATTTTCTTTTTGTAATTTTTATCCTGGAAGACAATCTTACTCGGTCACAAGTGATCGCCTACTACTACTACTGCACTTCACTGCTAGTGAAGCATATTATGATGGTCAACTAGTAGCCCCACCCCTTTAGCTTTAGCTGGGCCTGTTGCCTTTCTCCAGATGCTATTTCTACTAATTGTAGCTCTCTCATCTATATTTTTCCACGGTGTGAAGTCTAGGCTAGACTAGCCTGTTGCGCCTAATTCACATAATCTTTGGGGACTAACAATAAGCACTGCTGGTTTTAACGTCACATCTTTCCATACTGAAGGAAACTGAAACAATTATGTCATATAATTACTATTTTTTAGCACACCTAACTTACTTTTCATCTAATATCCTGTAATGTGAGGCAACCAGTATTCAAGTCCATGAAAGCTTATGGCATAATAAATGTGTTAAGTCTTTAACAGTTCATTCCTATATATGTCTACTCAAAAGTAAGTCCCACTGAGCTCAATGGCACTTTCTCTCAGATAAGTGGGTATAGGACTGCAGCCATAAGTGCCCAAGACTCTTTGGTGCCACAGTTGAAATGGCTACCCTTTTGGAATATTTTTTTTTAGTTACCCAGCAAGCCTGCCTGTATTACCTGTCCCCAATCTCCAGTAACCCATCGTGGTGGAGGACATCTGCCCAAACTACAGCGCATGCGGACTGGTGGCTTGTTTTCTTCTTGGCAATGCGCAACTGGAAATGTTTTTGAAAGGTCACTGCTTTTGCAGAGAACAATACGATGCTTGAAACCAGGACCACATTTTGGAGTACACTGGAGGCAAGAGACATACATGATTTATATAATTAAATAGGAAAAATTAAAATGTGAAAATTTAAATACATTAAATCACTTGTCCTCCGGAATAAAAGTATCCATTACATTTATAAGAACATAAGAAGAGTGATGCTGGATCAGACCAAGGGTCCATCTAGTTCAACATTCTGCGCACACAGTGGCCAACCAGTTACCCATGGGTAACCCACAAGCAGGACATGAGTGCAACAGCAGCCTCCTGCCCATGTTCCCCAGCAGATGGTGTACATAGGCATACTGCCTCTGATACTGGAGGTAGCATATGGCCATTCAAGACTAGTAGCCATTGATAGCCTGATCCTCCATATATAATTGAGGACGTAGTATATATTGGAAACTGTTGAATAAAGTTATTGTACGGGCTTTGCACAATAAGTACACTTACAAAAGGGGCCCCAAAGGGCCACACGCCCTCAGGCAATCGTGAGGAACATGAACAAAAAGAAAACACAAAACAAATAGGGAAAAAGAAGAGAGAGAGAAGATAACAGGATATGAAAATAAACCTCAGTGTGTTCTAATTTTCCCTCAGGAAGAAGCAAATAAATAGAGACTATTCTGAGGGAATAGGTGGGAACATGGCTGGGGCATGTGCACTAATTCCTCAGCTATAGAAGATTCCTGAATGGGGCTCTGCATGTGATCCACAGAGACCACAAAGAAGAACCTGAAGTTTAACAATGCATGCAAAAAGTTCCACAGCGTCTCGGATTCAGGAAGTAATATTGCTTCTATAAGTATCTGTAACTCCAGCACAGATATGTACTGATCTTAAGTACTGTACTCAGTTTAGGCATATCATTTCAAGAAAATACAAGGATTGAGAATGGGCTAGTGCAGGAAAGAGTGTACATATGTAACTGAAATTTCAAAATGCAACAAACAAAAGGGAAGTTCCATGGTTACCAGTGCAGTTCCATGGTTACACCAGTAAGTTGTCACTGGTATAGGTGGGCCCATAGGATAGCTCTGCTCAAATGTTTCGTAAGAGAATCCAATTGTAGCGCCCTAGGCTACTCCAGCTGTGGCAGGGAGGCTTAAATACTGCCTCTGTCCTGGTGCCTCTTTTGGCCACCTTAGATTCTTCTTCCCTTGGACCCAGAGATGGAGGGAAAGGGCTCAACAAGCACACAGTTCCTTCTCTTTCCATTCAGGCTATGTCTCCCAGCAGTGGAGCAAATGTCTGATCTACCTCACAAGAGTTCCTAGACTTCCTGTAGCCAGAGTTGCATCCTGACTGCCAAAGGGGCTGCCACTCATCATGTCACTCACTTGTGGCTCTGAAGCAGTGTTTCTCAACCTTGGGTCCCCAGATGTTTTTGGCCTACAACTCCCAGCATGCCCCAGCCAGCATAGCTGGCTGGGGCATGCTGGGAGTTGTAGGCCAAAAACATCTGGGGACCCAAGGTTGAGAAACACTGCTCTGAAGGAATGCACAGCTCCTTAAAAGGGGCCACTCATGTAATCCTGACCTATTATGGATGTTTTGTTTCTCTTGCCATCTGAGATGGTTGGGTAGAGAGAGTGCAGAAGCAGCATCTGGATTAGTCCTACATGGGTGATAATGGTGTGATCCCGGACACCAATAATTTGATGTGTAAAGGAAGAATAGCTAACTTGGCTTTGACAATTAATGAAATATTCTGATGTGTATGAAGTCTGTTATTTAATGCATTTGTAAATTTACTTACTTCTGACCAATCCAAAGGAACCCATTGTGGGGGGCAAGATTGGTTGTTACAGGATTCTTTTTCAATTGGCTGGTGTGTTAAACAATGGCTACTGTCCAAGGTCTCCTCTTCAGAAGGTCCAATCTTCCTAATACACAGAACTGTTCGTGATCTCATTCCACCATCACAGGTCTTACTGCATTCTGACCAGTCTCCTATAAACCACCTTCAAGAAGAATATTGGGACAAAAACTTATTAAATGATATTCACACAGTTATCAAGTACACCTAACTGAACAAATGAGAAAATTACAAATGTAATTCTTCCTTAAGACCCACTGAGTGTATACTGATAAAATTATCAGGGGAGAAACTCTAGACAAAATTGTGGGCAATATCCAATGCTGCTGCTGTGGTCCTGCTTGATCTGTTGCAGTATCAGAGGCAGTATGTCTGAGTACACCAGTTGCTGGGGAACATGGGCAGGAGGCTGCTGTTGCACTCATGTCCTGCTTGTGGGATCCTGTGGGCAGCTGGTTGGCCACCGTGTGAACAGAATGCTGGACTAGATGGACCCTTGTTCTGATCCACCATGGCTCTTCTTATGTTCTTATGCTGTGCAAGTAGGACTCACCACTTATGCAACAGAAAGCTAGTGGTTCTAAAAGCAACCTTGCTGACCTGCCCCATTCCGGAAACACTTGATTCAGGTTGCTTTTCAAACTGCTAGCTCTCCATTGCACTAGCGGTGAGTCCTGCTAGCATGTGGGCAAGTTTTTTGCATACTATCCTATATCTGTAAATACAAAATATGTCAGTAAATATAAGCAATTTAAGTGAGATAAGTTCCCACCAGCCAGTCCCAGTTAGTAACCTAGGAGTTGTATTTTTGGATTAACTAATGTTTCAAAACAGTCTTCAAATGCAGTTCCACATACAATGCATTGTAATAGTCTAATTTCGAAGTTACCAGAGTATAGATAACTGTGGCAAGGGATATTTTTATCCAGGAGAGGTTCATGGCTGGGGTACCAGCTGTAGTTGGTGAGATGTGTCAATTGGCCTGCCAATGTCTAAGGCTGAGATAAAAGTTCTCATTTAGGAACTTTTGGCTTGAAGCTGTGAAATTCTAGTTAGCAGCTACAGCAGCAGTATTTTCTTTCTTTCTTTCTGCCACCACATGATACTTCTAATGGCAAGCCACATAAAATACAAGATGCATAAAGAGCAAAATACTTAAATGAGTCCGTAAAAAGCAGATTATCCATTGGATCCTGCTTTTTATTTGGCTTTGAACTGATCTCTCTCTCTTATCTCCGGACCCACAAATAAAATTGCCATGTTTTTGCCACCACAGTATTTTCCATTTTTTTCCTGTTTGTAAATATAAATAACATGGGCATATCATGAATAGATTACCACATGTAGCAAGTACTTACTCAGGTGGGCAAGGCTCAGTGTTGCAGGCTCTTTGATTTTCTGGTGGTTTACTATCAGGATCACAGTAATTGTTCTGTACTATAGAACTGTCGTCCAGCCTTTTACACACTATTTCTTGTTTCTGCACACCTTGGGAAGGAGCAGAATATCATTAATGGTGCCTCCATTTTGACTTATTTCAGGCAGACACAATTTGTGACCCATCAAGCCAAATGAAGCCTATGAGCCATATAGCACAATCCACCCAAGCCTCAATGGACCTGCTGGGTTTGCAACCTTCTTGGGCCTGCAATAACCAGGGGCAGAATCCAACAGGGCACATGCCCCACCAATTCTCTTACACCTTGCCAATTATGTTGCGTAAGAAGCCCCCACTGCTTGTGCAATGGCAATTTAGTGCTTCTGGGGTAACCCAAAATGAGCCAAAATGCTTGTTTCCGGGAGGCAGGTTGGCAGAGCTCACATAAGGGAACTTTGCTGACCTGCCTTCTTCCACAGATGAGCATTTCTGCTTGTTTCGGGGGTTCCCCTAGGAAGTGCTAGATCTTCCCTTTCATAAATGGTGGGTTCCGCTTGCACAATGGAATTGGAAGGACACAGAGTTTGCGGAAGGGAATTGGCAAGATGAGATGGAAAGGAATCGGGGGGGTGGGGGTAAGCACCCTGTTGGATTCTGCCCAGGAAGTTTGCCAAGCACCCAGCAGGTGGCTGAGAGGCTGCATTCAGCTTATTTATGATTTTTTTTAAAATCCACTCAATAACAAACATTCTCTGGGTGGATTACAAACAATTAAAATAATATAATAAAGTATAAACAATTGAAAGAATAAAATACACTACAAAAAGTTAAAAGAAATTATGCAGTCCTGCCTTACCAGTTATTTGCTCTCTAAAATTCAATTTATTTGAAACTCCTGTACTACCATTAAATTGTTTAGTTACAGCAACGTTAGGGTGCTTCCAAACGGACGGCTTCTAGTGCTACCAATCAAAATACATTATACAGATATTTCATCTTGCAGCAACTACCTACTGAATGACCCATTTGTAGGTTGTTAGCATGATGTCTGAAACTGGACACTTTGGGTTGTTTATGGTTTAAACAATCCAAAGTTAGCCCATGGTTTGTTCTTAGGTTAACTCTGGATTGTTTAACCCATGAATAACCCAAAGTGTCTGGGTGTAACACTAACAATTTACGAATGGGCTGTTCATAGGTTGTTGTTGCAAACCAGAGGTGGCTTGTACACAGTGCGTATCCCCACAAATCATAGGTTGTGATAGGTTGTGCATATCCCCACAAATCATAACCCACGACTTGCCAACAAATGCCACCATTACATGTGAACAGCCCCATTGTCTGGGTCTCCTGTAAAATTCTATAAATGAGGCAAGGTGATTGCATGATAAAAGCCTTGTCTTGAACACCCTTAAACAGCTATATTGCAAAAAATATATTTAGGAACACTACTGTTTTCTAAGACAATGAACATTTAAGTATGCAAAAGATTGTTCTTATTTGTATATCTTCGTCCTTTGGCAGACTTTTGCATACTATTTTGCAAGTACCAAAAGATGCTCTATTTCAGGTCGGAATAACACTATATGTTTTGTTTTTAAATATAACAGCTGTGTAGGATTCAATATCTCCTATTTGTAAATCACATCCCATGAGTCTTTTCTTTCCTTCATCCCTCCTCTTTTGTCTCCTCACACACTGGCTACTTTTGTTCTGGCCTCAATACACATTGAATTGTGTGTCTATCCAGGCAATTAAACTCACATCCAATCCACTTCTCTATAACTCAAAAATTTCATCTTTATTGAAACACAACATAAGCAGTAAACAACTAATAAATACAGAATACTTAGGATGAGGAATGGATAAGTGGAATGAATGAAATGTTTGAGATGGATGGAAGGGATGGATAAATGAGGTGAAAAAACAATGCAAGGTCATGCTTTCAGGCTGCAATCCAGAGCAGAAGCAGAGAAACAGGCCTGAGGGAGGTTTTTTCCAAACTGAGGAAGAGCTAGTGCAAACCAAGCTGGTGCAAGCCTTCTGGAAATATGTCCATATGTCCCAAATTAACTTTTTGCCTTCCGCCGTCCGCAGCAAAGAACGAAGTCATACCAAGTGGGCATGGACCTGTGCATTTGACAGTGTCCTGTGCCCAAAGAGTTGGGTGAGACACAATGATGATGATGTGCCACTCAGAGGATACTCCCCTCAAGGTTTGGGTGCATGGTTTCAGGAGGCCCAAAGCTTAGTTTTGGATGCAAACCCCAAGTACCTTATTCATTTCTGCATGCATTGCATTGGGTATTATTTGCTGGAGGTACCATACAGGAAAGTGTCTTGAACCTCAATGAAGTTTTGGGCTGGATTTGATGTTGTGATGTCTTGTTCCCTCTTTTGGATGTTTGATTTGGGTGGCTCAAAGCATATTGTGGGGTGCATATCTCCAGTTCTTTACTTATCTTTGAGTACACTGGGTATTACTGACTTGAGTACACTGCTTGACAGTGTCTTGTACCCCAGTGAAGCATTAGACCAGACACAAGGCTGTGGTATGTTGGGGAGGCTACTCTCTCTGAGGTTTGGCTATACTATTTGGACTAGTCCAAAGCTTAGTTTTGCATGCATACCATTTCCTCTCTCTCTCTCTCTCTCTCTCTCTCTCTCTCTCACACACACACACACACACACACACACACACACACACACACACACGGTGGCAGTATGCGTGATAGTGTCTGGCCTGGATGTGAATCTGTGGGAACTTATAGAGCAGCTCAGCAGGAACAGGCAACCTTTTTGGGCCCATGGGCACATCTGGCAATTTGAGAATCTGTTGTGTGCAGCACCACAAAATGTTTCATATGGGGCAGTGTATACATGTGACAGATTTCATACTTTTAATCCAAAATGCATAATTTTAGGGTTAACCACTCCGCTGTATAGCTATAGTAAGGCAAGGCAAAAAGAAATTTGAGGAACTACATCAAATAAAAGCAACAAATGATTACATTTTAGAACTGACAAATTAAAAACAAAAAGTAGAAAAATGCGGTGACAAGTGGGAGGATAAGAGCAAAGCAGCAGTCCTTATTCATTTTACGTATTTATTTAAAGTATCTGTATACCATTTTTGATTGCAATATATTCCAGAGCAATTTTCAAAAATTAAAATACAACATACTGATAAAAATACAAGAAAAAAGATCAGTCAACAAGCAGCAGTCCTTGGCAGAGAGAGCAAGGAGGGAACAGTGCTATTTATATCTGGAAAGGATTAAGGAAAAGGTAATGATTTCTTAGGCATGAACTACTTGATAGCAGCAGATAATTGTCTTCTGAAGTGAGTCTGTCACAGTCATGTCTGAAGTGGGATTGTAATTTAAAGCACAATCCCATGCATGTTTTGAAATAAAAAATTCTACAACTACCAGTATTCCCCAGCCAGCCATGCTAAAGTGCTAAAGTGGGGCAGGTGCTGGATCTTCTCCTCCCCCAACTCCCATAACCCTGTAATCTGTTTCCTTAAATCTGCTTTTCCCTTTGCTAAACTCCAATACTGGAAATTAGCTCAATTCGGAGAAAAGCACCTCACAGAGGAGCTGTAGAAAAAAAGATGGTGGACAGGATGAGGGTTCAATTCTTCAAACCACAGAGACAATTTGGTTGCAAATTCGCATGTTTGTGAAAGGCACAAAATATTTTTTACATTAAATTCGAATGCTTCATGTCTGAGCTCTTTTACCATATTAATGTCCAGATAGCATATATCTAACATTTCTTTTTTTGAAAACTGTGCAGAAGGAAAGATGTTTAAAGTTTAAACACAATACCTGTTGTGTGTGTTTTAACTGACCACTGTTACATAGTTCAAGATAGGATATTTTTAATAAAGCTAGTGGGAGTGTTGGCTCACAGTGGGAAGAATCCTGAAGCCAAACAAGACAGACAACCCAGATGTGAACTGGCTAGCCAAAACACATGTTGATCTAGTTAAAAATAAGCTATTTTGTAAAGCCTTGTATTATTGGATTTACTTTATGGTGCAATAATGGTAGGTGCCTAAATATATTTCAAAACCACTACTACCTCACTGAAATGCTATTGTAAAGTTTCCATTCAACAAAATTATTAATATAAACAACAAAATAAAGCTAGAGATTGTATTTTTAGGCAAGAGCTATTGGGTCCAAGCAGCAGAAGACTGTGGACATGCCTCCACATTTAGCGTCCTCATAGCTCATGGTTAGATCCCCACTGCTAAATAGCTCATTTGTTCCGGGCACTGGACATGGTGTGTGTGTGTGTGTGTGTGTGTGTGTGTATTCCCTACAGCAGCCTTTTACAATGGAGCCAGTCCTCATGTGGAAACCTGTTTTTGGTATGCCAACCGGGTTCTATGGATTGGAAAAACTGTATGAATGCCTTTGTATCCCTTTAAAATTTAAATGATCAATTCTGAGTACCTGGCATTTCTTAAAGAACCTAAGAAATATTGCTAAACACAACCATTTGCATCCCTCAAGGAATAATTACAGCTTGTTAGAAACACTGCTTTCAAATCTTCTGATTTTTGGATTATAATGAAAAACATATAACATCTTCAAAATTGGCTAGTGCAAGTTTAATATAAAATAAAGCCCTAGTGGATTAGTGACCACATTCCATACAATTCCCTTGGTTTTATACCAAGATTTCAATTTCCAATTAATCTTCATATACAAATTTAAATTACAATGGACCCTGTGGTACAATGTATTTTAGGCCGAGGTACGAAGGGAAATACTTATTATTATTGTCTATACATTTTTGGTTGCACTGTTTATGATCTGGAGTGATTTTATACACTAGCCCTCAAGTTTAGATTTAAGTGACATAATTACAGCAAGGAACAGAGAGAGGAAACACTTCATTTGCCAATGCCTTTGTCATTCCCAAGTGTGTATCTAACTGAGGACATGTAAATGATTCATATATTCATAGATCATGGAGTTGGAAGGGGCCTACAAGGCCATCGAGTCCAACCCCCTGGTCTCCCGTCCAAGTAATAACCAGGCCTGACCCTGCTTAGCTTTCCACACTCAGGCAAGCTGAGCCAGCATGATGGTAGCATCCGATCTAGAAACTTCTGGGGAAAGAATTTACTAGAATCTTCTAGAGTAAAATAAATGGAGTCAAAATAGCAGAGAGAAATCCTTTGAGGATGGGAGACATATCTCTCACACACTCAAAATGTCCCAGAAATAATCCCTCAGGACATACCAAGATGGTGTCTGGCTAGACATCTGAAATTTCAGTCCAAGGACATAACATAAAGAAGGAAATTATCTGTATCCCAAGGTAATCTGTAATTCTAAGGAAGCATGAAAGTGTAAGGAAAGAGAATTTCCTCATTTTTTATTTCCATCTTTGTACAAGAGCTTGTGAAATAGTAATCTTTTCCTATCCTTTAGTTATTAATGTAAACATGTACTCAGTAAAATCATGTACTTTTAAAAGAAAAATTCAACCTGTGGTATTGTTTCCTGCCACCGCTGCAACCTGAACAGGAAAGGAAAAACCTTCTTGACTAACCATTTTAGTCCAGAGAGAACCAGGAAATGGGACGCTATAGTCTTATAAAGAGGAGGTTCAAATGAGCAGAAGCATTTAATTGGAATTTCCTTTTGTTGTAGTGAGAGAAAAGGACATAGTAGTGGCAGCTGGTGTGAACCTGGTGGGGCCAATTTCTTTTGCTTGTACATAGCCATAACAGTGGTAGTAGTGCATGTGTACAACACACATGTACTTTTTTTTTTCTGTGTGTGTATGCACATTTTTGGATAAACTAGGGGTTCTCTCAACTTTCTACCCCAGGACCCACTTGAGAGAGCTGAAAATTACTGAGGCCCACCCGTCATAAAATGATGTTGTAGGGCCACAGCCAGTCACAAAATGGTGACAGATGGAGGTGAAGTTTGGTATAATCAGCTGGCAATTACTGATATCATTTCATACTGATATCTAATACCTCCCTGAAAATTGCTAAATTCTTTTTCACAGCTATTTCCTTGTAGCAGGGAGTTCCATAATTCAACTTTCCTCAAGCAGAATACAGACATTGGCTCTGACATTGGGTTTCTTTAAACCAGGAGATTGCCATGCTGCAAAGTAGAGTGCTGCCCATTACTTGGGTTCAAAATCTTTATTTGGGTTCAAAAGCGTGTTTTTTTTTTATTGTGGAGCTCAGATCCACCACCTCTGCCTTGTATTTAGGTTCCTAGGCTAATTACTTTTCTATTACTCTCACCAGCTTGCCTTCTAGGAAATGACTGTTTGTGACTAGCCATGCCTCCAATGGCAACCATTTTATGAGAATGCCCATGACACTCAAAATTCTGAATGTGCCCACCAACCCAAAAAGGTTAGGGACCACTGCTCCAAGTAGAGAAAACTGTTTATTTTATACTGTTTTTGTCCTCCCCCACCTAACTCTCATAGTCTTCTTACCCATTTTCTGTCATTTCTTCTGCCCGTCTCCTTTCATACTTAACTTGCACCTTATTCCCAACAGCCAGTTTCTTTCATCCTTCCCTCCTGCTGCTTCCTCTATAACAGCTTTCCTCTCTTATCCCATTCATCTTTATTCCCATTTTAAAAAATATTAATTATAATAATTATTAAAGATATTAGCCTTGCCCTCTAACCAAATGTTTCCTGAAAACTTCCCATAGAACACACACACAGAAAAAAAAAACTTTACTATTCCATGTAGAGCAAAATAAACATTTGAGATAAATGCCCAATATTTAGAATGTATTCCATCTAGGGCCTAAGCAAATTTCATTTCTGAGTTAATCTTTTCTGCAAAAGGCAATCGACAAAGGGAAAAACACAAGCCAGGTTTTTCTTCTTCCCAGTGCTCTGTAGGTGCCTATAATTCTGGATTGGAAAAAAAACCTTAATAAAGTTCCATTTACAAATGAATATATTTCACAGTATGAAAGTCACTTTCCCATGGTGCTGCTGCTGCTGCTGCAGTACATATGAAAATAGTGTGGCCTTGTCCACATAGTTCTACTATTCACACATACACTGAACAGCAGCCACTAACTTAGGGGAGTTTGTGATATGGCATGGAGGTACTGTATTCAAAGAAAAGAAAGTAAAAAATCTCATAGGCCATGCAACTAAAGTGGGTCTTTGGAGCTTGACCAATGTTGGTAAAGCTTTAATCAAAGGACACTGAAGTTGCAATCCCATACTCACTTACCTCAAAGTAAGCCCTATTGAGCTCAGCACAAATTATTTCTGCGTAGATATGCACAGGATTGCACTGTTAGTTGTACCCATTTAGAAAATTGCTGCCAAGAAATCATCTAGGCAGACTGAACCTATGGCAGCAGAGGGAAGAATCTAGGTATTTTTAACTTTTGTATTTTTCTATTTCTGTTTTAATTGTATGAGTTTTAAAGGTTGTGAGCTGCCTTGGGTCCCAGTGTTGGGGAAAAGGCGGGATACAAATAAATATAAATATAATAATAATAATAATTACTACTACTACTACTTCAGTCACTTTTTACGCCCTGCTGGCTCCTTGTGGCCACAGAGTGAGAGACGATAGTGGTGGCAGCACTTTCTTTGTCCTTTTAATAAAATTTCCCCTGCCATTTCCATCAGTTGGGGGGGAGGGGTTGGGGGCATCTTGGGAGAACAGGAGGGCTTTGGATCCTGCAGATCTAAGGCTTCCCTTAGCCCACTGTTGAAATGCCTTTTTTTCCCCTACCACCATCACAGCACGAACAACAGCAGAGTGATGGCAATGGAGGTTTCTGCCATTGCAACGAGGTCCCCAGCAGTGGACCTCCTCTCTGCCTATGGAGATGAAGATCCACAATATACTAAGGCCCCTAGGACCCTCTCCCAGAGATTATAGGATTGCTCTCTAGGTTTTAAAAAAATATATAAAAGAGAAAAGAACCTCAGTCAGAACGCAAAAATGACACTATAGGCAAAATGCTCTCTATAAAAATATCTCTATATCAGAAAAAAGAGCACACAAAAACACTTACATTGAGTAGAGTCCATAAGAAGCTATTCCTAATGTTAAAAAACACCTGTTAAATAAAAGTGGAGTATATTTTTGGATTGTTGAAGGATACTACCTAGGAGAAAATCAATGTTTGTTTATGCAGCCCTTGTTACATTTTTCATGTAAATCTCTGTGTATGTTGGTAGCATTTAATTTCCAGAAATATACTGGTTACATAACACAGGTACTAGCCTTGAAGGAAACCTGCTATCTTAGCCAGAGTTAAAGAATGGTGACCGCTAAAGTGGAAAGGATTACAAATATAGGGTTGGATCCAGACTTAGTCATACTTAGAGCAGACCCATTGAAATCAATGGGAGTTAATTTAGTCATGACTAACTTAAGTCCCATTGATTTTAGTAGGTCTACTCTAAATATGGCTAAGTCTGGATCCAACCCACTGTAAATCATGAGAAAAGACAGCTAAATATGATAAAATTATATGAGACTGCCAACAAATCCATCATTTTGTTTCTTGTAGCCATCCAGAGGAAAATCATATAACGAACAAACATCCATATATCTTTTTATTAATAGGAATCACCTATATAACCTGTGATTCCTGTTTATTATGTTATTTTAAATTTAAGAAACATTTTCCAAGTAAGCTCATAGAAGCAATATTTTATCTTTGAGAGACAATTAAACAGATAATCACTCTGCTGAAATGGAATATATATATTTAATTATTAGATCTGTATAAAAGTTGTAGAAAACGGAATACAAACAATAAGCTAGAAAGTGCACAGAATAAAACCATTAAGTTTCAAGCATATCTGAAAGAAAAGTTATTAATGGTATTCAATCTCAACTGAAATGTGTTTTTCTATCTAGTTAATCTTTCGAAAACAACTTACCTCCTGCACAAGTAGCAGAACATTCTGACCAAGGTAGGTAATTCCATGTAAAGCCAACTTCATTGTCGCCACTGCCAGTGCGAGAGATGGGAACATTGAATTTATACCTTATCCCCAGGTTTTGCTCCTGTAGTAAAATCTGCAGTTGAAAATAACTGGTTATACCATTAAAACACTTGGAAAAGAATGCATTTTGACATTTAATCAGTAGCTGTGTTTGTACTAGATCGTTACTTCCAGGAAACAGATTTGAAAATCAATGCAGATGCTTCTAGAATTTAGAGTAACTACTTGGGTCCTTCCAAACTGTAATAGTTGAGTAGAGTGGGCATTTCAATTGCAGAATTACCCATAGTCCCTTAGGCCTTAGAAGGAATAGCCAGAATATAAGAAATTGTCCTCCAAAGTATAACAGGATCTAAAATTTCAATGGAATTGTGCATGAGGATGTTTCAGAACTGAATGAGTAAATACTGAAGCTTCCACAGAAGAGATCAGGACTGAAAAATAATGTGCATGACTGCAGCTGGAATATTTGTTAAATCTTGGGAGAAACACTGTTAAAGCATAATACTTTTTTAGGTATGTCCAAAACAAAATTAGGGCACACAGTATTAGAGACTATATTTACAGAAAAGTTAGGGAACTAATTGGTATTACCATGTTTGAAAGAACTACATGCTCTCACAATTGAGGTCTTAAACAATAATAATTTGAATTACACCCAACAAAGCTTTTGCTTTCTGGAGAATGAGAAAATGCATCACACAAAGCAGCCTGGGCATATGACGAAAATATGCTATTATTTGCAGCAGCGACCCTATTGCATGTGTCCATTATTTTTAAAATTTAATTCCTGCGAATACACTTCTCTATATCTGTTCGTACTTCTTATTCCAATATAATGTTCCAATTACCTACCTAACAAATTCTATCACTTCTGCATAGAATTATAATTAACATCAGATGGGACTATTCAAGGAAGAAATTCAAAAGGAAAACTGCCACAATGTAAGCAGCAACAAATTCAAAAGAAGAACAAAGACAAACTTTAAGCAGCAAGAAATACAAATACTTGAATCCAAAGAGTTTGAGCATGCCCAGTGGGATATTTCTTTTGTTGGCACACTCCAATGCCGTATCACAAACTGCTTCAGAAATGTCTTTCATTTTCAAAGTTGTTTGCTATGCTGCGGAAAGGCACAGCCCTATTTTTTGAAAAACACTACTGCAAAGCCCTTGTGGGCACATGGATCTACCTGTTTAAGCAGCATGGAAAAGGGGCTCATGAGCAACAAGGAAGGTTAACCCACATGCCTGATGGAGGACAAAGCTCAGAATCAAATAATCTGATCTACTTTTCCATGTGGTCTTCAGTTTTCATGTCTAGCAGATCCCAGGCTGCTAGACATTAACTCACATTTTTAAAAAGGCAATAAAATTACTTTACCATGACTATGAGGTTTTCTGAGGTAGGGCCTAAGGCTTCCAAAGATTCTGGTTCATCTGTTGGTCTTTTGTAATGGAAAGCTGTCCCAGCAACATCAAATTTTCTAGGCCAGTCAATAGTCCAGGCACCATTAATGTAATAGTCATCTTCCTCAGATTTTAAAGCTTAAAAAAAAGTACAAAGTGCTTAAACAAAGGAAGCAGCACGTAGAAGACCACAGAGGGTGTGTGTGTGTGTGTGTGTGTGTGTGTGTGTGTGTGTGAGAGAGAGAGAGAGAGAGAGAGAGAGTTATATGGCAGGAGATCCACCACTTGCTAAGCCCTGCTGGGTCACTGCAGCTAGGACAGGAGGTAGAACAGCCGCTTTCCCCCATTTTTAAAAAACTAGCTCTTCTTTTTAAAAATGTCTTCTTCCATTGAAACCAATCAGAGGGAAATTAACGAGGCCAGCTTCTGGGATGAGCAAGGAGTTTTACCCACAGATAAATGTACGTAACTATGATTGCAACATAAGATCTATTTTTAAAAGGATGACAATGTTACTTCCCAAATATATTTGGTTTGTTTCTAATTAGAGTCATGCCTTGGACTGAGAACATAATTTGTTCCGGAAACATGCTTGTAATCCAAAACACTCTTATATCAAAAGAAATCCCGCCAAAAAAATTTGAACAGAGATTTTTAATTTAAGCCGTACTACAGTACTTGTATTGCAAGACGTCGCTTTTATATCAAGTAAAAAAAAATTAAATAAATATTTAAAAATTTGCTTGTCTTGCAAAACACTCTCAAACCAAGTTACTTGCAATCCAAGGTATTACTGTATTCTTTTGTGGCAGTAACTCTAGCTCTCTAATTAGAGTGATTCTTCTAATATTTGTTTGTTTTAGTTTACATTCTATAACAAAGTAGCTGTAGAGATTAAAATATCCAGTGGGTTTCTTTGTTCTCTAGGGTGCTACTACAGGGTAATATTTAACAAACATTTTTGTTACTGTGGCTGTAATATTGATCCTTTGGCTTGGGACCACAGTCTGGCAAGACTCACTTGTGGTGGGTGGTTGCATTTGTACAGTATTTTTGGAGGGGGGGAAAGGAGGGGTGAGCAAGACATCTTAGCAATATTATTATTATTTTGTTATTTCTCCCCCTTTTGCTGAATGATAGCCTTTATCTCAACCTATGTGCTAGCAGTCCCATTTGCCCTTGCCACTTCTGAGGTGATACTAACCATTTTAATAATTTACATTTACCACACTGCTATTAACTTGCAGAAATGGTAAACAAGGGTCACATTAAACCTATTTGTGCTCTTTAGTGCCCTGTACTGGAAACAGCTTAATAGTTTGCAATGGAATAGACAAGTTGCTGACCTTTCTTTGAGTGGTCATCTGTGCATTCACACATATGGGTGCTGTGCCTGCATGGAGTCCTATTTTGGGAAACTTCTATAGCTGAGGAATTTTGGTGGGAACCCTCCCCCAGTGCACATGCCCCTGGTGGGTTCCCACCTATTCCCTCAGTTCCTTGGGACCAACCATTGTAGCCTTGGAACCGAGAGAAAACTGGTACCCACATCAAAATCAAAAAATGACACCAAAGAGGGGATGGGGTGGGTTGTGTGAATGCACAGATGATCACTTGAAGAACTACACTTACAGGTAAGCAACCTGTCTTTCTCCTTTGTAGTCTGTGCACACACATGGGTGAGTAGCAAGCTGACTTACCGGAGGCAGGTTGGTGTCCTACTGTAAAACAGAAGAGAGGACTGCACACCAAAAAGAGCAATCAGCTCTGGCCTGCACATCCAGTTGTTAGTGGCAGATAAAAGTCAACAGCTTCAACCAGGTTGCAGCCCTGCAGAGTTCAGGAATGGCAACTCCCCTGTTGAATGCCACTGATGTAGCTACCGCATGAGTCGAGTGAGCTCAGACTGGGGCAAGCAGTTTGAGACCAGTCACCTCATATGTTGGCTGGATTGTCTTGACAACTCATGAAGCAAGACATTGTGCAGAGATGGGAACACCTTTGTGCTTACCATAAGAACAGACAAACTAGGGATGTAGAATCGAGCCTTGCCTGGCAAAACGAGGCCGAAATTGGCCCCGCTCATGCCCGGCAAGGTCTCACCTTATTTCTTCGGGGCGGCTCGCCTCTCCGCGGCAAGCCACCCGCGCAGCCCGTTCCATCGCGTCACTTCCGGGACCGGAAATGACACAACGGAACCCCTGTGGCGCGTTCTGCGCCTGCGCAGGGTCCCGTCATGTCATTTCCGGTCTCGGAAGTGACGGACGGGGCTGGAGAAGTCTGATCGAGCGGCGCGGAGAACCTCTCCGCGCCGCTCAGAAGATCGGGTCTGGCAGCCGCCGCCACGGAGAATCGAGTTGGGGGCGCGACCAGGTATGGATCCATCGCTAAGACAAACAGATGGGGGGGCTGTTGAAACAATTCAGTTCTCAACTTGTAAAAAGCCAGCACCTGATGAAAGTTAAAGGTGTGAAGGGCTGACTCAAGCAGGGTAGAAGGAGAAGAAAAGAATGCAGGAAGAATGACTTCCTGGTTAAGATGAAACTCCGACACCACCTTAGGTATGAAGCTGACATCTGGATGAAGAACCACCTTGGATGACATCTCAATGAAAGATGGGGTAAGGAGGATCAACACACAGAGTACACAGTTCACTTGAGTGCCAGGCTGACGTAATGGCAACCAAGAACACAGTCTTCCAGGACAAGAGGTGGAGATCTGGATTCCAGATCGTGCCCCGCTCAGCTCAAAAGACCAGGCAAACAGCCTTCTCCTGGCAAAGAGATCAAGCTTTGGCATGCCCCAATGGCAAAACAGGTTGGCCAGGATCCCCTGGTCCAGCTCCCACTCATGTGTTTGATGGTGTCCAACTTGGCCCGAAGCAAGAACTCAACTATGAGGTGAGGCAGACCACAACATGGCAGAGGGGCTGGTTGAACCATAGCCTTTTTCGGTACCTCCACTGCCTCAAGTGCTTTTCTCCACACGATAGCGCAAAGGCGGTCAGAACGATTACACCAGGCTTGCTTCATAAAGGCTTGGTAGTGGGTACAGGCATCCTCTTTATGTCCTTTGCCAAGGCAGAAAAGGCACAAATAATGGCCATCTAGGGGTGGTAACTTGCTGCCACAATGGACACACTTTTGGAACAGCGCCTGGAGGGCCATACACCCACAGGAGTGATCGCCGGATCGTGAAAAAACACAATAAAACAATAAAGCAAAGCAAGAGATAGAAACTACAATAGAAGCGAAAAGAAAAGAATGAATAAAAACGCAGCAGTTCACTTTAATCATCTTAATCATCATCTTAATCATTTTAATCTTGTAGTTGTTTTTAACTCTGTTATTGTAACTGCTGCTGCTAGCTCTGCTGTTTGTTTTTAATCTGTGGATTTAAATTTCGTATTTATTTTATATTGTATTTTATGGTTTTAACTGTTGTAAACCACCCAGAGAGCTTCGGCTATTGGGCGGTATAAAAATGTATTAATTAATTAATTAGCAGGGATGTTGAAGAGTCCTCGGTCTCGAGTCACGAGTCGAGTCACGAGTCTTTGGACCCGAGTCTCGAGTCCGAGTCCAAGTCCATGGTCCAAAATGGTGACTCCCGAGTCCCGAGTCCTGAGTCACTCCCAAAACTGACTCCACGAGTCCTTATTAAAATCAATGGGGTTTCCCCCCAACAAAATAAGGCTACTTCAGATGTGTGGCTTAAATAAATTCTAGGCACAAGTGTGTCTTTTTATTTCAAAACTCTGCAACTGATTTTGGCAAGAACAGACCAGGCAGACAAATCCAAAATAACCAGGCAGGCAGAGGAGGCAGGGAACCCCAAAGCAGGCAGGCAGAGGCGTTTGTCTTGGACAATTCAAACTGTGGAACTGGTTAAGAAGAGACCAGGCAGGCAGAGGAGGCAGGGAACCCCAAACAGGCAGGCAGGCAGTGCCCTTTGTCTTGGGCAATTCAACTGTTGAACTGGTCAAGAAGAGACCAGGCAGGCAGAGGAGGTTGGGAACCCCAAACAGGCAGGCAGAGGCAGCCAAACCCAAAATGTCTGACCCTAACCCTAACCCCCCACAACAACACATCAGTCAAAATAAATCTCAACACATCGTTGGGGCTGCGCTCCTGGTAGCTGTCCATAGTGGCCGAGCAGCGGCGCGCCTCGCTTCCATGCGCTCTTCACCGGTGATCGCGCTCCTTCTGGCACAGCCAGAAGACTCGTCAACAGCCCAGGGATGTTGACGAGTCCTTGGTCTCGGGTCCCGAGTCGAGTCTCGAGTCCCATTAAAAATATTGGGACTCGAGTCCGAGTCGAGTCAGAGGGGGGACTCAGTCCGACTCATGAGTCGAGTCCTCGAGTCCGAGTCCCCATCCCTGTTAATTAGATAGATAGATAGATAGATAGATAGATAGATAGAACAATCACTGAACATAGAGAAGTTCCCAAATGAGGCTACCGCAATGGTGGTCAAAAGAGAACAGAGGGAATAAGCGGAACCTGTCAGGGACATGTGCACTGAGACGGTGGGGGAAAGTTCCTGCCAACATTCCTCAGCTACAGAAGTTTCCTGAAATGGGGTTCCACGCAGGTGCAGAGCCCATATGTGTAATGCACAGACCACAAAGAAGAATGTATTTTCTGTTAATCTGCTGAAGAGGTCTCTGAAGGCAAGAAACCAGTGGAAAATTCTCCAAACTCTACTAGCACTGCTAGCTCTTAATTCTAAAAAAATATATGACTGAATGTTCCAGAGAACTCTTTCCCTCATGCTCTGTACAGGGAAATGACTACACAGGTTAAAACCCCCAAAAGGAAACAGGAGTCCCAATCAAATTCCCACAGCTGTTATTTAAA
This sequence comes from Shinisaurus crocodilurus, assembly GCA_021292165.1. NCBI lineage: Eukaryota > Metazoa > Chordata > Lepidosauria > Squamata > Shinisauridae > Shinisaurus > Shinisaurus crocodilurus. The sequence goes on from CM037877.1 coordinate 32,465,727, forward strand.
AGGATAAAAAAGACACGTTAAATGCAATCATGCATTTAATGTCACCATCCAGTTTGGCCCTACTTCTATGATACTGTATGCAATCTGCCATGTGCCTTACTTATGTTATTTGAATCCAGCAACCCTTATCAAGCTTTCACATTTAACATAAGAGCATCCTCTTACCAATGTAGTTCTTTGACACTGCCACTTCTTTTATTTCAATGTGAACAGAACCTTTTGGAATCTGAACCACTTCCATGTAGCCTACAAGGCAAAGGTGAACCTTATTTTATTGTTAATAGCTATACTTAACCTTGCATGTTTTCTAGGAGCTAAAATAAAAATTTGAAAGGATTCAATGGCCTGAACAGTATTCCTTATGACAACAAAGACACAGAGGATTTAAAAGGAACAAAAGTCACACTTCAACCCCAGAATTTTGAAATATGAAACAATAATAAAAATTACATTTGCTACCATTATGTGATGATTAAATATTTTAATGCAATCTTACAGTGGGGGATGATGGAAGGAAGGAGAATAATGCAGTATAGGGTGAAAAGCAGGCCACAAATTTAACATTAACCAGCACCAGAAATAGTCTGGCAACAAATGAGAGGGACTCAAGCATGGCATTAGAAGCCCAGTCATGCCCAGTCCAACAGCTGGATAAAATGCAATGGAAGAGAATGGCATCAGCAGAGTTACTGCTGCCTTTACCTACCACTTGCAGAGTAGTCATCTCACAGTCAACAAAATTGTGGCTTATGCCTTCACACGTACCTCCTCTGGGCAATGTGTCATTGAAAAAACCTTCAATAGCTTCACATGTACTCCCATCTCCTCCACATACCCGACACCTGTCTTCTTTAGCATCAGATCCCAAAATATTGTCACACCCAACATGCTGAAAAGAGGCACAATCAGAATAATTAATCAAGAAGGGAGCATCTTCTGTCCTTAGTTGAAAATACAGGCTATTCTTTTTTAAAGAAAATTATGATAATATTAATGGCATTCTTAATTTATTCAGATAAAAATTGTTGTGGAATCTCCCTTGCCTTCTATGTATTTTCTATTTTATAATGATGATGATGATGATGATGATGATGATGATGAGATACAAATAAACAATACTTAAGCTATTATTTCCTTACATTTCATTCTTAAACGTTTGCACTGCATAGGACATTACACTTTATGTCACAAAAACATGTTACATTTTGTGACACAGCATGGCATACCTGTTATTATGCCCCAACCTAAGTGCTTGGATGCTCATGCACCTTAGGTTTGGACTATTAAATTTCAGTAATCAGAAAAATCCCCAAATAGTGGTTACAATATTTTCTAGTTTTCTTCTGTAAGATCTAATTCTCAAGTACTTGAAAGTGTGATATAAAAAAGAAAATAATAGGTTACACCTGGGATGCAATTCAGCATTTGTATGCAGCATTCCAATAAAATTCAGAATGCTCCACTATCAGCAGCTTCTCTAGTTAACACCCTAAATTTAGAAAAGCAGATTACTGGGATTGGCACAAGTGCTGCTAGTATGGAAACTGCTCTCCCCTCACCACTCCACCCAAAGAAAGTGAGAAAATAAAACAAAAAATAATAAGTATGAAAGGTATTTTCTTATTGGCAGCTCTTGCACTAGAGGAAGATGCTGATGTAGAAATGTTTTTAAATTACTTCCATGTAAAGTTTATTACGGCTAAATATATAAGAAGTATGGCACCTTGCATTCTCCATTTATACAAATATCCAGTGAATCTGCATTGCACTGTGTTCCATCTATTACTGCAGGGGCACGTTCAGTATAAAAGTTGTAACCTTCTGCTAAGCAGTTTAATGCACATGGCTTAACTCCACCTAGAAAAATAACATTTTTTAAAATACAGAATTTGAATTTCTGAATTTGAAATATTAACAATGTAAAACCTAACATTAATCCAATTTCCCCAAAACAGACACATACATTTATACCTGTACATTCACAGCTCAAACGATGAGTGTCATCAAACCTCCTCCAATAATCCTGCATTCCTCTCCTTTCCTATGACCTCTTCACAGGTGCAATTTCCTCTTAAGCCTCCTGACCCACCTCTCTTGATGCCATTGGATTAGCTGCTTTGATGTCCAAGAAGGACTGGGAAGCCTTGGACGGGGGTCCCCAACCCTTTTCGCTATGCCATGTGGGGGGGCTTGCCCATTCACAAAATGGCTGCCATGGTGGGCATGGACAGTCATTTCCCAGAAGGCAAACTGGTGAAGCTAAAAGAAAAGTAACTTGCTCAAGAACATGGGGCAGTATCCAATACTGCCATCACACCTCTGCTGGTTCTTGTATGCTCATGAGACCTACCACGGATGCAACGGGAACTAGCGCTTTCAAAAGGAAGCCCAGAAATGCTTGTTTCTGGAACAAGACAGGTCAGCGGAGCTCCCTTTTGCAAGCTCCGCTGACCTGCAGTGTTCCAGAAACAAGCATTTTGGGAACCACTAGGTTCCCACTGCACTACTGCTCGGTTCACCTAGCACGCAGGCACTCTTGGGATATTGCCCCAAACAACACAGAGGTGGGGGCTGGCCTCCAGAGTTTTCTGCTCCAACACCCATTTCACAGAAGACAAACTGATGAGGCTCAGTTAGTAACTTGGCCCAAAAACTTTGTACAAGGCAGAGATGGAGCCTCAAATGCCAAATCATATATTTGCCCCCGCAAATCACAACAAAATACCCATTTCACAGAAAGCAAATTGATGAGGAACACACATATACAGACAAAACACCCACCTACCCACAACCTCCTCCCCAGGAAAACTGCCTGCTTGCGTGCACCCCCACCCCCAAACCAGCAAAACACACACCACAACAGAACAAATAAACAAACCAGCAACACCCCCCAAAGGCAAAATACACACATACAAAGCACAGGCAAAACGCCCGTCTTTGTTTCCTGCCATCCCCTCTTGTCCCCCCAAGACACTCCCCCCCTTATAACTTGCCATGATCATACCGCACCCCTTAGCTGTACAGAATGCTCCCCATTCCCAACATACCTTTTTTTTCCTGGGTGGCTGGGTGTACTTCAAAAAGAAATGCTGGGCTAGAGCCCTTCACCATTTTTATTTTCTAAGAATGCCTATGGGAGCCATGTGGAGCACAAAGGGATTCTTGAAAATAAAGATGACACTGGAGGCCAGTGTGTTGCTTTGCAGCACACCAGCATCCAAGTTAAAACATTTTTTTAAAAAAAATTGGGAGTAGCAGGAAATCTGGTGGGCACCATGTTAGGACCCCAGGACTAGGCAGATATTAAGTGGGATTCTGAAGACATCAGAATTAGTAATCTAATATCCATGAGAAAATGTTGTTATGTTGTGCAGTATTAAGTATTGTCTGTGTAACATGGGCTTTTGATTGGAATCTTGTGGGTGCAAATTGGTCCAATAGTTCTGGAGTCTTTTAATAAGGATTGATGGACAGAGTACATTTACTGATTTTAATTTCTTCCAGGGATTATTTTTATTCTGTTTTTCTGTAAATGTTTTCTCAAATTACTGCGAAACTAAACAACCTAAAGATTAGAGCTCCTTAACTGTAAATTCAGCTTCAAAGTTATACATTTAATGGTGTTGAAAAATCAGCATGGGCAATGCTGGAGACTGTGTCCAAAGGACACATGAAGCTTGTTTCTAGGCTTAAGAATTTTAGCCATTCTTGTAAGGTAGTAGTTAATGCTTCCTGCTTTTCTTTTCCTAAATGGATAACACCTTTTTGTTTTGCAAAATTTTCCACTTCATATGTATCACAAAAATAGTTTGCTATAGCCAAAATATACTAATATGCAGTATGATAAACTGTATTTTTTCTGTCTTAACAGGAATCCTGCATCTACAAAGAAAAGTACCGGTAATCAAATACATAACAACATTGGGTATGATCCAGACCTTTCACACAGGAGAGGAAAACATGGTTATGTACCTGCACAATGGTCCATCGATAGTCTCAAAACCAACAGGGACATACCAACTAGGCTGGATGTCACTGCCTTTACTGGGCATTATGGATGCGCTAGGCTCCATCCCAGGGGCTGGTAGGAGGCTGGGTAGACCAGTGTACAGTGGCCATTCTGGATCAAGCAACAAGGGTATGGATGCAGGATATTCCAGTGCTCCTGATTTACCCAGCAAATTTGATGTAGCCATAAAGCCTTCCTGCAACATACTCTGGCACAGATGGTCCTTCAGCACAGCCCACTCAGAAAGGCCTCCCTTGTAACACACCTTGTAACACAGCTACCGACTGACTCTGGCTAGATGCTCCATACACTTCAAGCAGGAATAACTTGCCTGTAAGAGCTGGTCTAGCCTTGCTGAGAGTCCTGAAGGACTGGCCATTGCCATATCATAACTTGCTCTTCAGGTACACGTCTAAGATGATACAACAGGCTATGCAGGGAGGGCTTAGATATGGACACCAGCAGTGGTGCATATCCTATCCCCAAGGTCCATTTGAAAGAACTCCTTACTTTGTATGCCACATGAAGGGCCTAAAGCTGGATCATACCCAGGATTACCAAAACACATATTACCTCCTGTATATGGTTTCCAGTTGTAGTATTTTCCTCGGAAAGGCATATTGTCAAAGTCTGCACATTGTTTTTCTCGGAAATCACGGGCTCCAAAAGGACATGGCTAGTAAAAATTAAAAGAAAAAGTTGATGTATGATAACCATGAAGATTGAAGGCACATGTAGGGCTCTTATTGAAAACAGCGGGGAAGCTCGTTTGGGTGGGGTGGGGTGGGGTTTGGAGCTTCCATAAGCACATTGAAGGCCCTGCAAAAGACCACTGAATAAATTATACAATAAAAGTAGCTGCAAATAACATTATCATAAAATACACTGTACTTTACCGATACTGTTCTTACATAATAGTGTAAATGTCTTCCTTTTTTAATAATAAAGGTTTATACTTATTAGCATAAAAGCTATGTTGCTTACATTCTATACTGTGCTTAAGATTTTCTGCTATGGATTTTCAGGAAAGCCTAAGGCAAGTGGCTTATTTGTGTTTTGACTGTGGTTTCAATTGTAAGACATGACATTTCCCCATGGTTTGTGTATGGCCAAAGATGGGAGGGACGATGCTAAATGTGTGTGGTTGAATGAAGACGGGTGGAACTGTAAGACCTGCAGTACCTACAAAGCATTTTTTGCACTTCTGGTTGGGAGACTCATACGCTGCTGAAATGTGCAAGCCTTTCCAGTCATTTGGAGAAAGAATACTTCTCTGGGTCAAGGGCTCTGAAAATCACTCAGTTAGCAGTAGCACTGTGCTCAGTTTTTACATGGTTAAGTTTTATTTTTATTAAAAAATATGTTTATAATGCCTTTCGAGGCAAAGCCTTCTCAAGATGTTTTAAAAGATAAAATTATAAAACAATAAATACAAAATACAATTACGTAAGTAAAACAGCAGCATAAACATTTCTTAAAATAACACCAACAGTAAAGTTCAGCATTCATTCATTAAAAAGCAGACGGGAACATCCAGGTTTTTAAGGCCCATTTAAAAGTCAAGGAGATCCAGCTTCCCAGGTCAATCTTAGGGCTTGGGCAGGTTCATCCAGGTTCAGCAATCCTTCAAATAACCTGGTCCTAAAACATTTAGGGTTTTTTTTAAAGATGATCACCAGCACTTTAAATTGGGCATGGAAATACACTGGCAAACAGTGCAGCTGGTCATCATCATCAGGCGATCACTCGTGACCGAGTAAGATTGTCTTCTGGGATAAAAGCAGGAAATACAGGCCTGTGGCTTATGCTGGCTCAGCTTGTCTGAGTGTGGAAAGCTAAGCAGGGTCAAGCCTGGTTATTACTTGGATGGGAGACCCCTCCTCTAGTTCCCTGCATTGAGCAGGGGGTTGGACTCGATAGCCTTGTAGGCTCCTTCCAACTCTATGATCTATGAAATCTAATTCTAAAGAAGATTGTGTAGACTCTAGCGATGGGTCCGTAAGTGACTGTGGAGGCCAATTCTAGATCCACACAGCTTCCCACAGTGAGGACACGGGTTACCAGATGGAAGATGGTCCTGTAAAGGATTCATTTGACGTGCTTTTCGCTTAGCACGTTTCTCCCTTTCACCTTGCACTCGGGCTTCTTCAAAGTCCATGGAACCTTTGTGAAAGGCCAACCTCCATTTAGATCGTTCATGGGCCAGAGCTTCCCAGTTTTCGATGTTTATATTTATATTTATATTTATTAAAAAAAACTGCAGCTGGTACAGAATTGGTGTTATATGCTCTGACCACCTAGCCTCCACAAGTACCTGGATGGCTGCATTCTGCACCAGCTGAAGCTTCTGAACTGTCTTTAAAGGCAACCCCACATAGAGTAGGTCTAGTCTGGATGTAACCACAGCATGAATGACTGTAGATGTAGCTGTAGATGTATCTGTATCTACAAATAGGGATGTAGCTGGTGAATCAGCCAAAGCTGATACAATGCACTCCTGGTAACCAAAGCCACCTGCACTTCCATAGATAGCACTGAGCCCAGGAGAACCCCCAAGTTGTACACTTGGTCCTTCAGGGAGAGTACAACACCATCCAACACTGCACTTATCTAGATTAAGCCTCAGCTTGCTGGCCCTCATCTATCCCAAAACTACCCCGAGAGACACCTGTTCAGGTTTCCACAGCCTCCCTGGAACTAGCTGAAGGAAAGAGGTAGATCTGTATGTGTACACGCACGCACACACACACACACACACACACACACACGGCAGTAAGCACCATTGAATATGGTGGGACTTACAAGTAAAAAAGCATAGGATTTCACTGTAATTCTGTATGTGGGAAGGACAATTTTTTGGGCAGTCTGCTGCTTAATCAGGGATACTGAAACTGCAATCCTGTGCCTAATTACCTGGGAGTAAGCCTATTTGAACTCAGTGAGACTTACTTCTGAATAGACATGTACAGGATTGTGCTACGAATCATACAAACACAAAAAACTATCCAACCTACACACAATATGAGCGATATCTGGTCTGGTGTAGTTTCTGACCATTTTTGTTTCCAGGTTTTATAGATTATGTTTATTATGATTCCCTCAATTTTAATGTTAGCAAACATGTTATCCATCAAAAGGCAAAATAATGTCTGGAAGTCTTTGATGAAGCATGTGTCTACTAGGAGTTGTCTACATTGATTCCAAGGGATGAAAAGGGTCAAAGAAAAGGGAAAGAAAAGTAGCTTGTCTTTGAAGTAAAAATGCAACCAAGAGGATTTTTGTTTATGAATAATAAGAATTTTAGGGAGGAATACTTTTTAAATTACAAAAGGGATAGTGAATGCTGACACAAGACAAATCCTAAAGAAATCAGTGGGTGTAAGCAACACATTTTTCATGCAAATAATGACAAGCGCACAAAACTTGTGGCCTTTTAACACATTAATCAAATGTCTCTCCTTTCAAATGACTTTCACTTCAAAGAGTATGGAGTAATTAGATCCTTTATAAATCCTGAAAACGAGTCTGTCTCAGCAACTTTGTGTTTCATTAAATCTAAATTAATAACATTACTATCAGTTGATACAGTTTTTAATCAGCATTTAACTTACAGCATCATTTAAATTGCTAAATGTCAGAACATTTTTAAATCTTCTTCATGACATTAGAGCCAGGTAATGGCTACCGAGAAGACTCTCTCTTGCGTCCCCACGAAATGTGCCTCTGATGGCGATGGCTCCAAGAGAAGGGCCTCCCCAAAAGATCTTAAAACCCAGGAAGGCTCGTATGGAAGACAGTGATCTTTCAGGTAGTCTGTTCCCAAGTCATATAGGGCATTATAAGTCATAACCAGTACTTTTAACTGTGCCCAGAAACAAACCAGAAGCCAGTGAAGCTGTACAATACAAAGTACTGTCATAGAATCAAGTTCTCTTTCATTTTCAGCTCTCTGATTCTTATTTCACCTAGAATACATTGCACTGGTCAACTAGTTTTATCACCTTATGCTCACATTTGAGTATTATGTATTTCAGGCTTTTTTAAAACATAAGTTGTTTTTTCCCCAGTAAATGCTATTCATTACCAATGGCATCATGGCCAATAATTTTACTAGGATCATAGGCTATTAAAAAATAGTACCTAGTTTAATCCCTCATGATGATGCAGACCACCCCATTTAAAGACCTTTGTATTTGGAAGGAACTGTGCTGGCAGATGAAGACTGGGTTTTTTTACAACAGGAATGTTACCTCAATAGAGAGATGATCAACCACTGATCAGTGTCAGATAACAGGCTAAATGAGGAAAAAAATTAGTGCATAATATGTAGAAGATAGACCAGACCTCAGCCTTTATGAAAATTTTTATCCATAAGTGAAAGCTAAAATAACATTTTTATTTATTTATTTAAATAACATTTTCCCCCCACACATGATTTACAGATTTTTCCCCATGAAGGCCTATCTGCCCATTAAGATCTGCCAGTGGGGCCCTGCTTATGTTCTTCCATTATGAAAGTTTAGACTAGCAGCGATCCAGCACATGATCTTTTCAGTGGGAGCCCCAGTATTCTCCCAAATTCTTTATTTCATAGATCTCATAGATCATAGAGTTGGAAGGAGCCTACAAGGCCATCGAGTCCAACCCCCTTCCCAAAGACTTTTAGACTCAATTTTTATAACTCTCCCTAGGCATTTAACAGGAACATTCCCTGTATCTCACCTCCCTTTAATTTTTGCTGTATTTGCATTTATTTTTAAACCTGTAGATATGAGCTGCTTTATCATTGGTTTAATTACTCTTTACATATTTATGTAAATACTACTTTGAATGCCTTGGTAAATAGGCAGGTTACAAATGGTTTAGATAAATAAGTAAAGCCTGGTTACCCATGCACTCATCTCTTTCTTAAATGTTTCTTATTTCTCATTAGTGTAGCTGAACTTACACAGAGTTGAATAGATGCAGATAGAATGCTTCAGATGTGGAGCTTTTTTTAAAAAAAAAAATTATTTACTTTTCAAAACAAAATATAACAAAATACAAGAATAACACAAAAATATAACGTAAACTACATACAATAAATCATAAAGTGCACCCCCCCCAAGGGACCACATTATATACTTCCATCCCCTTGATCAAATGAATTCCAAATTCCAAAAATATAACATATCCTGACAAGGCATGCTCCCCTTCCCCTTTATTAATACATAGTCTAATAATTGATTCCATATATCCATAAAGTTATTCTTCTTTAATTGTCCTTTTTTGCATTTGATACTACAAGTTAGTTTATCGTTTAGGGCTATATCCCAAACTTCCTTATACCAGTCCGTTATTAGGAAAACATGTTGTTCTTTCCATTTTCTCGCTAAAAATTAGCCTAGCCGCAGTTAACAAGTTTACAATTAATTCCTTCGTATTTTGGTCGCAAATAAGTTTCTCCGTTATTGATAACAAAGCTAGTTTTGGACAGACCTCTAAGTTAACACCAATAATTTCCGATATTTCTGTAAAAACCTCTCGCCAAAAAACCAGTACATTTTTACAACTCCACCACATATGAGCATATGTCCCCTTTTCCTGACATCCTCTCCAACAAAATGCAGAACAATTATTATCTATTCTATTTAATCTTACTGGAGTTAAGTACCATCTCCAAATTAGTTTATAGAAGTTCTCCTTTATCCTAGTTGACATCACTTTCACAATCCGTCTATCCCATATGTTGTTCCAACCCACCTTCGAGGTCATCTCTTCAAATTCATTATCCCATACTGCCCTTTAGCTGGTCATCTTGTTCTTCTGCTTTTTGAATCAATCTATATAAATCCCTTGTTATACTTCTTGTTCATGCATTGCCTTGTAGACCATCTCTAGACGTAACAATCTCTTCAAATTTAGTTAAATCTCTCTCATACTCAGTTTTCCTTTTCCACTTCTTCGACCACTGTTCTAACTGTAATAAATTTAACCATGACAGTCTTCTTCTCCCAACAATTTCCATTATTTGGTCTCTAGTCCCCATCTTTTCCACCCAATCGGATAATCTAATAACCCTTTCTTCTCTTAGTTTACCCTCCAAATCCAATCTTAAATTTTCGGGGAAATCCTTTAGAGCCACCACCGGAGTTAATGGAGAAATCCCTGGTATAACAGATGTGGAGCTTTATGTCTCCACCCATATGTAAGTATCTTGTGATGATCTTTGGTTCCTACCACAATTATTTCCATGTGCCAATCCTCTACAGTATTTGCAAGATCCATAAATTCGTCTTATAGCATTGTTATTAAATACTGGAAGGCCTCAGATCTGTCAGTGCTTTTCCTTTCTATATCTATATAATTAGGTATTTAAGGGTGTCATCCAATATGGCTGCCGGTAACCCTCCGAACTCGGAGGATTACAGGCAACCAATGGAAGGCGGGAGAAACGTGGAGGCTAGGATTGCCTCCGCACTCCCCTTGCCCTCCAGAACATTTAGACAGCCAATTTTGGCAGTCGAATTGTTTTTCCCCTCCTCGCAAAGAGAGGCTGAGGCACCACCGGGACTCTTCTGAAGATGGCAATACCTCGCTCCACTATTCTCTGCCCCCCATAACACCCCCCCGGCCGGCTCTGAAGATGGTCTTCATCTTGGGAACTGTGCCCGTTGTGAGGGCGGGGGGGGGGCTCTGAGGTCAAAGTCCCAGTTCCAATCTCAGAAGGCATTTCTGAGGTTGGAGCTGGGCCTCTGACCTATCCTATGCGCCCCCCCGACAATGTCAGGAGGTCATAGGATTGCACCCTAAGAGAATTGTCCTCTTTAAAATCTGCTCTATTCCTGGGGTGGGGGGAGTGAGGTATTTTGTTACATTTTACATTAACTTTGATTTACTCACATCAGTATTACAGGAGCGGTATCGTTTCCTTTCTCCAAGACAATATTTTCCTCCACCTGAAGGTCTGGAAAAAATAGTATACATTTTATGAATATGTGCAGGGGAAGTAACGATGAAAAATACACACACTGGAGTGCATTTTTTACAGTTATTTCACAATTCAGATTGATGATACTGTTTATTTTTAAAACTTCAGATTTAACCCAACTGGCATTTACATTATTTATAAAATTAGATTCTGTAGAAAATTAAGTTAAAATACAATCTCCTCTTTATTTTTGTTTTCATGCCAACTAAAATCAGAAAAAATAATGTGGAAACACTGCATATTATTCTAATGTACTAAATTAATTCTAGACATCTGTATGCTGGATCAGTGAAAACGTGCAACACTGACAGCATTATAGATTGCAACGCTGAATTAGTGCAAGACATTACTCCTAGACCTAAGTTTTGCTGGTACAGAATGTTTTAGCATCAGTCTAAGATTAAACAAAATTAAGGAAATACTACTTTTCTATTATTAAGGTCAAGCTGCTACTCTCTAGTACTTGAATGCCTGCTTCTGATTTCAATACTATGACTGTAAATCTGGGGGGGAAATACATTAACATCAGTGATGTTTCTTTGGATTTATAGTGGAACTGATCTGGGGGAGACACACTGAGAGCTGCCAGTTTTAAGGGTCCTATGTATTTACAACTTAAGTTGATGGAACAATTTACTTGTCTTTGCTAACTGAAAAAACTAAAGCCGGGAAATGGCTGGTATTTAACTGAAATTAGTTTATTCTATTTCATTTAAACAATGCATTGGAGTTGCTGCAGATAGCTAAAAACAGGGTCAGTTAAAAATTATTTTTTGAAATGTTCAGTTTTATACTCAAATATGTAATACTGGTCAGGTTCCAGAGTACTGTGCAACTAGTTCTGAACACTCCAAGGAGCTTTGTACTTATGTCTTTTGAACAGCAGCACCCAAATCTGAATGGCAAATTACTTTTGAACCTGAGGAGAGTTTCAAGAATAGTTTGTGATACTACATTACGGCATCCTGTTCAAAAACCTCACTGGGCAAGTTCAAGTCTTTGAGTGTGTTTATGGTAGGGGGTTTTTCCCTTTCAATTTTGGCCACTGTATTTCTTTCTTTTCTTTACTTTTTTAAATCAGAAGCTAATGCCACTTGAATAATTCACTGTGCAATCCTATACATGAGTACTCAGAACAGAAGTAAGCCCGTCTGAGTTCAATGGGACAGTTCTCCCAGGTAAGCCCCATAAGACTTGAATCATGTATTAACAAAATGAAAGATGCATTTATATTTTTAAAACATTTATTATAATGAGAGTTTGCAAAATTCAATACTTTTCAAAATGATATTTAAAGAGAATCTAGGCACAATGACATGACCAGTGATGGGATAGCTATAACATTCTAGAGTTAAATAGGATGAAAGTATAATGTAGACTAGCCTCTTGTCCTAAGCCAGAATTCACACATTTCTTATTTAATGTATTGTTATAATATAACTTTCTGTGACTTCTGGTCACAAAATCAGGTTATCACATGGTGGTTATAATATCTTCTGATAAACATAGTTTAATAAAACCATGTAATATGCAAATTGAGTAACATTATTGCCACTCAATAATGATTTTATTTTAATATTATTGAAGGGTCCAGTATAATCAACATGATCCAGCCAAATTAAACACTTTAAGGCCCTGTTCATTTTAATGAAGGGAGAGTTAAGCAGATGGGACATAAAAGTGCTCACCTGTAGCTGAATGTTAAATTAAATTGGTTCAGATCCAAACGGTCAGAAAGTGAGTATGCATAGTAGCTTTCTTGTTTTCTTCTATGTGAAGGTGAACATTGGTACAGATGATGGGAAATGTCTACACTGCCTTGCAGAAGTATTCAACCCCCCCTTTGACTTTTCCACATTTTGTTGTGTTACAACCTGGAATTGAAATGGATTTAATTGGCATTGTTACCACTTGATGTACACAAGATATTCAACACTGTGAAGGTGTAAAATATTTTTATTGTGGCACATAAGTTAAGCAAACATAAACAAACTGGCACTTGATGGTTGCATAAGTATTCACCCCCTTTGTTGTGACATGCCTAAATAAGCTCTGGTGCAACCCAGCCTCCAGAAGTCACATACTGTAAGTAGTTGAATGGAGTCCACCTGTGTGCAATTCCAGTGCCACATGATCTCAGATTAAATGCACCTGTTTCTGGGAGGCCCCAGCGTTTGTCGGAGAGCATGTCTAAACATCTAAGCATATCATTAAGACCCAGGAGCTATCAAAACAACTCCAGGATAAAGTTGTGCGGAAGCACAAATAAGGGTTGGGTTATTGAAAAAAAAATTAGCCCAAAGTATAAACATACCCTGGAGCACCGTTAAATCCATTATTACAAAATAGAAAGAATATGGTTCAACTGTGACTATGCCTAGAGAAGGCCGTCCACCAAAACTCAGTGACTGAGTAAGGAGGGCATTAGTCAGAGAAGCAACCAAGAGGCCAGTGGTAACTCTGAAGGAGCTGGGGAGATCCACTGCTGAGACAGGAGAAACCGTCCATAGGACAACTATCACCCGGACACTCCACAAAGCTGGGCTTTATGGAAGAGTGGCAAGAAGAAAGCCATTGCTGAAACAAACTGATATCAAACCTGTTTGGAGTTTGCAAAAAGGCATGTGGGAGATACAGCAAACATGTGGGAAATGGTTCTCTGGTCTGGTGAGACCAAAATGGAACTTTTTGGCCTTGCTGCAGAATGCTATGTGTGGCCCAAAGCCAACAGTGCTCATTGTCCTGAGAACACCATCCTGATGGTGAAGAATGGTAGTGGCAGCATCATGTTGTGAGGATGCTTATCCTCAGCAGGGACTGGGAAACTGGTCAGGACTGAGCGCGAGATGGATGGAGCCAAATACAGGGCAATTCTAGAGGAAAACCTGTTTCAGTCTGCAAGGAACCTGGGACTGGGGCAGAGGTTTACCTTCCAGCAGGACAATGACCCTAAACACACAGCCAAAGTAACACTGGAGTGGTTTAAAAACAAGAACCTGAAAGTCTTAGAATGGCACAGTCAAAGCCTCAATCCGATTGAGAATCTGTGGCAAGACTTGAAAGTTGCTGTTTACCAACAGTCCCCATCCAATCTGACAGAGCTGGAGAACTTTTACCAGGAAGAAAGGACAAACATTGCACGATCCAGATGCTCAAAGCTGATAGAGACTTTCAGGCCTGTGGCTTATGCTGGCTCAGCTTGTCTGAGTGTGGAAAGCTAAGCAGGGTCAAGCCTGGTTATTACTTGGATGGGAGACCCCTCCTCTAGTTTCCTGCATTGAGCAGGGGCTCGATAGCCTTGTAGGCTCCTTCTAACTCTATGATCTGTGAAATCTGTGAATCGTAGCTGTAATTGCTGGCAAGGGTGCTTCTACCAAGTATTAACTCAGAGGGGTGAATACTTATCCAGTTATTCCAGCTGTTCACAGCAGGAGTTTGAAAGCTTCTTTCAGCTTACATGGCAGTCACCAGTTGTGGTTTTCATTTCATACTCTCCAGTTGTGTCAGAGGTTGGAAGTTTGTTGCTTTCTTGCTTCTATCCCTAGCAATGCACAATCTTTCTGGAGGCCCTTCATTAATTCCAGCAATTCCTGTTTTTCAAGCTCTGCCTGTTCCAGCTCTTGACGATGCTGCCTTTCTGTTCTCACCAGGGTTCGTATGTCAGACATCATCCTGGACATCTGACTCTTCAGCTCTTCAATTTCGTTTTGTAATAGCGACTCCTTTTGCACCATATGTCTCCTTTGAGAATCTAAGTGAGAGTCCATCTCATGTTTTGCCTTTTCCATTTGATAGATCATCTCTGACCTGAGCAGTTCTGGTTCCGTTCTCAACTCTGCCACGCAGTTGTGCTGTGCATTGTCAGCACTGAGAATGGCATACCCACAACCATTGGGACATTCACGGCTTTGATACGCGCACACTGCCAAGTGGCTGTCTAAGTTACACCGTTCAACCTGAGCTGGGCAACCAGTGTTTGAGCAGGGAATCCGGCTGTATCCACACTCGCGGTCGTGCTGGTCAATGGATTCCAGTGAACACACCATTTCACAGCCGCACCCTCTGTTTCTGCAGTGAAGCTGGAGCTGATTAAGGTCGTTCCTCATATATCTGTAAAGTGGTCGGACAGACAGATCAAGTGGCTGACGATCCTCTGGGCAGTTACTGTGATGAACAAGCCATCTGTGTATACAGGAAGTGCAGAAAGCGTGTTCAAAAGGAGCCTACAGAGGATCTTCTAGCACATCTCAGCAGATACAGCACAGCAGTCCTTCATTAACATACACAATGAAGTGCTCAATATCATAACCCATGGTTTTCTCGAAGTCCCCAAAATTTTTCAAGTGCTGCTCGAAACAAATTTCTTCCGCTATCTTGTGAGTATCGGGTGAATACTTATGCAATCAACAAGTGCCAGTTTGGTTTTGTTTACTTAACTTTTTTGCCACAATAAAAATATTTTGCTCCTTCACAGTGTTGAGTATCTTGTGTACAGCAAGTGGTAACAATGCCAATTAAATCAATTTCAATTCCAGGTAGTAACACAACAAAATGTGGAAAAGTTAAAGGGGAGTGAATATTTCTGCAAGGCACTGTATGCACACCTAGAGTTGTTTTCTTCCCATAGAAGAGAAAATAAAGTCCTCTTGCTGGATTGCAGCCTAATTAATTTGATCATTGTGTTCTTAAATGTACAGAAGTATACTGTTATGTATGAAAACAATGATTTAAGGTATGCATTAACACATATTTTACAGATCCCAATGGCTCTTAATGCTGGTGTTGAGGAGGAGAAATAACATTTCTGATATTAGCAGCAGATGCTGAATGGATCCGAAAACAAATTACCCCAATATGCATTCACTGAAACCAGTGAGACTACTCTGAATGCTGAGTGTCCAAGGGTTTTACAGCAGTGAAGATTAGAAAGGAATGTCCAGTCCTATAAAGTTCAGCAATAAGTTGAAGGGTAGACTGCCTTGCAAAGCCATGCCATAAAAAAGCAGAGCTTCAAGCTCCCCAAAGCATACAGGAGGATTTAGCAGCCAGCTCCCATTGAAAGGATTTATGTAAGAGCTTTACAGGGACAACATTGCATTAGAGGACTAATGCAAGGAATATAAAGAGTAGGAGTATGAAAGTGTAATTGGTTATTACTGGACATTAACAAGGCAAAATTGATGGATAAATATAAATGTCCCAGCACATAATTATAGTTGATATTACAAAGTTGGAGTGAAGAACTTGAATGTAGAACAGAACTGCTGTATCACAAAAAACCTGATGAATTGCCACTTGATATTGTATCTTCAAGGGCTCCTAGAGACTGATATCACTCTCTTGCAGAATGCAGAAAAACACTGCCTACAATTTGTAAAAGACAGTTTGTTTCAAGGTATTCAAAAATTACTCTTGGTAATGTTAAGAATTGCAGCCCTTGGGGTTAAGAGGTTTTCAGGACACACAGATTTTACTTTGCCCTTCAATTCTGCCTATATGTGGACAAATCCAAAGGGAGAAAATATTGGGGAACAGGAAAAAAGAGCAGGTTGTTGGGTAGGATGGAGGTTTGGGCATGGAAGATTAATAGTATATCAAACAGTGGATCTGGGACTACAGTGTAGTGAGGACATATGGTGGAAGGAGGAAAGAGCTCCTCTCTAGAACCAGGGATAAAGTAGCATTGAATAGCCTATGCCACAAATACTCTTGTAGTGAAGTTACTTTGCTGTCATCAGTGTTCCCTCAATATTTTCATTTTTCCCTTCCCTCTTCAAACTGATATCTGAAGTAAAATATGTTGTTTATTTATAATGTAATATTTGCATCCCATCCTCTAAGAAGCTCAGTAGCATAGGTTGGCTCCCACCCAGGTACTGGCCAAAGATGGAACTATATTGTGCTCCTCTAGAACATTCTCTAGGGGAATGATCAGTATTGCAAAGATAAGAAGGCACTAAGGGTTTGCCAAGATTCCATCCTGAATTATCTTCGGGTTGCTTTGCCTTCATTCCTTGTCATTTTTGGTGCTGGTACAATGGCTGCTTCACTCTCCTCTTCCAAATGTAGAAGGTTGCAAAACCTGGATCCCATGGAGTTCTGAGGTGCATCTGCACCTTCTATTGCAACCATCCAAAACAGGAAAAAGGGTTGTAAAGTAGAGTGACACATGACAAGTCAGCACCAGCATGGGACCTATAAATGCAACCAAGGTATTGGTCAGATCCTAAGGGTTAGCCAACAAAAGCATGCAAGCAGGCTGGGCTGGACAACGTACAAACATTCTGGTGATACAGAAGAAAGGCTACCCAGATACAGTGTTTCCTTTCTTCTTTAAGATTATTCCTCCTAACTATTATTCTGTTGTCAAGAAATTTAAAAGTCCTTTTTTTTCCCTATTCATTTTTCCTGATTGGATCTTAACACTAGGGGATTTCTACCTTCAGAATTTTTCTCTGTTTGGGGGCTGTGCCACTTCCTCATCTGGGACAAGTAGCTATTGCTGTTATTTTGGTTTATGACAACGTCATATGTACTCATATGGAGAAATGTACTATGAGTTAACTTGTCATGGAAATGACTATTTCATTATTGCAGTACTTCCCCAGTCATTGCAATCACAGGAATTTACATTGGCTGTATCTGTGACCAGTTCATAAAATATGTTTCTCCACATGATTTCAGACCTGGGAATGGTTGGAAAAGTGTGTGTGTGTGTGTGTGTGTGTGCGCGCGCGCGCACATGCGCATATGGAGGAAGTATTATACTAAGTGGATCTAAGAGTGAATTGGTTTCATGCTATTCTTTGGCTCCAGCTTTTGAGGGAGCAAAGAAAAGCTGGGGAGGAAGCTTATAAGTGAAAGGGCACGAAGAAGCAGTGAGCAGATGCAAACACAGGTTGTCTGGGGAACAGCAAAGGAGTAGAAACTGTATGAGAAGCAAGGAGATATGAAGATTGCAAGTTAAGAACACAATGATGTGAAAGACTTCAAGACACTTAAGACTCCAGACAGTCTGTTGGCTGTAAGGAGGCAACCCCCACTTAGAGGCCAGTTGCTGAGCTCGCACAGCTCCATCCATGCCAGTAAAAGGCTGCTGAGAGTCCCTTCAGATGATATAGTCTATCAGCCTCATAACAATGTTGCATACTGTTTTGTTACAATAATAATTAGTTTTCCAAAGTATGTGCATATTTATGACTAATAACTCAGGTAGTGAGCATTTCTTTGCTACCTTCATGCTTTTCCTACACAAAAGTGTTTTATATGTAAGAAATGTATAACAGCTAAAATGGGCTCCAAGGTGGCTGCAATGTCCAACATCTACTTTGGAGCAGCTGTTATCTGATATTTATCGTAACTAGACAGGAAGAAGGGAACCCTAATCTTTGAAGCAAGGGAGAATGAGCCTGTTTACGATGTCAGATTTAGAGAAAGGCAGCAGTCTTTACAATGGATTTGCGTTATTCGCTCTTCAGCACAAGACTTCACAGTTCAAACAAATCAACAACTGGGGGAGGGGTCATACAAGCATGTATGGATCTGTGCAGAGCTCTTGTCAAGAGAATGCTGCAGTGCAAGCTTGCACCCCCTAACACCATCCTTAGATAGCATGTAAATAACCTAACAGGTTGGAACTGTGACACCGGAATAGATGTAACAATATTATTTGAGCTCTTAACAATAACAAGATAATAATGTAATTAAGAACAATGAGGACAAAATATTTCCCTATAAATTAATGGTGACACAATAAGGAGCTGTCTGGAACAGTGGCAGTGTAATCCTATATATATATATATATATATATATATATACTCAGAAGTAAGTCCCACTGAGCGCAATGAAGCTTACTCCCAGATAAGGGAGGATAGGATTGCAAAGAAAGAAAGAAATTTGCAGTTCACATGGGCAGTAAGGATTTACACAGCTGAACAGACAATGCTGTTAGAAAAGGGGAAAAGCAGTTTGAGAACATTTTAGTTGTTATATGTTATGTGAAAGTAATCTATAGAAGGTATCATTGTCTTATAGGGACAAATAATTAAAAACCATAAGATTTGGTTGGTATGTTAATACATTTGCAAAACTAATTATTTTGTATATGAACCACAGAAACATATTTTAGATGATTGATAGATTGGTTTACATAAATGGAGTTGTGAAAAGGAGAAATTATATCTGCCAAGTATTAAATATACAATCTATATTTATAGTATATGTTTAACGCAGATATTTAAAAATGTGAAAGTATGTTGAGTAAGCTTCTCCTGGATAGCTGATCCTGTCTGCTATTTTAAAGACAAGTATTGGCACAGTACTGAACGTTTTTACAGATAACATGTGAAACCACACTTTGAAACATTTCCAAATATGCCTTTTTTGCTGGCTCTGGCTTACTTTAGCTACTTACGCTGGACTGTCACAGTGTCTTATGGATGATGAGACTCCTCCCCCGCAGGTCCTGCTGCACTCTCCCCATATTGACCAGGGACCCCAACCCCCATCTATGCTCTGGGGCCAAGTGCCAAAAGGTACGCACTCTCCCTGATAACACCACTGAAAAGATTTCATAGAAAACACAGTATTAGCTTTCAACTGATAGAGTTATCAGGACAGAAAAATATATGGGTCAGGCATTGACCAATTATAGGCATCAGCATTCCTTTTATAGATAACATACAGATGTTTCACTTTCTTTAGCCATGTTTAGTCAACATTAACGGCAAATGCTATTTGTCATTTATCTTAGCTAAGCCTGAGTTATAAATCCCTAACACACATAAAAGTTTAACAAGACAGCATTTTTCTTTTCATACACAACCTTACCATCTCTCATTAATATAAATTGCAACTCACTGAAAATCTTCTTTAGACATTAGAAGTAATTTTAAGAGAGTTTAAGAAGAAGAAAAAAAACCCTGCTCACCTATACTTGGACTAATGGTTTAACAGCACAACATGGAAAATTCTCCAGTTAGGAATTTTTATGAGGGTTATTGCTTTTCCTTTAAAAAACACTAGAGCATGGATGGTGTTACAATGGAGGAGGAATTTGAAGCAGTATTTCATCTACATACTGCAGACATAATAAAAGTAATGCCAAGGCACTAGAAACAAACAAAAAAAATATCTTAACACTCACTGACTAGCTAGTCATTCAGAGACATAATGAGCATATGGACTGAAATTTTAAAACAGACAAACAGCTAAGCCTTAAACCTGGCAATATTTTTTTATGGTGGGGCATCAGGTTAGTAAGAGACAAATAACTATATTAAATAAATAACTTGAGCTGGAATACTTTATTCACATCAGATTAAGCCAAACCTTGCAGTCCTAATTTAAGATCAAATTTGGCTGTCCTGTTTCACTATAGAAAATTGAGAAGAATGCTGCACAAAATGAAACAAACAATTTGTCCTGTCAAAATAACATTCTGACCATACCCAGTAAATACTAAAAAGAAATTTTACCCGACTGTAAGTTGGATCCTGACTTAGATATGCTTGGAGCAGATTCATTGATTTCAATTGGACTTTAGTTCCAGTGATTTCAATGGTTTACTCTACGCATGACTAAGTCTGGATCCACCTCTGTGGTTATGGCACAAAATAACACCACACTATTATTTAATAGGTTGGGGCAGGGGGTTGTCCAAACCAACTTGATACAAGAATCTTGCCCTTAACTGTCTGGGTTCAGAAACAATCCTATGTGTGCCTATTCAAAGTAAGCCACATTGAGTTCAATGGGACTTACTCCCAGGAAAGTGTGTGCATGATTGCAGCCTAAGTTAGTTGAACGAAGTTATTCATGACTTAACTTAAATACCATCGATTTCAATGGAAACTAAGTTTAACTAACTTAGGCTATAATCCTAAACACACTTATTAGGAAGTAAGACCTATTGGTACAATGGGATTGTGAGTAAACATGCATAGGATTGCGCTGTTAGTCTGGATCCAACTCAAAGTCATTAACAGAAGTTGCAAATGACATTGAAAGGAATATTGCTTACCCATGTCTTAAGCAATATAATTTATATTAAAGGGGGGGGGCACAGTAGCATCCAGGCTTCAGGTATTAGTGTGTGCCTGAGAAGAAGCTATATAATGCAGAACCCTTTAACCACTTCAGTTACTTCACTTTCCAGTTTATAATTCCAGAAACAATTAGAACTCTAAGAAAATGGAAAGGATATTGAGGTAAACTAGTGAAGCTTGTGCCTATCATTATCCATCACACTACCTGAAACTATTTCTAGTACACATTTTTATGGCATGCAGTGAATATCTTTACTTTGGATAATATATTTGGATATAAAACCTCTGGCAATGCTACATGAGGCATAGCATCTGGTATAGAAGTACTGGATATATCTAGACATTGACAAAAGGTTCCCTGTCAAGGTAAACTTGGATGGTCAAGTGCATATCAGTTTGGAAGCGAGACAGGGCCACACAAAAACAAGGCAGTGGTTTCTACATACTTGTGAGACTCCCTACGTATGAAGTATGTAAGTTTAAAAAGGAAAAGGAACAGTTTTTTTTTTTTAAAAAACCCAAACAGTCCTGTGAATATCCATATTGGAAATGGGGGGGAGGGGAATAAAAGAAAATGGAAGGTGAGAGGTGCTGTTGGCTTGCTTGAGTCCATAACAGCTGATAGCAGGGCTGGACAACTTGTGGCTCTCTAGGTGTTGTTAGACTGCACCCGGCATAGCTAATGGTGAGGAATGATGGGAGTTGCAGTAAGGTTAGAGTCAGGAGAAAGTGCACCACATGGTTTAAAAGCTGTCCTCCCCATGCTATACTCCATCCCAGCTATAAAGTATCCAGGTTCAGGGCTGGCAACCAGTTTTGATCCTGAGCCCTTTAGCACTAATAGCACAGTAGGAGGTTTCAGGAGGGTAGGGGGAAAAGTTCATTCCTAAGAGTGCCAAACAGTGCTACAGGGCTCCTGGTCCAGACTAGCGTGACCCCTGAATACTACAATGTTTTATTATGGGCCTCCACTTGTTTTCAATTAAATTTGCAAGTTCCTTAGCTCAGAAGGACAAGCAAGTAGCCCCAGTGCTTAAAAAACACACACACACAAGAATAGTTTGTTTTTCTACTTTGTTGAATTCTTTCTAGTATCTGGAGGCACTTTCTGTGAGTGTGTGTAAACACATGTGATTCTGTGTCCCACTTCATATGGCTGCTTTTAAGAATCCCCTGTCTAGGGTCCAGTAAATGTTCTTAGAACACCCAGGTGCTACAGCATTATTGAAGCTGATCAGCAATCTGGATAGAGACCAACGGAAGCCACATGTAAAAGTAGGACAGACACAATGCCTTAACTGAAAAAATGCCTTGCTTTATCATAATTGATAACCAAATTTTAATTGATCCATCAATTAAAACAAGTATGATGAACCAACTAAAATATTTTAAGTGGTTTAGAGCTCCAAGTTCTAGGTGATGCTAATAAATAAACATCCTGCCTTTTTTTCCCAAGAGAATTAAACTTCAAAATTACATGTTTCCATATCCACTGATTCCAAAACAGATTTTCAATAACTGTAAGTGGATGTCAAGAGCATTGTTACTGGGTCATCCAATAGCACTGAGTATATCTAAGCTTGTGCTTGATTTAACTATCATATTTATAACTGACACACTTTCTCCAGGATAGTATTAAAATACTGGCAGTCCCCTACCCTTAGATACCCTTTAGCATAGTGAAGGGACAGTAACTGCTGGGGTAGTGTAGTTGGCAGCCAGGTCTGTGATAGCAGGCATCTTGAGTAGTTCACACCGTTTGCGGTCTTAAGCCATTCTTCTTCCCAGGTTACCCAGCAAGCTACCTGGGCAGATCCACACAGCCAGCAACATTGGGAGTATCCTTGCTAAACTCATGGAAGCTGTAAGCAATAATGCTGTGGCCTATTCCACCCAGTTCTGTGTGTGTTCTCATCCTCTGTCTCCCTGCAACTCTGCTTCCCACTGCAGGCACAAAAACTCTTGTCATTTTATTCACAAAAGGAAAGTCCATTGATTGCTATTACTTTAAGAGATTAAGGTAGGGGTAGACTTTCAGCTGGGAGTTCTTAATTAACCCAAAATATTCTTCATGAGTCCTGTTAATAAAAGATTGGGAGATAGTGCCCTATACTATAACTAGTAGTTGTTAAAAAGAAATTAAGGGTGCAATCCTATACATGTTTAGACAGAAAAAGTACTACAACCCCCAGCATTCCCCATGCTGGCTGGAGAATGCTGGAAGTTGTAGGACATTTTTCTGTCTAAACATGCATAGGATTGCACCCTAAGTAGCTAGGATAATCTGTTCTCCTAACAGTATTACTTCTATCACATGTTGATATCTGCGCTAGAAAGAGAGGCAGGATGGCCTTCAGCAAAATTGCTACTTCATAGGATTTTCCTAAAACCTGCTGTCAACATGCCCGTTTTTTTGGTAAATCATTATTTATTTATTTATTTATTTAATTTATACCCCACCTTTTTTCCTGAAAGGAACCCAAGGCGGCTTACATAATCCTCCTCCTCCTCTCCATTTTATCCTCACAACAACCCTGTGAGGTAGGTTAGGCTGAGAGTCACCCACTGAGAGCCCAAAGTCACCCAGTGAGTTTCATGGCCGAGCGGAGAACCCGGATCTCCTGAGTCCCAGTCCAACACTCTAACCACTATGCTACACTAATGCTCCAGTGAAGGACCATGATAAAATATAATTATTACATATTTTTGCACATCATTAATACACAGACATTCAAACACACAACAAGCAATGTAAGAAAATGAGGCCTTTGGTCCTTCCATTTGGCAAATGGTTAGTTATTAGACATGTAGCAAGATCAGACTCTTGATTCAAGATTCAGCCAAGATGGCTTCAGCCCTAATCTGGTGCCCCAAACACTGCCACAATGGTAGTTTGAATTGGAATGAAAATACATATGAACTGACCCTTAGAGCAACTCAAAAAGGAACAGTTATGAAAGGCTTTCTACAGCTCTTTCTTTATTAGGGGAAGTATCACTAGTAGACAATAGAATTTCTCCCTCTCACACATACACAGACCCTGAACAGATACATTCTACTCTGCTCAAAGGGTCTCAAGAGTTTTCCCTGTTTTATCCTCACAACAGCTCTGGTGAGGTAGTCTTAAGAATGGCCTAAAGTAAACCAGGGAGCTCACATTTTGGCTGGAAATCTGAATATGGGTCTCCTCAGTTCCAGTCCAACATTTCATCCACTGTACAACACTGTTTCTTATATGAGATACAGTCATGCCTTGGATTGAGAGCATAATTCGTTCCAGAAACGTGCTTGTAATCCAAAACACTCTTATATCAAAACGAAATCCCCCCAAAAAAATTTGTACAGAGATTTTTAATTTAAGCCGTACTATAGTACTTGTATTGCAAGACGTCGCTTGTATATCAAGTTAAAAAAAATTAAATAAATATTTAAAAATTTGCTTGTCTTGCAAAACGCTCTCAAACCAAGTTACTTGCAATCCAAGGTATTACTGTACATTATGTGACATATAATGTGTGAAAATCATCATGTGTGCTGGAAGCATGATATTTAATCGTTTTTCATAGAGAACAAGGAAAGAAAGAGATAATGAAAGACAGCTTCATCACTAACCTGAAGCTTTAAAGGGAAAAAATTGTAGCCCAAAATACTGAATAGAACAAACTACCTGCAACATGGTTAATAAAAGAAACTTCTAAAGACATTAAATATATTTCATTGGCTTAGTTTGATCTGAAAGTACTTAAGAACCTGTTGCATGAAGAATGTTTGGACCATTTAAATCTGGGATAGTGCTCAGGGATTCAAATTCTTATACATTAGCTCAATTGTATATTTTTCTTTAAAGCAGGGGTGGGGTACCTGTGACCCTCCAGATGTTACTGGATTCCAATTTGCATCATCCCCAGCCAGCATGACCAATGTTTAGGGATGAGAGGAGTTGTAGCCCAACAATATCTGGAGGGCTACAGGTTCCCCACACCTGCTTTACAGGGCATAACTGTAATGTAGTTTAAATGATCTAGAGCTATAAAATTGCTTGAAAGTATAAAACCATGGAAACATTCTTTTCTTTTTAAACTTTATTTACTACTTTGAGAATATGAAGTGTATCATTTATAAGCTACTTAGGGCAAGATCCGTCCCCACACGGGTATACCTGAAGCTTCAGATTAGTGATAAAGGTAAAAGCCGAACCATTTAATTAAATGTTTCAGCATATATAATAGTTGCAAATTGTAATTGTATTGTAACTATTTTTAGCTCAAGATCAATGGTCATCAAAGGCTACAATTTCCTCTACTGAATTATAGGCAGAGACTGCTGACCAAAACCACAAGTGCAGTCTCATATCCAGGGCAAAAGTCAGACTGGCATGACTAAATGACTGTATCCAGATGTGCTGGATAATATTTGGTTGATATTATCTGGCTGCACTGGCTGAGAATATCCAGGTCTGCCAGGAGATGTAAATAAACTACCCCTTTAACAACATTCCTCAAAAATGAAAGGTTGGAAACAAGATTGTAACTGATTAGAGAATCCATATTCAACTTTTCTTTTTAGCAGGTTCAAATATTTGAATTAGATAATCTAGCACTTTGCTCTTTGTAAGCAATACACCAAGTATCCCAGCCAACATTAATTTTTATTTTTTTGATGATTTATACCTTGTGTTTTAATCAAATGATCCTTAACGTGGCTTACAAACAACAGGTAATAATATAACACCTCCTCTCCCAAAACTCATACACGCAAACACAACTCAGAAGCCCTTAGTCCTCTGGCTGATGGATGGGGCCAGAGAGTGCTTCCCTTTGGTTCAGCAGCCCTAGGACAACTGGAAGTTGAAGCCTAGTGTTCCTTCTGGAAGGGAGGAGGGAAGCAAAACCCCTGCAGCTGCTCTTTTTCTGCCTGATGGATGGGCCTCCTCATAGATGTTTCTACTTGGGAGGCAGGAATGAAATTTCCCTGGGCCCTTGGTCCCCTGGCAGGTGGTAGAGCCAAGAGTGTGCTTCCTTTCTGCTTTCCAGTCCCAGGGCTACTGGCAGTTTGAGCTGAGTTCATTTCTAGCGGGGAGGACCTGGATCTTCCCTATGTGGGTGGATTAGGCATGTATGGACTTCGTAAAATCCATTCTGTCTGCATTTTGTGGATTTTCAGGTGCCCTTTTTTTCAGTGTCGGCTCATTGATGGAATCAGATGTTGTGCAATTGTGTTCATACGCATTAGCACAGATTTGGACTTCTGAAAATGCGCAAATCCCCCCCCCCCCGGTGTATTTTCGCACTTTAGCCTATGGGGGAAATATGTATTTTTGTGGTTTTTTATTTTTTGTATTTTTCTACAACTAAATTTGCGGAAAATTATGGAAAGTAAGGGGGGGAAAGGTCCACAAGTCTGCAGAATCTGCACAATCTGCTGCAGAATCCATGGGTTGGATTCATAGAAATTTCAACTGATCTGAGTCTGTTGCGGATTTCTCCGACATCCCTAGGTGGACCTACATCACCAGTGGTTACCCACATGCCCTTAACAATATCTTCTACTTCAGGCCTGCAGCACAAGTTTTCAGTGGGTGGGACCAAATTGCCCCCCACCAGGCTCTCTGTGGGCCACATCATGTCTGTGGGTATTGCCACACCCACTCAAGTCATCACCCCATTCATTTTGCCTTTTTCTGGGGTAGGAGAGGTACATAGAAAGGGACTCAGCTGTCACACTCCTCCCAGCACTGGCTGTGTCCCTGGCTTTGGGCAGTGCACACTGTACAAAGCCAGTCTGCTGGTGCTGGGGAAAGCAGCTGCTCCTCCCAGCACCAGCCGAATCCCCCACTGCATCCCTGCTGTTATCTCTGATCTGAGATCAGAGATAACAGCAGGGATTTCACCAAGTGGTGGGGCTTGGATGACAAACACTGCCCCCTGGAGGAACCTCTGTGGGTTGGAGGTTCCACATCCTTGTTCTACCTCAGGGCTCTCCAACCTTGGGTCCCCAAATGTTGCTGGCCTACAGCTCCCAGCATACCCTGGCTAATGGCAAGGGATTCTGGGAGCTGTAGTCCAGCAACATCTGGGGACCCAAGGTTGGAGAGCCCTGTAATCTACCTCAACAGGCAAAACTGATTCAAATTTAACTAACCCAAAGAAAAGGGGCAAGAATGATCTGTAATATGACTGTGCTGAAATTAACTGTCCCTAAGATAAACAACATATAAGTAATTCTGGCTGTAAAGTAAATGACAACCTTTCACAGCAGGTACAGCATGACTCAGTCTAGAAGGAACAACAGGCAGATTAATATGGGCTTTCACCAATCAGAATAACTCAACGAGAAGGCAATATGGAGGTCCAATAGCAGCAGAGAAAAAAAGATTTCTTCACTTCTGCCACCATTGCAGTTCATTTTATTTTTTTTAAAGTGCTACAACTGATCTGTTTCAGCATGAGTCAGTCATCACTTGTACTTTAGTTTGTCTTCCAGTCTGGTGTGTTCACTTCAGGTCCTGTATGAGAATTGGATGCATGGAAGCAGCTATGTTAATTACCAGGGTTATCCTGCTATTCTACAGTTGAATCAGCAGAGAGAGCAGCTGTCAAGGTCAGTCTCAATATCCCTGGGAAAGTACTAGCATTCTTTTGGCTAGAAGTTGCTCTACAAATCAAACTAATTAATAATAATAAAAATTGGGCTCATGAAGACTCTTCCGTCTTAGTATAGATTCACAAAATCAGTTCATGTAATTATTATCACATCATAAGTTTATCACATCTGACCTTGACTTTGTCCATGACACCTGGCATATTTTACTAGTTTCAAAGCAGGCAGCCTATTAAGCAATAGTTGCAATCATATGACATACAGGCCTGTGGCTTACGCTGGCTCAGCTTGTCTGAGCGTGGAAAGCTAAGCAGGGTCAAGCCTGGTTATTACTTGGATGGGAGACCCCAACTCTATGATCTATGAAATCTATGAAATATGCAAAATATAATTGTGTGAATCTACTCTTGACCACTGCTTTCAGCAATAGTTTAAATCATCTTTATGGATAGCATGCTAGTGCATTTACATTTTCCATTCTTCAAAGAACCATCAGCCAGGAAATGAGGGGAATATTAGGAGGAAGCAAAACAGCTGGGATGCAAAGAATAAACAAAATGCTGTCAGAAAAGATCAAAAAGCAAATAGAAGAGCAGGTGACTGATGCAAGCTGGGAGAAATCTTGGCTGCCAGAAAATCAGTTCAGTGAGTTTCAGACCACCTAAAACTCATTAGTTAACTCTCAGGGTAAAGTAAACAGTTTTCTACTCACAAAGGCTTTAATGATTCAGCACCTTTAGCCTGTAAATGAAAACCTGTAGCTCTACAGATGACACTCTTAAATCAGGGATGTACAGTCCCTTGACATTGCACTAGTGTAAACCAATGCTACTGCAATGTCATAAACACTTGCTAGCGCAAAGGGAAAACACGACCAGTTGCTGAACTTTGGCAGAAAATTGTCACTTTTTCCCTTTGCATTAGCAAGCGTTGGTGCCAACAATGGATACTGTCCCATTTATTTAAGTAGGTAGTTTAAATAGCTAGTCTTAAATCACACATTTTAAAATTAGACTGCATTTTATAAATTTGAATAGGAAACATATTCTTTATGCTTCAAACTGCTGTTCTAAAACAGTTACTTACCTGTGATAGTTGTTCTTCAAGTGGTTTTCTATGTAGCTGTACCTCTGAGACTGGCCCTGCCCAGACCATAGGTAGAACTTTCCAGAAAGCATCAGGCATGAGAAACACAGGAATATAGGAAGCTGCTTTATACTGAGTCAGACCATTGATCCATCTAGCTCATTATTGTTGACACTGATTAGCAGCAGCTATCCAGGGTTTCATGAAGCAATTTGTCCTACCTAGAGATGTCGGGAACTGAACGAGGAACCTTCTGAATGCAAAGCAATGTACTCTACCACTGAGCCAATGTGCTACTCCAGTGGAGGGCAACTTGTGGCCCTCCAAATATTTTGGCCTACAACTTCCATCAGCCCTAGCCAGCATTGCTAATGGTGAGGGATCATGGGAGTTGTAGGCAAAAGCATCTGAAGGGCTGAAAGTTGCCCACCTCTGTACTAGGCCCTTAACTTCACCCACACACTGTAGGTGTCATACAGAAGTAAAACACAGAGCCATCATCTTTACACTCAATTCCTTTCCTGAATACCATAAGGGTAATTATGCAAGAGATAAATAAATGTAGTATGATACCCCAAGTAGTCTCTTATAGAAGAGTAGGTGGACAGGATTTATGGATGAATAGAGAACCATTTGAAGAACAGTTATAGGGTAGCAATGTAATTTTTCTCCTCATGGTCTCTATGCAGTCCAATGGTTGGAAGTTTAAAACACTCACTTATGAGAAACTAAATGTAGCAGACTGTCAGATGCACAAGCTCCATCAAAACTTTTAACTCCTCTGGCTTGGACACTCAAAGGATGCTGTGTAATGAACATGGATGTAATTGCCTAGGTTGCAGCTCTGCAGATGTCCTAAGTGGTAAGGCTTTGTAAATGTGCTCTGGACTTTGTGGAGTATGTCCTTAGAGGACTGGGTAAAATTTGCTTTGGATATCACAGCAACTCTCAGTCATTCTCAGTTTTTCTTAGCAATGACTTGGATACTCTCTCTGCTGATACTGTATCCTCTGCTGATACTGGTTCACTGAATCCTCCATAGGCTACAAAAAGATGGTTCATCATGCAAATGCACATGCTACATTGATGTTGTACATGCTACATAGAAGGCTAAGACTCATTAAAGAGAGTGCAGTATCCTACTTACATTGGTCTTTGGGGGGGGGACTGGCAAGGTACGGAACTGAGAGACCATTTTTAGTTTGAAACTTTACGCTAGTGTGAGGAATATTTTTCCAACAAAAAAACATAGGAAATATGGGTCTATTCTTACAGCTTCTACTTCAGTTCTTTATCTAGTCTGTGACTGCTGCAAGAAGAATAACCTGGCACAAAAGCCAAAATGGATGGCTGGTAGAAAGCAGTTTGAAGGGCTTTCTAATGACAGATGCTAGTACAAGAAGGTGGCTCCACTGAAAAGTTTCTAGATGAAGCACAGGAAATCAGGTGTGTTCCATAAGAAAATAGCATCTGAATATATACTATGGTGTAGTATGCTGAGATAACAGCTCTGACTGTCTTTGTAAAAATCCAAAGTTCTGCTGTTCTTCAGTGAAGGGAAGTATATTACTATTTGCTTCAGAATGGATTGAATGTATGAGGAACCAGAGGGAAATAATCTGTGCCTCTGTGAGTAGCTGGAGTGAGGAGATCAACTATGTTTCTGTTATCCTCAGTATTTTTCCTCATCTTACTTGGAATTGAACAGACCACCCTTAAAAGGGAGATCTTTGGTCTTCTGTCTGCCTTCATCCAGTAAGGCAGAAGATCTAAGCGATGTATACCTCTAAACAGGTTGCAGAGTAGCGAATGCTCCACACAATCCGCTGCATGTTTGTCAGATGAGAAGCTTCCATGTGGAGATATCTGAGCTTTTTATCATTTTCTAAAAGATTTTCAATGAAGATATCAATCTTTCCCCAAAGTAAAAACTGACAGCAGGCCATAAGTACTGGCCTAGGTTATCTTTATAGTCATGGAGACAGATGAATTGGCTTTGCAGCAGACTGTCAAGCTACTCACCATATTTGTTCTGTGGGGATGAATGCAGTTTTTTTAGTAGTATCTACTATCAAGTC
Organism: Shinisaurus crocodilurus; assembly: GCA_021292165.1. Lineage (NCBI taxonomy): Eukaryota > Metazoa > Chordata > Lepidosauria > Squamata > Shinisauridae > Shinisaurus > Shinisaurus crocodilurus. Next base: position 32,496,516 of record CM037877.1, read on the forward strand.
AGGTGGAACAACAAATTCATATTAGCAGCCAAAGTCTTATACATGTTCTTCACTCACTTAGAACAGTCAGTAGCACCAAAGAAAGTATGAGCCAGAATTCAGAATTCCTCCAGGAACTGCAGAGGTAGTTTACAGAATTATGGGAATCAATCTCCATGGTTCCTAATGGCTGGACAATAGCATGCTGTGCCAGTATTGAGCATACACAGTGAGTATATGAAAGCAGAGGAGTATGTTAATACTGTAATATTGGAACACAGGAGGTTCTACATGTCATTGTAGCAGGAACCACAATGTGGCCAAGAAGGGCAAGCAGTCACTGAGTTTCGAAGAGTCAGTTCCATAGAGGTGCTTTAAAAACTACTCCCTCTACATAAGACCTCTAAGGTTCTGGGCTAGATAGATGGATCTTCCTTACTGAATTCAGCAGGAATGCCTGAGCCCTTTGGATCGTTCTCTCCATCTACTTAATATCCAAGTTCTCTGCAGAACAATACAATAAGGAAATTTGGGGCATATGATCTGTCAGTTCCAAGGATGCATGCTTGTACTCTCCCAGCTCTCTTTTTAGTTAGTTCTAAGGAAGAGGCAGTCTTAGGGCATTCAATAATTCTAAATTCAAATGTGAGGCAGGCTCTGTTAGCTACAAAGAATGCTTTGATTTGAAATGCTTAGTATTTCCTTATGTCTAATGTGTCTCACTTGCTTACAGAGTTTGTCAGGACTATGGTGCCTTCAGAGCATATGCAATTTGAGGAAGCTAAAGCCTATAACAGCCTTCCCCAACCTGGTGCCCTCTAGATGTGTTAGTCTACAACTCCCTTCATTCTCAGCCAGCTGGGGATGAAGGGAGTTGTAATCCAACACATCTGGAGGGCACCAGATTGAAGAAGGCTGGCCTAAAACATTCTAAATGGTTCTACCTGTGGCCTGTACAGGCACATTTCCATATATCGGGTGACATAGAGAGACCACAATAAAAATCCTAAGAATCACTAAAAATGATATTTTAAAAATAAATTACTAAGGTATTTTGTTTTGTGGAATCATTTCTATGTTCAGTTATAGAATAAATTGAGCATTTCATTCTGGAACTCTCACACAAACATTTAATAGTTATCTTTTTTCAGTCCTGTGTACATTTTTGGGTCTCACATAGGCTAAAAACAATTGCACGATAACTTGAATTAAGTCATTTGAACTCACCCCTTTTTCAATGTTTCCAGTCTGGCAAAGGGTACCCTCAGCTGCTGGAATACTGTTGGTAACACAGCGGTTACTTTTGCTGAGACACCAAAGCTCTCTACACACTTCCTGGGAAAGAAGGCAGAAGCAAGTTGTTCAGAATAACTGAACAAAATTTATTCAAATGCTCCTTAAAAAAAGACATTTGTCCTGACCATCTCTCTCTCACCCCACACACATCCTGAAATATATTTTTGAAAATTTAATAAGATGGACCAATTCACATCAGCTTCTTTTAAAACCGAGTCACCTTTTTTGTTTTGAATTGCCATATAGTAACATTGTCTGACAGTACACTCCTTTTGGGCCTTGTGCAGAAAGCCCATTGTGGGTAAGTATAGTAGTGATATCAGTTTGTGATAAACTGTGCAGATGCCTGGTTTACCACACAGAAGCCCAAAAAGAGGTTGTGTGAATTGGCCCTGAAACTATCAATATAAACCTTGAGATACTCTTTCTTCCATGGGAACTGAGAAACCAGGCTGGTGGGGACTAGGAGAAGGGCCTTTTCTGTGGCAGCCCCCAATTTATGGAACTCTCTCCCCAGTGACCTCCGCCATGCCCCTTCCTTGATCAGCTTCCGCCGGGCATTAAAAATGTGGCTTTTCAGGCGGGAATATGGGGTGGGTTAGGGTTTTTAAGTTTTGTACTGTTTTTAATTGTGTTTTATACTGTGTGTGTGCGTGTGCGTTCCCCCCCCCTCTTGTATTTTATTGGACTGTACATCGCTCAAAGTGGCCGGATGTCTGGCCAGATGGGCGATTCATAAATATAATAATAAATAAATAAATAAATGCAGATACTTCAGAAGAGCAGGAAACACAGAGTTCTAGAAAATGGAAGTGGCAACAAGATGATCTACCTCCTGGACAGGCAACGAAGGCTTTTTAGTACCTTAAATGTAGACACCACTATTTTTTTTTCTTGGCCAGGCAGAGCCATTCCTACCACTAGAGATAGGGTGGTATCTAATTAATCAGTCCTACCAACAGGTGTCTTCTGTCAGCAGAATGGGGAAGGGAGCTATTCCCCCGCCAGCCCCCTGTATGCCCTCAAAATCTGCTCCAGAGGGTTGATGGAGCTTCTGAAGCAGATTTGAAGGGGGCAGGGTTGCAGTGGGGAGAAAAGGAGAAGAAAGTCCTGTTGAGTGAGTGGCAGCATTAGCTTTCACCCATCCATTTAATTAATTCTATCTCCCAGTCATGGGATCCACTTTTAGATTCAGCAGATGAAGAGTACTTTCCCACTCTCCCTTGGTACAGGTTCCCTCAAGTCACCATACACAAATAATCCCTAATCACAATAGGATAGAATAGCTGGTGCTGGGTCAACCGCAGCTTGGACCCACAGCACTGTGCAAAGAAAGTGAAATATTCCCATTTCATAGCACAGTACTGGGGAGGGGAAAACATTCTGCAGGGTTTGCACCCTGTCAGAATCACTCTTACTGACCTTTGGCTGCAGATTTCCCCAGGAAGCTCAGAAGTACTGCACACTAACAAATCAGAAAGAAATACAGAACTCCCACTGAAGATATTCACTTCCCATTGCGGTTCCAGGCAGTAAACCTATGAAAAAACTACTGTGAAGATCTATTAGCATGATCAGTCATCCTGGAATAACAACTCCACAATTCAATTCAACCTCTGATTTGTTTACACAATCAAAGAGTTGAAAGGGAGTCAACAACATATGACAATATCAGAGGCTCCTGACTAGAGCTGCCACTTTTTCCCCCAGCAGGCCCCTTGTGCCTTTAACACCTATATGACAGGCAAAAATTCAACGGATATTGGTTTTCCCATATGTGAACACAATGATGAGGAAAGTTTATCCTGCTGAATTTTTGCAATCATGCAACTGGTTAACGATACAGTAAGCTTGTCAGGAAAAAAAGTAGTAATCTTGTCTCATCTCTTTCATCCCAGGATAAGTGATCATTTAAACTAGAATTTGGTTTAAATCACTGATAGGTAGAGTTCACAGTTCCACACGTAAACAGTGAATTGTGAATTATTAAAGGTAGTCAGAAAAGATGTGTAGCAAAAACATCTTAGAGTCTTTCTTCATATAGTCAAGTCATGAGTTGTTATTGTCTCAGGATAGTAACTCTGGAGTAATATGAAACTATATGCAGATTGTGTCCTAAATTGTTTTTATCAAAGTAGTGACAAGTAAATACTACCAGCTTAATATTATAGGAACATAATATGCATTGTGCCTATTAAAAGGAATATTATGTTTACTACTGTATTAATTCTTCCTTTCCCACCCAGTTGCACAATATAGGGGGAAATTAGTTTCTTTTTATTTTTCAATTATTATTTTTTTAAAAATAAAAATCAAATTCAGAGCACACTGCTTCTTTCTGTGCCTGCCACATTTATTTGTATTAGAACTGTATTCTACTGGAATGGTATATGATTCCCAGGTGGTTCCTATTCAGAACCAGACCAGAAACAAACTGCCTGACATGGAGCTACATCAGATACTTTTAGTGTATTTTGTGGCATATTCATGACTGAAACATCTTGTAATTGAGAATTTCATGAATTTCTGTTGGAGTTATTTGTTAACTCTCCAACTTTTAGTGTTTGGTTATATAAAAAATAAAAACATAGAGGACAATCCTCTGCATACTTCCATTTAAGTCTTATGTGCACTACTCTGAAAATGAAAGTCCCCTGCCACTTACTCTCACTTCCCCATGCAGAGAGCTGACCCACTGGCATACAGCAGGGGGGTGGGGGACGGGACGGGACAAGGAGCTGGATCACACCTACATTTCCAGATTGCTTTCAGTGGCATAGTATCTTATTTTTACTTTCCCCGTTAACTATCAACATAAATGGTATGTCTACAGCATGCCTGCCATTTTCTTCACACTCTGCAGCTATTATTACTGTGATCAGTGTATGCTATTTGTATTGCATCAAATGCCTATTTCAATTAGCGTCTTTCTCCTGGGTTCTCTTCCACTATTTGGAGTTCCTCCAAAAACAAGTACAAAAGGATGATATTGTGTGCTGACTTTCCACATGTATATTGCATTGCATTATTAATTGCAGTGACCAGGTAGTCTGAGAAGTGATTTCCCCCCCTCTTTGATAGCTCCTCTACACTTTCCCTTGTCTCTGCCCAGATTTCTTTTTCTTTCATACAACCAAACTCCTTGTTTGACTTGAGAGTTTAGCTAAAATTCAGAGCGGTAATGAGCTTCTGCACCATGTAGAGATTCATCCAGATATAGAGGCTCCTTGTATATTTGGGAGCATGAGAATGCAGGGGCACATGCAAAGCCTGGGGTGGAAACCAGCAATGAGACTAGGTATCAGCTGCAGCGTTTCTACCTCCTAGCCTCTCCCTCTGCTTATCCTGTTCTCAGGGCACCATATGGGTGAAATAAATAAGTTCAGTGGCAGGAATCAATGAAATATTCATGTTGCTCTCTGTGTCTGTCAACATGAAATATTGGCTCAGGAAGTGGGAGCAGCTTCTGACATTTGAGATTCCCAGTGAGGATAGTGTGGTTTGGACTGCCAATTAGCTAGTCCAGAGGTTCTCAAAATGTGGTCTTAGGATCACTGGTGGTCCACAAGCTCCATTCAGATGATCTATGGAAAGGTGGAACAGTTGAGAATATCTGTACTTGGCCCTGCACTTGATCATTTTCTGATGACAGAGATGTTTTGACCAGGGCCAGATGATTGAACAGTTTGACAAGCCTGGCATAGGATCTGTGACTTTTATAATACAGCACTGGTGCAGTTTCTTGATTTCTCTCTAAAAAAATCACTAGTTAAAGATACCTGTGGCTTGACCTTGTGCCCTGGTTTTGACAACGAAACCAGCTCTGAAGGGAAAAAATGTTATTAAAATATGAGTTATCTATGTGCTATGATGTGTAGAACACACAAAAAAAAGTTTAAGAGGTTGCTGAAACCCCCAGTAATTTTGAAGCAGTCAGGGGTGGGGGTGGGGGAGTTTGAGAATCACTAAGTTAGTCATCTAGTACAGAGTAATGTGCAATATGCAATAATAAATATTCTTATGCAATTTCATTTGTATGCCTCAGGGTCATTCAATTCAGTAACTTTTTAAAAATTAGGTATCTTCTGATTCAATTTTAATAACATTTTTGGATAGTTTAATATTATTTGTAAGTCTGTTATCTCTGATAATTCAATATCATCTTTAAAAAGAGAGAAATATTTCGAGAATATTGTACTGAAAGCAGGAAAAGCAAAGAAGAAAGCACAAAAAGTCACCTAAGGCTTCAATTCTATACCCACATACTTGGGAGCAAGCTTCATGGAACTCAATGGGATTTACTTCTGAGTAGATGTATAGGATTGCACTGTAAAAGTCTATGATTTTTTAAAACAAAATTATCACTTTCAAGATTATTTCAATAAAGATTTAAAAACATAAATGTTTAAATAGAATTGCTGAATATTTTTAGTAAGAATTTCAAATTAAACAGTCTAAAATTGCTTTCTGCTTTCATTGCAATGTTGGGAGATTGCTGTTCATTTTTATTATAACCTATTTATTTTCACATTTCTATTTATATAACACTCACATTATTGTAAGATCACTCTTGATACACTCTGAAACCTTTGAAAGTAGAGATACAGGTCATATAATCTGGATCCACATATGGAACATCATAATATTTTGCCATATATGTCTTGAAAGATTTCCTTGAAATGGCAAATGATGAAACTGATTTCCACTATCAACACCTAAGATTTAACAATATATATTGTTTAAATATTGAATTAAATAAAGATTTCAGCTGTTAAATGGTACAGCTGCATTATTATTTAGGTGATTTAATTTAATGGGCCTAAAATACTATTTTAACTTCTTACAGTGCAATGCTCTACATGTCTACGCAGACTAAGTCCCACTGAATTCAATGGGGCTTACTCGCAGGTAAATGGGTATAGGATTGGTAGCCTTATACAATTAACGTTGTCACCCCCTTGAGATTTCAGATGTACCACATGCACATTTTTACTACCTTAATACTAAGGATACCCAAACAAATATTCATCTATCTATGAACCACAGATGCAATAGTAGCAAAATAAACTATTTTACAAATTAGCTTTATCTAGGAAGCAGATTCATAATGACTGTCTGGATGAATCTGTTAGACATCATATAACTATAATAAACAATTAATTACATAAGGCTGGACCTCCACGGGCTGTATTCCTAAATATTCTTTACTTTCAAAATTTGACCAAAGTCAGTTGGGCTGCATTCTGCAAACCTAGTTAGAATTTTGTCCAACAAAAGCTACTTTTCTGGGAAATTTACTTTAGTATGCACTAGCAGAAAGGGGATGTATAGAGATAATAAAATGATTACGGATTGCAATGAAGAACTAACTTTTACCAGCCCCCTCAGAGATCGAGAGAGGCCCAGGTCACTTCCATTTTTTGAGGCCCCTCCGGTCTATTAAAAGATGAAGAAATGCCAAAACAGGGTTACAAAAATTGTTATATTTTAAATGTTTACATTTAACAAATTAATTCTTTTAACACAAAAAAGATACAATGCAATAATTTGTAATAAATATTCCTTTTTTGTTTAACAAGTGCTTTTCTAGCTTTTTTCAGTGCAAATTCATCAATTATTGTGGAAAAATTTAGTTTTCTTGCAATGTCACGGTATATGTGATGCATAGCAAGGCCATTCAAACAATCTTGACCCAGAGTTGAACGGTAGTATTTCTTGACCTGCTTCAGCACATTGAAAGACCATTCACCTGAAGCTTCAGATGAGACTGAGAAAAATCCTCAATGCAACAAGGGATGTTGTAGTTGTGACTATCTGTGTTGGTATTGGGTTGGACTAGATGGTCTTGAAGATCCCTTCCAACTCTATAATATTCTAATGTCCATTGAACTTAATGGGGCTTACTTCTGAGTAGACCAGTTTAAGATTGCACTGTAACTTTTCTATGCACTTTCCCTTTTAACTCCAGCTGAGGCAGGGAGTCAAGAGAAATATCTCTCTCTTTCTCACTCACACACACACACACACACACACACAGGCAGCTGCCTCCTTCCAAACTAAGGCTGCAATCCTGAACACATTTACTAGGGAGTAAGGCCTACTGAACTTAATGGGACTTAATTCTGAGTAGAAAGGTTTATGATTGCACTCTAAATTAAATTAGTTAGGCTCATGGATAATACTTGATATTTTCCTATTCTATCCCAAATCTTCTTCCACCTCTCAACTCCAAGCCACATAGATTCCGCACACTCTCTAGAAAGTGAGGAACGTGTGAGGAGATTAAAGAGTGGAGCCTGAGGCCTGGCGTAGATGAGTCCCTGGGTTAGGGCCAGTGGAGACTGAGAGGACCTCGAAAGGGTACACTGGGGCTGGACTAGCCCTAGGCTTTTATTTGCTGTTTGCCTCTTCCCCAATTCCTTTCCTTAAGTCTCCCTATTGGTTATTTGTTCTAAAATAAATCTTGGTTGTGCTTTAGGAAGACTAGACCTTCTTTTTGGGACCCCTGAATAAAGCTGCTGCCCGTCCTTCCTTTGGTTGTTAGGTCCCTATTACCCTTTTCACCCACCAGGTGTGGATGGATGGCGGGAAGGTGGTGGGAGGGCCCCTTCCTGGTGTTCCCCCCTTTCCCTCCCTGGTGGCAGGTGAATGATAGCTGTGTGTCACTCATAATCTAATTCTTAATTCTGTTTTAAATTTTCCACCACATATGTCAATGTCCTACAATGTAAGTGTGCTATTCACACCATGTCTTCTTCTTCTTTCAATCCTGTCAGTGTATCTCTGTCTGTATGTATAACCTCATTTGGAGATAAAGTCAAAAGTCTAAATTTGAGGCCCTCTGTGAATGTAAGGCCCAGGCCAAATGGCCCTCCTGTGCCCCCCTCCCCCCGTGATAGGCCCTGCCTTTTACTGAATCAAACCACTGGTTTCAATTCTCCCTATTCTGACTGGCAGTAGCTCCCCAAGGCCTCACCCAGAGGCCTTTCCAAGTGCTGCAACCTGAGATGCTTTTAATTGTTGAGATATTGTGAAGTATCTTCTGTTTATAAAGCTTGTGCTCTGCAGCTGAGCTAGGTCCCTTCTTATCACTTAGAGCATAACTCTTCAGTTTAAACCAAAAGGTAATTCTATACAATATGGCCCTAATCCAAGGATTCTTGCTCACAGCAGTAGGGTGCATATGTATATTGCTGAATCAGGGATCTCCCTTCCTTGAACAGATAGTTGACTGGTATGAGAGCACTGATCCCCTGTTGGAAGACTCCAGAGAGCTGAATTCAAAGATGACAACACCAACCATACATTCAGTGTGGAACAGACATGATATTTCTTGGCAGCAAAATATAAATTACAAAATAGTACAAACACCTGTATGTGAAACCAATTATCATTTGAATATTTTCCTTTTACAAAGATATAAATAATATTTATGTGCTTTTTAATCAATAGACAGTTTTAGAGACAAGTTTAAAATTATCATTGTAGTCCGGCCTTTTTGGTCTATGACTATGGATTTGAAATGCTCCCTTAATTCCCTTTATTATATCAGTAACAACTCACAAAAGCTGTTTCCAATAATGTAGTGTGAAAATCATCTGAGAACACTGGGCTAGAAAGGTCAGGTCCAGAGCCACTATCAGCAAGAATGCTTATGTTTTCATATTATTATTAGGTGACCCAATAGCCCCAATCCAGGTGATTTTATCTGTCTCATCCAATAAGAGTAAAGTATACATTCATTCCCCAACTTCAAATAGATCTTAATCCTGTTTTCTGAATATTCTAATTAAAAAGCTGCACTAGATAAGGGAAGCAAAATTTGAAACTTAATCAATCAGTTCAAAGTCAGCACCTGCATTTGTGAATCTAAGAGCTAACTATTCTCTGAGAAATATGGAAAATTGTACTAAAAACATAAACTGAAGCTGTAGCCTTTCACAAGATCAAGACAAGATAGATGACAACCTGTAACGGTGTATCTTAGGGCTCCATGACTTCAGTTTGGAATTCGGATGCTTGTATTTGCAGTAAATTAAAGAAAGCTGAACCCATCTAGAGAAAAAAAACAGCAAATCAAATTATCTTCCTTTTGCCTATATGTTATATATGATGGAGCCTTTTCTGTATGTCATGCAGAATGTCACATATAGGCATCGTGAAGTTATACAGCTAAATGATTCTGTATTCAAAGAATGACAACACAGCTCAGAGTAAACTTAATTGCATGAAGATCAACATGCTGTGATGTATCCAAAATCTAGATTCTAATGGAAATCAAAAAGTTGTACAAAATTAGATTTTTACATATTCACAATATTGAGAAAAATAAGATGGGAAATACATTGATAAACACATTATAATAAAGTTAGGATTTTATCATTTATCATTTATATTATTTTGAAATATCTTAAAACATTATAATTCCTTCAGCATGTACTAATATATAATATGCTGCACCTCTTGATGAGCATTTGTTAAAACAGAGCATTAACAGTTATTTGGATTCTGATTTCCAATTCAGAGCTGCAAAAATGTCCAGCTATTAGATTTCCACCCTCATTTTGTTCATACTGTTAATCAAGGCTTTATATAAACATATGAGGGTGAGTAAATTAGGGATGTGTGAACCGCAGAAGGTCCAACATGTTTGATTAGGTTCAGATAAGCACCCAAAATTACAAATCTTAATGCTCCATTTTCAGAAATGCTCAATATGAAGCGGTGCAGCATGTTATCAAGTCATACATGCTGAAGGAATTATGATATCTTATTTTAAACTCCAACTATATAATATATTATATTCTCATCTTATTTTCCTAAATATTGGGTGCTTATCTGAACCTTACCAAATCTATGAACCTCCCACCTATCAAGTATAAAACAATACTTTTCCTTTCAGACCCACCAGACTTATATAACCCTTGCCACAGCTGCCAACTAGCATCTGAACCTTGTCCTGCATTGTGAGCAACTATTCCTGGAATCAAAACTGTTGTCAAAATTACCAAGGCTCTGCTCCAGACCTTCATGCCTCTATGCATTACATCTGCAGACTCTGCTTGGTGCTTTTAAAGATGGCTAAGACAGAAACAGGATTGTGGGTTAAATTTACCTTAGCAGCAGTCTGAAAGTTTAGGGTTAGGAAACAAAAGACAAACAGAAAGACTACTCGGCATCCAAAAAGAGAACTCAACAGTTGGTGCTTATGTAAACCAAGAATTCAAATAGAAAAACATTTCGGGGGGGGGGGAGGGAAAAAAAAGGATGGCCCATAATTTTTTGGCTGTTTACAGAATTATCAGGCAAGAACTTAATCAAGAAAGCCCAAAGCACTTTTAGACAGAGGCAACCTATGCACAAACCTAAATTCCTAAAATAGAAATAGCTCCAAAGACTTTAGTTATAAAATACACTGGGTTGTATCCAATTCTTGTTTCTCTGCTAAGGAAGATGTCCACCAATGGAACAGGTAGAGATGCATTTTGTAGTGATTCACGTTCCCCACCCCACCACAGCCCTGAATCCCCCAAATCTGCTCTGGAAGGTTGGGGGCCCTCCAGAGCAGATTCGGGGATGCACTCTGTTCCCTGATTTCAGTATACATACACAAGACAATGATTAAAACAAACAAACAAACAAACAAACAAAAAACCCTGTATGCTTAAGATCAGAATTAAGGCTATCTCATGTTGGCTCAAGCTCCATAAAGCAGGGAAATTAGAAGCTAACCTTAACAGATGTGCCCCATGATAAGTAATGATGTTGTGCAATGCAACAAATTGTGCTTTCTTACAACTTACCAACACTTTTCCTTGGTCTTTCAGACCTTGGTCTTTCAGATGGGGCAGATGGAGTGCTGGGACCAGCCAAGATGTCCTATGCTGTCCTGGTCCTGTATTGCCTTATGAAGCACTTGAGCCTCACTGTATTGTTAGGGGAATCCTACTGTGAGTTGACCCATGCCTGTTTGTAACTTACAGCAGTAGCTGGATAGGATGGATTAAACACTGGGAGATGGGGGTCTCCTCTGATGCAGCAGGCAGGAGTAAGAGTGGTATTGCTGCTAATGATTGGGTGTGTGGTAATTTTAGCAGTGTTTGTTAGTACCACTCAATTGATGATTGTGTCAGTAATGGAAAAATGTCAAAGCAAGTTTTGAAAATAATCTACCCATTTCATAGATTGCTAAGAAGCACCAAGAAAGGGTGTGTCTTGACAGTTTGAGTGTGGAGAACATATTGATTCTGAGCACTGATAGGTTGCTTAATTATTTATATTTCAGTGAATGTGTAGGCCAGTGCATCTTCCCCTCTAAAAGGCACTCAGAAGGACTTACATAGAACATCAAGTTAGACAACTCACAAACCTTTGCTCACACATCTTTTCTGCTGTGGTGCTGGACTGGAAACATGCAACGTGAAGCGAAGAAGTGGTATGTGAGAAGAGCATAACCCTTCTTTTCAACTGCAACACCATACCCAGGACCGGTGCAGGGCAGTTTGGCGCCCTAGGCTAAATTATATTTAGCGCCCCCCCTCTCGTGCCGTGGGGGGGGCTCCGGAAAGTAGCCCTGCTCTGCAACCTCCCGCCCCCCCCGCCGCCACCGGACCCCCCCTCGCACACTGCCGCTGCCGCCCCCCACCTACCTTGCCACGCCTCCTCCAAAAAGGGACCCCCGTGCTCTGTTTTTGGCCGGGGGAAACCAGAGCAACAGGGCTGTTTAAGCCCTGTTGCCCTGGTTCTTCCCGCCAAAACAGAACGTGGGCGGGGCTCCGGAAACAGCGCAGAGAAGATAGGTGTCGGGGGGGAGGCAGCGCGGAGGAGAGGTGAAGCGAGGCGAGGTGGGGGGGAGGCGGCGCAGAGGCGAAGCAAAGCGAGGCGAGGTGGGGGGAGGCGGCGCGGGGGGGAGGCGGCGCAGAGGCGAACCGAGGCGAGGTGGGGGGAGGCGGCGCGGGGGGGAGGCGGCGCAGAGGCGAAGCGAAGCGCGGCGAGGTGGGGGGGAGGCGGCGCGGGGGGGAGGCGGCGCAGAGGCGAGGCGAAGCGCGGCGAGGTGGGGGGGAGGCAGCGTGGGGGGGAGGCGGCGCAGAGGCGAAGCGAGGCGAGGTGGGGGGAGGCGGCGCGGGGGGGAGGCGGCGCAGAGGCGAAGCGAAGCGCGGCGAGGTGGGGGGGCGGGGGGGAGGCGGCCCAGAGGCGAAGCAAAGCGAGGCGGGGGGGAGGCAGCGGGGGGGGAGGCGGCGCAGAGGCGAAGCGAAGCGCGGCGAGGTGGGGGGAGGCGGCACGGGGGGGAGGCGGCGCAGAGGCGAAGCGAAGCGAGGCGGGGGGAGGCAGCGGTGGGGGGAGGCGGCGCAGAGGCAAAGCGAAGCGCGGCGAGGTGGGGGAGGCGGCGCGGGAGGGGAGGCGGCGCAGAGGTGAAGCGAAGCGCGGCAAGGTGGGGGAGGCGGCGCAGGGGGGGAGGCGGCGCAGAGGCGAAGCGAAGCGAGGCGAGGTGGGGGGGAGGTGGCGCAGAGGCGAGGTGGGAGGCGGCGCGGAGGCGAGGCAAGGTGGGGGGGAGGCGCCCAGGCTCGGCCCCACCACTACTCCGGGCGCAATCCCCCGCACTGACCTGGCTTTCTCGGAGAGGCGGGCGAGCGGGCAGGGCAGGAGCGCGCCGGCAGCGAAGAGGAGCGCAGCGTTCTGCGCCCTCTTCCGCTACGCGCCCTAGGCAACAGCCTAGTTGGCCTAGCGGTAGCGCCAGCCCTGACCATACTACCCAGTCTGTTATATCCCCACCAAGCATCTCAGTTTCCAAAGCAATAGCAGATGCCTTCCAACATGCCTGCTGATGGAAATCTCAATGCGGTAGTGAATGAATATTTTTCTCTCATTCATTATGTTGCAGTTCCAAATCCAATTTGAACTCTCATGTCATTCAGTCTTACTATAGTGTCTCACAAAAGCCTCCTCTGTGTTGAGCCAGCCTAAGGATGGTGAAGGGTGCTAGAAGAGGGGGCCCTCACACTGTTTAACCCTCCTGCCCACTACTGATATAAGCAACCAACAGGCACAGGTCAACTCAAAGGAGTATTCCTCTAGCAATACAGTAAGGATTAGAATGGGCTCTCCAACCTTGGGTCCCCAGATGTTGCTAGACTACAGCTCCCAGAATCCCTTGCCATTAGCCATGCTGGCTGGGTATGCTGGGAGCTGTAGGCCAGCAACATCTGGGGACCCAAGTTTGGAGAGCCCTGGATTAGATACTTCATGAGGCAATACAGGACCAGGCAAGGTGGAGTATCTTTGCTGGTCTCAGGCACTCCATTTGTTCCATCTGTATTTGGGCCTGAAAGACCACGAAAAAGTGTGGGTGTATGGAGGATAAGTTGAAGGAAACACAATTTGTGGCATTTCACAATATCATTACTGATCATGGGGCACGTCTGTTAAGGCAGGAGTCAGTAACACAGTGTCCGCGGATGCACTGGCACCCATGGGCACATGACTGTGCCCAGTAGACCCCTTCCACACACACCCCATGTGCACCAACCCCACTTTTTCCACCACTTCTCCCTACCTCCACAATCACCTCAGCAGTCAGGAAGCAGGAAGAAAGAAGATCAGGAGACATCTCCCAATATGCCAACTTCCTGCTTCCTCGGCGGTGGTGGCGGGGGGAAGATATCCTGAGGAGAAGCGATGGTGGCAGTGGGGGAAATCTGGTGGAAGGCAGAAGTGGTGGTAGGCAGAAGGGGGAGGAGGAAGAAGAAAGGAGAAGAAGTGCTGACTAAACGAGCCTCGCTGGGCAAAACGGAGGCCAAAATTGAACAGCAGGAAAGGAAATCAGGAGGAGGAGGAGGAGGAGGCAGGGGGCAAGAAAAGAGAGAATCCAGAGGACGAAGGGAAGCAAGAAAAGAGAGAATCCAAGGAAGGGGGGCAAGAAAAGAGAGAATCCAGGTAAGGGGGTAAGGAAATAAAGAATCCAGGCATGGGGGGGGGAGCAAGAAAGGAGAGAATCCAGGCGGGGGGGGGGGCAAGGAATAGAGAAACCCAAAAATAAATGCCCACATAAATAAATGACCGTGGGGAAAAATGTGCCCATGGGCCCAAAAAATTTAAGAAATGTGTCTGTGGCCCAAAAAGACTGCCTACACTTCTGTTAAGGCATTAGTCTTAGCTTCCAATTTCCAGGCTTTGTGGAGCTTGAGCCAGCCAACATAAGATAACCTTAACTCTGATCTCAAACCAGCAGGTGCTTTGATCACTGAATTTCCCTGGTGTTTGAAAAGGAAATGTATCATTACAGTGTTGGCAATCCCACCCTCTCTCTAATGTATAGAAATCTGCTTTCTTGGAATCTGACCTATATGATATATGGTATTATATCATATAACTAATAGTACTAATAATTTCATTTCAAGGTGCACATTTAAAAAAAAAATTTTTAGGTGTACACCAGAAACAAACAATAAATGCAGGTAACCATATTTGCTAATCAGAAAAAATCAAAAGCATAATAGTAGGGTAATACTTTATTAGGAACAAATGGTTATCACAAACCAGATCCTGCTTTTGAGTTAGCCAGAAGGCTTTTTTGTGCTGAATTTTAATAAACAAGGCTTTATTAGAACCCCCTTTCTGCAGTTCATAATGTAGGGTGTGGATTGCAAGTGGTGGCTGCTATTCTATTCTGACTTACTAGACAGTATGTCTCACTAAATGAAAAACAACTTACATTGAGTAAGAAAATATTGCGGGGGGGGGGGGAGGAGGTGGCTCCAGGAACTTGTCTAGCCCTGTCAGTAGTAACCTACATAGTAACCTGTATAGGATTACAGTTTATAGCAGCTGCACTTCCCACCTCCCATCCTTTTAATTTCCTCACTTTTAAAGAAGATAGAATCTACTCTTTTTTTCTAGGCCCAAACCACAAGCTGTTTATTGAAGGACAAGCAAACAGAACTGAACAGGACAATGAAAGTAAAACATAACAACAGTCTGAGGGTGGAGTCTTTACCTGTAACCCAATATAATGAAGACTTAAAATTTAACTCTATAATTCTAGGGATGTTGGAGAAATCCGCAATGGACTCAGATGAGTCTGAATTTCTAAGAATCCAACCCATGGATTCCGTAGCGGACTGGCTTTTCCCGAGTCACACAGTTTCTGCAGACATGCAGACCATTAAAAAAAAAAAAATCCGTAATTTTACGCAAATGTAGTTGTAGAAAAATATGAAAAAATGCCAACCAAAAATGCACATTTCTCCCATAGGCTAAAGCATGAAAATACACATTTTTCAGGGATTTGCATATTTTGGAGGTATTTGTGCATTTTCAGGAGTGTGAATTTGCGCAAATACGTATTAACACATTTGTGCAAAATCTGATTCAGTCAATGAGTGGACAACGGAACGAAAGGCGCCTGACAATCTGTGAAAGGTAGACGGAACATATTTTACAACGTCTGTACATCCCTATAATTTTCCATTACCACACATTCCTTTTCCAAAGGAATAGAGTTTACTTGTGAGTAAGTTTACACCAAGACTTTAGCTCCCTTTGCTTTTCTTCTCCTCCCTTCAGTTTTCAGTCTGTCAGGCACAGTCAACCGGTGCCATTTACTACCTCTCTTACTATGTAAACATTTTCTAATTCTCTGTGGTCTCTGTGCATCCCACATATGGGTTCTGCGCCTATGCAGAGCCCCGTTCGGAATGTTCTAGAGCTAAGCTTTTTGGGTGTCAGAATGCCCCTCCCCACCCTCACTCCACATGCTCAAGGGATGCAACTCCTGCTCTCCCCCCTCAGTTCCTCTTTGACCACCATAGTGTTTTAGGAGCATTTGCTTTCCCTCATGGAAAATCGAGCTGAATTCGTCTTTACTTTTAGGTTTTATTCTGTCTTTACCTCTTGTCGGATCTTCCTCTCTCCTTTGTATTTTTTCTTTGGTTTGTATCCACACTTTTAGATGTCTCCTTGGAGTCTCAGGGCTTGAGAGTTACCTTCTACAACTGCATGAGTTGTGGGAGCAAACTGCCCCCACAGACGAACACTCACTGTGCTTACTCTATTTGGCTGATAGTTACCTTTTCATCTCCTCACTGTCAGAGCTTCACCCAACAAGCTTCACATTCAGTTGTGACAACTTTGGGTGCTGTTGTAGTTACAAGCACTACAGATGGCTGATAGTGTGCTGAAGGATCACCCTATGGCTGGGACCTTGTCGAAAATCCACACTGACACTGATGATATTTCTATTAACAAAGGATACAATGGCTTAGATTTCATAGATCATAGAGTTGGAAGGGGCCTACAAGGGCCGCCATCGAGTCCAACCCCCTGCTCAATGCAGGAAACTAGAGGAGGGGTCTCCCAATTTGAGTTGTCTGCCCTGGTTTCATTGGAGCGAGTGGATCTCCAAAGCCTTTGGGTGCCTCTATCCCATCATCGCTACAGATTCCTGTCCCTTTGGTACTGTCCTGACCAGACCTGGAACCAGCCTAGCCCTCACTGTCCACTTTGAAGCCTGCTTTGGGTTCTAGGCTCATTCTTTCAGATGCATCAGACCCCTCAATACCTCCTACTCCCTGATGTTCCATGAATGTAGGGAGGCAAAAATCCTAATGCATAAGTGCTCTGCCCCCACCATCCACAATGAACCAAAGAAGAAAAAAAGAACGACTAAGGATCAATCAAAGACCCAGTCATTGACTCTGTCGGTACCTGCACTGTCCTAGCACCGACACCTTTGGCAGCAGCAGCACCTACCTTGGTACCAATGCCTTCAGCACCACCTTTAGTATAATCAACCTAGATGTCTGAAATACTGTTCCTGGCTCAACCAACTCAGAGTTTGCTGTCTCCTCCACCAATGTCATTTTTCCCTATTCCTGTACAGACAAGATGCAGCACCTCCTAAAGAATCATTTCTCTAATGAGGTCAAGATGACTGGATCCACATTAGAAGGGGAAATCAAGAGAGAGATTTCCTGCTCAGCGTCACATTTGTACCTGTCCTCCAATATATCGAATATGCTCTCCTCGTGGCTATTCTCTTTGTCGTAGCTCACCAAGCATATGGAACGGCTCCCCAGACTCATGCTATTTCAGCAGCTACTTGGAACAGAAAAGATGGAGGACTACATGGAGAAAGCTTCCCTATCATTGTGCACCCTGTAGTACAGTATTGAGTACCTCCATTTTGACAGTAGTGCCACCTCCAGTAGACAATGCAGCCCAGACTGTACCAATGCCCCCTAACATCAAAGCACCTAGAGAACCTCTATAGAATACAGGAAAATGACTGCTCATTTTGCACTGACTGACAGTGAGGGCTGTAAGCTGGACACCATAGGGCAGTGATGACGAACCTTTTTGAGCCCGAGTGCCCAAACTTCCCAACTTATTTATTTCAAAGTGCCAACACTGCAATTAAACCTGAATACCGAGGTTTTAGTTTTAGAAAAACAACTCATACAGTTGTCCGAACTAATTAACATCTTTTGTCTTAAAAGAAAAGCACAATAACAGAGCTTTCAATGATACAAACAGTTTTTGTTGAAAAAAAAATCAACTCAAAAAATTATTATAGCACTACATTGTACACATAGCCTGAAGGGAATTTATACAAACTTTTAAAATAATTAGGCACATGTATTTTTGGATAAGGGATTCTCAACTTGTAATATGATTATATGCCAGACTGAAATTGTATGGGGCAAGCTTTACCCCGGGTCCTTTCCCTGCTTCTACAGGTGTCAGATTAGTAAAAGTAAAAGTCAACCTGTACTAGGATGAGCAAGATAAACAAGAAAACTAAATGTGCTTAACACATTTTAAACACTTTATGTCTTGGACTGCAAACACTGCATTAGGTAAAAGTTTGCGTTGGGCATGCTTTTGCACAATTAATGTGATTTTTGCTATTGCATGCATGCTGATAATTTGTCAAATCTTGGCTCATACTCCGTTAGTTTGAGAACAACACATGCAGCACTCAGGTCAACTGTTAGGGCTTTACATCCAAGCCATGCTCTGTGCATCATTCTTCAAAATCTTTTAAATGTGATAACAATGTAGAAAAGAATTCTGTAACAGGAATTCTAGAATAAAATCATTCTGTTCCACACTGTGAGAAACAACAAGATCATTAGTGTTTTGCAGAAGGGGACGGTCTTTTCGCAATCTGGTGACCAATGGCTCAAGCGCCCACAGAGAGGTCCCTGCATGCCAGCTGTGGCACCCGTGCCATAGGTTCGCCATCACTGCCATAGGGAGAAAATTCTACTCTACAACAGCGTACTGGCTTTACTTGCTGGCACCCCTGATGCGCAAAAGGACTGGCCTTCTGTTTGGGCTAGAATACAAGTCCAGCTTCTAAATTTTCATAACAGAATGTTAATTTTGCCATCTTCATGTTTATTTGGAAAGTCTATGGCTTTCCATTAAATTTTCAGAGGATAGTAATGGCATTACAATGCTAGAGGTCTTGATTGTCAACTCGCTAAGATCCAGTTGATGTCTAAATCTCATTTAAGGCATCCTGAATTTGGAAAGACTTACTGTTTCGTTATGGCTTATAACTAAACGATAAAATTACCACTACTACTACTACTACTCAGGATCACAAATTACCAGGCTTGCATGGCTAATTATCAGCATTTTCTATGGGAGAAAGCAGTGTCCTTCTTCAGCTACCTCCCAGAAGACAAGCAGGAGTTGGTCAACATCTTCTATGTGGAGGCATGCTAAACAGCAGATCAACACTTCTTGACACACAGCTGATTGCAGGTCAAAGGCAATAGGTGGAACCATAGTTATGCATAGGCAAGCATGGCTACAATCTGCAGGACATACTCAAGAGGCAAGGTCACAGACTGAGGACCTTCCCTTTCAAGATGAAGGTTTAATACAAAGATGGACAACACACTGGAAAGGGTCCAGAAAATGAAGACCATGGCACACCATATCAGTGTAGGTACACAGCCGTCCCATTAGTCTCAGTCCAGACCATGGAATATGAGTTCCTCCAGTTGGCAAACTTCGTGGTCACTTAACACCAGACAACAATTGTCTCATGCATCCAAAAGCTCACTCCTCACCAACAAATTCCATCCCACTTTCTGCTGCAAAGTCTGAAGACTCCTTTAAGCTGCACCTTTGATAACCAGACCCAACACTACAAAACCTATCCTGTTTCCTGGTCCTGTGTCCAGTACCAGACTCTCTTGCTTTTCCAACACAGATTACTTGGACTGGGACCGAGATCGTTACTCACAGTAACAAAGGTATAGGAGGTCTCCCAGTTGGCACCACTCTCAACACCATTGTAACGTGAGCTTCACCGTGTTGAAATCTCCAAATTCTGATGTGGCACACCCAGATCTTTATGATCATTCATAATGGCTACAGCATCAAGTTTGACTCCTTTCCCCCATCTTTCACACTACCTTGACCCCCATTGGAAAATGAGGTTTGCTCGCCTCTCCACAAAGGCACAACAGAACCCATTTCACCAAGGAATACCTGAGGCAGTTTTTACTCTAGGTACTTTGCTGTTTTCAGAAAAGATGGCAGGCTACTCGACCACTTGAAGAACCACTCAAACTTTTCCATCTCACAAAAGATCCTTTTCTTAAGCCAGTGTGATGTGGCCTTACCAGTGCATAAGCAGGCACAAACTCAGTAGGCAGAGTTTTTTATTTATTTATTATATTTATACTCCGCCTTTTTTCCTGCAAGGAACCCAAGGCACCTTACATAATCCTCCTCCTCCTCTCCATTTTATCCTCACAACAACCCTGTGAGGTAGGTTAGGCTGAGAGTCAGTGACTGGCCCAAAGTCACCCAGTGAGTTTCATGGCTGAGCGGGGAATAGAACCCGGATCTCCCGAGTCCCAGTCCAACATTCTCACTACGCCACACTGGCGTTCCATCCATCTCACCCCATCTCCCCTGCCCCCAAGGTGGAATGGGTCCCAGGCTAAGAAAATCAAGATGCTGCCTCCATCTTTACACAGTCTTCTATGCAGTTAATTGGTGTTCAGGATCCTTACAAATATTCATTGTGGCACAATACTGATAAAATAGCCCTGTGTTGTTTCCAGCCTATGGAAGTGTTCCCCCTACAGCACAACCCTTTTTGGCCCTGATGAGCTGGAATATGAGATTCTGAGGAGGAATTTTTTTGTGAAGCAATTCTGAGGGACAGTGGAATATTTGAGAGAGGAAAGCGACTGGGGAGACCAAAGGGAGAGTGAATAAAAACCACCAACTAGAGGAGGCAGTGGAGAAGAGAACTGCAACTGAATAAATAGGCTGTCATTGATTCCTGTGCTTTGTTTTACACTGTATTGTATTGTACTATTTTAAATATTTGTATTGTATTTTATACTTTTAACTGTTTCTGTGGCATTTTAGTCTTTTAACTGTTTGTAATCCAAATAACATTGGTTATTTGACTGATTAGAAATGTAATAAATAAATAAATAAATATCCTTACACAGCATTCATCCAACAGCAGCTTTGAGATACAGCATGGTGTGTGTGGCCTGATGGTGTGCTTCTTGGGAACCAGCCCTCCCCACATTTCTTCTCCAAGACCCAGGCCTACCCCATTGTTTTTCTTCTGATGAGTGTTCAACTACCTGGTCAAGTTGCTAAGGCATTGATGATTTTCTAGTCTTTGTACGAAATAGTAATTTTCACTATTTTTCATCAGGAGCCACTTTGGCTCTAGGCACTGCCATTGAGGCCACTTGGGGACTTTCCCTGGCCATGGGAGGCTTCTCCCTACCCTTAGACAAGCAGCAACGCTGTGCACTAGACTTTGCTGGAAGTCTTTCTGGGTCTCTACTCCCCATTCCCCTGCACGTTGTCCAAACAAGGACTCATCAGTCAGTCACCAAGTCACCAGGTGGGGCAAATTCCAACAGGCTCACTTGGTCTTGGGGTTGGGATGGATCCTTTTCTCGTCACTGAAGGTGCTCTGTTGTACTCCCAAGCGCAGGCCCATGTTGCTCTTTTTCTTACCAGTGCATTCAATTTCCCCTCCACCTCCAGTGCCTGCATAATGCATCACTGCAGCTAACCAATCACATTGCTCTTTGCCTCTTGGGCTCCTCCCCACCACAGATGATTGGCTGATTGTTCCTGCATTCTCCTCTCCCTCCCCCAGTAGCCACCTTACAGCTGACAAACAGCAGGTCTGGAACCTAATGCAGTTACAGTTGTTCTTCAGACTTTCCCTGTCAATATCGGGAGGTCAGGTATAGCTTTGTACTATAGCTCTAACAGAAGTGATTAGTGCAAGTGATTAGATACATTACTATACAGATAGTTGCCTAAACATAATTTTAAAAAATTCTTTGATTTAAAAAGTATATAAAATAATATGTAACTTGGCAACAAAAATCTATAAAATGTACTTTTAATACCAGTTTCATATTTAAACATAGCTGATGACTGTGGAGGGGGCAAGGCTGGTGTGCATATCCTCATCTTCCCACCACTTAAGATTTTCAAACACATTGAATAAGATTAGATTCTCACATCATAGTGTGAACATATGTTCAATGTAACATGTGAATATCCCTACTGTGAGGCCTGATCCCTGTACATACAGTTTTCCCACCATAGAGAAAGGAACAGCAAGGATGCAACAGGCCCTCATGCAATATTTCTGCCTTTAGAAAGAGCCCCAATCCCCACATTTCCTTTTCCCAAGAGATAGAAAGGAAGAGATGGGACTAGGACCCTGTACCATGTTTTTGCTTTCAGGAAGCTAGTGTGAAGCCCCGATCCATCCACTTTCCCCATCTGTGCATTCCCCACCAAATTCCCTGAGGGTCAAACAACATATTATTTTAAGTATGTTCCCCCCCCCCCTTTTTAGTCAAAGGTGAGTGCAGGGGGCCTGATATGGATGAAAAGGGGCCCTCACATCTGCAATTTATATTACAACTGGATACATTTTTGAAAATGTAAATTGCAGGTGTGGTTGGCCCACTCTGGATCGAGACCATTGTGGGAGACAAAGAATAAAGCCTCTGCACCCCACCATGCTATGGTCCCATTCCATGTAGTAATATGCATTGAGCAGGGGGTTGGACTCGATGGCCTTGTGTAGGCCCCTTCCAACTCTAGAATCTATGAAATCTATGTAGTTTGATCCTTAGAGGTCACATTCCATAACTAAAGGAATAGGCATTGCACACAGAAGCACTAGGTTCCCTCTGTAACATAGAACACCCCTGCAGATGTTGGAATACTGGCAGTATTCTAGCTTCAGCATGTACTGCATAACGTTGGCAGCAGTTGCTACCCTAGGCTTTAATGCACACCAGGAAAATCTTAATAACTTTTGAACCATTGCCCAGAATCCCATCAAACCAATGAAGAATTGCCTTCCTCAACAAGCTTGAATAAAGTACATCAGAAGTTTTCACCAAAATCTGAAAGAAATATATGATATGCCTGTTTAAAAACTGGAGTAAAAAGGATAAATGCGCCAATTTTCAGCACTTTTTAACTTTCTGTACCTCTAGCAATCTTTATTGGGGTTGGTTTGGAATTTGACACAATCGTAGACCTCATCCCGTAGATCATGGATGCCAAGTTTCAAGTTATTAACTCAACATGTGTCATTTTTATAAGCAATATAATTTTGAGGCTTATAATGGCAGAACCTTTTTTTGCTACTTGAGTTAACTAAAGGGGACTCCTGTGCCCCTTTAATGTATGCATATACAAAAATATATTGGAAGCCAGGAACAAAGTAGCGCTCTCTCTCTCTCTCTCTCTCTCTTTATATATATATATATATATATAGTCTATAAAAGGTACAGAATACTAAGATCTATTACCAACTCAGCACTGGCAGAAAGGAGCTTTACAGATAATAAAATGCACCATAGCAAGTCTACCATCTGTATAAAGTATTCAGCTCTGTAAAAATGTTTCAAGCCTCAGTCTACCTAATATGTCAGTGGATTTGAAGCAAATGAAAAAAAAAACACCACATTTTTTCTTAACTTCAAAATCTCTACATTAAATTCACAAATAAATTGAAAGAGAAGACTAAGTTCATTTCTGAATTATACCACAATAATCTTTGGTGCTTTTGCACCACAATAGGCTTCAGATACAATAACTGAAAATGTTGCATACTTATTACTCCTATAGTAGCATCAGCATCGTAACTACCACCCAAACACTGTTGTAGCGGGTTAGGGATTCATGTGTGCCAGTGTGATCACACAGAGGTGTAAACGTAGGTACAACTAGAGTGACATCTCTGCTTGCAGCATTGCTGTATTTGTATCTCTCTGTTCAAATTGTTTGTGTGGAGGAGAATGTAATGGTATGATCTAGCTTCAAAGATCTAGCTTATAAATATGTTAATGTTGATTAATGTGAAAGTAATCAATGAGATTATTCATGTGCTTATATTAAGGACATATATGAATGACTGTAGATAAAAATGTAAATAGAAACAATAGAGAGGCAGGGGGATGGATAGAATTAGGAAGAAAGGATGAAGAAAACTTATCAAAACGTGTATTAAAAATGTGACTTTTCAGGCAGGAATATGGGGTGGGTTAGGATTTTTAAGTTTTGTACTGTTTTTAATTGTGTTTTATACTGTGTGTGTGTGTGTGTGTGTGTGTGTGTCCCTTCTTGTATTTTATTAGATTGAACATCGCTCAGAGTGGCCGGTTGTCTGGCCAGATGGGCGATTCATAAATATAATAAATAAATAAATGCAATTAAATGGTTGCTCATGAACTATGTTTTCTAAAAAATAAAAGGATGGAATATTGAGATGAATCTGTACTATATAAATGAATATACTACTTATAAAGAATCTTAACTGTCTATGTACCTTGATTTGGCAGAAAAATTTCCCAGTAATGCTAATCAAACCTTAATAGCTCCATTCATAAAAAAGAGGTGAGCTTGAAATCTCTATTAGGTATGTCATTTTTCCTTAGTCTGCACTAGGAATGGGCAACCTTTTTCCCTTGAGGGCCACAAACCCTCAGAGGGTTTGCTGGGGGACTGCATGCTGGCAGCAGGTGAAAGCCAGTGGGGGATGGGGCCAGAGCCGCCCAACCTCTTTCTTAAAATTATCACCACCCCATACTATTTCTCTCTCACACACCCTCATACACACACACACACACACACACACCATCAACTCACTCATACCTCACTCACTCACTCACTCACATACACGTCGTCATCATCATCCACTCACACACATAGATCCCTTCCATTTTCACATATATACAGACAGGTTGCTTACCTGTAACTGTAGTTCTTCGAGTGGTCATCTGTGCAGTCACACACATGGGCTCTGCGCCTGCGCGGAGGCCGCTTCGGGAAGATTCCATAGCTGAGGCAAATTTTGGGCGGGAACCCCTCCCCCCTGCGTCTCTACTGCGCAGGTTCCCGCCCTCTCCCTCAGTTCCCCTGAGACCGCCATCGCGATCCCAGTGCTAAGGAAGAACATAGGATAATTTCCTACTTTGTACATCAATACCGAGAGTCGAATTCGATGGTGTCGCACGGTATCGATAGTGCGCCCAAGGGTCCCGGTCCAGTACACCATCGAACTCGACAGTGACACCGTAGCGGGGATGGATGGGCGGGTTGTGTGACTGCACAGATGACCACTCGAAGAACTACAGTTACAGGTAAGCAACCTGTCCTTCTTCTTCGTGGTCTCTGTGCATCACACACATGGGCAGAGTAGCAAGCTGACTTACCGGTGGAGGGTCGGTGCCGGTATCATTGTAGGACCGAGGAAAGGACAGCTCTGCCGAACGCGTTGTCCTTTCGGGATCGGACATCGACACGGTAGTGTGTTACGAACGTCGAAGGCGTGGACCACACTGCCGCCTTGCAGACATCCATCAGGGAGACACCCCTCTCAAAGGCAGTCGAGGTTGAAACGGCCCTGGTAGAGTGGGCTCGAATCGAGTTCGGTAGCGGTTGTCTCTTAAGATCGTATGCTAGCTTGATACAGGTTACGATCCATGAAGCTAGGCGCTGGTTCGATACAGGCAAGCCTTTGGAGTGTCCTCCGTAACAGACGAAGAGACGGGGAGACTTCCTGATGGACTCAGTGCGGGACTTATAGAACAGTAGAGCCCTTCGCACGTCCAGCATGTGGAGTTGTTGTTCCAGGGGAGTCGACGGACTTTGGAAGAACGCTGGCAATACAATGTCCTGGTTAAGATGGAAAGAAGAGACCACCTTCGGAAGGAAAGCCAAGTCTGGGCGTAGTACTGCTTTATCTCTATGAAAAACAAGGTATGGAGGGTCTACCCTCAGAGCCGTTATTTCCGATGCCCTGCGGGCAGAGGTGATGGCGACAAGGAACACTGTTTTAAAAGTTAACAAACGAAGGTCTGACGTCGCCATAGCTTCGAAGGGTTTAGACATAAGTACCTGAAGTACGAGCTGTAGATCCCAAGCCGGGGTTACCGGTTTGAACGAGGGGTTTATGTTATTCAGACCTCTCATGAAGCGCTTGACTAAGGGATGCGAGAACAATGTATATCCATCCCGGCCTTCGTGGAATGCTGACAACGCCGCTAAGTAGGCTTTCAACGAGCTCGTCTTGAGCCCTTTGAGTTGCAGGTGGAGTAAAAACTGCAGTACACGATGAATAGGGGCTTTCGGGTAGGGTACCTCGATCTCCCCGAGGTACTCGCCGAAGGCTTTCCACTTCCTTGTATAGGATGCCCTGGTGGATGGTTTCCAGGCTTCCCGTAACACAAGCTTGATCTCTGGTGGAAATGAGTCTGGAATCAGATCATCCAGGCAGTAAGCTGCAGGATGGACGGGTTCGGGTGGAGAACCAAGCCTCGAGCTTGAGAGAGGATTGTTGTCGAGCTCGGTAGGTGTAGGTACTCCCCCTCGGACAACCTGAGAAGTGGAGCAAACCAGGCTTGCCTGGGCCACCACGGAGTCACGAGTATACAGTTCGTTCGGTCGGACTGGATCTTCGCAATGACTTTGGTCAACAACGGGATCGGAGGAAATATGTAAAATAGAGTCCCTGACCAGGTTAACAGGAACGCATCCCCAATCGACAAGCTGTCGTGACCCGCTCTGCTGCAGAAGACCTGACACGCCGCGTTGGTTGCCGTTGTGAAGAGATCCACCGCCGGGGTCCCCCACCGTCGAAAAAGGGACTGACGAATTCGGTCCTCCAGTTGCCACTCGTGAGAATCGAAGGATATTCTGCTGAGGGCATCTGCAAGATAATTGTCTTTTCCCGCGATGTGGATGGCTTTCACAGAGATATGGCGGGGTATCATCCAGTTGAATATACGGAGGGTTAGGTTCGTTAGCCGTATCGAGCGGGTACCTCCCTCCTTGCCTTACTGTAGACGGGATCGACAGACGGGTTCGATGGGCATTCGTCTCGGAATCGAACGACCTTATGAACCAGTTTTGGAGCTGGCGCATGTGGAGTCGAGCGAGAGGGACGACTGGTATGGTTGAGGCCATGAGGCCGAGGAGTCGCTGAATCGAGAAGGCTGTGCACGAGGTCGCCTTGTGTATTTTCAGGGCGAGGGTAAGTGTTTTTAGAGTTCTGTCCTCTGGTAGAAAGGCGCGACCGACAGTAGCATCCAATAATGCTCCGATGAACTGGATCCTTTGAGTGGGGAAAAGCGTGGATTTCTTTGTATTGAGACAAGAGTCCGAGGGTGTTCAAAGTGTTGGTAGTTAAGTGTAGAGCATTCTGAAGCTCCTGCGCAGAGGGTGCTACGATGAGCCAATCGTCCAGATAGGGGTAGAGCGTCACCCCTTGAGTCCGAAGATAGGCACACACTACCGTCATACACTTGGTAAACACCCTCGGTGCCGTCGAGAGTCCGAATGGGAGTACCTTGAACTGGAAGGTATCGGGTCCGACCTTGAACCTCAGGTATTTTTGGCTGTCCCGATGGATCGCTATATGGAAATATGCGTCCTGGAGGTCGATGGATGCAAACCAGTCGTTCTTGCGAAGGAGAGGCAGGATCAACTGGAGCGTGACCATCCTGAACTTCTTTGGTGGAATGTAGAAGTTCACTGAGCGAAGATCCAGGATTGGCCGGAGCCCACCATCCTTCTTCGACACCGTAAAATACCTGGAGTAGAGGCCGCCCTGGGCAATAGGGAGTGGACCTCTTCTCGCAGCGCTTGAGATGGTTGTGTTGTGCGGGTGCCAAGGAAGGGTGGGAGGGAGGCGAACTCGATCTTGTAGCCGTGCTGGACAATGTTCAGAACCCAACGATCGGTGGTAATTCTCTTCCATGATGGTAGGAAGAGGGATAGTCGAGTTCCAAACTGAGGTTGAGCCGGAGGGATCGGAGTCAAAAGAATCGAATTGGAGTCGTCGGTCATGCCTTGGGTCCCGTCAAACCCGTCGCCTTTGGGAGTCACCTCCTTTACGGGAGCCCCGGTACCGTTGCTGCTGGAAATGACGGCTCGGTGCCCGGGGCTGCTGTGGACGAGAGCGGCTATCCTGCCACTGCTGGTGCTGTTGTCCTTGTTGAGCTGGAGCTATAGGTGGTAAGTATGGAGTCCATCTACGGCGCCTGAATGATCGAGTTGGTTGCATCGGAAGGAGTCCCATCTTCCTAGCGTGCACCCGGGCCTTTTGGACCGCATCGAGGGAGTCGTCTGTTTTGTCGTTAAAGAGACCAACTCCATCGAAGGGTAGGTTCTCGATCTTGGCTCTAGCCTCCGTTGTTAGAGTTGAGGACCGTAGCCAGGCATGTCGGCGGAGAGCGACTGCACTCACCAGGGATCTCCCATGGCAGTCCCCTTGATGTCTGGCAGTGTGGATCTGCTGCCTGGAAGTGTTCATCGCCTCGGCCTGGAAGACTCTAGCCAAGTCTCTCTTCTCGTCCGGAAGATAGTCTATCAATCCACTCATTTTCTCCCAAAGGAAAAGTTGGTACCTGGCCATTGTAGCTTGGTACCCGGCGACCCGGATCCCCAGGGCGCTCGAAGTGTAGACTCTTCGTCCGAAGTTGTCTAACTTTTTTCCTTCAGGGTCCGATGGAGTGGAGTGCTGCTTGCCCGACTTGGACTGCGCCGACTCGACTATCATCGAATTTGGAGTAGGATGAGAGAAGAGAAACTTGGCTGTGTCTAGCCTAACCTTGTAGAGCGCATCCAGGCGTTTAGCCGCGGGAGGGGCTGTGGACGGAGAGCTCCAAGAACCTTGCACCGTCTCCAACATGGTAGGAGTAATTGGAAGCAGTGTGGGGCCCGAAGAGGATTTCGAGACGGCATCAAATAGAGGGTCCACCGCCTTCTTCTCCTCAACCGCCGTCTCTAGGCCGAGGGCTTGGGCCATCCGGAAGATTTGTTCCTGGAAGGTGCCCATATCCTCGGAGGGGGACACCGCCGACTGGGTGGTCACCTGTTGATCTGGTGATGTGGAGGATGAAGAGAGAGAGATGATCGAATCCGAGTTCGAGATCTACGGGACCGTGAGACGGCCTCCAGCGAGAAGGCTGTAAGCTGATCCTCTCTCCCTTCACTGCGTGCCGGCAGAGCTAGGAGACGAGTCGTTGGAGACCTCCTAGGGCTCCCAGGTGATCTCTTCCGCCTTGGTGGGGAACGTCTCCTCGGTGGGGATCTATCTCGGGATCGGTAGGTTCTCTGGTATCTATAGTGAGACACCGGAGAACGTCCTCGGTGGTAGGTGTCTCATGATCTCGAAGAGTATCTCGTGTCCCTGGAGTCGCGGGATCTATCCCTGTAGTGTTGGGGATCCCGTGACCTTGAAGCTGAGGATCTGGATGAAGCCCGATCCCGGGTGATCAGAACCTCCTCGATCTCGAGCGATCTGGATCGAGTTCGTGGAGTACGAGCCCGTACCCCACGAGCCGGGGAGGCGAATGACGGCATGGCAGAGGTTTGCGCCAAGGGTCTCGGGTCCGACGGCGAGTCCACGATCTCCCCATCCGAACACGAGACGGCCTGTGCAGCTTCCTTCGAGCCCGAAGGAGCTTTTGGAGCGGAGCAAGGAGGAGGGTCCCTCGAGCCCGAGGGGACCGAAGCGGTAGGAGATTTATGCCCAGCCGGGCGTTCTGAGGCCGCGACGTCCGTCGGGTCCATAGCTAGCGTCGATCTCGATTCCGAGAGGGACGAAGCCAGTTTTTTCACCAATCTCCTCGCTTTTTCCTTCCGTTCCTTGCTTTTCCTTTTCGCCTCCTCCTTCTCTCTGCGTGCCTTCTTGGCCTTACTCTTAGATATCATAGTGGCCATATAGGCCTCCTGAGCGTCCGCTGAGGAGACCGTGTGGGAAGGCGGCGTACTAGGCCTTGGCAAAGAGGAAGGCTTTTCCGCGGGCGGTTGGAGGGCTTTTTTGTAAAGGATCGCCGTCAATTTATCCGCCCTATGCTTCCTCGCTTGCTTGGTGAACGCTTGGCAATGATGGCAAGCGTCCACGTTGTGGCCTTCTCCAAGGCATGCGAGGCAAAGCGAGTGCCCGTCCGCTGGGGGAAGCTTGGTCCCGCACCTCACGCACTTGCGGAAGGGGGCTTTCGGAGCCATAATTTCCTCAAATGATCCCACGAAGAAACGGGGGGAAGAAAAGAAGTAATTCTTAGCTTTGATGAAAGTATCTTTCTTGTTGGATTCCGTGAAGAATCAACAAACCTCTCGAAGTAACAGCCACACGCGATGGCGGTCGAAGAGGAACTGAGGGAGAGGGCGGGAACCCGCGCAGTAGAGACGCAGGGGGGAGGGGTTCCTGCCCAAAATTTGCCTCAGCTATGGAATCTTCCCGAAGCGGCCTCCGCACAGGCGCAGAGCCCATGTGTGTGATGCACAGAGACCACAAAGAAGAAACACCCATCCACTCACACACACACCATTCTTGCTCTCTCTCGCTCTCTCTCTCACACACAGTGTGCTTTTGTCTTTCTCACACATAGTTCTCATAACACACACACACAAGAATTTTTTTAAGGTGCAGAACCAGCTGGATCCAGCCAGATCTGTGGTTTCAAAGTGCTATTCTTTCCCGGCTCATGTGTTTTTCTCCACCTGGGCAGGGAAGGCTTTTGAAAGTGCAGAGCCAGTCAGATCTGCACTTTGAAAATGCTCTTTTCTCCCTGCTTGGGAGAGGGCAGGGAAGATTCAGGTAGAGCATACCAGAAGCACCGGGGCTGTTTTGTGGGCCACAGGTTGCCCACTACTGGTCTATCCATTTAATTAGTAACTAGATAGATCTGAACATAAGGGCAATGGGCCACCTCAGCTCCATCAAGTGAGGGGAATGGGCTATACCACTTCAATCTAGCAGTTCTCTTCCTTATAAGAAGCAGTGTTCCATTCCGCAGAAGCACATGTGCCAAACACATCAATTCACACACTCACACATACTTTTGTCTCTCTCATACGAAGAACTCACAACACACACGAACAACTCCATATTTCCCCAGGAAGACCCCTCCACTGCCACACAGGCTTCCTTTTGCTGCAGCTCCAAAGCCAACTGCTAATTGCACAGGACTGTGGTGCTACTGCCACAACTGATGCAATTTTAAAGTAAGCTTTAAGTATTAATGCTACCATTAGGCTTTATTATTAGGCTACCATTAGGCTTTATTATTATATTTATATTCCACCTTTTTTCCTGCAAGGAACCCAAGGTAACTTACATAATCCCCCTCCTCTCCATTTTTACCCTCACAACAACCCTGTGAGGTAGTTAGGCTGAGTGTGAGTGACTGGCCAAAAGTCACCAAGTGAGCTTAAAGGCCGAGCGGGGACTTAAACCCGTGTCTCCCAAGTCCCAGTCCAACACTCTAACCACTACATTACACTGGCTCTTTTAAATTCCTTCTGTAGCTGCTGCTGTTTGTGGTCTTTTATTTTTGTTTTTATCATGTTAGTTAGGTGTTTTAAGCCGCCTCAGATTTTTAAAATAAATTTAAATAAAATAAGGTTGGTTCCTAAGTGATTCTCTGAAGCTGGCTGCAAAGTTACAGTGGCAGAAGCTGTAGGATAGCAAGCTTTCATTTAGTATAGTGACCCAGATTCAGCCTGAAAAACACTCATTTACACTGTACTCCTTGAGCATCAAACCCCTGATGTAAGGGTACAAGAAAGTTCATGTTCTCTTCTGAGTAATTTGAAAAATGCAGTGAGTATTAGGCAGGAGTTAAATTTAGCAACATTAGCATCATCATCATCACCATCGATAATATTAAAATTGTTATTATGTCTGCTACAAATGAAGTGCTGAGCTGGAGGAGGAAGATGGGCAGAGGGCACTGCCAGGAGCAGTCAGGTTTTTTGCCCTTCTTGCCAGGCATCTCTGTAGCCCTTTCAAACAAGCCATGCAGAACCCACACTGCCAGGTTCACACTTCACAACAAGCCACCTTGAACAATCCAACCACAAGCCATGGGTTCTCAGTGTGGCTTGTGCGTGGTTAACAACCCACGCTTAAGCTATCATGCCAGGTTTGGACAACACAACAAGCCTCTCTGAAACAAACAAGGGTGACATCCCACCATGGGTTGACGTGTTGTGAGAACCAGGCCAATATGTAATTCTGCCCTAAAACCTCAGCTCCACAAGATCACAAGGGTCTACAAGTAGGCAGAATGGCCCAGAATCTCCCATGCATTTGCCCACAGATCTTTGAAGTCAACCCACTGAATGAAACTCACTGGGTGACTTTGGGCCAGTCACTGACTCTCAGCCTAACCTACCTCACAGGGTTGTTGTGAGGATAAAATGGAGAGGAGGAGGAGGATTATGTAAGCTGCCTTGGGTTCCTTGCAGGAAAAAAGGCGGGGTATAAATATAATAAATAAATAAATGTTGTCAACACAACATTAAATATACAGCTTGAATATCAAAGGTATGATGTGCTTGTTCAATGGCAACATGCACAGTACTAACTCTCTATGGCGAATTAAAACATAATATACTTTGTTTTGATACTTTTTATAATAAAATCATATGTCTTTAAACCTTCTGATACTGAAGGCACCCTAAAAATGGGATGACTATCTCAGAGAAAAGAAGAAGGAAGAGTATCAAAGCATTTAGACGGATATAAAGAGGAGGGAAGCAGAGGAGGGGGAGTTTAAATAGAAACAATAAAAGCCTTTGCTGAGAAATCAAGAATCAGACCTAACCAGTTAGCCAGCCAACCTCACACAACTTTTAAATCCATCACTATATGAGCTGCCAAGAGT
Source organism: Shinisaurus crocodilurus (assembly GCA_021292165.1). Taxonomy (NCBI): domain Eukaryota; kingdom Metazoa; phylum Chordata; class Lepidosauria; order Squamata; family Shinisauridae; genus Shinisaurus; species Shinisaurus crocodilurus. The sequence continues at coordinate 32,529,002 of CM037877.1, forward strand.
CATCCCAAGAATAATATTGTACTTATCACCCCCAGGGATATTAAAAATGTATTTCCTTTGTACTATAGCTCTAACAGAAGTGATTAGTGCAAGTGATTAGATACATTACTATACAGATAGTTGCCTAAACATAATTTTAAAAAATTCTTTGATTTAAAAAGTATATAAAATAATATGTAACTTGGCAACAAAAATCTACAAAATGTACTTTTAATACCAGTTTCATATTTAAACACAGCTGATGACTGATACATACTGTAGAATCAGTGTAACTGATATTTGAGCCTACCTACAAAAATACTATCAGTTCTCTGAACTATAGGTCATATTATTTTAAACTATTTTGAAGGGCACATTTTAATTATTATTAAATAATAATACTCTTATTAAATAGGAAGAGGGTGAGTGAATATATTTACAATGCCACCCTTTACATTTTCCTCTGTGTATTATTATCATTAGTAGCAGCAGCAGTAGAATCATCACCATTGTTGTTTTCATTGCTTTTTTACTTAATAACAGGAAGAAAGAAATACAACTGGATAGTCTTGGAATGTTTAATATTCATGTTACATGACTGAAAAACTGAGTCTGACATATAATGTATGTATCGTGAGGTTTCCACCTGAAAGTTTAATACCTTACGAACCTGTTGTACCAGACATTAGCAGCAGTTTTACAACTAATCAAAGAATCAGGAATGAGTGCAATGAATTAGTTAAAGCTTTGAGATAATCCACCTGATTTTGAGGCAAATTGCTCAGTTCATTCTTAGTCAAACATTTGGGAACAGAATATATACAAATGACTCAAGCAAAAGATGCAGCATAAACACCTTGTTCCTTATTGAAAACTATGTCACTGATTATTGAATCTCACTAAACATCTATGTCATGAATAGATAAATATACAGAAATGGCTAAGCAGGACACTTAACGTAAGGATTAAGACTTCTTACCCCATATTTACACTGGCGTGATGTTGCTCCATACTGGAAGCGACACTGTTCATCAGCATCATACACCTGACCTGGGGCCACTGCAGGATAAAGGAAGTCACGCTTGGGAGGCTCATTATCAAGGCAAGTACCACGGCCTGAACTGTCAACATAAACAAGCAAAGAAATTAGGATTATTATTAGGAAGACGTAAGAACTAAAATGCTATCTGGCTCTTTGTTGTGTGAAATAGATGTTACAATAAAACATATGCTGAAGTGGTACACTTATAAATAAATACAGAACTAGGAAGAAATTAAAATATTAAAAATATGTGTTCATTAATTAGTATGCTACTATTAGAAAAGAAAATGTGCTTATATCTGAATCTGTACACACACATAACTGATTTTCATTATTGTTCTAACGCTGCTATTTATTTTAATTGAAAATGAGTTGGATCCAGAAATCTGTGAGAAGACTGGGACACTCTTGGCTTCTGCAAATGGAGTGGGGGAAACCATTCTCACCATCATACATCTGCAGCCCCTTATACCTCCCCAAATCTGCTCCAGACAGTTGTGTGCCCCTCTGGAGATAGTGTGGTATGGTGTGGGGTTGCAGGGAGAAGGAGAGTCAGTGGAAATTGTTTCTCCCTTCTATCTGCAGAAGCCTCCACTGGATTGAAGCTTCTTCTACAAACAAAAGGACTTATGTTTGTGGAAGGGCTCTTCTGAATCCAAACCAATGCAGAATGACTAACAGAAAAGGGGTAAATTAACGTAATGGTATTATACGAACATCAACAAACAAAAGTGAAAAGCTCTCTTAGGCACACTGAACTAGCTGCATAATTCTTTGAAACCTTGGCTTTCATACAGAATTATGCCCCACTGATTTCAAAAGAACTCACTTTAAATGTAAGTGTCCCAGGGATGTTATCATTACTATGGTAACATGGTTCATTAATACAGCAGTTCATACTTACAAAGTACTTTATAATATCTATCTATCTATCTATCTATATAATTTTGTTCAGCCTTAAAACGTTTCATGTGTGGTAGTTCACTACATTTTCCATTTTACAGATGAAGCAGAGTGGGAGTAGCTTGCTCAAGGCCTTCAGTGAGTCTATAGCTGAACTCAGATTAGAACCCCAATCTCCCAGGTTCACATTCAAAACATTGTCCCAAACCTTATGCGGTACTCCAGCTTTCAGAACTGGAATACAAACTGGCTTAAATCCTAGGCCTTCTCCATAACTGGAGTTTAGACTGTGATTAAGAGAGTTCAAGACTAGCTCTTAATATATAAAAGCTTTCAGGAGGAAAATAGATGTTAGTTTGAATTGCTTACAAGATAACTAAAATTTGAATGAATTGGTAGAATAATTGGGATTACAGATCTCTTGCTCAAATGCATTAGTGATTTTAAAAAGAAAAATCAGACTTCTTTGGTTAGGATGCTTTGTACATACCAAGCCTGCAATCCTAAACACACTTATAAGGGAATAAGCCTTATAAGACTTATTTTTGAGTAAACATGCATGAACACAATAGGACTTATTTTTGAGTAAGCATGCATAAATGTAAATGTTTTTATTTATTTTATAGTAAAAATGTGCATAAAAGATGCCTGTTTGCTTTCATTCACATGTACAGGTTAATACTTTTAGGCTGCGATCCAATACACACATACTTTGGAGTAAGCCCCATTGATAAAAATGGGACTTACTTTGGAATTGACATGTATAGGATTTCACTGCTAAAAAAATTATTATGCTACCATTATTATTTTTTGCCAACATTCCTTCGAAATTTTCAATATGTATATATCCCCTGCCAAAAAAAGTATTTTCCATACACTTTGCCAAAGGTAAATAATTTCATAAGTGAATTTTCTATAACTATTATTTTAGATAACAAGTGTTTCAAATTGAGATTTTTAAAAATGGGGTATGGGTTCAGTACTTTTTAAATCTAGTTCATTTGCTTTCAAATGATTATACCAAGCTTCTAAATTTCTTTAGAAAAAACAACAAAAATCTAGATCAGGGCTCCCCAACCTTGGATCCCCAGATGTTGCTGGCCTACAGCTCCCAGTATATCCAGCCAGCATGGCTAATGGCAAGGGATCCTGGGAGCTGTAGTCCAGCAACATCTGGGGACCCAAGGTTGGAGAGCCCTGCTCTAAATACTCAGAATTAGTCACCTACATAACTGGGTAATTTTGGTCTAAACTAGCGCATGCAAGTAGTTTAGCCTAAGAACACTTAAGCAAATAATTTGGTACAAGAACAAGTGCCTGATCCAGAATTTCATGTTTGCACGCAGCACTTACTGCATTATCATGTATTTTGGCAGTCCCCATTCACTTCAATGAAGGAACACAGCATTTCCTTCTCCACTGCAGTTCTTGAGGAATTCCTTCTAGTCAGTAATGTATACATCAGAGCCTGCACCCAGATCACTTGAGTGGGGTTGTGGTGGAGTTTGAAACATGCACTCATCTAAAACATAGGTCTCATGGTTTCCAGAAAACTAAATAATTATTTGATGACTTAACTGTTTACATCAGTCATTAGCCTCCTAAGGCCACTGGCACCAAAGCAGCTTCCCTCCCAACACAAATAGCAGTTTTGGGGAGGAAGGAGATTTCTGTCAGAACTATGACATGAGGATAAAGAGTTAAAAAGCACTTCCTGGTTGCCACTGTCCTAATTCTGCTCAGTTGGAAGGGACAATTTTATTTATTTATTTTTAAAGCACATAAGGCCCCATGATATGTTTAATGTAGTGTGTAGTTTGGCCCTCATATATCCAATTCTGGCAAGAAAACAGTTTTTACTTTAACCTGGTTACTTTGTGACATGCCAGCTCTATACATAAGGCAATGGGATTCTGGATGTTGCACAAGTGTGTCTGTTAATATAAACTCCCTTCTAAAGGACAACAGAATTTTTAAAAAGAACTTATTCCCAAGGAAACAATCAAGATTACTGGAATAATATATGTGGTAAAGTGAAATCATTCATGGAATCCTATAAAGATTGCAACACAGATACTTGCAAAGTAAAATCTGAAAAATCAGTGTCAGAGGAAAACTGACAAGGGGTTTCTGTACACTTTGCCTTGAAGTAATCAGTTTTGGCTCCCTTGCAAGTACCCCTTTTGCAGCTGAGCGCTGATGTTAGGAACACAATATGACTCAGGCATGAAGTAGAATTATGCTGTTTACTTGTCATCAGTGATGTAATAGGCAATATCCAATAGGCATGTGTGCCTTTGACAAACATGCAACACATATTGTGGGTTGAGCGTTGCGCAAATGCAATATTTCCCCAAGCGGAAATGCTACCTTGACACAAGGGGCAGTATCCTATGGGGCACTTATGCCCCGAACAATTCTTTTACGCCCTGCCAATTCCCTTCCACAAGCGGCACCCACCTCTTACATAATGGAGATTTAGCATTTCTGGGGGCAATCTGAAATGAGTGATAATGCTAGTTTCTGGAATGGGGCACGGCAGTGTGGCTCGCATAAGGGAGCTCCGCCAACCTGTCCTGATCTAGAAATTAGTGTTTCTGCTTGTTTCAGAGCTTGCTCTAGAAAGCGCTAAATCTCTGTTGCTTGCACAATGGAATCAGTGGGACCCACTGCTTGCAGAAGGGAATTGGTGGGGTGCAAAAAAATCAGTGGGGGTATAAGAACTCTGTTGGATACTGCCCAAGATTTCTAGAAGCCATATTTCAGACTTCCATTCCCCCCCCCATAAGCTGATCTTTTGAAAAGTAGAAAACCCCCTCCCCCATCTATTACCTTCAATTAGGCTTTCAGCCTTGCCAGGAAATCACTAGTATGGCACTCATCACTCACCATACTGAATATACTGTAGAGGTCCAATAGCTAACTACAGTATTTTTCCATGTATAAGACTATACTTTTTCCTAAAATTGTTAGACTAAAAATTGAGGGTCGTCTTATACACAGAAGTAAGCCAAGGAGAGAACCGCGTGGTTGCGAAACTGCCCAGTGGGGGGCGTCTTATACATGGGGGCGTCTTATAGACGGAAAAATACGGGTATTCCTATTCTCCCAGGAAAAGAAAGTGATATTAATTACCCATTTTCCTACTCCCTGCAAAAAACCTTCAAAAAGAGACCTTATCCAGGCACATATAATGGAATATCTAGTGGCCCTAGCTCGAAAACACATGACTATGGAATGCTCTGAATGACTGTCAAGCCCCAAATAATCCTCTGTACAACATTACAGAGCCAGTGTGGCGTAGTGGTTAGAGTGTTGGACTGGGACTCGGGAGATCCGGGTTCTAGTCCCCGCTCGGCCATGAAACTCACTGGGTGACTTTGGGCCAGTCACTGACTCTCAGCCTAACCTACCTCACAGGGTTGTTGTGAGGATAAAATGGAGAGGAGGAGGATTATGTAAGGCGCCTTGGGTTCCTTGCAGGAAAAAAGGCGGGGTATAAATATAATAAATAAATAAATAAAATATGACTGGAAATATGAATAGTTTCCAAATGATAACTAATATGCAAAAGTAATCAATCATAAGCTGAAACTATCCATCAAAATTAGCTCTTCAAAAATTCTAACATTGCTACCACAATTCTTTCAGGTAAGTTTTTTTGGTGGGAAGTGTAGGGAAGGGGGGAAAGATTGGTAAGCTGAGTTTACCAATCAGGATCACATTACTCTAATGAGTACTTTCACAACTGTAGGCAGACTTACTAAAACTAACTTTATCTACCGTCCTGTATTTTTGGCACACAAAACCAAAAATATTTTAAGAATGAATCCAACACAAATCCAGTCTAGGCCAATACAATGCAATGTTTAATCACTAACTGCTCAGAAACATATGTGAACATAGTGATTAGATGACAGAATGTTGGTTCATACATGAGCTGTTGATTCATACATGAGATTGATTCATACATAAGGCACCTTGAGAGTGTGTAGGGCCATTGCTGGGTTTGTGGCTGGGCCAAGTTTGTGTGAGACCACCATTTGTGTTTACCAGTGTCTCTACATGGGGGTGTTCATATAGTTGCCCCAATTCCTACGACAGAGGCAGTTTGAAAAAGTTGGGTTCAAGTGTCACCTCTAACATGAACTCATTATGTCGTCTTACAGAAATTGCTGTCTCTCTGTCTTGGCTCCCTGTCAGTAAAATGAAAATAATAGTTATCTACCTCATAGGCTTATCACGAGGACGAACACAATAAAGACTACTAAATGTTTCATATATTAACTCAAGTACTGTACAAATTATAATTATAACTGAAACCAAGAGCTGTGACCTGGCCAAAAGAGGAAGAATCTGAGCAACAAGGGTGGAAGCCCTCAGAACCAGAAGCAGTCCAAAAACAATGTCTTTGCCTACTGGTGGAATATTTTCCATCTGTCAAGAATATTCGGCATAAGGCTAAATGAAAAGTGCCTCTACATTATTAGACTTACTATGAGACAAATTACTCAACTCTAGCATTAATTTGCAGTAAATATAGAATTTGACAAGACACTGGCTTCCTCCATTTCACTGTGACAGCATATTGCAAATAGCCATCACAGTCTTATCAGTATTGTCAGATCTTAACTTACTGAAGTTAAGTCCAGTAGAATACTATCTATTCTATCTGTCATAGAAACATATGAATGCTATGCTGCAATTAACTAAATTTTAGCTGAATGAATAATAACTTATACATATCCAAGAAATGTCTACTCTTTTTATTTCCAGTTATTAATGTTTTTGTTATATCAGACTTTTTAAAGCCTGTGATACAAGTTATTTTTTTATCCAGACATTCAAAACAATATAAGATTTTAATATTGTTTTTCTACCTAATTAGGAAAGCCAAATTCTAACCCTAAAGTCAGAGGTTAATTACAAATAAATTTCATCTAGATGTTTTTCTGAACTCCACTTGATATTCACAGCATTAATCACAGTATACAAGAAACTATGACCAGAGAGAAAATATTCTTGCTCCAACACAAAAAGAAATGGCATGCAATGCAAAAGCCAGACATTACATCTGAGATAGTTATCCATACCTACCCCTCAACACACACACACACACACACACACACCAAACACTATGCTTTCACATCATTCTGGATGCAGTCTACACATGTAAAATAGGGTTGAAAAGGGAAGAAGTACACGCAACACCTGGAGGAGGGGTTCCTACACAAAGATGGACAGCACTGTCAGCTTTGACAGTGCCAATCACCTGGCTGAGGTTGGACCATTGTAGCAAGGCATCCCTGCCTTACCCCTCACCCCCATTTCTGCTCCCTCAGCACTGGATCAGCACTGTCAAACCTGACAGCGTTGGCCATCTCTTTGGTGAGGGAGATCCTGATATACAGCAGCATACACACAACCCACTGCTATGTGCAAACATTTCTGGATTAGGGCTCATGGGTAAACAATTTCTTTATCGTTATATATTCACCCCAGCAGGGTATGTATGATGGAGTGCTGTTTTTTTTTTCTTCAAGAATCCATCATCTCTCTTCAGAGACTACTTACTCTAAAAAACTGGTGATATAATCCCTGCTGCAGGCTGACCATGAGAAGGGGTTGGTGTTTGCTGTAATGTGAGCTGCCATAAGTTTTGCTGTTTCATGACCTTTGGTCCCACAAGAATTTCCAATTCCATCATGGTTCATACCAAAACTGTCCAAAAGAATAGGGGAGGGGGGAGAGTCCATTATTTTTATATGTAACAGGCAACTATTATAACATTGTAAGATTTTCATATACACTTATGCAATAAGTTATGTATACACTTATACACTTAAGAAGCCAGATAACAGTTTATATTATGAACTGACAGGATAACTCAAAATGATCTGTTACAGGAACCTAACTACATGTGACATTAAATGCATTGTTTGCAGCAAAATCAGGGTTTTAAAAAAATAAAATAAAAACAAGCATGGGGGAGCCTAATCCAGAATGGAACCACACTTCATCCCCTGCTGTGATCCTGAAAAAAAGTAACATCTGCACTACAAATAGCGATCATGCCAATGAGAGCTTTTCCCCCCTATTTCTGTTTGCAGTACAGAGGTGTCGTCTCCCCCAGGATTGTGACACAGAAGTGTTTCCACCCCAACCCCACTGCCCAGGATTGTGGCGGGAAAGGGGCAGGTTAAACCTCCCCTCTCTGTGCACTGTGGTCCAGATTGGACTCCCCCAGCATATGGTTTTAATTTTTTTAAAATGAACATTCTTGCAAGCAATGCATTTAACATCACATGCAGTTATGCCCTTAAATATCTAAACTCTCAGCATGTACTTTACAGACCACTTACTATGTTCAAGCACCATTCAAGTACATGGGACTATAATAGTTTAACTGATACAAGATTTTCATCCTCTATCAATTTATCTCTTGATCTAACCACTCTACAACTTAAACACAGTGATTAATCACGAGGTTCCAAACATTTATGCTAGCTATATCTATTCTGCTGCCATAAGGATTAGAATTTATTATTAAAACTCCTTGGCTCAATTCAGACATCACACCAAACCATGGTTTGCACTAATCCCGGTTTAAAATCTAAACTGTGGCTTGAATTTCCAAATGTACAACAAGTAAACCATAGTTTAAAGTTGCTTGTCAGCTTCTGTTTTCCATTCCACTCAGCTTCATAAATACATACGTTCACTCCAATTTCCATAGTGAACAGCCTCTGAAGGTTGGCTGTAACTATGGTTTGCCAATTCAGACATCACCCCAGACTACAGGTAGGAACACAGGACACTGTCTGCTACTAAGTCAAATAATTGATTTATCTATCACAATATTCTCTATTCTGACTGGCAGTGCTTCTCCAAGGTCTCAGGCAGAGATCTTCCAAAGCCCTGCTATCTGAGATTCTTAGAGTGGAGATACCCAGGAATGAATCTGGGATGTTCTGCATGGAAAGCATATGCTCTACCACTGAGCTATGGTCTCTCCCATGGTTAAGCTTCCTTCACAATGTTTGTCATGATGTCTTAATTGAGCTATTGACAAGCCTCAGTATACTGGAATTCAATTCTTACAGATATATAAGCTCTCAAGTTAAACATGTATTCCCCCAATCTTTTGCCACTGCTTTCTCTTATTTTCCTGGACAACTTGCCTCTCTATCTGAGTTGTGTCTGGTGCACATGTTACTACCCTGAGACTACTGAATTCAAGGCCTGCAATCTAGTAGAAGCCCTGATACATGCATGCATTGTTTTTCTTTTTCACATCTGCCCCAGATGAACTGTAAATTGATTTTAAGCTCAGAGAATTGTACAATGTAATTTGATGTCATAAGTTGGAGCCTCCTAAAACAAAAATAAAACAAACCTCCAGGTTCATGTGAAGATCTTCCAGGCACATTTTCTGGTATCTCAGCTAAGATACCTGCTGCCTTACAACAGAGGTGTCCTGGAGATATTGTAAACCTTGTTCTAGGGATCTAGTTGCAATATTGAAATAAGGATTGCTGGAGTATAGCAGCTATTCCTTGGATAATTCCTCTCATATGTTGGCTCGATTGTGTAGATTTCTTCATGCCTATGAAATCCAGGGCCACCTCTCACATTATATTTTTGGCATAGAGCTCCTTCCCATACCACCCAGGTAATGCAAGAAGCCCAGGCCACATGAGAGAAACCCAAGCTATGGGTTATCCACACAACAGTGTTAGCCCAGTTCTAAGGAGGCATGGCACTGGTATGAGGAAGAGCAAGCATGGGGATGAGTCCAAGATTTTCACATGTTTTTGCAGCATTGGAAAAATTCCAATGGAGTGGCTCCTATACCGCAAAAGTAACATGTGAAGTGGCACCCAGGGGTAAACTGTCTTCTGAATTTATCTATAATAATGACGCACATACATAAGAACAGTCCTGCCGGATCAGACCAAAGGCCTATCTAGTCCAGCATCCTGTTTTCCACAGTAGCAAATGAAATGCCTATGGGGAGCCCACAAACAAGACATGAGGACAGCATTTTCCCACGGCAGCAACGGGTACTATATAGCCTCTAAGCCTGTTGGTACTATATAGCCATCATGACTCGTAGCCATTGATAGCCATATGATCTATGAAATTGCCTAATTCCCTTTTAAAGCCATCTAAGTTAGTGGCTGTCACCACATCTTCCAGAAACAAACCACATAGTTGATGCTCTATGTGAAGAAATTGTAAAGGAGTTGCTCTTACCCTCTGATAATTTTGGTTGCCCTTTTCTGCACCTTTTCCAGCTCTACAATATCCTTTTTGAGATGTGGTGACTAGAACTGTCCACACTATTCCAAGTATAATCCCACCATAGATTTGCATAAAGTCATTACGATTTTGGCAGATTTATTTTGACCCCTTCCATAATGTTCCTAACATGGAATTACCCTTTCCCAGCTGTTGCACACTGGGTCAATGTTTTCATTGAGCTATCCACCAAGACAATAAAATCCCTTTCCTAGTCAGTCACTGCCAGCTCAGACCTCATAATCATATAAGTGAAATTAGGATTTTTTTGCTCCAGTGTGAATCACTTTTCTCTTACTTACATTGAACTGCATTTGTCATTGTAATGCCTATTCATCCAGTCTAGAGCGATTCCTTTGGAGCTCTTCACAAAGACTTTATGTTTTTGCCATGCTGAATAATTTGGTGTCATCACAAACTTGGTCACCTCACTGCTCACTCTAACTCCAGATCATTTATGAACCAGTTAAAAAGCACCTGTCCCAATAGAGATCCTTGGGCGACTCCATGGAATAGGTGGCTGTTTTGGTCCATAGAAAAAAAAATCCAAAACCTACAGTAAAGCAATATGTATAGCAGGACAAACTAAAATGGCAATGTTACATGAAGAGTTCTTTAGAGCACTTCACCAGGCTAGATTTAAAAAAAAAATGGGGAGTGGAAGAGAAAAATCTGGCATGATGTTAAAGCCATGAAGTTGTAACAGTCTTAAGATAGAGAGCTACTGTTTGCTTGCAGCATTCAAATATTCCTTGTTTTCTTGCTTTCTTAACAGCCACTGTACCACTGATTGCAGCACAACTGAATCTTCACACTAAGAGTACTTTTTCACTAGAAACAATTAAAAGAAAATCATTGTCTCCAATGAAGATAAACTTGAGTTTCAAGTTGTACTTGAGATTCTTTCTTCCTTTCAGGAAAGTTTTGAAACAAATCAATACCATAAAACCACTGAATAGCATGGATAAAATGCTCATTAGACGACTGGCTCATTTATTTGGCTGGCAAGATAAAGGAATAAATGTCAGACTAGAAGAGCAGATTGAGAGGAACCATATGTGGAAGGATTTGGTAAAACTATGTCAGAAACTTCCACTTTAAGGAAACAAAGATTTTGAAACCTTGATAAATGTGTTGGCTCAACAGAAAAGAATCACAGAGCAACTGAGGGGAATAGGGTTCAAACACTTAAGTTTGAACACCAATTGGTCCTACTAAAAGTATTCTCATTTACTCTAGAGTAAAAGATTTCATTAATAACCAAAAGCTGCTCCTGTGGGGAGCTATAAAATTCTCCTCATTTAAGGTATCAGAAATTCTCCCTATGTTTTACCATCCCTGTCAAAGAGCAGCAAGATGGTTTTATAAAATCAGACTGGTAAGGACAACCTCCCCACGCACACCTGTTTTCACCCCAATCATTAATAAAACCATGAGGCTTGGAACTACATGAAAGGTGGTTTTTAAAATCTATATATTTACTTCAGCAAGAGTAAAAACTTTTTGACTATAAACATTATTAGAATTCTTAAGGTCTACAAAGTAGAGAAACAAAAATAAGGGGCGGGGGACAACTATCCACCAAAATGTGCAGATGACAACCTCCTACAACATGAAAAAACTTTTGCTCATTATGTAAGAAACCTAAGTCTTATATTATAATCTATCTACTATTACAGTCTATCATATATACTAATATCAAACTTGGGTTCTTCATTATGATAGCTATGTTGTCAAAATAGTGCTACTGAACAAGAGGGAAGTATTATCATAGCTACAGTTATCCACACTCTGGTAACCTCTTGTTTGGATTACTGCAATGCGATATATGTGGGGGTGCCTTTGAAAATGGTCTGGAAATTTCAGCTGGGCCAAAATAGGGCAGCAAGATTTTTAATGGGGACTGGCCAATATGATCATATTACGCCAGTGCTTTATGATCTGCACTAGCTGCCAGTCCATTTCCAGGCCAAATTCAAAGTGCTGGTATTAACTTACAAAGCCCTAAACAGCTTGTGGCCAGGTTACCTGAAGGATCATCTCCTTAGAACGTAAGAACATGAGAAGAACTGTGCTGGATCAGACCAAGGTCCACCAAATCCAGCATTCTGTTCACACAGCGGCCAACCAGCTGTCCATGGGAAATCCACAAACAGGACATGAGTACAACAGCACCCTCCCGCCCCTGTTCCCCGGCAACTGGTGTACATAGACATAATGCTTCTGATACTGGAAGTAGCATATAGCCATCATGATCAGTAGCCACATCTCTAGCAGCCTGATAGCCTTCTCCTCCAGGAATTTGTCCAGTCCCCTTTTAAAGCCATCCAAATTGGTGGCCATTACTACATCCTGTGGTAGTGAATTCCATAGTTTAACTATGTGCTGCGTGAAGAAGTACTTCCTTTTATCTGTCCTGAAGCTCCCACAAATCAGTTTCGTCAATCCTTGCATAGATACCTGCCCAGACCATAAGTAAGATCATCCTCAGAGACCCTTCTCCAGGTGCATCTGCTGAATCAGGTGTGGTGGGTGGCTACTAAGGAGAGGGCCTTTTCAGTGGTTTCACCCTGGTTGTTGAATGACCTCTCCAGAGAGGCTCATCTGGTGCTTACATTTTTAGAACCAGGTGAAGACCTTTTTATTTTCCCAGGCAAAAATCCATTCATGGCTTTCCTTTCACTTGGCAGCTTGCCTTTTTACAGCTGTCAGAAGAAAGCAAAGCAACAGTTTAACTTATTTGTAGCCTCCTTTTCTCAATGTTCCTGGATGGTGCTCCCTGCACTTTGACAGGAGACACTGTCCATCATTCACGAGGCAAGGGTTTTCATTTCGGACCCCCATAAGCACACAGGTATGAAAGACCAATGGGTTTTTTTAATGCAGTCTGAGCAAATTTCAACTTGCACACATTTTAAGACCACATTTAAAAATGTGCAAATTCCCGCCATAAAAGGGGGGGGGATCCACATCCTGGCTCAAATTGGAACAAATCAAATTGATTCCAGCAGAGGCGAAACGCAATGAAATCCAGGGAGCCAAACTGGAAAAATCCATTGGATTTTCACCCTGGAAACGGAATTCTCACACATCTCTAGCCTGCAGTGAGCCTCAATCTGGACTGGAACAACAGTATGGGTGAGAGAGGGAGGTTTACACTTTCCTCCTGCACTGTTTTACTGCTGAAAATGCCCTGCCTGCTGCAAAGCTGCTATTTGCCCCAGAAGCTCCTATTTGCTGCTATGAGATACCTCGGGGTCAAAGAGCAGCTGGAGGGATGATTTTCGGCAGGAAAATGGCATGGTGGATGAGGATTAACTCTCTCCCACACCAGTTTCAATCAAGATCTCTCCACTCCCAGTGGCTGTTTCAGTGTGGGGGGGGATGGCGGAGGGGAGATGAGAAGAACCCCAGTCACAGGATTCAAACACACATTTGGCCCTTCCCCCGGAACACGCACAGCAGTGGGCGGGGAGAATTTTGTGGGCGTGGGGGAAGGAAGAGAGACATACCTGATCACGCAGGTATCACGGCAGGTAAAAGGGGCGGGGCTGCAGGAGCCAATATTAGGCCTGGCAGCCCCACCCACCTCCTCTTTGTCTTTCTGCAGCTCCCTCCCTCCCTCCCTGTATACAGTGTGGGCTCCTCTGGTCACTGTTAAGGGGCTGAGTAGGAATTTGGGCTCATCTCTCAAATTCAATTGGCCTAGGGAGATGTGCGTGTTTCGCCTACTCCATACTGTTGCAGAATTAGGGAGTCGTTTCCGCCCTGTGTACTCAATGATTCAATTCGGTCACATATGGCCAGTAGGCAGGTCAGTGAGGGTTAGGGAATTGATAGTGTCCGGTGAGCATCCCTGGCACCATTCAGGTGACTGGCGATTTCCAGAGGCTTCACGTTGTTGAGTCCTTAGGCTTGGACGGCTGAGGATCAGGATTGCCCGTGATGCCTTTGTTGTCGCCAAGCTTGGTGTCTTGAGACTCCGAGAGGAGGCGACACAACAAAGGGTCACAACACTGGAAAGTGTAAAATGGGGTGGTGGCGACAACAGCACCACCTCCCAGTTTCGGATGCTTTGCCCAAATGTACAGTGTTACCAGCCAGAGAGGCCGGATTAGAACAACCCACACTCCATCCCTTTGCAGCTCATTGAATGTGAATAAAATGTGGCCCAGTTAAACCCCAGCAACTTGTCTCGGCTCTTTATTTCCTCCTACACTCACAAAGCACTATGTGCAGTTTGATCCTCAGGCTTCTTGGTGAGAGTAGCAAAGAGGACTGGGTGATTAGTGTTGGGCAGATAGGAGCTACCAATTTTGCAAGAAGGCAGATCAGATTTTTATATAGTTTAAGCGGGGGGGAAGGCTGATGTTAGCCTTCCCCATCCCATTGCTCATCTAAATCAAAATTACACATACTAATCAATGCTATCACATTTTTCAATATGTGTACAATCGCATATAGTTTGTGTGTTGTCCAAGTACTCAATCAATGGGCATCAATCCCACAGAATTAATTTTTTATTTGCCTTCAGAATGTAACTCATACTTGTTATGAGTGGGGATGGGTGGATCTGTCAAGCTCAATCTTGTCGAGGTTCTCATTTTCCCACAGCCAGACTCACCCTATTCCAGTTCTGTACAGGCTCTGGTTTTTTCACCGCACATAAATTTGTACATATTTTTTAAAGCCTCTATTGGTGCCAGTGGACGCTGCTTTAAAGTTTGATTACAGGGAGGGAGGGGCAATTATTCAAGGGGAGTCTTAGCAAGAGGAGGACTAGCCCTTCCTTCCCCAGCAACAACCCCCCAATGCAGATGGGCTCCATTAGCACCAATGGAGTTTTTTTTCCAAAGCCTTGTTGCAGTGGAAAAGGGGTGATTTCAGTGGGGGGCACAGTATTAGGGAGGAGAGGATTAGCCTTTCCCTTATATTATCAGCAGCAAGTCCCCTAAAAATTCCACACACACACACACTGCAATGAGGCTTTTAAAAAGCTTCCTTTAGCACCAATGGAGACATTGTTAAAGCCTCACTGCAGCAGAAGAAGGGTGATTTTATGGGGGGGGGGGGGAGACAGCACTGAGGGGGGGTAGCCCTTCCCTCCCCAGTAGCGATCCATCAAAATGCCCTGCATGCTGCAATGAGGCTTTTAAAAACCCTCTTTGAAGCATGAGAGAGACAAGGGGAAATCTTGTATATCCAATCGCTGATAAGGCAGTAGGGAAGCTGGAGGGCGATATGGGGACCTCCCACTGGCCATATCAGGTCTGTGGGCCAGAGGTTTCTCATCCCTGCCCTAAGGTCTACACTGATATACTGTTGTTCATCATCATAATTCCTTACCCCTGCACCTATCCTTATGAAATTTTCCAGGAAGCTTACCTAGTGACCTCTATCTTGCATGTCATGTTCATGCAAATGATCCACAAAACCACAGAGAACGTAGAGATCTTTAAAAAAAAAACCCAAAAAAACCAACCCCCCCCCCCCACAAACTTTAAAGGCATCTAGGACAAAAACTCCTGTACTTATTTGTCTGAAATCTGGTTGGCTTCATCTCCTCATAATGGTTATTATTTTTGCAAATTTATCCACTTCTTCCCCCCCCACAAAAAGTGATAGGTATTTGTTGATTTTTCCATTATAGTCAATGGGGAAGACATCAAAGTTCAAAGTTCATGCCCATTCCCCCAGAACACCCATGCCCTCAGAAGTAAAACCTGGAGGAAGCTTCTACCCTTTTTTAAAGAAAATATTGAAGCTGAATTAAGACAAAATAATAAACTATGGAATTGATGAAGAAAAACAGGCCATGAGGAGGCCTGTGTGGCCATGAGGAAGATATTAGAAGCTTTCACTTCCATTTTTAGCTAACTGGAGTTTATTGTTATTTCCAAACCTGGACAAATGGTAGTTAGTCTTAAATATGATTTATTAAGCAAGCCAATTTCAAACCATGGTTTCTGAATTTGTCTTGTTTCCCTAAACCACAGTTTAGGGTTCAGATGTAATGATAAACTGCGGTTAACTGAAAATGGAAGTGAAAACTTCCAATCTTATCTTCATGGGCCCGCTGGACAAAGAGGGGGGAAACACGTGAGTCTGAGGCTCGTGTATGTAATGCTAAACCATAGTTTAGTGTTTATTTATTTATTATATTTATACCCCGCCTTTTTTCCTACAAGGAACCCAAGGCGGCTTACATAATCCTCCTCCTCCTCTCTATTTTATCCTCACAACAACCCTGTGAGGTAGGTTAGGCTGAAAGTCAGTGACTGGCCCAAAGTCACCCAGTGAGTTTCATGGCTGAGCGGGGACTAGAACCCGGATCTCCCGAGTCCCAGTCCAACACTCTAACCACTACGCCACACTGGCTCTCACACTGTTAAATATGAACTATACAAATAGCAAACTATGGTTTGCCACTAACCAAGATAAGAAGCTTCTAATCCTTGTTTGAGTCTTACTTATAAAAACAAACATCTGACTTCATTCTGAGACTTATGGACAAACTCTGTCACATACAAATGCACATAAGGCAGCCTCATGTGTGTGGCTTTTTAAAAAAATGAAAAGCAGATTCTGGGGCCCTGCAAATTTGAACGGAGGAGCAGCCAAAGATAGGGTGCTTATGCCTTTCTCCTCTAGTCATTTTTCTATTCAAAATTGCCCCCAGATGGTTCCCCCTAGTCATTTTAAGCATTCTTTCTATCACTCCATGCTCAAAACGGCAGTTGCCTGCTTTTCACTTTTAAATGTTGGGGCTTTCTTGATCGCAACTGTGTGACATGTAGTTTGCCCTTGGATGGATGATCCCCCTCCTATGAGAGGACACAAAAGAGACACTTGCCCAAGTAAGTTGTAAGTGAACTTTCTATGGCCAGAGGACAACTGCCTCTTCACAGGACCAGATCACTGGCCTTGCTCATTCTCCAAGAGACCTTCTGCCACCTTGGAAAAGATTTCATCAGTTTCCTGTGGCTAGTGCATAAAAGGTGGGCAGCGTGGGAGCCTGACACAACTAGCATCCCACTGTTACGAAAGGACACAGAAGAGACACATGCCCAGGTAGACTGTGAGCTTTATGACCCTGCTTCTTGACTTCTATCTGTGGCTGCTCCACAGAGATTTTCTGGGGCCAGAGAACAACTGCTTCTTTGCAGGACCAGACACCTGGCCTGGCACTCTCTCCAAGAGACTTTCTGCCACCTTGGAAAAGATTGCATTAGCTTCCTGGGCTGGTGTGTAAAAGGTGGGCAAGCCAGGGCGGGCACTGAAGGGGTGGCACCAAAGGAGGTCGCCTGTTTGGAGGAACCACTTTGGGGTTAATGAGGATGAGGGTCATCCAGTCTGTGGGACAGAGGGAAAGGGGGAAGGGATTGCCTATATATCTGCCTTCTGGGGTATATATAGTGTTATTAGGCCTACAAATACTGCCTGTTGTCGGGTAAGATGTGTTTGCTCCCTCTCTGCTATCCTTCCAACAGCGGGCAAAGACCGCATTATTCAAGAAGGCCTTTGGCCTGTAAGTGGGTCTGTGGGTTGGGTGCTGTTTTATTCTGTAGTTGTTATGTTTTTATTGTATTTTAATGTGTTTTATTGTTTTAATCTATTTTAAATTGTTTTTGTAAGCCACCTTGAGCACAATTTTTTGGCAGAAAGGTAGGGTATAAATCAAATAATGAATTAATTAATAATGATAATGGGAGGCCCATTTTGGCCCATATAATTCTGGTTAGATTTTTGTTAAACAATAGCCCTAGATTAGTAGCCAGGGATGTGATGAAATTCTATCACTCAATGTATCCAATCTAGAGAATTGACAACTGACAACACCAGATACATGTATCTGGTGTTGGGGGCCAGGGACAGACTGGGGTTTCTGTTAGTGTACTGGCCATCCCACTGCCTAACAGACTATCTGGCTCCACTGATGGAAAAGATTTTCAAACTTGGTGTTGAATCAAACTGTATTCTCATTCAGTCCCCTCTTCCCTCCCCTAATTGAGGGGAATTCAATATATATGCTAAAGCTCTTTTGTCTAGTGTAACTTAGGATCTCATAGTCCCCGGCTTTTACAGAACTAAACATATGGCAAAGCACATGCTAGATCCATTATTCTGAGATAATCTGAGGTTGGGAAGTGTAATTTAATTGCTTTTGCCATGTTTAGTCCATTATCACATGAAGGTCAAGACTGCCACAGATCAGACCTGTGCAGTGGTAGTGGGTATTTTAAGATTATCCATCCCCAGTAATTGGATGATCCAGTGACTGGGTCTTCACAGTAGCGATATGAATTTATGGAAAAATGCTTTCAAGTGAGGACTACCTTTGCCCTTGTGTAAGAAGTATAACGCTTTTTTTAATTTGGAATGGAACATTTTGTGGTAATTTTATGAAATACTGCTATATCTCTTGATAATTATCTATGTTATTAACAGTTGTTTTTAGATGTTATAGCATTTCTTAATTATGTTTTATAAGAAAAGAGAGACGATAGGTTAAAAACTGAAAAATAAATCCCCATACTCCAAAAAAACCCCTCACATACTGCAATCTATACATGTTCAGTTCAGTGAGTTCTATTGAGATCAGTGGCAGTTGTGTGTGTAGAGAACTGCAGCTTTGTTGCACATCTTTTAATGTCCTTAGACACCAGATACTATAACAACAACAACAACAAGCTGCTAAATTAACATAACGAATCATGGTAATAGGCCCATGATCTGAAGGAGGGATTTATGTGCATGTAAGCAAACATACATGTAGCCAAGATCCTCTCTAGTTTACACAGTAACCACAATGTGGCTTCAATTTACATTTTTTACCACCCAAAATTAATATCCAGTTTTGCTAGTATAAAGAATGCCATGTTTCTGTTTACTTTTGCTCTCTGCCTAACCAGGGGCGTGTGTTTTGCTTAAAGCTGAACTAAGTAACTGCCAGGCTTTATTTTTTTTAAAATGGCGATCAGCCATTGCCTTTTTGTTCCTGAATCCTAGGTGTAACCTGATATCTGCAACAGCTAGCAGAGACTAATTCCACCAGTCTTCAATCTCAAATTTGAAACAGAGCCTAAATGCAGACCTTATGGCTATAACACCCAGCCTATTTTTTGCTCTTTTTTGTTTTTCCTCTTTCCCCATCCCCTAGTCCGAATATCAGTTTGACGAGGAGTTGTGTAGAACTTGACAGCTTGCTCACAATTTCGTGACATTTTGGTTGGTCTAAATAAAATACTGTCCAACTGTGGACTTTGGAGTTTCTAAACTGATTTTGGATTTTGGAGTTTTTAAACTGTTCCCCTTACATGCACAGAGATAGCATTTTTGGATGGTGGCCAACATAAAGAAAAAAATAAAATCTTTAAAATTTTAAAATAATAACAGAAGCTTTCTTATACCTCAAAGAAACACTTTTAAAAACTGATTTCAATAAATTTAAATGGAGTCTATTCCCAAGTTCATGTATTTATTTTTATTTATTACATTTATATCCCACCTTTCTTCCATCGTGGAACTCAAGGTGGCTACAGGGTAGTCTCCCCTCACAAGCACTGACCACACCCAGACCTGCTTAGCTT
Organism: Shinisaurus crocodilurus; assembly: GCA_021292165.1. Classification (NCBI taxonomy): domain Eukaryota; kingdom Metazoa; phylum Chordata; class Lepidosauria; order Squamata; family Shinisauridae; genus Shinisaurus; species Shinisaurus crocodilurus. The sequence continues at coordinate 32,548,817 of CM037877.1, forward strand.
CAGCATGGTGACTGCCTCATGCGCCTCCAGATCATGCCCTGGAACCTGAGTTGCTTCAAACCTGATACATTTTCTATATGGATAGCATTGTTATGTATACTCAGTGAAAAACATAGGTGTCATCATCACACCTGATGATCTACATGCCGTTTGGACAGATTTTTCCTTTATGGAAAAACTATCTGTATAGGAAATTAATCACATTTGAAGAACTGTACGTGTGTTTATGACTGCAACATAATAAGCATTCATTATACTGTATCAGGAAACGTAACGGTGAGAAAGAATTTTCAGCTTCAACAGTGAAACTTGCCCTCTGAAGTTTCAGCTTTATGGGTTAAATTCAATTTTGCACAAGTGGACTTCTGCTTGCTCAGCGGGACTTCCCCTTGATGTCCTCCCACCTGCAGCCCCCCACAAAACTGCTCCAAGGAGTTCCCAAACTGTCCAGAGCAGATTTAGAAGATGTGCTGCAGGGGGAGAGGGGAAATCTGTTCTACCAGCGGTTTCTGTTCCACTGGTGGATGGCCAGGATTGGATACAACCTTATAATTGTTGTAATGCTGGCGAAATGTTGCTATAGTGCCTACATGGTCATGTTTTGTGATATTATACTGATGCTACTATTGGCACATCCAATCTTGAGTAAGTAATGGACCAATATAACTTTTAAGGTCAGATTGTTAGTGAAATAAAAAAAGTAAAATAAAATTAATCATTAGGATTATTTCATGTATAGAATAAGCAGCACAGATGAGAGAATAAAGCCACAGACAAAGATAGAGCTCATTAAACTAAGATTTATAAAGTTTTTAAAATGTACTCACTTGTGACCAATCTCATGTGCTATAGTAAAAGCAGAACCTAAGCCAATATCTTCATTAATGCTACAGCTCCTTTCAGGCTCACACATTCCAGCAACAGAGGCCAAGCCTGAACAAACAAAAGGAGACACAAAGGGTCATGCCAAGGTGTTTCAATCTTAAAAGCCCTAGCTATAAATGCCTGGATTCTTTTTAATAACCTCCATGCATAGAAGCAGCAGTTGGCAAAAGGTTAACTTTCTAGTCATTGCAAAATCACTGGGGGGAATTTCACTTTGCCGGCTAGACATTAATATTTTTTGAACTGCAGTCACTGCTGGAAAATGTCTAGACTAGGGGTTAGATTTATAAATTTTACTTCTGGTAACTTGGGACCACCTAGTAACTTGAGCCAGGATAGGGAATTCAAGCAAGCATTTCTATTTTAACATTCTTGAGGTTGCAGAAAGCAAAATGTGTCCACATTATTTTTCTAAAGAGATCTGTTTAAGTTTAGTGGGTTCATAAAACATACAAGCAACATTTTTAGCTACAAAAAAATGAAGTGGTGTATTTTTAGGAATTTCTATGAAAACAAAAAACTCAATGCACCAATGGCAGAGAAAGAGACGTAAAACTGTATTGACTAAACCATAGAGACTTCTATTTATCAGTTTTCTGAAATTAAACCCATTACATACATGTGTTATTAAACATTTCTAAAATGAAAGAAAACCTTCAGACATTTACAAATAAGATGCATGTCCTTCAGTACTACACGGGATGTACACTAGAACAGGATTAATTTGTTACCAGTACTGATGGATTATGACCTGTTACAACCTTAAAGGTATTCCTCCCTGAGGACTCTTATCTGGAAAAATCATTAATACCCTCCTAAGGGATTATGTGCCCTAGAAAATATTGCTTCAAAACAAGGACTGAAAAAAGGATACGTTTACCAGTTAAGTCTATGTATTCTTTATAGAAAAAGAAAACCAAAATATGCCAAATTATTTCTTGATAGTGATAGGTCACAAGAGAACAGATCACACCAGTCATCGAGGGTTTACATTAGCTTTGTACCTTTTCCTGCTCAATTCAAGGTGATTGTTTTAATCCATAAAGCTGCATGATTTAGATAAGATTCTTACCTTATAGATACCCTCCTCCCCTTCTTTGATCTCTTAGTTCTACTGATCAGTGCTTTTTTTCTGGAGAAAAAGGTACCGGAACTCTTGGATTATGTTTCCTCGGGAGTAGATGGCGATTAAATTGTAATGAAATTAATAGAAGAAAAGGTGCTGGAACTCAGTTCCTGTGAGTTCCACCAGAAAAAAAGCCCTGCTACTGATTATAATTGCTATGTACAAAGTCTGTGGATCAAGAGCACATACCGCAATATTACCTGTGACTGTTCCAGTTATGGGGAGAAAATCCTTTTCACACTCCCAAAGACCTGGGTGTTCAGTATTTTAGGAATATTATATGTACAGATTATTTGGATTGGCTTTCAGTAGCTGGAGTCAAGCATATAAGGGCAAGAGACGAGGAGGACAGCCTCATGGTTTATCTTTGAATACATTTTTAATCTACATGACTCTCACTGAACCCAATCTCTTACTTTAGACTGGGACAAAATGAAAAAAACAACAACACAAAATAAGCTCTGGTAATGTAGGGGGAAATGACTTGACCAATGGCAATTTCTGATAGGTGAAGGGTACAATCATGTTTTTCTTCCCAGTCTATTTAAAGACAACGTGATAATGATATTTCACTTGTCTAAATTCCATGGTCATCGCAACTAAATAAGTATTCCAAACTTTTTACTCTGAATTCCAAAAGAGTATCTTTGATACTTTTAGAATGTCTGTCAAATGTAATGCACACAGTTCTCAGGTATGGATAAGGATTGAAAATCACTCCTAATGAATATGAACAATATTTCTTTATCTTACAGATTAAAATAAGTTAACACAACCAGTTAATTAATAATCATAGCAATGAACAAACCACAACAAAACCCACAAATGACCCAACCCTAAGTCACTGTTGGTTATGTGGCACAATGTCAGTTAACTGTTACTAACTGAACAGAAGTTTCTGTCACATTTCTTTCAGTCTATCAGTACTATTGCTTTGTGTCCACTTTTCTTTTTCTTTCTGATACCTTATATATCTGCTTTCTTCTCTCCCTATTCTTGCTCTTCTCCCGGAGGTCTCTCTTCAGCTACTCCTGCCCCTCTCTGCGTTTTGTCTCCTGTTTTTTCCTCAACATTCTATGCTCCTCACCTCACTTGCCTTGCATTCCATAATGTCACAGAAGTAGGCATTACAGGCCTCTTCCGTCCCCACTCCAGCCCCGTTAGTAATACATGTTCTTGAGAATTCTGTCCAAATGTGTCCTTCTCAAAGAACTCTCCTCATCTAAAGTTGGGAACTATGGGAAATACACATATTCTTCTACTCATTATTTCGAACGGTAACCGTATAATATTTATGCATGAATAATAAATAGTAAAAGTATAAGGTTAAAGATGAAAAAGAGAGCTGGAAATGGTGCAGAAAAAAATAATAATCAAAATGTGGTATTCAAGTACCTCCAAGAATCCTAGCAAGATAGGCTACAGCAGGGGGTCCCCTATGTGGCGCCCACAGGTGCCATGATGCCCATGGGCACCTCCAATAGCACCCGTGAAGCTCTTCACTCCCTACCCACTTAAAAAATATTTTTAATGAAAAAATGAAAAAAGGGTGCCAGGGTCTCCTTCCTGTTCCTGAACTGCTGCTGATCAGCTGTTCATCAGACAGAAAGAGAAAGCAAGGCAAAGGGGTAGAGGGAAGAGAAAGAGCAAGGTTAGGAGCGGGGAGAAGCAGCAAGTAAAGAGGTGGGGAGAGAGAAATAGCAAGGCTAGAGGCTGCAAGTGGCGAGAATCAACAAGAGGAAGGGGTGAGTGGGAGACAAAGAGCAAGGCTAGGGGTAGGAAGGGAGAGAAAGAAGGCTAGGGATGGGGAAGGGAGAGAAACAGCGAGGAAAAGGGTTGGGAGAGAGAAACAGTGAAGCTAGAGCCTGGGAGTGGAGAGAGCAATGAGGAAAGGTCTGTGTAGACAGAAGAAGTTTGTGTGGGCAAGGAAGCAACTCTTTCCATTTCCCCCTCCCTCCCAGTCTCTAGCCCACACCTCTTGACTAGCCATGCCCTCATGGCAGCCATTATGTGACTAGCCACATCCTCTATGGGAGTCATGTTGTGGTGATGCCCACAGCAGTTTCTCAAATTCCCAAATGTGCCCACAGGTACAAAGTGTTTAGAGACCCCTGAGCTAAAATGATTAGGACTTTTTACTTTCTTTCTAAAGATTATCAAATTTGCAGATGACACAAAATTGGGTGGAATAGCTAATACCTCGGAAGACAGAAACAAAATTAAAAATGATCTCGATAGGCTGGAGTGCTGGACTGAAAACAACAGAATGAAATTTAATAGGGATAAGTGCCAAGTCCTGTAACTAGGAAAAAGGAACCAAATGTACAGTTACAGGATGGGGGATACTTGGCTCAACAGTACTACAAGAGAGAAGGATCTTGGAATTGTTGTAGATGACAAGCTGAATATGAGGCAGCAATGTGATGTGGCTGCAAAAAAGGCAAATGCTATTTTGGGTTGCATTAATAGAAATATAGCTTCCAAATCATGTGAAGTACTACCGTATTTTTCCGTGTATAAGATGATACTTTTTCCTAAAATCGTTAGACTAAAAATTGAGGGTCGTCTTATACACGGAAGTAAGCCGAGGAGAGAACCAGGAACAAGTCCTGCAACTCCCAGCATCCCTGGGGAATGCTGAGAATTGTAGGGCTTTAAAAAACCAAACATGAACAGGACTGCGCCCTAAACCCCTTTAAAATGAGGACAATATGCGTGTACGGCCTCGGGTGTATGGATGGGGGGGGGGATAATGAACGGAGGAGGGGCACATGTGTAACAGTGAGCCCTCTCTCCCTTGACTTCGCCTCCGGGGGCCCTTCCCAGCCTCCCTCACCGGGTCTCCCTCTGGCTGCCACGTCAGGGAGAGAAGCAGAGGAGAGCCCGGCACACCCCTTGTCCCTTTATAGCAGTGATGGCGAACCTTTTTGAGCCCGAGTGCCCAAACTGCAACACAAAACCAACTTATTTATTTCAAAGTGCCAACACTGCAATTAAACCTGAATACCGAGGTTTTAGTTTTAGAAAAACAATCCATACAGTTGTCCAAACTGGTAATTCTTTTGTCTTAAAAAAAGAAAAACACAATAACAGAGCTTTGAATGATACAAACAGTTTTTTGTTGAAAAAAAAAATCAGTTCAAAAAATTATTATAGTACTACATTGTACACATAGCCTGAAGGGAATTTATACAAACTTTTTGAATAATTAGGCACATGTATTTTTGGATAAGGGATTCTCAACTTGTAATATGATTATATGCCAGACTGAAATTGTATGGGGCAAGCTTTACCCTGGGTCCTTTCCCTGCTTCTACAGGTGTCGGATTAGTAAAAGTAAAAGTCAACCTGTACTAGGATGAGCAAGATAAACAAGAAAACTAAACGTGCTTAACACATTTTAAACACTTTATGTCTTGGACTGCAAACACTGCATTAGGTAAAAGTTTGCATTGGGCATGCTTTCGCACAATTAATGTGATTTTTGCTATTGCATGCATGCTGATAATTTGTCAAACCTTGGCTCGTACTCCGTTAGTTTGAGAGCAACACATGCAGCACTCAGGTCAACTGTTAGGGCTTTACATCCAAGCCATGCTCTGTGCATCATTCTTCAAAATCTTTTAAATGTGATAATGTAGAAAAGAATTCTGTAACAGGAATTCTAGAATAAAATCATTCTGTTCCACACTGTGAGAAAGAACAAGATCATTAGTGTTTTGCAGAAGGGGACAGTCTTTTCGCGATCTGGTGACCAATGGCCCGAGTGCCCACAGAGAGGTCCCTGCGTGCCAGCTGTGGCACCCGTGCCATAGGTTCGCCATCACTGCTTTATAGGCTGCTACTCACCACAGGGTGAAGAACATAACAAAGTGCGGTGCGCTCTGGGCGCCATGGCAAAGCATCTCGGTGTTGTAGAGGTGCCGCACGTGAGGGGGAGATCTCGTCGCCTGCCGCCACCTCTTCCGTCTCCTCGGCCCACGCGGGAGCCCCGCATAAGACCAGGGAGCCAAGCAGCAGAGCCAGGCAGGCGGCGTGAGAGGAGGCCCCGGGACAGAGACCGGCAACGATGGCGGCGGTGCAAAGGAAGAGAGAACGAAGAAGCCGGCCTGGACCACATCGCCACTCCCGTCCCTCCTGGTGCTGCCCGGGCAGCGTCTCTTCCAGCCTCCACCCGCCTCGGAGAGTCAAAGGGCGATGGGGAGGGGCTGGAAGGAAAAGGCTGGCGACGCTAAGGCGAGTCTTGTCTGGCTCTCTTCCCTCAAGCTCAGCTGAGGCTGAAGAGGGGCTTGGACTGAGGAAGTGGCCCATTGTTCCCTTGTGATGCATAATATCATAGTACTGGTATGTAAATGTTGCCTAATTACTAAATAAAAATGTGTTCTGTTTTATGTTTAAAATATTGATAAATAAAAATGTGTTCTGTTTCATGTTTAAAATATTGATTTTTGAATTTTGGGTTAGAAAAGTGGGGGTTGTCTTATACACGGAAAAATATGGTAGTTCGCCTCTACTCAGCACTCTACTCTTGAGTACTGCGTCTAGTTCTGGGTACCACACTTTAAGAAGGATGCAGACAAACTGGAAAGGGTTCAGAGGAGGAAAACAAAGATGACCAGGGGACTGGAAACAAAGCCTTATGAGGAGAGACTGAAGGAACTGGTCATGTTTAGCCTTCAGAAGAGAAGACTGAGAGGGGAGATATGATAGCGCTCTTCAAGTACTTGAAAGGTTGTCACACAGAGGAGGGTCAGGTTCTCTTCTCGACCATCCGAGAGTGCAGCACACAGAATAATGGGCTCAAGTTACAGGAAGCCAGATTCCTGCTGAACATGAGGAAAAACTTCCTGACTGTTGGAGCAATACGACAATGGAACCAATTACTCAGGGAGGTAGTGGGCTCTCCCACACTGGAGGCATTCAAGATGCGTCTGGAAAGCCATCTGTCAGGGATGCTTTAACTTGGATTCCTGCATTGAGCAGGGGGTTGGACCCAATGGCCTTATAGGGTCCAACCTACAACTCTACTATTCTATGATTCCATGATTACCAAGGCAGAATACAATAGAAGTTCATAAAATTATGCAGAGAAGGTGGATAATAGTAGAACATGGCATCACCTCATAAAATGATTCGCTAGTGGATTCGGGGCTAACAAAATGAAGTACTTCTTTACACAATAATTTGCAGTAGATTCAGGACTGACAAAATAAAGTACTTTTTCACACAGTACTTATGATCTTATGGAATTCACTGCCACAAGATGTGGAGATGACTACTGACTTAAACGTCAATCCTTATTTATTTTATTTATTAATTTTTTATTTATTATATTTATATATTATATTTATACCCATTAAACTCAATGGGGCTTATTTCTCAATAGACATGTCTAGGATCACACTGCATGATATCTTTAAAAGGGGACTAGACAAATTCATGGAGAATAAGTTTACGAACAGCTGTGATCTTTTATGTGAAAATGGAACCCCTCCATGTGTGGAAGTAGTATGCCACTGAACACCAGTTGCGAGAGGACAAACAGCATGGTAACACTATTACCCTTGTACCCTGCTTGTGGGCTTCTAGAAACATCTGGCTAGTCAATGTTGGCAACAGGAGGATGGTAGATGGACCTTTGCTCTGATCTTCTGATATAAAGTATGTAATGTCATTATGAACATATTGGGTGGCTTGCAGGCTCTCTGCAAGTGCGTGGCCCTGCTCTTTACTTCTGATGGGAGGAGAGAAAATAGAGAATCTGATATCTAGCCCCAAAAGAATCAGCTCTTTCCAGGCCTTGTTATACTTGATGCTCAGCCATACTGGGGCTGAGTGGCATTAAGGAAACTGAAACCCAATGAGGGGGTGGGTGGGACCAGAAGAGGCTGGTGATTCCTATGTCGGTGGGGCTCCTTATCCATTGCAGCTTTTATTCTGAGCTTTATAGGAGCTATCCATGGTGCTGTACTCCATTTACAAAGTAGGTTCACCACTATGGAGCACCATGGATAGCTCCTATAGAGCTCAGAATAAAAGCTGTAATGGATAAGCAGCACCACTGACATAGGAATCACCAGCCTCCCCTGGGTGGGACAAACAATGAAAATTTCCAGCATGACTCAAATAAAGCTTCCTCTCTCTAACAGAGCGGGGCAGAGGCAGAAGGAAGATGGGCTGCGTCTCCAGAAGGTGCCAGTTCAGCAAACGCAGAGAGCAGCTTCATAAGAGATAATCCCAAAGGATCCTCCAGGAACCACTCCAGGTTTTATTGTAAACTACTGGTGTGATTACTTCAGTTAATTAAGTTGGGACTTATGCAGATGAGCTGTGCAGAGCAAGGAACCTGAGTGAGAAGGCACAGCTCTTTTGAGGGAGAGCAACCAGGAGTGTTCAAAGGCTTTTGTTAGAAACACTGCATTTCCCCCCTTTATTTCCACCGTATTGCTTACTTCCTTTTATGTTTCCCCTTAGAGCCCTGTGTTGGAGCATGATGAGGAAGTGGCAGAGCAAGCCTTCATTCCTTTGATTTAATCTATAAAATAAAACTACCTTGCAAGAGTTAACCCTGAATAACTCCAGTTGCCTCGTTCTCTATTCTCTGTGAAATACGAGGAGTGACTTGGGGTGCTTGACACATGCAAAGTTAACACATATGAAGCTGCTTTATATTGGTCTGCTTCAGATATAATACTAAATTGATGGTTTAGCATTGCATGCACAAGCCTTGGATTTATGTGCTTCCCACTTCCCTCTTTCAGCTGCAAAAAAGAGATCAGAAAATCCACTTCTGCTTTTAAACAAATCAAAGTTTCCTGTTAAATCTGAACTCAGGGAACCTTGTTAGTTTAAATTGTGGTTAGTGAACAAGCAAAGATAATAAATCACAGTTTTATCCCAGCTTGTTTGAAGAAACCATAATTTAAACTAAGTAACCAGAGTTCTCTCAAGTTTGGACATAACAGGGAACTCTGGTTAGTTTAAAAGCAGACATGAACGTTTTCCATTTCCTCTTAACGGCTGCATCAGAGGATGAGAGAGGGAAGAGTGTCTGGGCTAGAATCTCATGCAGGCAACACTAAACCATAGCACTACATTACATTCAAAAAGGCCAAATGGTACAGCTAGCTCACTGCTATGTACTCTGACTGGTAGCAGCTGTCCAAGGTCTCAAGCAGAGGCCTTTCCTACCCCTTCTATCACAGATTTTTGTTTAACTGGAAGTGCCCAAGAACTGAATCTGATACCGTAGGCATAGAAGATGTGCTCTGCCACTGAAGTATGGCTCCTGCTATATGGCCTCTTAATTGTAAATTTAAGCTGCAATCCTACACCCAGTTGCATGCTAGGAAGAATCAAGCCTGTGGCTTACGCTGGCTCAGCTTGTCGGAGTGTGGAAAGCTAAGCAGGGTCAAGCCTGGTTATTACTTCGATGGGAGACCTCTCCTCTAGTTTCCTGCATTGAGCAGGGGGTTGGACTCGATAGCCTTGTAGGCTCCTTCCAACTCTATGATCTATAAAATCTATGAAATCTATAAGAATCATGGCAATCAGTAAGATGTACATGTGTATAACTAAATTTAGAACTGCAGCTATAAAGGGGTAATAGCAGTGTATGCATGTTCACAAACTTTGACTGGCACTGATAGCATTGACTGGTGATGTCAAGACCACCCCAGGGGATAGGGACTTGTCTCTAACATCAGGCTGAACTTTGGAGACAAATGCCTCCAAAGCATAGCATGAAGACATGGACAAATCCCCCTTTCCAGCACCAAACTCATGAGATAATCTGTGTTATTCTGTGGCATTTGACAGGACTCTCCAAGCCACAGCACAACACAGATCACCGGCTCTCCTGCTTAGTTTGGAGCCTGGAAAGGGTCCTGCTGCTGCTTCTATGTCCTCCTCCTCTCTTCATCTGTCCCTGCAGCCACAGTGATAACAGCCTGCTCCTTCCCCTCCCAGCACCACTCAATGTTGAACTGTTGAGCATATGACTATGAGGTCCTTCTGCCTGCAGCATGGCTGCCCATGACCTAGAGAAGGAATGTGAAGGTGGTGGGCAGTGACAGCTCTTGTGCTCATCATCAGCTGGGAAAGGAGACAGCACCTGCACTCGGCACCTGTTGGTACTGTGAAGGAGAGGGAAATAGTGGCAACGGACGTTTTTGCAGCTCATTGCATATAGGGAGACCATGAGGGGACACTTCGTGTATCCTTGTCTATGTAGCAGGAGCAATTGATTCTTAAGTCACACTTAAGAATACCTTAAGAGGGGCTACAAGACCAAGCTAATAATTTATGATTCTGGACAAAGCTTTTAGGTTTGAAAAGACAACAGAGTTCAAAATCAGAGCACAGCACCTGGTCTAAGTAACTGTACCAGGTGCTAGACAGATGTACAATAGAAGAAAAATGATTCCCTGAAGCTACAACACAGCTGTAGAGGCACTCCATGAAGGCGACTTAATGCACATAACTCCTTACGTGATTCCCCATGCAGGGAAACAGGAATGAAAAAATATATATCAAACAATCTGTCTAGCAACAGATTCTCTTATCTCCTTATGATCACTTGATACTGAAACAAAAATGCCAGATGAACAGGGATGTAATTTCAGGGAGAGACTTAAGTAATGTTGTAAATTTAAAACTAGAGGTGGTAGAAATTGAAAATGTTAGTATTGGTAACATTTTCTTTAGGAAATTAATGGTTATTACGGATTTTTTAAAATGCAGACCAATAGTCTTGCATTTCAGGTGCCCTATTAGATTGGAGCTGTATAAGCACTTGTGAATTAACTGAATGAATCAAGTTAAGAGAGTCCATTCAGTAAGGCAACATAACATTTCCTGGAATGTTGGACTTAAATCCAAATAATCCAAAGGATTATTACAAAATTCTGGGAAAATCATATAGAAAATAGTTTTTCTGCTCAAAATCCCAATACTGCAAATTAATTCTGAGTAAAATTTTAAAGGGATGGTCCAAGGTTTTAACATTTTTATGTCAATGTACTTTATGGATTAAGAGCATCTTAACAGCAAATTTTAGTTTTAAAACACAAAAAACAGCATAAAATGTGCAATACAACCATCTTTATGATAAAGAATTTAGGGAAGGCTGTAGGTGAGCAGGGAAAGTACAGGCTTTGACACCAGGAGGGATAATCAGTGCATGTTTTCTCAAACACCACATTTTTCAATTAACATTTCTGATTAATTGTTTCTCTTTCCTCTTTGTATATGTAAAATCTACCAGAGCAGTCTTCAGGAAGAAGAAAGCACTGTGTGCTTCTGTCCCCTCCCCACTCCTCTTAATTATTGCTTTGATTGCCTTCTAAGCTTTTAAAGGGATACAACTTTCAAAAATAACCATTCATAGAGTTTTTAAGGGATGGACAACTTGTGGCCCTCTATATTTTGGCCTACTACCCCCATGATCACTCACCACTGGCTATGCTAGTTCAGGCTGGTGTGAGCTGTAGGCCAAAACATCTGGAGGGCCATAAGTTCTCCATCCCTAGTTAAAACATTACTTCCTGTGAGAAAAAATATATATTTCAAGATCCATTTCTACATAAACATATGTGAGGAAACCATCTCAAGAAATAAAATCTTCTGAAACATTCAAGAAATAAATACTAATTTAGGTTACACTTTGCAACCTTACCCAGTGTTCCACAAGGCTTGTTTTTATATGTGCAGATATCATATCTGTAAAGAGGGGAAAGTAGATATATTTATAAGTGGTTCATCCTGATAATACATTTTTATATTTATCACATTTCTGTAGTGTAACTCCAGTTGTCAGACTGCAATCACTGTAATTATGTGCAGCCAGCTGGAGTGTCGGCTCTGCATTCTGGTGTAAACCACAGGCTGCAGTATGCTCACAGCCTCTGGCCTCAGGCCAGTGGGACACCTGCCAGGAAGGAAAAAAAAGTTAAAGTGGACCTTTGTAATCTCTGCCCTTATAAAACAGTCTGCCACTCTGTTATGTTGCAGCAGTATGTCTGCATAGCATTACTATTTCAACAAGAAACTAGAAAACCATTGTTCTAAACCTGTTGAAATCTTTTCTTCCTAAGGACACTGCATATGTTATGATCCTGAACATTTTGCATCTTTCTTGCTTTCTTGACAAAAGTGTTGCCTTAAATCCAAATTGCCAAAACATTGTTATGTATCACTTAATATACCAAACATAGACTGCTCCAAGTTTTTTTTTGGGGGGGGGGCTTTGGACAACAGAATATCACAGTGCCCCCTCGGCACTACCCCTTCTTCCTCTAACTTTTCCTGCCCCCATTTAAACTAAAACAATGGTTACATATAAAAACAAGTCTTGTAAATATAATATCGGAAATGTAATGATATGCATGTGTGTACTGGGCAGGCACATTAATACAAAAACACTTAATAGAACACTTGCTGATTCCAGATCCTGAACCAAGATCAGCACCAAACTGTAAATTTCTATTATGGAAATCAAGGGACAAAGCCAAGATTTCACTGTATTTCTGACTGTGCAGCACCATCCCACCAAAAGAAAAAAGAAAAAAAAAGGTAGAAGCAAAGACAGGATTTCTAGCTCTTTCTATTTGGGTTTTTCTTACTTACTCAATTATATTTTTGTGTTTTTGAAAAGTACAGTCTATCTGCATGCAAGTTAATGGAGCATGAGGCTTCTCCATGCAACTGAGTGCTGGATATGACATGGCAGGACAATTTAAATAAATTGACCTTTGCTACAACATAAGGGGTGTTTTCTATGGGGGCTGGGGATCCAAACCAGCTTCTGCCCCATCTCTGACTTGTCATATTCACAGTAATTGCAAGGCTGCCATAAGCTACTACTCTCTCTCAGCAACTCCCCCACCCACAAACAGTAATAACAGTGAACTACACTGCAGATGCTGTATGATACTCTCTCAGCCCAACTTGCAATGCAGGGATGACAACCTTGGAGGACATTAAAGAGCTGTTGTAAATCACTTTTCCAGCCAGATTCCTAACTTGCACTACTCAGCACAGCTGACAGAAACCACTCTCTCCCAGCCACAGCACCATCAAACCCGCAATATGGAGATAATGAACTGCATTTGCCTTGGAATTCGCACTGGCAGGCTAATGAATTGGGAAAAAATCACACTTAAGAAGACCTAAGCAGGAAATTCTGGGCCGGTTCGCACGACCCAAGCTGTGAGTGGGGGAGGCACCACGGAGCTGTCTGCGGGGGCTGTCTGCGGGGTCTGGCGGGGTGCTGCAGATGACCTGTACCCCGTGCGCGTTGGCAGACCCCGGTGGAGCCGGCAGTCCCCGCACCGCAGTGCAGGCCTCCCGGTGCTAGGGGGCGGCTTGGGATGCCCAGAGGGGCTGTTTGCCCCTACAGGCTGGAGCAGCCGCAGCTCCGGCCGCTCTGGGCTGCCGCCTCTGTGCGACCCCCCCGGGACGGACGGCCGCTGTTCGCACGGCAGGGTGGCCACACGCGGTAGGGGCTTACCCCTCTTCCGCCCATGGTCACTTTGCGTATGTCCCGCGGGGGCACCCCCGGTCAGCGTTCGCACGACACGGGAACCGTGGGGGACTTCTGCTCCCCCGTGATTCCCATGTCGTGTGAACTCTCTTTTTATTTATTTATTTATTTATTTATTTATTATATTTATACCCCACCTTTTTTCCTGCAAGGAACCCTTTGAGGATACCTTTTGTTTGAATGGCTGGTGAACAGATACATTAAATAAAATCTTGAATTTCTCCATGTATTTCTATGGGTAGCTTTCACTCCCCTTCCCAGTGGGAGATTTACAAATGATTCCTTAATGTGAACCAGAAAATGAACTATGCAGAAAATAAGAGGGTAATTTTGTTCTCCTTTCCTTTTCTTTCCTCTGTCCACCTTCCAAGAAAATCCCACTGAGTTCAGTAGTTTACTAAAAATGAAATAAATTAACTCCGTCCCCAGTCAGTGCTCTCTCACTAGGTAGGGAATAAGTACCACTGAATTTAGTAGGAATTTTAAGCATTCCTAGGACTCTCACGGTCACTCAGTCCGTCAGCCACACTCAACTACGCAAGTTCATTCTGTGGAGATGGAAGAAGCACTAGGTGGGATCAGCATCCCCTTTGTGGGCTGCACTCTCTCCTGCACACAGACACCAAACTGTGCCTTATTCTTGAGATTCAAACATCGGGGCTGTTCGCACGGCAGGTTGTGGTGCGTGCAGGGTGCATGCGGCTACCATTTTGATTATACAATCCCCACTTGGGGTTTGTTGAGTTGTGCAAGCCCAGCAAGCATGAATTAAGCATGACACGAACACACACACACCCAAGTGGGGTTTGCATATGCAACTTGGCACCTGCAGGCGCCACAGGTCATCATCAATTAAATAACCCACAGCGAGCCGCAGTGTGTTGTCCAAACCCGGTCAATGGCTCAAATGTCACAAAGGGCATCCTTTGGAGCTTCCAGTGTATAGGTTTTTCAATATGAAGCTTCCTAGTTCAAGACAATTATGCCCCTCCAAGTGTAAACAGTTAAGATAAACACAGAATCTATATGGTTCTACCTATGGAAGACTGGTGTGTTACCCACAACCACTTTTCTCTGAGGGGATATAGCTCTTTATTTGAAAAAGATTGTCCACCTCTGATATAGGTAGTTCCATGGCAACAATCAAAATTTCCTCTACCTGAGGTGGGAAAGTGCAAAGACGAGAAAAAGGAGAATAATCTTTTAACATTTCTGGGAAGATCTTTAGGAAATCAACAATCTTGGAAAGTTATCAGAGCAACCCCTCATTTATGATACTCTTGTTTCTAAACTGAGTACGGCATACTCTGGAATGGTTGGAAACATTCATGTTTCCTGAGAACTAAACACACACTTCATTAGGTGAAGCACACTTTCAGAATCATTGTTCTAGGCTTTTGCAGTACAACTAAGCCACTGCGGACTGAACAAGAAAAGCAGGATATAAATATTTTAAATATAAAAAATAATTCTAAGCATTAAAACCAAAAATATGCCAGTATTATCATGGCCTTCTTATTCCATCGTTTCATTCAAGTATTTATACTTACGTATTTATTTAGACAACTATTTGTCTAAGGGTTATTTCACATGGTTACTGCCATGCAATTCCAACATTTACAAAAAAACTTTCACTTGTAAATTTACCATTGTATCCCACCTCTAATTTAGGTGGCATTCCACATATGTATCCCGTCACATGCCCAATATTATTGTATAGCAGGAAACCATTGTTCTCTATTACATCTGAATCAGGCCAATAAGTGGGTACAAGTGGTAAGAAAAAATTAAAGAACATTTCAAAGGCAGAGCGACTTTTGGGGTCCAGAGACGCCAAGTCCTCAATGAACAACTGATTCATGACATCAGGTCAGATTAGAGCAGGAGTGGCCAATTTCTTCTCTTATTGCAATTTCCAAAACTGCTCTCAATCTGTTAGCAATATGACAGTGACTAGGTGAATGGAACATTTCCATCCATATAGGAATTCCCAGAATATAATCTTAATTATGAAGAAGAAACCATGAAATGGCTGCACATTTTGACGTATGTAGGG
Organism: Shinisaurus crocodilurus; assembly: GCA_021292165.1. Lineage (NCBI taxonomy): Eukaryota > Metazoa > Chordata > Lepidosauria > Squamata > Shinisauridae > Shinisaurus > Shinisaurus crocodilurus. The sequence continues at coordinate 32,564,426 of CM037877.1, forward strand.
CTCCCCCCCCCCTTTTTTAAATGAAACAGAGATTCAATAAGAAGAAAAATCCCTACACCAGTTCCAGGGTCCTGTGGGTAATGGCCCCAATCCTAGGGCCTCACAGGGTAATGGAGGGACTTTTGATTCAGTGGATCCAAGGTCACCTCCGACCCACTTCTGGAATGCCATGTTTTGGGGACAGATGGGAACTTCCATCTCAACCTAATTCCCTCAAGCCAGCAGATCTGGAGATAAGGATTGTTCTCTCTTAGTCTGGATCCAACTCAATTTTTAAAATTGGTTGTATTTTAAATTTGAATACATTGTATACACCTTAGACACTATTGAAGAGGAATATAAATATATTTACAGCTAGTATAGAGTAGTGGCTAAGAGTACTGTGAGCCAGGAAATCCCCAAGGCAAACCTCCCCTCCCACAATCTCACTATTCTCTCGGTCCCAATATTTTATCTGCAATAAAGACACGAGAATACCAGCCTAATTTACAGGGTTACTGTTACTGAGACAATGTAGTGCTTTGAACATTTAAAATGCACTTTAAAGATATTTTATTATATTGTGTTGGGAAGTACCATTGCAGAAAATAAAACATTTTTATTTTATAAAATAAATATATATTTTACTTATATTTATATATCTATTTATTCAGGCATCACATTCCGGCCATTGCAAATGATAGTACATACAATAGGTTATATGTGATTTATTTCACTGTCCTTGCATGTGCAGGAGCTTCCTCATTAATTACACTGTAAACAAAATATACTGTCCCAGTGCTGAAGTGAACTGTATGGCCTGCTTACATGGAAAATCTGTGTGTGCACTGATTCTGCTAGGAAGATTTTGATAATACCTCTAGTACAGGGGTTCTCAACCAGGGGGGAATTCTCCCCGGGGGGGGATTTTAGGGTTGGGGGGAATTGGGACCACAAACTCAAACTGTTGGAATGCTGATCTTTCTACAAATTACAATTCTACAGTTTGTACATAATCTACAGGACATCACATCTTATTGTACAGCACAGATTAAGTCAGACAATCTTGGAAAGGGTGGAATGACATTCTGACATAAGGTAAAGAGGGTACATGGGGCAAAAAAGGTTGAGAACCACTGCTCTAGTACAAAAGAAATTAAGTAGAAATATGCCAATTATCCATTTCTAGTATTAAAGTTGCTGTATGAAGGTGAATTTTTTTGGTATTAAATACTATAAATTCATCAGTTCTTCAAAGCTTTAGTACAAGATTTCATATGCATGTTTTAGGAATAACAATACTTCAAAGAAGACTCTTGATTTCTTGTGCCATAGCATCTGCTTAATCTTACAGAATGTGGTACACCACAACAGCATTTTGACTTAAAATAAAATATACTGCTCATTTGGTTTCATCCTCAAAAGCCTTAAAGCCAAAAAAAGAAAGAAAGAAAGAGGAAAAAAAGGAAAGAAAGGGGAAAATCCCTATTTAAATCAAAGATGTCTAATCAAAAAGTATAATATATGTGTCATGTTTCTCAATATAAATAGCTATTATTGGCTCGCCATTTCTTTTAAAAGTTGGTATCAACAAACCAAACAGTATTTCTTTTCACTGCTTCATTTTGGGGATTACATTACTGTGAATTATAAGAAAAGAACAAATATTACCTTTTCAGTGTGGTAACTCACTGAAAAATATACATGGCAGCATTTTTAACAGGAAGAATGCTACTCCATTATTGTAAATTCTGGTTATATTATTCTCACATATAATAGAAATCCTGTGTCTTTGTGACACTCAGTTTTCCTGGGAGGTAGGGTGGAACTATGCAAATTTAGGGGCAAGGCTAGGCAAATAACCCCCACTCTATCATAGCAATAGCAGCAGCTGTTTGGTTGGAAAGCTCCAGGGTGTGCGAAGATAGAGGAGAGCCTTCGCTCAAGCTGATGCCGCCACTACCACCATCACTGAGGCATCACAATGAAAAATGGCATGACAGAATACTGCCTTGAAACTCAAAACCAGCCCTACTTCTGCACTTGTTTTGAAGTAGGAAGGGGAAAATTAAAAAACACACACACTGTAATGCAAAGTCTTCCTTCAGAATTGAGAGATCAGAATGAAAGTTGGTATGCATGTTTCGGAGACAATTCTATCTATGAAGATCAAATACAAGCACAACCCCCACACTCAATTTGAACAGGAGGAGCAAAGTTGTAAATACGTATACTGTAATACAATATTTCCCTTGAAGAATGAGGTATGAGAATGAAAGTTGGTGCGCATCTTCAGGACACCATTGTTCAGGAAACAATTCCCTGTGTGAAGTTCAAACCAGTAGCTTGACCCTCACAACCATTTGGAAGGGGGAAATGCAAAATATACTGTGACAATACAGTAACTGTATATATTGTGTCTCAAATACAGTAATTCACTAGTATACAATTTATGTCCATTATATTGTATTATGAGTTCTAGTTCCAGCTCATATAACAATATTGTAAAATTTAGACTACAGGCAGTCCCCGAGTTAAGAACATCCGACTTACAGACAACCCACACTTAAGAACAGACTTCTGGGTTCCCCGGCGCTACGTTGTTGACGTAGAGTACATAACATAGTATACTGAGCAATTTGTGTAATTTACGCAATTTGCGTAAATGCCAATTTAAACGTATAGAATGCTATGCTGTTCCGACTTACATACAAATTCAACTTAAAGACATTTTTAAGAACGGAACTCGTTCGTAACCTGGGGACTTCCTGTATTTGGGAACAGAGTGGAGTTTGCCAATTATGAATGTAATGCTGAAACTGTGCATTAAGTAGGTTGACTGACTGATCACTTCCTTCTTTGTCTTCTTGTGTCAGCACACACATTTTGTAAACTGAGTAAAGTCAAAATACGGCAGGGCAGTAAGATCATGCCTGCCCATCCCATTCTGTCCTCTTTCAAGTGGAGCCGCACCCAATCTTTGGTGCTGACTGAATGTTTCAAGCTGTGTAGTGATACAGCACACCAAAGCTTTTGAGTTAGGAGCCAGCAAAGAGGTCAGTTCAGGTATGGGTATTTTTTTTCAAAGGCAAGGTCTGCAGAAGATCCAGTGGTCCAAGCACACAAGGGCCAAATGGGAACTAGGTATCAAGGGAATTCTAGGGAAAGGTCTGGGAATTTGAGAACAGATTCCCCAGAACTGAGGGCTTTTAAGTTTGAGCTTTCAGAACCACACCCAAAGCTCAGCTGCAGATAATCAGAGATGCCTTGAAAAGTTCTTATTCATGATGGGAGCTTTACCCACAAGTAGTCCTTTACTCACAAGGAGTTCTGATTCTTAGAGGGCGCCCCTTTGCCTGGGAACCAGCTGAACCTGCATTTTATAGGACTAGGCAGGGGCTCAGCTTCCATCTGTGAAACACAACGGGGGCTCCTCTGCATCATGGAGAAGGTCTACTGATGTCACTCCCAAGAGCAGAGGATCCCCCTGATCACCCTCAGGATTTATTGAAACAGTCTGCTCCTCTGGGATGTTCAGTCTGCTCCTCTGGGATGTTCAGTTCCGGGAACTCCAGATCATCCTCCAAAGACGTGGGTGTGGGAATGACACATTCCTAGTGCCACCTGCTACATTCCCTGGCTTCTATACATTTGACATACAGTAATACCTTGGATTGCAAGTAACTTGGTTTGAGAGTGTTTTGCAAGACAAGCAAATTTTTAAATATTTATTTAATTTTTTTTTACTTGATATACAAGTGACGTCTTGCAATACAAGTACTGTAGCACGGCTTAGATTAAAAATCTCTGTACAAATTTTTTTGGGGGGATTTCGTTTTGATATAAGAGTGTTTTGGATTACAAGCACATTTCCGGAACGAATTATGCTCTCAATCCAAGGCATGACTGTATGTGCATACCCCCAGTACATACAATCTTTAACACAGAAACTGCCACTATCCCAGTTTTGTCAGTTATTAAGTATATGCACATAAGTATTTGTCCCATCTTTTTAAATTGAAAACTACTCACTGCAGACTGCAAAGTGCATTGCTGGCATAAATAACTAATGAATGGAAGTTTGCACCACTGGAGCTGTGTGAGAGCTGCATAAGCCTTAATCATTGTTATGCTTTCACTTAAAACAAACAATCAATGCAGCTGATATAGCAAACCAGAACTATGTTTATGCTAGCTCAAACCTGATGCATAGAGGCTCATTTTCATTTAAGTACAAGTGAAGACACCTCTAGAAACCTTAATATTTGTAAAAAAATTCTAATAATGTCAGAAAAACACTGTGGAAATTAAGAGTTTTACAAATATTGAATAATTCAACACTACCAGCGATAAATCCCTAATAAACTAATAACAACCTTTAAAGTGAGCATTTAAACTTAATGTAACAGTTAATTGCTATAAAATACTGCCATTTAAACTTGTCCCTTATAGGCTATATAAGGTTTTTCCCATCTTACTTTTGTCTATGTTCCCATTGTCTCTTATAACTTTGTGCATTCCTTTTAAACCGCTGTAACAGCATTTCCAATCCAGCTGAAATCAGCAATAAATAAGGTCACCAAGATTTCACATCTGATAATTTAACAATTTTCCTTCCTGAAGCCCAGAGCCTTTGACACTGAACCCATTGTTAAAAGAAGCCAGTTTCAACACTGGCTGAAAAGTAAGTACCGGTAATGCATACTTTTGTGGAACGATTAGCATAAGTCAGGTGTTAGGATGAATTACTAGGGTACTGCTTCAAAGTTTTTCAATCACATATCAACTTACACATCTTCTTATTAGGAACCCAAATTACAATTTGGATTTCTAAAGTGAAAAAGCAAATTCTACAAGCTCAAATGTTATAACTATTCTGCTACATCTGATCGGTTCTGCATTCAAGATTTATAGAATAACATTAGAAAAATGATTACATTTGTAGCTGCAAATTGCTTCGATTCTACCTCACAAAGAATTATTTGTAATTATTGCATAATGCTTGGGAAAAAAATAATAAAGGGATTTATTTGTATTTCTCATTTGCTACTAAAAAAACACACACAAATGGTTCAAGGTGCAAAGAACACAGCAAAGCTCTTGGCTAGGACACAGACATCCAAAGGGTCCTACAACTACCTTTTCTTTATAGCCAACTGATGCTTAAAAGGTGTGTGTGTGTGTGTGTGTGTGTGAGAGAGAGAGAGAGAGAGAGAGAGGGAGAACTGGACAAAAGTACAGGAGTGCTTTTCTAGCATGTAATATTTAGGGAAGTTGTTAAACTGCTACCATATGTTCACCTTCATTCCACTTCTCTCAGAAGACCTTTAGGCACAGATGGCTGAGAAGAAGTGCTTGTGAATACAGAGGCCAGAGGAAAAGACAGGAGAAGGCAAAGAGTGGCAGCTGGGCTGATAGTGACAACAGTGTGAGAATGCTCCAAAGTGCGTGTGTGGCGGCGGCGGCGGTGGCGGTAAATGTGCACAACTGCAACTATTCAGTTCAGAAAATTATGTAATAGCATTTTTCCAAAGGGAAAGATTTATCGTTAGTAAGAAAAAAATGATTTTGGTTTTAGGCTTAAAATCTATAGTAAAATGGGTAGTAAGCATTTATAAATTTGGTTTTGCCATGATATATACATTTTTTTAATAAAAAGGAGGTCAACTTGCAGTTCAGATACTGTATCTTCTAAAAATTCGTGACTGCTCTTTTGTTTCGAAAACATTCAGCATCTTAAGTTTTATTATACCATAGATACAGAAACCATGTGATTTTTAAAAGCTGAGCAAAGTGCTATTTCAGTGTAATGATTTGAATGAATATCATGTATACATGCCACTGAAGCTTCTTCATATAAATTGATAATACATTAAGTGAAAAAAGAGTTAAGAGGTACAGCAAATATATATACAGCAATGCTTTTTGAAGGAGGGTTTTTTCTTCTTCAATGCAACTCTGGTGTTTTATTACGGTGAGAAAAAAAACAGGAAAAGCAAACATTTCTATGGTCCCCCCTCCCATAGTTGTCTCATTTTAACAACTACCCATTAAATCTCATGAACCGTATCCTGCAGTTAATGGGCTGTTAAGATTTTAAAGCTTTGCTAGTTCTACTGTAAATCTTTAAGCCCTTCTGAAGCCGACTTACATAGCAGTAGGAAATAACATCAAGTACAGTTTTTTTGGAAATGAACCAAAATACTCACTGCAAAAATTAGTTTTGCCATTTGATTATATATTTTGTTTTGGCATCAGCATGCACTGAGAAGCATCTACAAAAATAAGTTATTTATTTATTATTTAATCAATGTATAGACTGCTAGAAGATATCTAAAAAAGACATCAGAAAGCAGGTTACAACATAAAAAATTAAAATACAAAATGTCCACAGTTAAAACATTTAAAAACATAAAATACAAAACAGTTAAAAACATTTAAAATCAAAAGATAAAATTCTCCATTAAAACATTTAAAATTGGAGAACTGACAATCAACAAACTGGGAAGCACAGTCAGGGAAGGTCTTCAACTGGCACCTAAAATATGCCACAGTTGGAGCCTCCCATATACCAAGGGGGAGGGCAGTCCACAAAGTGAGTGCCACCATGGAGAAAGCCCACTTCCAGGTTGCCACCAGATGGCAATCTGCAAGTTGTGGTACCACCAGCAAGGCATCCTCCAATGATCTTAGTGATCAAACAAGTATATATCAGGAAAGGCAATCTGCCAAATAACCTGGTCCCAAGTTTTTCAGAGCTTTATGCTAGCAACAAAACCTTGAACCTGACTTCGTAGGCAGCCAGTGCAGTTGCTTCAACACTGGTGTAATACAGTATATACATGGCCAGGCATCCCAGTAGCATCCTGGCCACTGCATCAACTGGAGCTTCCAGCCCCAGATAAAGCACATTACAGTAATCTAAATGTTGGGTTACCAGTGCATGGACTACAGTGGTCAGGCTATCCCTGTCCAGGAAAGGGGGTTGTTGGCATATCAACCGAAACTGGTAATAGGTGCTCCTCACCACCTGTTCTTTCTAAGGGAATGCAATCTCTAGAATAGGCAATCTCTCAATTCCCACACCTGGGAACTGCCCATCCATAGAGCCTCCATCTTGTCAGGATTCAGTCTCAATTTGTTGGCCCTCTTCCAGCTTATCACTGTGACCAGGCACTGGTACAGAATATGTACAGCCTCTCTTGATTCAAATGTCCCCAAGAAATAGAGCTGGGTGTCTTCAACATACTGCTGTTTTGCAGAGAACGGGGCCTGGGTCTTTCAATGCCTGATGTGGATAAGCAGAGGCAGCTAATAGGTTGTGAGAGGGAAACACATCTCAGAAAAAACAATTTAAATGCCTTGCTGACTAGAAACCTGTTGGCTATCTTTCATTAAAATATTTTTGTTCTAAAGTAAGAGACTAGTAATTAGTGAAGGTTGTTGGGAGTTTTTATGATTATTTGGATTAGTCTTTCTTGTTTCTGCTGTAGATGAGCAGAGGTTTTTAGGTGAAGGAACCAGATAACTGTGTTACTGAGTAGCAAATACATATCTATGCAGACAAGAACACTAACCTTTCAAGGCTACTAGAGAGAAAATGAGTTGTACGAAGTGAGAGAAAGAGATGAAATATTAACCACCATCATGATTCTGTTCCCCTTTGCATTAAGGCAGAAAAAGACAGTCATGTGCACAGGGGCAGGGGCATTATGATCTCACTTTCCCTATACTCCCAGTCCCAGGTCCCAGAGAAGCGCCAAGAGGAATGTCTCTATGCTTGGTCCTCACTATCTGCTGGATAAGCAGCAGGGGGGAAGTGAAAGGTAACTATAGAGATCAATGGCGCTCACTGCTTTTCTTGGATTTCTTGAACCATGGAGAAGCAGTGGTAGTGACAGGTAGAAGAGGAGAGGAAGAAAAATGGCAGGTAACCAAAGCAGGGTATGTTAATTATTTAAAGGGCTGAGTTGAATCTTCTTACAAAGCTGCCAACAACAGAAACTAATTACAGTACCTATGTTTTATGAAATAAAGCATGGAAAATCTTCCAACTTCAGCTCTAACACCATTAAAAATGTTATATTGAATGGGAATATAAGGTTAGCACAGGCACTATGTTTCTCACAAGGCTGAATAACTAAAATATTCAAAGTTACTGTATCCATATACTTGGGGCAACAGAAGATTAGTGCTTGTTTCCTAAATGCACAAAATGGCCAGAGTAAGACACTACACTAAACCATGAGCAACCATTGGGTTTGCACTATCCCCCCTTCCCTGTTCCTCTTTCAGTGTGGCTGCAGTAAGGAGGGTTGGATCCAGATTAACCCTGGATCAACTGTGCAGGTGGAAGTGGACTTCCCTGCCTCCTCTTTCCCACAGCAGCTCCTCCAGCCCACTGCAAACACTACACAGAGTCAGGAGACCCTGCTGAATGGGGTGAGCTGTGTGTCTCTGTGTGTGGGAGGATCCCCCAAAATCAGGCAGATGGACCTTCTGCGAGTGAAGCCCTTCCTCTTGCGGGAGGTCAATCTTGGATCCAGCCTGGAGATTGGAAATATTTGTTTCCTGTTTAACACTAACCATAATTTATCTTCACATTTTAAAAGGCCAATGGTTAGTTTAAACCAGGGATTCAAAACTTCCTTCAAACCATGTTTTAAGATCCTAGTTAGTAAATGGATATTAACCCACCTTTTGTTGTAATGGCTATGTGGTTTAATTAAACCAAGATGTAAGTGCCAAGGAAGGGAGGAGTTGAAGAGAGGAGCAAGCATGGACTGTGAGGTCCCATTGCTCATTCCCAGGTGCTAAAATATGGTTTAGCAAGGCAGGAATTGAACATCTGAACTGAGCCAATGTATCTTACATCTGTCTGTTGCTGCTTCGGGGGTGGGTGGGTAGGATCAGGCTAAAAAGCACTCAGAACACTATAATTTAGTCCTGAAACTTAGTCCTACTTTATATCCATGTATTTTCATTCTGTCCTAGGATAACTAGTGGCACTGTTTTGTGTTCTAAAACGTGTTCAACACTCCACTGTATATTCTAGATTTCCTCAAGGCTTACATTTATTAATGTTCTTTGTTGTGGTCTCTGTGCACCATACATTTGGGTTATGTCCCTGCATAGAGCTTCATTCAGAACATTATAAAAAATTCAGGCAGAAAGCCACACCCTGCCCTCTGCATGCATGCTCTAAGGTTTGGGTCCCACCTTTCCACTCAGTTCCTCTTTGACCACCACAGCAGTAGCGTGCAGAGGAGCATTCTTCTGTCTCTTCTGTTTTTCTCAGGGGACTGAGCTGATTCCAGGCATTTTGTTTTTCTTTAGATTCTTCCCTTCTCTTCCTTCTGTCATCTGTTCTATTTATTTTGCATTTTGTTTTTTGGCACATGCATTCTGGGCATCTATAGCTACTCTGGGGCTTTTGGCCTGAAGGTACCATTTTGTAAATGGACTGACAGCTGGAGCGAACTCCCACCACCTGACGGATACTCTTTGTGTCTCCTGCGTTTGAGAGACAAGCACACTGTAGCATCATGCCTGCACTACCAAGGTTTCACTCAGCAAGCAAGATGAAACCGGCCTTCTTGTTTGGAGGCCTTATTGTGGAAGCAAGCTTTCAGCCTTTCACTTTGGCTGTCACCAGAACAGGATCAGGTTTGGTCCTCATGGATTTGGCCACTTCAGTGCCCAGCGAACGAGTAAAGAGGGTGAAGGCCAAGTGCCCTCCTGCTTACAAGCTTAAAAAGAAGAAATGGAACAAGGACCAATCAGGTATGACAGCTACCTTGACACCGCTTCCTTCAGTATCAACAGTGCCTTCTGTACCATCTGACCGTCCATTGCAGGCTCATTAGGTCCTGGATTATCCAACACTTTTCCCGATGACTTATTCTCCATTTCTCTTGTCCTTACCAACACCTGTTCGGGACAAGTTGCAGAAATGTCTAGACCTCCCCCCCCCCCCGCGAAAAGGTGCAGATTATCAGATTGCTGTCTGAAGGGGAGATTCAGCATAAGTCTCCATTCCTTTCCCATATGTCTAAAGGCAAAGTACCCCCATGGGTACATGGGTACATGGAGAGGAGGAGGAGGAGGAGGATTATGTAAGCCGCCTTGGGTTCCTTGCAGGAAAAAAGGCGGGGTATAAATAAAACAAATAAATAAATAAATAATAACTAAATCTGTGCCAAGGAACTCTAGCTCATCTTCCCCTCACTGGAGCTACCAACAGGGTCAATCCTCCAGATGCTATTTCCTAGGCTCTCACTACTGGCACTATTCAGCATGCTATTCTAGTTTGTGACCAGCTTGTGGGGAGTCCCTATATTGACACTTTACATGATCTTCGTTGTATACCTGGGATCTAGGGTCTCCAGAACCTGGGGACCAGGTTTACAAGGACTTTCATTCTTTTCTGTGAGACGATTGGGGACACTATGAACTTTACTAATGATCAGCACCTGGACAGCATCTCTGGGCATGTATCATGGTAAATTACCATTTCTGTGACTTTAGTTTATGGCAAGACCAAGAGGCCTAAAGTCACATCTATGGCTCGAAGCCAGCAGATTCCACACTCTCGATTGCTGGTGTTTTGAGAAATACTACATCAGTGACCATCTCTTTACCGTAGGCACCATCTACAGCAGTGCTTCCTCTGCTTTCAGTACCAAAAGCCATCCTGTCAGATCCCAAATCAGTCTGTCCCACTGCGTACTGAGCGGGAAAGTAGGACCCACACCCTAGAGCATGTGCACTGAGCATGGGGTGGACCTCCCACCTAAAATCTTTCAGCTATAGAACTTTCCAAATGAGGCTCCGCACATGTGCTGAACCCGTGCATGTGAATACATAGGTGACCACCTGAACAACCAGTTACAGGTAAGCAACTTGCTTTTCTCATATGTATGTCTTCTACATTTGTCTCTTTATCACCCTATTATCACTTGTTAATTAAACATATTAGTAGGTGATCACTCGTGACCGAGTAAGATTGTCTTCCAGGATAAAATTACCAAAAAAAATTATATAAAGAGGAAATTGTATAAAATTGTGGACTCTAGTGATGGGTCCGTAAGTGACTGTGGAGGCCAATTCTAGATCCACACAGCTTCCCACAGTGAGGACACAGGTTACCAGATGGAAGATGGTCCTGTAAAGGATTCGTTTGACGTGCTTTTCGCTTAGCACGTTTCTCCCTTTCACCTTGCACTCGGGCTTCTTGAAAGTCCATAGAACCTTTGTGAAAGGCCAACCTCCAGTTATGTCGTTCATGGGCCAGAGCTTCCCAGTTCTCAATGCCTTATATTGCATTTTTTTTAGATTAGCCTTAAGAACATCTTTAAACCTCTTATACTGACCACCGATATTCCGCTTTCCATCCTTGAGTTGGGAATACAGGAGCATCAATAAGCTTTTGTTGATTGAGGAATAACACACCTCAGTTATTAGAATACTAGTGGATGATTTCGTACAAACTCTCAGCCAATTGTATGGTTGGAGAACTAAGGGACATAAACTCATAGGATCCTATTCCTCCTTATGCAAATGACTCTTCACTGGAGACACAAGCTTTGAAAAATCCTACCCTCTAAGCTTTCACATATATTCTACCAGCAATTGCCTTGCAACAAGGCGTAACTGCCTAGTTGCCCTGTAATGAAGTAAGATGTAGTAGTGGAATAGAGATATCTGAGGCAATTGTTCTTCAGTGACTCAAATACAGCTGCACAACTCTCTCAGAAATCTCTTCAAGTAGTATGGTGTAGTGGTTAGAGTGTTAGGACTGGGACTGGGGAGACCCGAGTGCAAGCCCCCACTGGGCCATGAAGTTTACTGGGGGCCTATGGGCCAGTCACTGACGCTCAGCCTAACCTACCTCACAGGGTTGTTGTGAAGATAAAATGGAGAGGAAGAGAATCATTGGGCTCCTTGGAGGAAAAGATGGGATGTAAACGTAACAAATAAATAAATATTTTTGTATAACATTTAAAATATATACAGCTGCTGAAAAAAGGCTTTTTGGCTAAAATGGGTTCAAATAAATAATACAGTATCTTGAGACATAGGTCTCCCTATTGGTTGTTTCAGTAGATTCTTCCCAATTTTTTTCATGTTTGCTTTTGTAATTGAATAAAGACTGGCACGAAGAAAAAAAATCACAATTTAACAAGAACTCATAAACAATCGTGAGTAGGGAATGACAAGCACATAGCAAATGCCTTGTGTAGAAAAGCTCACTGTGTACAGTTCCGGTCACCCCATCTAAAAAAGATTGTGTGGTGGTGGGTTGTTGTGTCATCTGAACCCAGCACGGTTTCTGTAGGGTGGCTTATTTTTCATGAATACTGAATGAAATTTAAAGGCTGTGAAGTCAATGGAGGAGATATTTGCACCAATTTAAGGGCTGGGAAGTAAATGGAAGAGAAATTTGCGCACCTGCACTAACAGAGCAGTTAATGCAGGAGTGCAAACTTCCCTCCCATTTACTTCACAGCCATTACATTTGCATACATTTCTGTGGATTTTTTTTAAACTGTCAGGGAACCACAGTACCCGCAGCAGTAAGTGCTCCGAATAGTGTGTGTGGCAGGGAGTTAATATCTCCCATTTCTGGAGTAGCTGGAGGGTTGAGGAAGTGTTGAAAACACGGAGGATACTGTCAGTTCAACACTAAAAATCAAGAGGATTACATTGCTGGGGGAGGGGGGACAGTGTCCCCCCTTTTGGTGCACCTTTTACTGCTACTTTTCAACTGACAGCTAGACACTTGGACCCTGGCAACTCTGTGCCTCAATTAGCCTATACAGTATGCAGTCTGGCCTTGTCCTCCCTTTGACAGCTGAAACTGACAAGGAAATTGATCAGGCAAGCCTACAGATATTGGATAGCCTAAGTGTGCACTTGCGGACCTGCGAAAGACTGACAATGTTATGTGGTTTTATGTTGTTTAGATTGGGGCAGCGTGATCCTATGAGGCTGCCTGTAACCCTCCAAACTCGGAGGATTACAGGCATCCAATTGAGGGCCAGAGGAGCACGGAGGATAGGATATCCTCCATGCTCCTTCCGCTCTCAAAAACATCTAGATGGCCAATTTCGGCCATCTAAATGTTTCTTCCCTCCTCCTGAGGGGGAGAGGCTGAGGCGCTGCCTGGATTCTTCAGAATCCAGTGGAGCCCTGCCCCTCCCCTCCCCTCCCCTGGGAACGCCCCCCCCCCCCAGGGGGAACCAAGCACGGTCTTCCGTGCTCGTTTCCCTGTGGTTTCCTTCCAGCTACAGGTATGGGGAGGTGGGCACTCCACGGTGCTGCAACCACGGAAAGGATTTCTGAGGTTGCAGCATCTTCTATGGTAATTCCTATGTCCCCCCAGACAAGATCGGAGGGACATAGGATTGTGCTCTAAGTCATCTTTAGCATTTTTTAATGGAAAGGCAGAATAACAATGTTTTCAGTTAAAGAAATAATAATATAACAAATGGAATTCACTGTTACAAATTAGGGAAAAAGCAACCTACTATAAGAAGTAATGCATCAAGGGCCCTGTGGGCAAAAAGGAGGAGTGAAGGCGGCAGGAGCAGGCAGAGGGAACATCAGGGCCTGCTCCAGTTGGACTGCCCCTCCCAGGGCTAACTGACGCTCTGTTTTTTTCTTGTATTTAATTAGACTGTACATCGCTCAGAGTGGCCAGATGACTATCTAGTTAATATCCTGCAAAACTTAATATCACTTAATATCACTTCCTATACAGGAAGATATACAATTCCATATATGTCTACTCAGAAGTGAGTCCCACTGAGTTCAGCAGGGCTTTTTTCCAGGTACCGGTAATTGGATATAAGACTTCAGCCTCATATCACAGTCTTAAATCAGGTTGGGGAGGAGCGCAAGTGGCAGCTCTACCGCCTCATTCGAAGCTCTGCAGTCTCATGCCAACTAGTGCAGGAGTAAGGAGGGCAATTTTGCCAGACTTTTCAGACCACCAGGACTTTTATTTTAAATTCCTTCCTCCCACTAAAAGCAGGGGGGAATTCTCTCCAGCCTGGCATAGCTAAGGTGCCTCTTGGGGGAATGGAGTGGCTCTGACCCACCCTGTTTCAGGGCCTTACGCTTGCTACAGTCAGCAGGAACACTGCCAGTGGTCACTTTCTAGTGGATCTGGATTTTAGGATGGTTCTGCCCGTATATGCACTATGTGTTCCACTAAACATTTTTCTATAGCATGCAGCTTTTTCTTGTTGTAACAATAAATTCTGTAAGTTGTGCGTTGTGTGAATTACTTCCTTTTGTACACATGCATACTTATCTTACAAAACAAAACATACATAATTCAAAATACATAAACTGAAACTTTAAAAGGTTTATATAGTTTTCATTCAAAACTGGATTGGGTATAATGCAGTTTTCAGTGTTTAGCCAGCTTTAATTTGGCTTCAACTAACATATAACTTATTCATTTACACATTTTCTACCTCCTCTCCTTCAAAAATTCTATGCATATTACAACTGATCTTTAGCAAGTCTATATCCTGTCATGTTATATATTACATTTACAATTTTCCCCAAAAAAACTCTGAATTTTGAAGCATGCAAAAATTCTATTAGCCAAATTATTTATATATATCTATATATCTATATATCTATATATATATATATATATATATATATAATAAGGTGTCCTGACTGACTGACTGACTCATCAACGCCCAGCTCAAACCGTTTAATCTAGGAACGTGAAATTTTGAAGGGACATTGCTTTTATGATGTAGACCCCCACTAAGGAAGGATTTGGGGAAATTCCATCCCTAAGGGGGTGAAAAAAGGGGCCAAAATCGACCCACTCTCATATCTGCAGTTCTGCAAATAGGCCTCACCTCATAATTGCTGCAGGAGCCAACTTGCTGCAGGAGCCAATAGCAGCAATTATGCAAATAGCCCATATGACGCTTAGAATGTTCGTATGAATTCCTGCAGGGGCCAATAGGGCTGGGTATGCTAATCTCCCCTAGGCCATTTAGAATGTTCTCTGAGGGGGTGAAAAGGGAGGGAAACTTTTTACATGACTGACTGACTGTTGTGTGTGGGGCATCGTTGCATAGGCTCCATCACGTTTAGACGGATCTACCCCAAACTTGGCATGCTCACTCTTCATCACCTGTAGATCCTCAGGATTAACCTGATTTTTCTTTAAGAACAGATATTTCTGTCACAAAAGATTTCTGCTGCCAGCACCCAGCCTAAACGTTACACTTTCAGTCAGAGACACTGCATCTTTTCTATACATGTTTCTTTTAAAAACAATTATACCAAATCCTAAAATCCACGTGAGCGAAGCCGTGGGCAACAGCTAGTGTATATATATATATATATATATATATAGTTGTATTTATATCCCACCTTTTCCTCCAAGGAGCTCAAGGTGGCATACATGATCCTCTTCCTCTCCATTTTTATCCTCACAGCAACCCTGTGAGGCAGGGCCGGTGCTACCATTAGGCCAACTAGGCGGCTGCCTAGGGCGCAGGGCTAAAGGGGGCGCCAAGAGCATAGGGCTGGAGGGAGGGAGGGCTCAAGTGGGAAGGGGGGGTGCTAAATATCTGATCTTGCCTAGGGCACCAAACTGCCTTGCACCTGCCCTGGTAGTTAGGCTGAGAATCAGTGACTGGCCCAAAGTCACCCAGTGATCTTCATGGCATGGGGACTTGAATCCAGGTCTCTCCAGTCCCAGTCCAAGACTCTAACCACTATATCACACTGGCTATCAGTGAAATTACATTTCTAAAACCCACAAACTAGATATAGATATATAAATTTTCTTCACAACAATATCAACATCCATAACTTTTAAAACTTCCTATAGTACATTCAGAGTACAATTATAGATGCACATTCGCCTGAATGGCAACAAATAGAAAATCTGTAAATCGAGTAATTAATCTCCATTTATATCCTGGGAATTCTCACAAAATAACATCTAAATTGCTACATAACTGTCTAAAGGATGCAATCCTATGTACGTTTAGACTGAAAAATGTCCTACAACTCCAAGCATTCCCCAGCCAGAATGCTGGGAATTGTAGGACTCTTTCTGTCTAAACAAGCATAGGATTGTGCCTTAAATAACAATTCAAATCCTACTTTTACTTTAATTTTGTATTCATTATCTGCAAATAAATGTAAGCTCTTATTAACATTTACTCAGACTGAGAGATAGTGACATTAAATCTTCAAAGTTAAACAGAAAATACCATATTTATATATAAAAGAGCAATTGCTGGCTTCAAGTACTCTAATCTTCCAACTGCTCTCTTGGCACAAGGCCCAATAAAAAAGCATGGACTTGGGTGGTGGAGCACTTTAAGGATAGCAGTTTCTTATATCTTCTTTTGTTTAATTATGTTTTGACATGAGTTTAAGAAGATTCACCCTATCTAATCTAATGTAAACAGATTTTTGACACTTATCTCTGAAGCAACACTCCTACCAATTCACAGTCAGCAGAAACATTTTCTTTTTAAATGATGCACAATTTTGAAATACACATGTGAACACTACTTTATTAAAAAATGTAGATAAATGTAGATAATTAAATTTCCCAAGAGCTTTCTAAGTGGTTTTCCAGCCTGCAGCCTACTTGTTCAGCTAAGTGACATCAGTATTAGGCATGAGATAAGAGATGACTTTCTATTTTGGCTAACAATACATTTGTGTCTGCCATAATCACATTTAGACCTTGAACCAGGTTCCTTGTATGCAGTAGTGTACTGAATACAAAGACTTCCTCCACTGCTAAACAGATGGTTGATACCAAAATTGGGGGCATCAATCACTATGAAGGAGGAACTGGAAATGGGTACCATTCCTCTCATGCCAACAGCACTAATAAACTTTTTGGAGGGCACATATGCAGTGCAAGAGAAATGCATGTACACTCCAAGGTGCTGGATCCAGAATTCCCCCAATCCTCCTCAAACCCGTATAAGATCCAGAAGATCCAGAATCAGATCCAGGAGAGTGTTTTAGATTTAGAAACCTCTTTGCACACACAGAGTGTATGCAGAAACCTGGCCTTGGGGAGCTGAGAAAAGTGGACTGAAGAGCCCCAAATGGTGGTGTCCAGTACATATTTATGTGTGATACAAGTTGCCCATCACTGCTCTGAAGAGAGCTTTCTTCTACTTGCTAGGATATCTCCTGGCAATAGGTTGAGGTTTCCTGCTGCCGTCTAAGCTGTGGTTAGAGACTGGCTTAAGGAAACCACATTGTGGAATGGCTTTAAGCCAGTTTGGAGGCAACATATAGGTTTATAGGGATGAAAGGACTAAGGAGGAACTTTCTCTGCTCTGTGATGGCAGGATTTTTTTTTCTTTGATTCCAATAGGATAAACTCCGGTCAATCTCTGAAGAGTTTGCCTCAATGAATGAAGCAGTGGTCAATCTTTTCTTGGATTTCTTGTCCCATATCAGGCTCTGAGCCAGATGTTACAATATGCAACAGAATTGGAAGCCACAGCTCTTTCTTAGAATTTGAGGGCGTTCTGGGATGCATCTATTGTGAAGTCAGAAGCCAAGGACAACTTCCTGAATTCATTCAGAAGCAAAGTCAGAGATGAAGTCTGAAAGTTGGTTAGCTCAGAGGAACGCTGCCTTGGCAAGGATGGAGGCTACTATCAAAGCACTGATTATATGATGACAGATGCAGCAGCGTCAAACCTCTTTCTAAAAGCAGCTTTCTGCCTTCTGTCATTGGGGAACTCCACAATCAGTTTGGACTGTTGTAAAGGATAAGGCAGCAACTGGGACAGCAACCTTAAAAATAGCTAGAAAGTCAGAAATTTTCTTAGGAAGAAAATACAGTCCATCTGTTAAGTTATTGGCCGTCTTAGCCCTGTAGGACATTTCCATTCTGATTTCAGAACCTGTTCAAAGGAAGCTGGGAAGAGATGTGGCAGTGGTGCTATGGCATTAGAGAAGACGTCAACTACCCCACTGGAAGAAGAGGCCGAAGAATGCATCTAGCCTGGGAGTCAAGAGGTGCCTATCAAAAATACTCTGGGGTCAAAAGCCCATTCTGATAGTCCCTCAGAATCAGGGTTGTGTATTTTATTATAATATTTATGCTCTGCTCTTTGTATCCCACTCATTGGACTTCCTGGGCAGCTAACAATAGTACAATAAAAATAGCATGGCTAAAAACAATTTTAGGGAAACGCAAGATTCAAGTTTCAAGACCATACACATGGTGAAATAGAGCTGTTTTCAGAAGCCAATGGAAAGCCAACAATGATGGAACCAGGGACAGAGCATTTCACAGCTTGGGCTTTTTCTCTAGAACAAACAGTTCCATTTGACAGGAGGGCAGGGGTCCAATCATCTGCAGAAGTTAAACTATGTACAACTAGGACTCTGCTCCTATTTAATGGGGAAACATTTGGAGGCAACCCAGAAAGACCCATATGGGTAAAGAGAACCATGAATATATGGAGACTCCAGGCTGTCCAACTCTGCACCCCTCCCTCACCCAGAATTCCTGCTACAATTCTTATATCAAGAGTGGGCAACATGCAGCACACGTGGTCCCCACTACTGAAATTTGGGGGACCGCTGAAATTTTGGCAGTGGCAAAAACATTGGCTTTTTTTTGCTATGGAAAGCTAAAATGGCCACATTTAGCTAGTTTTCAAGCTAAATTTGGCTATTTTAGTTGTCTGTAGTGGTTTGCCACTGAAAATCATTGGGAAACAGGGGGGGTTGCATCAGTGGCAGGAGTGAGGCCTGGGAGGGGGCAAAAATGGCCCCAAGACCACCTTTGCCCAAGAGCATGAACGGTCACAAGAGCAGGAGGAGTGGGGAAATAATTTTTCCTTACATCACTTCTACCTTTGTGGTGAGAATTATGTTGTGATTGGCGTTTTCTAAGTGTCCTACTTCTGGGGTTTGTGCTACACGGGCTTGTGAGGGATTGAGGCCTACACAGGCTTGAGTTTGTTGAAGCCTGAAGGCCCAAACACTTCCCTCGAGTAGTGAAGCCTGAAGGCCCAAACACTTGGATGGGAGGGGGAGTTTGAGAGTTTTAAGTTACCCAATAGAAGTTAAGAATTAGATCTCCAATTCAAGGTCACATGATTATAACCTTCCATTCCTGGGAAGGCTATATATGTGGGGTGTGGTCAGCTAGCAGTTAGTGTGTGCTGGGAGAGAGCTAGAAGCAGAAGCACAGAAACAGCAGAGAGAAGGAGAGAAAGAGAAAGAGAAACTGGTTGCATAGCAGATAGGTAGTCTGAAGTTATACTAGAGAACATTGGATTGTTTGTTTGTTTGTTTTATTTTATCATACTTGTTTGTGAATTATAACCACTCTATTAAGTAAAAACCCTAATATCATAAGTAAAGTGCTGTTGTTTACCCTGAGAGTTTGGTGGCTTAATCACCACGTCTACAGCCTACACCCATGCTATTGGAAGCTGTAAGAGGACTTGATCTCCTGGAACGGGAGGGGCTTTGAGGAGAGGCAGAGATCTCCCAAAGGAAGGTTAAGGGGTCCCTGCAGTAGCAGAACCTTGACAGATGGTGGCAGTGGAGCGATCCTGAACGGTGAGATTAAGCACTCCAAACAGTAATCGAGGGTTTTACTAATAGAGCTGGCAAAAGCAGTGTATGTGTTAACTTCAGGACTGCGGAATAGGGACCCAGTGAGGCTAGTAAAATGAGCCAGTATCTTTCCATGAATAAAACTGCCCTGATAGAGCAGTGTAAAAAGGACAATTTGCCATGGGAGGAGAAAACAGCAGAGGAACTGAAAGTTATGCTGATCTCCCAGGCGGCAATAGAAGGAGCTGCACCCTCTAGCCCTAGTGTAGCAGGACCCCAAACAAAAGAATGGGAGCTCCAGGAACAGGAACTGCGGCTAGTGGCAAAGCAGAAGGAAGAAGAGACCCGGTTAGAGTGGGAAAGGCTTCGTCTGCAGCAGGAACAGCTTAAAGCCCAGAAAGAGCAGCTGCAAGCCCAAGAGGAACAACACAGACATGAGGAAAAGCTGCACCAGGAGAAACTTCAAGCCCAAGAGGAACAACGCAGACACGAGGAAAGGATGATGAAATTGAAACAGGAGCAGCCTGTCAGAGTTACCCCGAAGGACTTCACAGCATACACCCCAGGAGAAGACCCACAAGTGTTCCTGACCACTTTTGAAAGGGCAGCACAGAAGTGGGGATTGCAGGAGGGGGATTACATGAAGTTTGTGTTGTGCCTAATTTAATCAAAGGGGAGCTGGCAGAGATTTATAATAGCATGCCAGAGGGGGAGGCTGTTTCCTATGCTCAATTCAAAGAAACGGTGTTTAAAAGGTTCAGGTTAGGCCCTGAGCACTTTAGGAAAAAGTTCAGAGGGTTAACACCTCAACCTGGTAAATCTATGGTAGAGTTTGCAACAAAATTAAAAAACCTGCTATTAAAATGGGTGGATGAAGCAAAAGCTGACAACAGGGAAAAGGTGCTAGAGCTTATGGCCCTGGATCAGTTTTATTTTCGGTTGCCCAGAGAAATAAAACTGAAGGTTAAGGATAAAGATCCTGAAACTGTAAACCAAGCTGCAGAAATGGCTGACAAACTGATTGAAAACCGGGAAGGGTTAGGCCCCAGGATTGAGTCTGAGAAGAAGGGGGGGAAATGGGAAGCCCCAAGTAAAAAGGAGTTCAAAAAACCTCCTGTTGATCCTTCTCACCCCAGAGACCGTGCCTGTTATTCGTGTGGTCAGACAGGCCACATCAAGAGTAGCTGCCCCAAGTTACAAGCAATAACACCAGCTAACCCAGGTAGTCCTAAACCTGAACAAACCAAGCCACAAGGTGTAGCAAGCATAAAAAAACCTTATAATTGTGGATTTGTGATCACCAACAGGGAAGAGGTAAATAATCAGTTTAAAGAACCTGTTTATGTAAAGGATAAGACCATTATGGCAATGTTGGATTCTGGAGCTGATGTTTCTCTGATCCGAGCAGATTTGGTGACACCTGAAGATTTGGTACCAGGAATGTCTATTGAGATCCAGGGAGTGAATGGTCCCTCCTTTGAAGTCCCAGTAGCAAGGTTATCCATAGAATGGAGGGGATGGAGGGGTCTGTATGAAGTTGGGGTGATGGAACCTCCAACCCAATTTGCCCCTATCATTGTGGGAAGGGATATAATGGGACCAGAAGCTCAAATATGTGTGGTAACCCGCAAGCAAAAGGAAAGGGAGGAACTTTCAAGACAGGACCAGGTAAAAGCTGATGGGGTAAAAGAAAAGGTACTAGAGGTACAACCCACAGTGATTCCGGAAGGTCCAAAACCAACCCCAGACCCTCCCCAAACCGAAACAACAGAACAAGCCACCATGCAACCTGTAGACCTGAAAGCCAGTGAAACAACTGAGGCAGGTGGTTCTGTAGAGGAAAAGGCGCTAGAGACCCCTTTTCCTGATTTAAGAGGAGGAATTCAAGCAGGAAGTCCTCAGTGATCCTAGTTTGGAGCCTCTGAAAAGAGTTGCTCTCCCTCAAGAGAAACCCTTCTCTGAGGAAAGAAGGGAGCAGATTATTTGGGAGAAAGGATTGCTGTATAGGCTGTGGTTACCAAAAACCCAAGAGTTAACCTGGGAACCACTAAAGCAACTGGTAGTACCTAACCAATTCCGGCTAAGGTTGCTAGAACTAGCCCATGATGTGTCATGTGCAGGACACTTGGGGGAAAACAAGACTAAACAAAGGCTCATGGCAAACTTCTTTTGGCCTGGAGTTGCGAAGCAAGTAGCAGAGTACTGCAGGTCTTGTGAAACCTGTCAGCATGTGGGGAAGGCAGGGCATCACAGTAAAGCCCGTTTGCAGCCTCTGCCTATTATAGGAGAAGCTTTCTTTAGGGTGGGCATGGATATTGTAGAGCCTTCACTAAACCCACCCGCAAGGGAAAAAAGTACATCCTTACAGTGGTGGATTTTGCCACAAGATACCCGGAAGCTGTAGCACTAGCCTCTATAGATGCTCCATCTGTAGCTGAGGCTTTGCTAACTATATTTTGCAGAACTGGATTTCCCTCTGAAATCTTAACAGATTGTGGGTCAAATTTCCTCTCCGAGATAATGGAATGTCTGTGGAAGTGTTGCGGGGTAAAACACTTGAAAACCACTCCTTATCACCCTCAATGCAATGGAATGGTGGAAAGATTTAACGCCACACTCAAAGGAATGATTAGAGCTTACGTAAACACACCCAAATGACTGGGATGACAAACTGCAACACCTACTTTTTGCCTACAGGGAAGTTCCACAGGAATCAACGGGATTCTCACCTTTCGAGTTGAGTTGTATGGCAGAAGAGTGAGAGGCCCTCTTGATCTCCTGAGGGAAAACTGGGAAGGTAAACTCGTAGAAAACAAAACCTCTGTGGTGGATTATGTGTTAAAACTTAGACAAACCCTAGATACACTCTGTAAACTAGTTCAAGCCAATGTAACCAAAGCCCAAGAGGTGCAAAAGTTCTGGTATGATCAAAAGGCACGCTCTAGAGTATTTGAGGTAGGGGATCAGGTAATGATATTTCTTCCCCTGCGCAAAGACAAGCTTAAGGCTACTTGGGAAGGCCCCTACACAGTCAGAGAGAAAATGGATGATTTAACCTATGTGGTGGTTAAAGACAAATCTGAAAAAAGACCCAAGGTAGTACATGTAAATATGATGAAGCCACACTATGAGAGAAGTAGAATAGTTTTACAGGTGCAGAAGGTGCCAGAGGTAGTATACTTAGGACACAGGGTTGGAAATGGTCACATCACACCTTTATGGGACAAGGTTGAAGCTATCAGAACCTGGGACATACCTACAACCAAGAAACAGGTCAGGTCATTCTTGGGATTTGCTGGGTATTACAGGAGATTTGTTCCCCATTTTGGTGAAATTGCTGGACCTTTGACTGATTTAACCAAGAAATGTAAACCTGACAAAATTGTGTGGACTGATGAATGTCAGAGAGCTTTTGATAAGACTAAAGGACATTTTAAGCTCAAAGCCTGTGTTAAGAGCACCTGACTTTGAAAAAACCTTTATTGTAGCTACCGATGCCTCTGAGACTGGCATAGGTGCAGTATTGTTACAAGACTATGACTCTGTTAAGCATCCCGTAGCCTACCTGAGTAGGAAGCTTCTACCCAGGGAGAGAAACCTGTCTACGATCCAAAAGGAATGTCTGGCAGTAGTGTGGGCTCTGGACAAGCTCAAGCCTTATGTTTTTGGACAAGAATTTACTTTATGGACTGATCATCATGCCTTGCAATGGATACAAACAATGCAAAATACCAAGACCAGAGATGGTCTTGGAAATTGCAGGAATTTCAAATGAACATTGAACATGTGCCTGGGAAGGAGAATGTGATAGCCGATGCTTTGTCTAGGAAATAACCAAAAAACAGTTGCTTTTTGTGTAGGTTAACGTTTCACAATTCTCTTCTGTAAAAAGGAAATTGTTCCACTTGAGGAGAAGGGGGGGAAGATGTGAGGGATTGAGGCCTACACAGGCTTGAGTTTGTTGAAGCCTGAAGGCCCAAACACTTCCCTCGAGTAGTGAAGCCTGAAGGCCCAAACACTTGGATGGGAGGGGGAGTTTGAGAGTTTTAAGTTACCCAATAGAAGTTAAGAATTAGATCTCCAATTCAAGGTCACATGATTATAACCTTCCATTCCTGGGAAGGCTATATATGTGGGGTGTGGTCAGCTAGCAGTTAGTGTGTGCTGGGAGAGAGCTAGAAGCAGAAGCACAGAAACAGCAGAGAGAAGGAGAGAAAGAGAAAGAGAAACTGGTTGCATAGCATATAGGTAGTCTGAAGTTATACTAGAGAACATTGGATTGTTTGTTTGTTTGTTTTATTTTATCATACTTGCTTTTGAATTATAACCACTCTATTAAGTAAAAACCCTAATATCATAAGTAAAGTGCTGTTGTTTACCCTGAAAGTTTGGAGTGACTTAATCACCACGTCTACAGCCTACACCCATGCTATTGGAAGCTGTAAGAGGACTTGATCTCCTGGAACGGGAGGGGCTTTGAGGAGAGGCAGAGATCTCCCAAAGGAAGGTTAAGGGGTCCCTGCAGTAGCGGAACCTTGACAGGGCTACACTCCCTTCTCCTATGTTTTTAAAAATTGTATATTTTTAATATTTTGTTATAATTGTGTTTATTTTTATTTTGTAAGCTGCCTTGGAGACCTGATAGTTTAATGGAGGATAAAAGTGCATGTGTGGGGGGGTGTATCTATATCTCTATATATCAGAAAATACTGGGATTGGGAGGGATAGCGCAAGGCACTCCATCACTAAAAATTGTCTGGCTTCAGCAAAGTAAAGGATGCTGCTGCAGGGGTAGTTGCTGAGCCAGAGGCGGTGGTTTAGAAACCGCTGATAAGATAACCCCTTAGAGTTCACTCTAAAACAGTTAAGTGGATGAACTTCCCAGGGTATGTATTACTAGGGTATTAAAAATGCTCCCCCAAGACTCACTCTAGGCAGGCTGGGAGGGTTGGGGGGCTACTGTAACAAATCCCTGACTCCAGCTGTAGACAAGATGGTGGCCATGCCTGAGAAGGAAAGTTCAGGAAAACTGAACTTGCGCTATCCCTCCCAAACAGCTGTTCTGACCACTATGAGATGTGAGCAGATGGGCTTTAGTAGCCACCATGGTGCAAAGAAGTGAGGGACAAACATCCCTTTCCCTGGGAGAAGAGTATGAACTGCGTCTAGGCGTGGCTTCCCCGGGGGTAAATCAGTGCTCTTTCCTCCAAGCCTGCTCTTCTGGTGTTTAAAACAAAGCACCTGCACATAACTCATATAAGCTGTAAAGGGGGAAGGGAGAGGAAAGAGAAGGGAAATTAAAATTAAGGTTAAAGGCAGACATAAGAATAAAATAACGATGATAAGATCAAACAGGCAGTACTGAAGAGACAGCTGTTTCTTTTTTTGCATAAGGTCAACTTCAATTTTCTGCCTCCTAGCCTCAAGGGACAGGACTTCCATCTTCTAGAATGTTCCTCTGCTCATATCCAAAGAAGGGAATATTCTAGTTTTGTAAAACCTAATTAAAATATAAATCTCAAATTTAAACTACACTGAATACAAACAGCACTTTTAATATTATATTACTCCTAGTTGCCAATACCACAGAAGAAGGAAAGTAAGTTTTCTTGAACTTTGTATTACCCACAGTTAAGACTAGATATTTAAGTATTCTGGTTTCCTGTATTTCTTTATTTCCTTTATTTGGAAAGTTTTAATAGACTGAAGGGTTTTGAGAATAAAGCCAAGAAATGTATGCATAATGCTATTCATTCAGATTAGAATATGCAAAACATTTGCACTGTATGGTAAATCCTTTCAAATTTCAGACTATAAATGGTTTGCTTCAAGCTATGTTACAATCCAAATTTGAAAACATGCTTGTCCTATACTTGAAATGTATGCTTTCAACTGTCAAACTCCTGCTATTTCATTTAAGATGAAATATAAGTAAGTAGCAGAATTGGTGTTTTGATAAACTTCTGTTTCTAAGAACATTTCCTAGATAAAGTAATTGGCTAAAAGCACTTTTTAAAATAGAAGGTATGTGTACGGTGGCCGCCAGCCAGAGCTATGCACATATATCCTACCAGCCTCCCAATAAAGTCAGTACTGTCAGCTTTAACAGCATCTATCTCCTCTCTAAAGAGGTAGAGAACCTGCATTCAGCCTCCCACAACCCACTGAACAAATAATCAGTGCCATCATGCGGACAGCACCAAACATTGATTCAGTGTAATTCAAGTTGGATCCTTTGTTGGTAAACATGTACAGCCCCATGTACTAGATCAAGGTGCTATTCAAAAATAGGCACTCACTACAGATCAGGGATGTTAACAGAATTCTTATTAGGGCAAGGGGCTAGATAAGATGGCCTTCAGGTACCTTCAATTCTATTATTTCCTGTCTTGTAATATCCTGCCTTCTCATCAGGCTCTATGTATGTATGTATGTATGTATAAATAAATAAATAATTTTCCTCCACTACTACTTGACACAAATTCTCTCAATTACAATATTAATTTATCCAGATATGCATAGACATTTTGGGCCCTAAAGCAGAAAATCCAAATGGTGATAAAAATACAATACAAATTAAATAAGTTATAGTTTGCTGCCCTTTATTGTTATTCTTATTTATTTATGTATGTACGGTTCAACCAAATTTTTTATCTATGGCAGTAGACTCAGAACAGAAAAAATAAATTATCCCTGACCATACAGGAACCATAAAAATGCGACACATTTTATTCAATATATTGTTATGCATCTAATCCATTTAAAAAACATAAAATGAAGTGCAAAAACTTTTCAAACAGTGATCAAATTAAGTATTATTATACAGCAGAGAAAGATATAGCTCAGCATCCATAGGTTAAAAGCCCTGTCTGAGCTGTGATTAGCATCCACGTCTTTGACCAAAACCCCCCAAAACAAACTAGATACAGTTTTAAGGTAATGTTATCTGGTAAAACCAAAATTGAATCAATTTAGAACTCCTGAAAAACAAGATTTTTTAGTTTTTGCCACTGATGCTTGTAACTGCTGACCCTGTTCCAAATCAAGCAGAAGGGAGTTTGCCCATCAGAAGGGAGTTTGCCCATCAGAAGGGAGTTTGCCCACCAATCCATTCAGTCATCTTCTCCTAATATAATAAATACATTTTTGTAAGAATTCTTTACAAAATTAGTTCATTTTCCCATCTCCAAACACACAGCCACTCAGCCAGAATAAATGTGAAAGATAATGCAAGGAGACCAGGTTTGAATCCCTGAAGCTCACTGAGAGATCTCAGGCTAATCATTCTTTCTCTACCCAGCCTAACTCTCAAAGCAGTTGGACGATGTACGAACACATTTGCACAAAATCCAATTGTGTCAATGAGTGGACAACGGGACGAAAGGCACCTGAAAATCCACAGAACACAGACAGAATGGATTTAACGAAGTCCGTACATCCCTTAGTTGAATACATTCCATTTATGCAACCCTTAGCTCTTTGGTGGAAAGGTGAGTTTCCAATGTAACAGGTAAATGAAAATTATGCTGAACTATAAGAAGAGGCCCGCTGGATCAGCCAAAGGTTCATTTAGTCCAGCCACCTGTTTCCATCAGTGGACAGCCAGATGCTTCCAGGAAGGTAATTAAATCAGGCATGAAAGCAAAAAAAACCCCTCCACCATTACCTGCCATTAACTGGTACTCTGTGGCATACTGCCTCTGAACTCAGAACTACTTACCCATCATAGCCAATAGGTATTGATAGACTTATCTACCATGAATTTGTCTAATCTCCCTTTAAAACCATCTAGCTTAGGAGCCATCATCACATCTTGCAGCAGTTCCTTGTTCCTTGTGCAAAGAAGCACTTTCTTTTGTCTGTCCTAAATCTAGTAATCAATGTAATCGGGTGACCTAATATGTCGGTCCATTTTCTCTACACTACGCATCATGTCCTACCTTATTTGTGTGTGTTTTTCTAAGCTAAAAGGCCCCAAACACTTTAGCCTTTCCTGAAAGGGGAGATATTCCAGCCCCTTAATAATTGTAGATGCCTGTTTCAACACCTTTTCTACCTCTAACACACTTTTTGAGATGAGGTGACCAGAACTACACATAGTATTCCAAATGCAGTCACACCCTTAATTTCTTTTTAAAAAAAATATTTTTATTTATATATTTTTCAAACAATATATAAAACAACTAAAATAACATACATAAAACTTATATAGTGCTCCCATCACCACGGGACCAAATGATACATTCTATCTCTATAATCAATTGTTATTCATTATTCCAAAAATACAACATATCTTGACATGGCATGCTCCCTTTCCCCTTATTTAACACAAAATCCAAAAATAATCCCCAAATATTCTTAAAATTATTTTTCTTAAGTTGTCCCTTTTTACATTTGATAATACAAATCAACATATCATTTAAAGCCATATCCCACACTTCCTTATACCAGTCAGTAATAGAGAAAACTTGATGAACTTTCCATTTTCTTGCTATCAATAATCTACCCGCCGTTAACTAATTTACAATTAATTCTTTAACATTTTGATAACAATGCTAATTTAGGACAAACCTCTAAATCAATACCAATAATTTCCAATATTTCTTCAAAAATATTTTCCCAAAAATCCAATACATTCTTATAACTCCACCACATATGAGCATACATACCCAGCTCCTGACAGCCTCTCCAACACATTGGAGAACATTTGTTATCTATTTACACCCTTGATTTCTATAAAGGCATTACTGCCTGTTTTACTTTCAATCCCTTTCCTATTCATCACTGCTGCTGAACACTGAGTTGATGTTTTAATTGTGCTACGCACCATGATGCTAACATCTCTGACACAGACTGGGTTCGCACGACACAACAACCCATCGTGGATTGGGTTGCTACCAAGGGTCCCAAGGGTGCCCTCACTTTTGCACTTGTTCTTGAGATTCTACCATCTCGGGAACATGCAAAAGTGCAAGCCACCCCATTTACGGGAATAGTTAACTTTCACAGTTGTCAAAGTTAAAGCTTCATTTTTAAAGTGGGATTTAGAAAGGGTTAAAAGAATGTTTTTTGGCAGGAAACAATACTGGTATATACTGGTGAGGGTACCCCATGGGACACATGAGTACCCACAAAAAAACCCTGAAGATGTTGTCCAAAGGGGGGTGAACAATGTATCACCTCCTTTTCACAAGCTAAGATCACTCGCACCTTTGGTTACATTTGACAGCTTGCCTTTTGACAGCTGTCAGATGTAATCAAAGGAAAAAGTAAAGTTACCTGCAGCCTCTGTGGGGCAATACTCAGGGTGGGTACCTGCTGCACTTTGCCAGGGTGGGTACCTGCTGTATTTCGCAGTTGCACAAGTGTAGGTAAAAAAAGTTTTAAAATATAATTTTCGCAAATATTTGCAAAAATTACATGGAACAAAAAAAATTTTTTTTTTAAGGTTGGGAAACCACGGGCAGCCCCTCCAAGATGCTGCTCGGGCACTTTGAAGGGACTGTCTGTAGCTGTCAAAATGTGGATCATGAAAGCCAGCTTCACAGCCAGCTTTCATGATCTCCGGGGGGGGGGGAGTTTAAAGGGGAAAAAAGTCTTGGCAAACCCGAAACCACTTGCAATTGTGATAGGGAGGGGGAAGACAACTCAGTCCTCCTGCGATGTCCCCTGGGATACCTGGGGCGGAGGGGAAGGGAGGGGGCCAACAACCCAGAGTGAGCCTGATCATCTGTCAGGCTCACCATGGGTTGTTCACACAACAACCAACCCATCATGGCTTTTCGCCAGGGTGGGTTAGTGTAAATTACAAATGTGCCCACTGTCTGTTCAGACCTCATCAATATGTATGTGTGAAGTTAGGATTTTTGTTTTGACCCAGTAGGTATCACTTTACGGTTACACTGAATCTCATTTGCCATTTTGTTGCTCATTCAAACAGAAAGCCCTCTTTCACACACCAGGTTTGTTTGTTTTTCTGCTATCACTTCTGCCAGTTATTACATGCCTAGATTTATTTCTAGCAATTGTTCAAAGCCTACTGAGTAAAAGTGCCCAAAAGCAGAGTTGGAGAGTAAATCTTTCCCTAGTGTTCTACCTGTTCACCCTTCAATTTCTTTCCCATAACATTCGTAATAAAGATCAGAATATCAATTCCAAACAGTTAATTAGTATCAGCAAAATACTGTTAACATCCTGAACAGTAAGTAAGAAAAAAGAAACAGTTTGCTAAGCCAGCCTTGTTCAGAAATTTCTACGTATTTATCATGAAAGGAAAGCTATAGTGTTGACTATAGTCTGATATATTCTGGCATTAGTTTGAAGCAAAAATTAACTAAAGTTGTCTAAAAATATTCTAATAAAATTACTCTATCTTAATTCCATGTTTGGAGTTTCAAAAGCACACAAAGAACATGAAAAGCACAAACACTTTGCTTGTACATCACTAAAATACATCAAACATGCTGTACATTATTCCCCAAAATAAAGTCCTACTGAATTCAATGGAATGTCCTCTACCTAGGTATGCACAGAATTGCAGCTTTAAATCACACAGACAGTGAAATACTGAACAGCTACTTTATCTGCAGGAGCAGAAGCAATGCTGCTTCAGACTAATGCTGCTTCTGCACCAATCCAGGATGGCAAAAGATATACATGATGCTTTTGGGCCAGCATTGTGACCCACACAGAGAATGGGGCTACAAATATTACTCAACAACTATCAGTGAAGCATCACTAATCTGTGCTGGCTAAGAGTTTGTTCAATAATATTTGGCTCTTAAACTTTAGGGACAACGGTAAAAGTATGAGAAATAATATTTCTATTGTCTGCAATGTTTTCTAACTTACCGTAACTTAAAGTCCTTAGTTTGAAAGTTGGTTTGTCCAATTCTAAAAGTACTAATGTATACACAATCACATTCATTTGTTTCATGTAAGCTTTACATTTTCCTCACTACTGAATGGAAAACAGTAATTGGATCTACTCCTGAATATTTTATTACAATGTCATACATAAGCAATATTTCTACCCTGTATATGATTGCTACAAATACTTCAACTCTAGCTTTTTTGTGTGAGAACAAGTAAATAAGAAACAGAAAGAGAAGAAATGAGAGAATTTCAACAAACCATACCTAGTAATAAGGACCGCATTATCATGGTGGGCAATTCCATTTTCTGGAATGGTGTTTCCATCACTTTGGTGAGAGAGAATGGATTTCTGCCACTTACAGAAGCTATCAAGGGACTTGTCTGCATGGTGATTTATCTCCAAGTTTGGCTGCAATACAACATGCATACCAGAAATGTTCCAAACAAATTACTAGGGTCAGCGGTTAAGACTTCTGAAGTCTAAATCTGATCTATAATTAGAAGCAGTGATTTCTAGGAATAATTTCTTCTTGCCAATTTTTATCTGTGTTAAATCTGACCTAGAGTTTATTTTGTGTATACATCTTATAGATTTAATTTCAAACTTCAATAATGGTTTTGTCAAAAGTAAGAATTATACATTAGTTTCAAACTTTACCTTTTCCTCCCCACACAGAGATTATTACCATGTGGGGAAAGTAATATTTAAAACAGCCTTTACAGTTTCAAAATACAGAAACAGAAAACAAGCTGTGGCAACTTACTAGCACTCAAATCTTCCACATATGTATTTTTTAGTAAATACAGGTAAAAATCTTGAAACATATTTTAAATGAATACCCTTCTAAGCACTTCTAATTTTATGATCATAAATGACTGCAGATGAGGTTTTATCAAACAATTTTTCTAAACAATAATTAGATTATTTTATTATGATTATGATTGTAATTTGTAAACTTATATTTTAGAGAACTGAGTTTATGTCACAACTCATTCTTACCTGATCTTCTGTGAGGACTATTAAACGAGTCACTATAATATTCACAACGTTTCCTAGGCTGGAATCACGGTAAAGTTTGGCAACCTGACCTCCAGAAAATAAGAAAAGGCACAAAGTCAGACAAAAAAATCCTGCAAATATTGACATATGCTTGGAACATAATTCAATTTTATTTCTACTACATGATTAATTAACTGGGACAGATTATTAACAGTACAGCCTACATTTCTGTCAAGTTTGATAGGTAGGGGGAAAGGGGGGGTGGAGAATTTCCCCCCAATACCTCTCACCACCACTGCATGCACAATATAACCACTCCTGTAGGAAACCTGATTTCACTCCTAAGAATAATGTACTGCAAGCCTGTTAATCAATGCTGGCCAAATGCTTAACTTTATGATGGTGCATGTGCAGAAAAGGCCAGTATGTTGTATCCTCCTGGATACCTATTGATGAACATCAAGCCATCCACTGTCAAATGTTGTAGGAATATTTTTCCCCAACTCAACATTGTTTCCTAGTCCATTGTTTTACTGTTCCCCATTAGAATTAAGGCAACTGTTCATTTATATAGGAAAATGTAAAGGGATACATTTAAGAACAATGTTGATGTGAGAGCTGAACTTGTTCCCTGTCCCCAGCCAATAATAAATCGAGGCATCACTTATATTCAGACCATGCCCTGGGTTCTGCCTTCTCACTGAGATGCTAGTTTTTTATGTGCAGTGTATGTCTGTGTGTGGAAGTGCAATCGATCATGCCAGTCCACACCTACTGCCTGAATTGGTACAACCTCAAAACAGGTGTATCACCTCAGTGAGAACTAGGAGCCCTAAATGATAAACTAACTAGTAGTATCAAATGCAAAAAAGGATTGCTAAAGAAGGATAATTTTATGGAGATATGGAATCAATTACTAGACTATGTATTAATAAAGGGGAAGGGTAACATGCCTTGTCAGGATATGTTATATTTTTGGAATTTAGACTTTATTTGATCAAGAGGATAGAAGCATATTAATTGGTCCCTTGGAGGGTGGGGGGGAGCACTTTATGATTTATTGTATGTTGATTATGTTATATTTGTGTGATAATTTTGTATTTTGTTAAATATTTTTTTTTTGTTATAATTTGTTTTGAAAAAATAAAAAAAATATTAAAAAAAAAGAAAAAGAACTAGGACTCAACCTCATTTCTGCTTTGCAAGTCTTTTTCCCTGAAAAGTGGACTATATAGCTAATTAATTAATTAATTAATGCTGGGGCATGCTGGGAGTTGTAGGCCAAAAACATCTGGGGACCCAAGGTTGGAGAACACTGCTCTAGAGAACTGTTCTCTAATGTGTAGTTTATAATAAAGTAGCTATTCTATACTGCAGTCTCTGGCATTCATTAAACATGGTGTCAGAAGTCAAGGCCACTCCATAGAGGCAGTGAGAACAGATCTCTTGCAAATCTGCAAAAAAGGAACAAGGCCTTACATGGCAAAGTTCCCTTCACCCTTTGGATTTCTGCAGACCTGCTGGATGCCCAGATTGGAAGTAGCATTTTTTTCGCTACAGAACTGCCACAAAATCGAGCGCAGAAGAAGAGATTAGGTACGCTCCCTAATCTATGCCATGGGCCCACAAGCAACAGATATTTAAGTCCTTTGCATTTGTTGCTGAAGGGGACAAAAATAATTACCTCCTTGCCCTGGGAAAATTTGATGAGTATTTTGTGCCAAAGTGGAACCTTATCCATGAGAGGGCCTGATTTCACCAAAGGAATCAGATCTGCTAAGGCTAAGACTAGTCTGCAAAAATGGCTGCGTGAGGAAGCAGAAAACTGTGAATTTGGAGGCAGCAGAAGTGAAACTATCACAGATAGACTAGTAGTGGGCATTTTAAACAAAGATTAAAGATCACTTTGGAAGGAGCAATACAGATTATATGAAATTCAGAATTGGTGAAAGGCCAGGACCAGGCATCTTTAACGGGGCTTCAGGAAACAGGCAAGAGGCCTTTGCCCCCTAAACACTTCCATGAGAGGAAGAAATGGCAACAGCCAAAATGGACACACCATAAGGAAAAGCAATCCACCCAAATACAAAAGAAGGACCCTAGATGTACACGCTGTGGAAAAGAGCATGCACAGAAGGCAGAATGTCTTGCAAAGACTGCAGAATGCCACAAATGCAAGAAGATAGGTCATTTTGTAGCGGTGTGTTGTACTTGAGAGGTAAGAGAGGTTGCAAAACAAGACAACAATGAAGAACACATCTTTGGGGGACCTGTTCCACATTTAGACAACTCTACTGATCCGTGGGAAGTGTCGCTGCAAATTAATGGCATCTTAAGTGAGATTCAAAATTGATACTGGAGCTGATGTAAGTGTGATTCCTGAGTCTGTCTACAGGAGTTTTTACAACCCACCCTGTCTCCAGAAAACATCAGCAACCCTCATTGGCCCTGGAGGACAGAATCTAAATTGTAAAGGATACTTCATGGCTAGAACTTGATATAAAGGTAAATATTATGACTTTAACGTTTATGTGCTCCATGTTTAGACTAACAGTCTTTTGAATCATGAAACAGCCACAACAAAGGGCCTGGTGCACAGCCTAGAAGAACTCTCTGCAGATCCTCACAGTGAGATAGGAACTTTGAAGGCTGCACCAATAAAGATAAGGCTCAAGGAAGGTGCTGTACCTTATGCAATATATCAATTCTCTTACTTCCCAAAGTAAAAGCCAAACTAGAAAGGATGGTACAAAGTGGGGTTATAGAACCAATCACAGAACCAACTGGTCCATGCCAATGGTGCCAGTACCAAAAAAGGATGGTACAGTGCACAAATGTGTGGATCTGAAACAGCTGAATAAAACTGTAAGAAGAGAAAAGTACATCTTTCCCACCATGGATGATATTCTTCCACAGCTAGCAAGTGCTTGTGAATTTTCACTGCTTGATGACACCAGTGGATTCTGGCAGATTCAGATGGATCCTGACAGTGCCAAATTAACAACATTCATCACTCCATTTGCAAGATATTTCATGAACAGATTTCCCTTTGGGATTTCTAGCACCCCAGAGCTGTTTCAAAGGACAGAGCTGTTACAACACCTGGATGGAGTGTTCATTTTCATGGAAAACATCTTAGTTTACGGCCTTGCTGAGGAAGAACACAATGGCTGGGTTCTCATGTCACTTTAAGCCCACAGAGGCTCGGAAGCCTCTGTGGGCTTAAAGTTGCCTCAGGTCCTGGCTGTGCCCGACTAATGGTCAGGCATAGTTGGAGTCCGGAGGCACCGCCTCTCCCCTCCTCCTCCCTGAGTCCTCCCGCTGGTATCCCAGGGGACACCACACGGGAGCACTGAGAGCGGCGGAGTAGGGACGACAGCTGGTGAAAAGTGCCGAAGTGGCATTTTTCGCCAGCTATCAGAGACTCCCCTCATCCCTTCCTGTTGCTCCGTGGCAGCGCTGCCAGGCAATGGGGAGCAGGACATGAGCTGGCTCATACTGGGATTGGAAGCCCAGCACAAGGCAATTTGTCCCTTCCTGTTGCCCAGTGGAGCCACGCTCAGCTGAGCAGCAGCGCTACGGAGCAATGGGGACCCTTCCGTTGCTCAGTGTGGCACCTGCGGGCGCCACACCCAGTGAGAGAAAGGGGCAAGCTGAGGTCTGAGAGGAGGAACCGCTGCTCTCCCTAGCAAAGGCAGGTTAAACCTACCCTTATTAGGGAGTGCCGCTGCAGCGACTCCTCCTCCCAGACCCTGGCTCACCCCCCCCTCTCTTGGAAAGGGGGCACGCAGCAGACACTGGCACTGCCACCATGCTTCTCCTCTTCCCCAAGCCCCAAGTGGGACTCAGGGAGAAGGAGACGTGCGGCAGGGGCAGCAGACCCCAGCAGCTTCCCCCTGCGCTCCTGACAATGCAGGACATTGGCAGCAGCGTGCAGGGAAACCAATGACAGCCGTGCCAAGTGCCGCTTGGGCACTTGGCTGGCTGTCATCAGCCAGAGCCCCTTGGCCAGAATAGCAGCCCTTGTTTGCCGCTCAGGCCAAGGGCCTCTGTGCCTCTTTGGCTTGTAAGAGGGCTAGTGTGTCACCCAGGTTCGGACGACATGCTAACCCTACTATGGCTTTCTAAACCCTAGAACGAGCCATGGCTTAGCAGGCTGGTTAAGGAGACTCTCCTTAATCACCCTGACTAAGCCTTCCCGGGTTTGCACAACATGCTACGCCTCAGTAGCAATCAGGCCTGGTTATTACTTGGATGGGAGACCCCTCCTCTAGTTTCCTGCATTGAGCAGGGGGTTGGACTCAATGGCCTTGTAGGCCCCTTCCAACTCTATGATCTATGAATCTATGAGGCTCAGCGTGTCATGCGAACCCAGTCAATGAAAGACTGGCCAAGGTCTTAGCAACCATAAAAGTCTCATGTTTCAAAATGGAATGAAAGCAAATGTCTCTTACAGCAGAAGAACCTCTTGTATCTGGGTCATCACATAAACAAACGTGGTTTGAGGAGCCCTGATCCTGAGAAGGTGGAGGCTATTTCAGGAATTAGCACCCCAGAATCTGTTGTGGAACTGAAAAGGTTCTGGGGCATGGTACAGTATTTGGGACGATTTCTACCAAAGCTGGTAGAGGTACTTTGGATCCGTCACTCCAAATGACATCTCAGATAGATGCAACGTCTAGGAGTGCCTATTATCAGCTTCGGCTGATACGCCAGCTGCGCCCCTTCCTAGAGTCAGAAGACCTAAAGACGGTAGTGCATGCACTGGTAACTTCGAGGCTCGACTTCTGCAATGTGCTGTACATAGGGCTACCTTTATACCCAGTCCGGAAACTTCAACTAGTGCAAAATATGGCAGCCAGACTGGTTACTGGTACACCTAGGGGTGCCCACATCACACCAGTTTTAAAAGTACTCCACTGGCTGCCAATCAATTTCCGGGCGAAGTACAGAGTGTTGGTTATTACCTTTAAAGCCGTACATGGTTTGGGTCCAGGTTACCTACGGGATCGCCTTCGCCCATACAATCCACCCCGCACACTCAGGTCCTCTGGGAAGAATTTACTTCAGTCCGCCAAAACTAGGCTGACAAGTATTACCCAGAGGACCTTTTTTTCTGCTGCTCCCAAATTATGGAATGGCCTGCCGGAGGAGATTCGCCAACTTACCAGTCTCTTGGAATTTAAACAAGCCATAAAGACTGACTTTTTCTGACAGGCCTATCCGGCGGAATTTTAGGATGCCTTTAAGATGTTTATATGTTGTTTTTAAGATATTTTTAGATGTTTTAATAGTATGTGTTGTGTTTCATTAGTTTGTGTGTTTTGTGTTTTCTGCTCTCCCCCGCCTCAATCTAGATGGAGAGGTGGGTAAGAAATATATTATTATTATTATTATTATTATTATTATTATTATTATTATTATTATTATTATTGCACTCCTTAAATAAACTGCTAACAGCAAATACTGCTTGGTACTGGGGTTCAAAACAAGATGAAGCCTTTGCACGGGTAAAACAGCTTTTAACAGAGGCACCAGTACTTGCATTTTATATCAGCTGACATACTGTCCTAAGTACTAATGCCAGCAGCTACTGATTAGGAGGAATGTTAATTCAGGAACACAAAGGAGAGTTAAAACCAGTGGCCTATTGTTCCCAAACATTAACAGATGCAGAGACCCATTATGCTCAAATTGAAAAGGAGTGTCTGGCAGCAGTCTGGGCATGTGAAAGATTTTCAGAGTATCTCTATGGACTAGAATCCTTCACACTCTATACCAGGGCTCTCCAACCTTGGGTCCCCAGATGTTGCTGGACTACAGCTCCCAGAATCCCTTGCCATTAGCAATGCTGACTGGGTATGCCTGTGTCCTCACTGTGGGAAGCTGTGTGGATCTAGAATTGGCCTCCACAGTCACTTACGGACCCATCGCTAGAGTCTACACAATTTTCTTTAGAATTTTCCTCCTTTTAAAATCTCCTTTTTGTAAATTTTCTTTTTTTTATCCTGGAAGACAATCTTACTCGGTCACGAGTGATCGCCTGACTGACTGACGCTGGGAGCTTTAGGCCAGCAACATCTGGAGACCCAAGGCTGGAGAGTCCTGCTCTATACAGACCCTAAACGTTTAGTACCACTGATAAACTGCAAAGATTTGGTCCAGGTGCCAATGGAGAAAGTGACTTCCAGAGGCAGAGTGATCAGGAAACCTGCAACTGGGTGTGGGGCAGGTAGAAATAGAAATAGCAACTGGGTGTGGGGCAGAATTATCCTCAGGTGCTATTAGAGGTGATTGATAGTCTACCCATCACCTCAAGGTAGGATGTTAATAACAGAGGTTAATATTTTTTTAGCTCAGCTGTTGGGTTTCACATAGTTTAGAACTCAAAGGAGGGGGAATGTAGTGATATGTGATCCTCAGTAGAGATTGAGAGAAAATGCCTTATATGGGAAAGTGAAACTTAAAGCAGAAGGACTGAAGCACAAGAAAGAGAAGCCTGCACTAGTGAGTTTGTTAGAACTGTTCTCTAATTTGTAGTTAACAAAATAGCTATTCTTAAGATACTATAGCCTCTGGCATTCATTAAACAGTAGCCATTGCTACCTTAGCACAAGGATTGTGACCAATTTCTCTAGCACTGATAAAAGGAAAGCAGTTCTCCCCTCCCCACACCCGCCCAAGAGTGAAACTGAAACAGAAGAAGCTTGCGCTTTACCCCTTGAAGTAGCTAGCTTGAATCCTGCAAGTGGACTTACTTGGTAGCAACCACCTGTGTCAGCCATTTCTAAGAGAAAGCTTGTTTGGATGCTGTTCCTAATGCAATGTCTGTCCAGACTTTACCAGAAACATTGCAAGAAAAATTACTAATACACTTCAATGACTCACTTCCCAATGAATACCCAATAAGTGATGGCCAACTGGTACTAACGCATCCTTAGTTTTTGAATCTAACATCGTTAATGCCCACAATATTAAAATGAATTACATTAACATATAGAGGGATCAAACTTACAATATTCATGACACTCAAAATATAATGCTCAATATCTTTGCGACCATGGTATCCCACCATCATTTTGTCTGCTACTACCAGCGTCTCCACAAAACGTTCAGTGCTTATTGATCTCTTCAGTCGATGGTGACTACTTAATGTTTGATTAATTGGAAGTAAAGTTGGAAAAGCAACGGTAGTGTTCAACCACCAAGGTTTACTGCTTCCTGTGGGATCTTCTAGGAATCAAAATAATTAGTGACATCAAATGGGTTGCTATATTAACATTTTCATGTACACCTGTTTTATATTTGTATTATATTCCAAATTCTTGAATTAATCAAGTTTTTGTTTAGAGCAAAGAGAAATTAAACCCCATTTTTAATAAGCATTATATGCCTTAGTTTTTCATTAAAAAAAAAAGTTAGACAGCCTGATTTGATATAGAAAGTTATATTTGTACTAGGTTGTCTCAAATGTTTTTTATACATTGTAGCATACTGCTTCTGATAAAAGGAAAATATAGTTGCATGAATATACACATCTGCATATCACTCACCAATGTGGTAGATATCCACACTGAATTGCAGGCTTGCACACAGTTAAACATTTGTTCAGAGTATGAGAAATTCATGTTTGGAACTCCACATTCTGCAGACCTGCATATGCGTTGGACTGAAATTTTGAATGTATTTCTAACCATTCACAAAAACAGGATAAAAATTGGTTTCTGCTTCAACTGTGATTTTAAAATGCAGTCATCATAAAGGAAAATAAGAAGAAAACTATATAATCTGATCATATAAGATTGCCCTAAGTTTAGCAATCTGCTGTATATGAATGCTTTTATACTTAAATTTAAACCTGGGTTTATAATTTCATGTTTCCTCTAATTCTGACCAGAAATTTAAAAAAAAAAAAACAACTAATGTGGGTGCAAACAATACCAAGAATTAGTAGATATGAAATTGTATATTTATTTATTTATTTATTTTATTACATTTCTAATCCGCCCAATAACTAATGTTCTCTGGGCAGATTACAAACAGTTAATTTTTATAATAATGTCTTCTTTTTAATGTGTTTATATAGCAGGGCCTTACCCCCACTGTTATTCTGGAGGAGGCAAAGTACCCTTTTCCACACCCAGCATATGAGCACAGTGGGCTGCCAGAGGAGGGGCAAGTGCTTCATTTCTCTTCTGGCAGCCCACTCACTCAGCTGGGTGAAATTCCTAGTCACAGGCATTTGGTTAAAAACTAGCCTGGAAAAAACTAGCACATGGTTCCCACTGCTGGCCCAATGAGATACCCATTACCTCATCCATTTACTCTGCTGCTGGGAGCCAGCTTCATCCTCTATAGCATGGGTGCACAACCATGGCCCAGGGGCCGCACGCAGCCCACCAAGGCCATTACTACAGCCTCCCAATGGTGCCCTGACACCACCACCACCACCACCACCACCACACACTGCTACCAAATTCCTTGCTGCCTGTACTCTCCACTCCCATTCCCAGGGATACAGATAGCTGGTTTGTGTGTGCATGCATATGTGTGTACAAGAACATGTGTGCAGCCATATGTTTCCCCTGAGCCCCAAGCCAACATCACATGTGGCCCTCAAGGCCAAAAATGTTTTGCACCTTTGTCCTGCAGCATGGCAGCAACAGTCAATGACACTACTAGAGCAGAGTTAAGAAACCCATCCAAGAGGGAACAGTCTCACTTCCCAGCATTAGCCAATATTTACACCAGCAGTCATTTGTAGTAAGAAATGCTGAAGGAATGTTAGGAGACAAAGAGGGCAGGGCTTGACATATCTGCCCACTTGCTTCCCTCATTATGCCATCTCAGCTACTACAGTACAAACAGTAAGCATAACACAAAGCATTCTTCTCAGACTTTGTCTCAAATATATTATTTTCTGGATCTTAGCCCAGAAAAATGAAAAACTACTTTCTCTGAGGTTCCATGGTGTGATCCAAAAAAAGACCTGATAACATTAAACTTACTGTAATAGAATCCTAGGTTATATTTTCCTTTGAATGAAAACAGAAATAGCCTAGGTATTTTTTGATAATAAAGAAATGAAATTATTACTAGAGTTATAGCTTATTTACCTGAGACACCACAATGGGTATGGCCATAGAAGAGTTGATGGTACATGGCAGACTTTTTGTAAATAACATGAGGATGACCACTTTCATAACTAAAATTAATGGAATTTTCAGTTATGTTTCCTAGAGGCTCAATAAAATACTCTTCATCTTCTGTAGCAATAACACCATGCTTAAGAGAAAAAGGGGGAAAGAATAAAAGTTACCCAGCATCTAAAAACATAAAGGATCTTGTATTTTTTGTACAAAATACTCCATACTTCACTATATGCAATGTGCACTTCAGCCCCTATCTCAGTTAAATTGATCTACTACAAAAAACAGAAACATATAATGGAGAGGCTTTAGATGTTAATTACATGTACAAATAAGCTGTGCTTCCTAGATCTAAGTTTATATCCTTTAATATTCAAATTGGGATCTCACACACATCTCCCAAGGAGAATGTCCTGATATGGAGAAAGCTTGTGCATCTCCCTTGGGGAAAATGAGCAACCATTAAAAGCATTCCTGTTTTCACATATATAAATAACATCCAAAGATATATATTCTCGGGATATATATTCTATTAGTTTTGTATAGCTGTAGTGATGAAGCAAGAAGTCTCAGTCAGTACAAATTATTTATAATTATAAAAACAAAAAAATCGTGTTTGGAAGTATTAAATGTTTAACACTTTTAACAATTATGTCCAAGTAAAACGATTTCAAACAAACTTTTTAGACAATGAGCACACAGATGTCATAGTGGCATATATTGTACTATAAATGGTTTCATATCACATAACATACTATGGACACAAGATTAATTCAAAGCAATTGTTATTAAGAAGATTCTCTGTTTTTATCCAGATGCTGAAAACTAACATTACATCAGCTTCATGTAAGCAGAAAACAATAAAATTAAGTCATGCTATTTATATTACTCATAAAAATATTTTAAATATCAAATACCATTAATTACCAATTAATGATCAGATTAGCAGATCATTAAAACACAGGAAACTCTCAGTTTCCACAGTAAATTGATAATTAATCTAAATTTACAATAATACTAAGAGACGCTGTTTTGCAGTAAACAAAATTATTTGCCTGTAGCTGTTATTGTTTGAGTGGGTATTCTGTGAGAGCACGCATATGGGAATATACTTGAGCATATCACAGGCAGGACCTTCCAGAAAACTCTGGAACATTAGAAGTGCTGTCCACCTCAACTTGCCCATGAGCAGTAGATTCCCATCCATGGGATGAGAAGAGGGAGCCAGTGCCACTCCACTTCATTCCATCCACTGACAGTCACAGAAGGCATAAATAACAGAAAATCCACACAAGGGTCTTGATTTTAATACAGGCTCCTACTGTAGCAAAGGAGAGTATACTGTGTGACTGCAGAGAATACCTTGGGTTGGACTCAGATTTAGGTACGTGCAACTGAGCTGGCAGAAGCAGACTTCCTTACCTCCTCCTCCCCAAGGCAGCCCCTCTAGCTCCCTGAAAATGCTTTGCAAAGGGTCAGGGGAACCTGCTGAATGGGGTGAGCTGTGGTGCAGGATGGGGGGGATCCCCAAAAATTGGGTGGGGGCACCATCTTGAGCAAGAGTCCTTCTGTTCCTGAAAGGCAAATCTTGGATCCAACCTCTTCTGTAATTGCACAAGGATGACTTTGTGTACCAGAAAATTGCAGATAAGTGGAAGGTCAATCCTGAAGACCAATACTTCATTAGCTAAAGTATGGAGTATTAAAGTCATTGAAGATAG
Organism: Shinisaurus crocodilurus; assembly: GCA_021292165.1. Classification (NCBI taxonomy): domain Eukaryota; kingdom Metazoa; phylum Chordata; class Lepidosauria; order Squamata; family Shinisauridae; genus Shinisaurus; species Shinisaurus crocodilurus. The sequence continues at coordinate 32,606,752 of CM037877.1, forward strand.
CAGGGGCCAGAGGTTCAAAAAGTTTGTCCATCAAGGAAGTAAGAACTAAGAGTTAGGCTCCACTGAACCTTTGTTTGTGTCTTGTGAACAAGTGGGTATGTTAACTAGGCCTCTGAGAAAGGATCTTTTCAGGCCATGTGAAAACAACAGGGAAGATATCAACATTAACATGAAAAGTGGAAACAGCTCCAGTGTGCACTTTAAATGAAGGCTGTACTCCTTGAGGTAAACTAGGTAGTCCAGAATAAGACTTTGTGGGGCTGTGTCTGTGTTGTTGTAATGAAAAACACAGAGGAACATAACATTTGGCTATATATGAAATCCAAGTGAAAGGCTACCTTACATTGACAAAGGTCACCCTAACTTTGTCAGTTAGTACAGGAGAAGGAAGGAGCCACACCCAAGAGTACAGAGAGCCCAGTCCCCAACTAAGAGATGAGGTCTGGTCTAAGATGAATGGATAAATATGCTCCCTGGCAAGACGGAGGAAATTCTTTTTCAGAACCCTTAAAACCAATAGGAATGGAGGGGAAACAAACACCTTTCTGAACTGAGAAAACAGGATTGCTGCAAACTCTTGCAGAGAACTGGGGACATTTGGTGTCATCTGTTGTAGCAAAAAGGTCAATATCTGGTTATCACCCAAAATGGAATGGTCAGATGGAGAGACGATTCATGCAGAAGATGCTTGGATCATTTGAGGAACTCTAATCAGGTATTGTTTACCCCTTGAAACATGAACAGCTATGAAATGAGTCAGCTTAAAGCCCGCTACTAAATACAACCTACGCAACAGAGAAGACAAATATCCTACGTTTGTTGCGATAAAACTTTATGACTATGATGCTGAATGTAATTTGAACAGTCAAGCTTTTCAGGGAAGCTACAAAGCCTCTGAAGAGAAAGACCCACTATCTAACTAGCAGGGTTATTTGGGCTTGCCCTATGCTGACAACCCCCTGGAACAAACAGAACAGCCTGGCTAAAGTTCAAGGCATTGAACTTGGTTAAGAGAACATCTACCTCCAGAGGCCAGAGGAATGTGCCAAACATTGCAATAGAAGGGCGCAATCATCAGTGAAGAGATAAGAAACCAGAGGACTTGGAACCTTGGACTGATGGTGTTGAAACAGGAAAGACACCCCAAGACACTACAGCTGAAAAAATGCATCCTTAACCTGGCACTAACGAACAACAAACATTGTCAATGCCATGTGCTTCTGAAAAATCATAGCTGGTTTCTTTGGCTGTTGATTCAAAGCAACCTTCCCCAGCCTGGTGCCCTCCAGATATTTTGGAGAACAATTCCCAGTATTCCTGACCACTGGCCATTGCTGGCCAGGGCTGATAGGAGTTGAAATCCAATAGCAGTCTGACTGAGATGGAACAATCTGAGAGATTGTGGGTTACTTAATGCCGCCTTGTGAGTTCATGGCAGAGGCCTCAAGTAGATTAGGCTTTCTTGCTCATTCTACTACAGGCTAATCAGTGCTATTACAGTCACTCTTTTTCGTAGCCACTACACTTGGATTCTTCTGCATCCTGTTGGCAGCTGCAATAGCAGTAATCAAGCTGAAGAATACTCGGGTCTCTCACTCCAAACAAGTTTCAAAATGTTCAGAAGTTTCACCAAGATGAACCAAGATGTCAGCACCAATAAAAGTGATGAATTGTGTGGGAGTGAGATGAGACTTCTCGAAACTGATAAGTAGCCCTAGTGATTTTAGGAAAGTAATGATAATATTCTCTGATTTATTTATTATTCTTTATTCATTCTATTTATACCCCGCCTTTTTTCCTGCAAGGAACCCAAGGCGGCTTACATAATCCTCCTCCTCCATTTTATCCTCACAACAATCCTGTGAGGTAGGTTAGGCTGAGAGTCAGTGACTGGCCCAAAGTCACCCAGTGGGTTTCATGGCCGAGTGGGGACTAGAACCTGGATCTCCCAAGTCCCAGTCCAACACTCTCACCACTACGCCACACTGGCTCTGATGTACTGGAGTTGTGTGGGGGATATATCTGCTACAAGGTAGCCAGCCAGGTAAGGAAAAACTTGGAAATCTTTCAGGTGGATGTACACAGCAATCACAACTATGTACTTTGAAAAGACCCTTGTAACTGTGCAAAGGTCAAAGGATAGGACTCTGTATTGGTGGTGCATGTTGCCAAGTGACCAATGGTGCCTCTCTGAAATGGTGAAATAGAAGTAGGCATTCTAGAAAAAGGAGAATGTCTCCTAATTAGAGTATCTGGAATTTTTGATCACAAACATATATTAGTTCAGGTGGCAGAAGTCCAGAATTGGATGCACACACCCTCACTTGTGTACTGTGGTAAGAGTCCTGGAGGGAGGGGGAGCGATTCTGTCAGCTGGAGTGGGGGGGGTACTGATTCTCTCTGCCTGTGCCACACAAAGAGGATCAGGGGCCCTCCCTGAAGGACTAGCAAGACGCTTGCTTGTCCTGCAGGGAGGGGGCATAGATTATCTCTGCTACTGTCGTGCGCATGCGCAGCACTGGCAGAGAGAATCTGCCCCCCCCGCACTCTCGCCCACCCTGCTGTTGCTTGGTGTGGTGTCTGCGGGTGCCACACCTAACGAGAGCAGGGGGTGAGATGGGGTCACGTGGGCTGATGCAGTCTTATTGGGGGAGACCTCTCCTCTAGTTTCCTGCATTGAGCAGGGGGTTGGACTCGATGGGCTTGTAGGCCCCATCCAACTCTATGATCTATGAATCTATGAAAGGACTGCATTGGGGGCAGGCAGGATCCAGGTGCCTGGCCATGCTTGTTTGAGAGCAAGCGCGGCCAGGCTCCTGGATCCTGCTTGCTGCCAATGCAGTCCTTTTGGGCTTCCACCCACACTGCTGCAGGATCACGGAGGGAAGCCAATGACAGCCGCACCAAGTGTCGCTTGAGCACTTATCGACTGCTGCCATCGACCAGAGCCCCTTGGACAAAGCAGCAGCACTTTTTTGCTGCTCTTGCCAAGGGGCTCTCTGTGCCTTTTTGGCTTGAAAGAGGGTTAGCGTGTTGCCCGGGTTTGGATGACATGGTAAGCCTACTAGGGTTTTGTAAACCCTACAACGTGCCATGGCTTAGCAGGGTGATTAAGGAGACTCTCCTTAACCTCCCTGACTAACCCTTCCCAGGTTCACACAACACATTAAGCCTCAGTAGTAATTAACCTACTGAGGCTTAGCGTGTCATGTATACTGAGCACTTTGAACACTCTTAATTGTTATATAAATGCCCTGCTTGTATTTTCCTTTTACAACATCAGCACTGCCAAGCAGACTGACAAAACCACCATTTGCCTAGGCCCAGCATCAACATGGAGAATGAGCAGTTATTGGCTCTTGTATTCCAGCTGTTTCAGTCTCTCATTATGGTATCTCATTATGACATCATTTGTCACAAACATAGGCTTCTGTCCATAGAGTAAAAATAAGGTGCAGGCTTACAATACTATACACATTTATATGGAAGTAACCCCCACTGAACTCAGTATGACTTACTTCTGGGTAAACATGTATAGAATTGCACTGCTATTCATCTTTAACAACCCTTATGCTAGAGCTAGGTCTTGAATTTTAACAATTGTACAGTTTTTGAACAGTACACAGCTAGAACAATAGCTCATTTTTTCCTTTTGCCTTTGCACCTTGTGGCATAAAACGGTACTATTCTTTTTTAACCACTGACTTTTCAGGAAAGAACTTGTACTCCCAAGTTCTTTTTCTTGAGAATTCTCTGACAGCTTTTTGAGGACTTCCTTATATGGGGTTAAGACATTATAGAACAAACTCCCAATCTAAAACTATTATTAAAGTTCATCATTTAAATTGGTTTGAGATAAATTATTTCTAGCTTCTAGCAGAGGGCTGCTTCCATGTGTTCGAGGAGGGAGAATGATGTTAGCTAAGTAATTGTTTGGTGAAACATGGTACTTCTTCTTTTCCCCTTTTAGAAGCCATTACATACTTCTCCTCATGTGGGCAGTTCTCCCCTTTTCCTATGTAAGGTAAAATAACTTCTCAACACTTTAGTTTCTTTCTCCCCCCCCCCTTTTTTGTTGCTGAAAGTAACTATAGTGGGAAAGGAAGAGCAATAAATTAATCTCAGAGATTAATAACCTTTTTGTACCTTCACAGAGTGGCAGTTAGAAGAAGTTTTAGAATGCTCGCCCCTCCCCCTCTCCCTTGGAACTGCCAGGCTCTACTCTTGGCTTGCTTTCTGTTTCAAAGCAGGCTCTCATGCCTGTATAACATGAGTTGCCATATAATAATAGTCGCCACACAATAATGATAATGATGCAGAGGTGGCACATGTAAGTTGTAACCCAGTCCAGCAAGGCCTGCACATTCACTCCGCTCACGCTGGATGCTTCTGGTCCCAAGCAGAAGGGCTGCAGCAGTGACTTATTTAGCTCCCGTGATAGCTTTGTGTGTCAAAGGATGTGTGTCAGCATGCTGCCCTCAGTATTCAGCCCTTAAGTAATCGTCGATGATTGGCTTGGGCTCAGTGATAAACATGGAACTCAAGTCCCTGAAATATATCATCCAGGAGGATTAATTAATTAATTTATTTATTATATTTATACCCCGCCTTTTTTCCTGCAAGGAGGCTTACATAATCCTCCTCTCCATGTTTATCTTCACAACAACCCTGTGAGGTAGGTTAGGCTGAGAGTAAGTGACTGGCCCAAAGTCACCCAGTGAGTTTCATGGCTGAGCGGGGACTAGAACCCGGATCTCCCAAGTCCCAGTCCAACACCCTCACCACTACGCCACACTGGCTCTCTTGAACCAATAGCTGTCAGTGTCCTCCACCCTTTGAACACTTCAAGCCACAACTGTATATACTCTCAAAAATCAAATTCTAATGGGACATAGCCTGCAAAAAATAGAATTCTTCAAACTCTTAGGCTGCAATCCTATATGTTTCAAGTTAGACGGGGGGGGGGGGGTTGTAGGACTTTTTTTCTGTCTGAATATGCATAGGATTGCACCTTTAATATTCTCAAGTTAGATTGAGAATATTTGCATGGATTGGCCTACTCAGCACAATTTTATTCTGTTTCTGTTAGTGGCAGAAAGGAGGATGAACAACTAATACAAGGCAGTTATTCACCATCCTGACTACTGGAGATTCCTCTGCAGCCTCTTGCTATAAATAATGCCTGGGGAAGAATGACGCTTTCCAAGTTTATCTTTGCAGCCTTGAGGGCTAGGAACATGGTGTGCATGTGTCTGTTGTTGTTGTTGTTGTTGTTGTTGTTTTTAAAGAAAGCTTTGCATGCTAATTGCTGTACCCAATAATAAATTCTGCACTCAGTACTGTTCTCCCACATGCCTGTGCTTCTCATTTCCCATTTTCTACCATATGCTGCACAGATGAACTATGGAGGCAGTTTAGGGCAAAGAAAAGAAGAATTGCAAGCCTTATAAAGAACGCCCAGCAGCTTCTTCTACACTTTATCATGCCTTCTAATGGCGAATTCAGCTGCTGAGTGCCGACAGCCCAAAACAGGACCGCTGAGAAAGAAAAAGGAGGATCAGACTGTTCATAGGAACTCCTCCTCAGGCTTGCAGAAGTATTTTTTAAAAAACTTGTTCAGAGAATGAAGTGTGCCTCTTGAAAAAAGGAGTGGAGGAATGCTCTCTCCCCTTCAGTTCTTGAAGCCATTGCAGAGCCTTGGACTAGGCTGAAGTGTGGTGTGTCTAAAAGGCTGGGGAAATTTTGTCTCAGAAGCCCATCTCCTCTTGGGTACTTAAGCTGTTTGGGGAAATCCCCCTCATAGCTTAAAGTATCCTTTAAGTATTTGGGCCAGAGGATGCACATCCAAATCCTTTCCTCTTTAGGCCCCAAGCTGAAAGGAAGCAAGGCGCTTGTTCCCGTTCAGCTGAATTCTCAGCCTGGCCAGCTCATGGCTCAAACTTGCGTGTTGCTCTCTGCTGCTGCCAATCATTGCTGGTGTCATGGAGATAGTATGCATGTGCAGCCCACAACCCCCACTGGTTTTGGGGGGAAAGGTAGGGCTTTCCTGCATACCTCTGGAGTCTCTCTCCCCATCTATAGTGATTTACTCATGTCCTCTTCATCCTCCCATTTGTGCACCCAGCATGTGCACACAGAATATATTAATTTTAATGCAGGGAAAAATATAGATAGATATTAGTATTGTGCAGTGCAGTATGTCTATCCTCTCCTGCCATTGGTAAATGGCAGAAACTATCCTGTTTGGCTCAAGAGGTCACAATGATACCAAGGGAATGCATGAAAGAAGGGAGATAGAAAAAAACACACACAATTCTAAATTTTTATCCAACAGCATCCCTAAAAAAAAAAGTATCTAGACTGAACCTTTTTCATCCTGTCAGGATAATTAATCAAGTATTAACAGCCAAAAGCACTACAAAACACGGAAGCTTCTCAGCACAGGAAACGTTGAAACCGAGCATACTGGGACTTTCTGTGACTAGCAACACAATGAAATCTGTAATGTCTGATCAATATGAACTGCAGCATAGTGAGCTTCACGTGAAGTATGAAATAATAATTGTAATAAATCTCTCTTATCTCACAGACATGTCGGTGACACAAGCAGGACTATTCATATTCAGTCTGCAGCCTACAGAAAAAACACTCATGTCCAAAACTAACATGTAGTTGGAAAGAGTTGTGATGACTTAACCGATAAGGTCTTCTGATAATATATTCCAGCTAACTGTGATCTGAAAGAGAATGAAGTGCAGTGTTCTAAACCCAGGCACTGAGGCCTTTCACACAAAATGGCTGCTACGATGTGGAAGCTGCTTGAATTTATTTATTGCTGTTTTTAAAATGTGTATCAACCTTATCTTCCAACACAACCCAAGGTGGCTAACAATGTATCATCAAAATAAAACAACCAAACAAAATAGTTTAAAAATAAGCAGGAAACACTTCAGCTTCTCACATGCAATTTTTTAAAAAGCAGAAATTAACAGCAACTACAACTGTGTGGTGGCTTCGGTGTACAGTAACTTATGTGAAGTGTAGTGGTTAGGGTGTTGGACTGGGACTCAGGAGATCCGGGTTCTAGTCCCCACTCGGCCATGAAACTCACTGGGTGACTTTGGGCCAGTCACTGACTCTCAGCCTATCCTACCTCACAGGGTTGTTGGGAGGATAAAATGGAGAGGAGGGGGAGGATTATGTAAGCTGCCTTGGGTTCCTTGCAGGAAAAAAGACGGGGTATAAATATAATAAATAAAATAAATAAATAAATAATTTTTTGTGCAGCTGCTTGCCATGTAATTCTCTACACTGCTGAAATCTGCTTATAGAAATGGCTTATAGAAGTAAAACATGCACGGTAAGGGCTGATATGCATGGCAAGTTGCTGAACCCTAATAGGTGATTTGCTGTATGTCTGGCCTGTTGTTGGGTTATTTGATGGTAGTTTCCCCCTCAAACAAGCCATGCCGCCTGGGTTTGGATGGCACAACAAGCTGTGCCTGGGCAGGTAATTAGGCAAATGTTGCCCAGCAAGTGCCGGCACGTGCCACCCACCGTGGCTTGTTTAAGCTGCTGTGATCATGTGAACGGGGCTGTCTTCCACTTCTAACCCTTCTGTGTTTTCCCACCACCACTTCCATCTTTTTTCTCTCTACAAAAAAATCCATTAAGGAGGAAAAGAACAGACAGAACAGCTGCACAATGTCTTTTGATTGTTAAGTCTTCCATTTGGAAACAACCTTAGTCTCACAACAAGACTGGTTTGTTTGTATTGTACAGGATGAAAACTCTTTGATAGCTAGGACCAAAGAATAAAGCTGACACACAATAATATTCCCTCAGTCTAATATTTTTGGTAAAAGGAAGTCAGTGCTTTCTTCAGTACTCAGCACTTTTTTCAAGGAAAAGATTACATTCTTAAAAGTGAGCAGCAAAACCCTCATCTTAGTCATACATGGTGGACCATATACCTTTACTCCTTGGCCTACAAAACACCCAGTAACGAAATACATTTTAATTAACTTTCCAAAAATTTAATTAACTTTTCCTTTTCAGTCTTCTTCAAATGTTTTTTCCATGAAAAATAATGCATTCTGAAAACTGCAGTGTGTCCTGTTTATGGATATCTGTGGAGCTTGCTGCTAAATGTTCAGATTATTCCTTTATTTATTTACCTTTCACATATATATGTGATGGAGAATCTCTCCCAACATGAACCTACACGGATACTATGATCGACATCTGAGGCTTTCCTCTGAGTGCCTCCACCAAGCGAGGCTCGGAAGGTGGAAACAAGGGAGAGAACCTTCTCAGTGATGGCCCCCAGTTATGGCATGCTCTCCACACTGAGGTCCACCTGGTGCCAACAAAGTCATCTTTTTGACGCCAGGTTAAGGCTGTCCTCTACTCCCAGGCATTTGACAGCATATGATGGGGCATTTACATTTATGTCAGTTGTTTTTATCAAGTTCAGTATCTTATTGTAACTGTTTTGGCTGTTTAAATTGTTTTAAATTTTGTATATTAAAGATTTTATATTACATTTTATATCTTGTATTTGTACTTGTGGTTTGTAGTTTTTGTGAACTGCCCAGAGAGTTTTGGCTATTGGGTGGTATAGAAATGAAATAAATATCCCACCGTTCTATTGGGGTAGCATTATCCCATTTTATTATAAAAACACCCTGTGGGGTTTTAGAGTGTGAAAGAGTGATTTGCCCAATGCTACTCACTTGAGCTTTATGCAAGAGGAAGGGTTTGAACCTAGATCTTCCCTGCCCAAGTCTAGTGTACAACAATTATTTACATCACAGGTTCTATCCCAGTTACAAACATGGACTAGGATCCAAAGAACGATGGAACTAGTTCTGTAAGCCCAAGCAAGCTCTAACACACACCCCCCAACAGTTTATCTCACCCACCCACTCACAATGACATGTGGCAAGTTGCTTTTGAAATTGAGGTGAGTTTCAAAAGCAGTTTGCAATGTGGCAGAGGAGTCAGTTCTTCAAAAGAAAATAGATCAACTATTGCCCTTGGCTAGTACTATTGCACTTGGCTAGTGCACTTGATTCCTGCGTTGCGCAGGGGGTTGGACTCGATGGCCTTATAGGCTCCTTCCAACTCTACTTTTCTATTATTCTAAGCCTCATTTACAGGGATGGGGACTCGGACTCGAGGACTCGACTCGTGAGTCGGACTGAGTCCCCCCTCTGACTTGACTCGGACTCGAGTCCCAATATTTTCAATGAGACTCGAGACTCGACTCGGGACTCGAGACCAAGGACTTGTGTTCCAAAATCATGTTCCTCAAATGCAACATGGATAGGTTTTAGGAAGTACAGCAAGTTTATTTTTTAAAATCATTTTCCTAAAATGCAACCTTTCAGACATTTTGGGTTTGTCTGCCTGGTCTGTTGTTGCCAAAATCAGTTGCAGAGTTTTGAAATAAAAAGGCACACTTGTGCCTAGAATTTATTTAAGCCACACATCTGAAATAGCCTTATTTTGTTGGGGGGGAAATGCATTGATTTTAATAGGGACTCGTGGAGTCAGCTTTGGGAGGGACTCGGGACTCATGAGTCACCATTTTGGACCAAGGACTTGGACTCGAGACTCGGGTCCAAAGACTCGTGACTCGACTCGTGACTCGAGACCAAGGACTCTTCAACATCCCTGCTCATTTATGAGCTCACTGGATCCAGTTACAGTTAGGACTGCGCTGTAAGTCCAGAAAGAGAAGCTTGTATCTCCTCTTCCTTTCCAAACCTAGCTACAGCAGATAATCCAGGCCTTCGTGTGCCACAAACCCTGAGATTTTCATAAACCTGTAAGAGTTGTAAAACCTTACATGGAATTGGTGGGAAGCACAGTCCTTAGAAAGGATGCTGTGAGTGGTTACTGCTTCTGAGTAGCAGGAGAACAGAGCCAATTCAATACAGAGACAGGCCTACTTCCAACACTGAGGAATTCTGATCTATAATCCTATTTCTGAAAGGCGTCATGGCTGGCATCTCTGTGTGGAATAGTAAAACAATCTCCACATAGCATGGATTATATAGTTTTAAGATTTACTACAGTAATGAGTAGTGTGTTGGTTTCCAAACATGGTGTGCTCTTTTATCATTTTGTAACTGACTACTCTATAGTTATTTTTAGGCTTGAATTATAGTACAACCGTACAAGTCCTTTTTCCATATAAGACTTATTGCTGAAATGACCCAGAGTCCCATCAAAAACAAGTGGACTGCTTACAAAAAACACTGCGTATGCTTGGCTGCACATCTTTTACAATGATTTAACACCACTGATACTGTAACAAGGGTTTGCCTTTCCTCTGCATTTTTATTTGTAGGCCAAAAGTGTTTTCCTCCAACTGGTCCATTAAATGTGCTAGGAAAATACAGGAAACTAAATTTTGAAGTATCTAGTATTTCATAAGAGGAACTTATGCTACCCCTCCCACTGAAATATTTTTCAATTCCTGTTAATCTAATTTCACATTATACTTACTATACACCCATAAAACCACTATATGCGCTGTAAATTTGTCTATGTAAGACAGGGCTCTCCAACCTTGGGTCCCCAGATGTTGCTGGACTACAGCTCCCAGAATCCTTGCCATTAGCCATGCTGGCTGGGTATGCTGGGAGCTGTAGGCCAGCAACATCTGGGGACCCAAGGTTGGAGAGCCCTGATGTAAGGTATTAGTATTTGAGGCAGACTTCTAGAACTGCTGGCAATTCCTGTCTAATAACTGAAGTTTTAATTTGTTTTCTTTTTATATTTTATTATATTTCCAGACACTAGGGGTTTTATTTATTTATTTATTTATTATATTTCTACCCCACCTTTTTTCCTGCAAGGAACCCAAGGCGGCTTACATAATCGTCCTCCTCTCCATTTTATCCTCACAACAATCCTGCGAGGTAGGGTAGGCTGAGAGTCAGTGACTGGCCCAAAGTCACCCAGTGAGCTTCATGGCCGAGCGGGGGCTAGAACCCGGATCTCCCAATTCCCAGTTCAACACTCTCACCACTATGCCACACTACCTCTCTTTTTGCACAATAATAATTGTACAGTTGCTGTCTGTGTGATGCAAGCATTTCAGATGCTTTTCCTAGAGGATGTGATAATACTATATTTTCAGAGCAAACAGCAACATTTTTGTTGTTCTCCCGCCTCCCCCTCCCCCTCCCCAATATTGTGTCCATTGCTACTGTAATTCCCATATGGAATTTGGTTGCACAGGTGACACATGGAAATTGTTGAGTATTATCTGTGAAACCAGTGAGGTGGGGCAGGATGCTACCACTGAAAGGTTACCAAGACGCAAACAAGCCCCATGGCCTTATCAACAGGGATCTGTTGGAGACTTCACTGCAGTGACAAAGAGCAGCTTAGTCAGCAGCATGCAGGCACATTCCTGGTGAGTGGCCAGCAATGTCCAGTACAGGCTGCTCTACCTCACCAGTTGCTGGTCTATGACATGAAGCAAAACATCTCCCTACCTACCTACACACACACACTTACTTTGTGAACTTTTGAAGGGTTTTTTAAAATTTGTAATGCTTCAACACTACAGCATGTGTGTACTCTTTTAACCTTTTTTAAGCAACAAGCACAAGCAAGAATATTATCACCCCTTCAGGAACCCATCATTTTTTGAATAATTTGCTTTTATTTTATTCTTTGAAAACTTCATTCCTCCACAATGCTAAAGACCACATCCACCCTTTTATGAAAAAGGGATAAATAGAAGTGCGGTCCTCCACAGAAAAGAGCTATGCTCCCAACCATACCCCAGGAATTGCGTGTGGACTGGATATTACACTATTACCATTAAATGAAGGCATGTGGGATCATGGCACAAAGGCCATGGGCAATTTGGGGGTTGTTTCCCCCTCAAACAAGTCATGCCACCCAGATTCAGACAACATGACTTGCCACACCTGGGCAGGTAATTAGGGAAATGGCACCCCGCACTCACTGGCACATGCAGAGGATTAAATCAAGTCACCAAGGCTTAAACCACAGTGACTTGTATTGATCATGCAAATCGGGTCAACAACTATGTGCCGATCTTCAAATGGACCCAGTGATGGCAGCTATGTTACACCTACTGATATGGGCAGAACTTATGGGGTGAACACATAGCTAAAGTTCAATACTCCTGATAGTGCGACGAGTCAATTGCAATTCCGCTTGTAGTTTACAACAGAAGAGCAATGATCAGTACCTGTCTGGAAGCACAAAAGGGAGCTGAAAGGAGAGTGAGCAAGTGAAAGGACTAAAGCTGCAATCCTATACCCATTTACCTGGGAGTAAGCCCCTTTGAACTAAATTAAATTTATTTCTGAGTAGACCTGTATGTAAGTTGTTTAATGGTATAACAATCCATTCTGATTCATGATTAACAAGGAACATGGCTTGTATGGTAATACAACATCTGTTCACTATTAATCTTTTCAATAGTTAATCATATATTTGTATTTAAAAAGTGACTGCCTCTTCTCTGTCTCTGGAATATAATTACTACCTATTTGAGTGTGGAAGCTTAGGGAGAAAAGACCTCATGCAGCTGACACCCACCAGAAAGGAGCAGCTCTTGGAAAAGTATTACACTTACACTTAAAATATCCACTCATATTTTATTTTACGTACGATATTATTTAGCATTCTCCACTAACATAAACTTTTTAACTTTGTTGGGGGGGTGTTAATAACTTTGCATACTCTACATATTTAGCAGAGGGCATGTGGCTATGCACAATTATTATTTTGTTATTGTTATTTTACAGTAGTAAGCCTACTCACATACAAAAACAACAGTCTTGTACATTATACCATAGTCATTGGAAAGCATACAGGACATGTGGGCCAATTCCAGAAAAAGTTAGTCACATTTACTTGGAAGTATGTCCCACTTTCAATAGTTCAATAGGCTTACTCCCACACAACTGTACATATCTTTCTCTGGATGGGAACCACAAAGTTTAATTAAAATAGGACAACACATCCAGAAACCAAATAATATGAATTGTAATGGAGATATACTACTGTGGACAAAGATTCTTTCTTTGCATATAATTTAAAGACTCAAGAATACCAACATAACAAAATACATTACTTGACTTACCAGACCGTTGCAGTTGCTTAATGCTACTTTAGTTGTACCATGCTGGCCATGTAAATATCCTGTGTAATGACAGTTGTCTAAAAAGTCATGCTTCCACTGAGGTCCATCTTTCCCCCAGTATTCTACTATGAAGTGTTTGGAGACCAAATCTGTGTTGAGAGTCAGGTTTAAATGAAAGTGCTTGCCATAGGCAGAAAGTTTAAAAAATAATTTAGAAACGGCCAGTTCTTGGTCATAATGTTCAGTACTCCTCTTCTTTCTCCTGGAGGGCTTAGTATTTTTCACAGTAAAGCTGAGGAAGGCTCCATTATGATCAACCCTTATTGGAATTGTTAGTTGGTAGTGTTCAAGGTAAGACAGGAATTCCTCTTTGAAATCACATGGTAAATCAGTCCAAGAAATAGGCATAAAAGAGAAGAAAATATAACAGGACACAAGAAGGAGTAGTACAACATTATCCACATTTTACTAAATCCAAGTGCCTTCAAATTTTGTTTTAATAATAATACACAATTCCTTTACTAAGTAAAATTTCCATTTTCTTAAAGAAAATTATTACTCTAGCCCTAATAAAAAATTTGCTAATCTCTTCCACATTTGTTAAGTATTCTGCCTATTTCAATATAGGTATTATTTGCACATTTCAGCCTAACATATACTATTGGAAGGACATAAGTGATTACATATTTATAAACTGAAAAAAATAATTTGCATGGAAAGAATTGTTTTGTAAATATCTCAGGGTACAGTCCCATACCAGTAAGTCCCACTGATTTCAAGAGAGCACAAGTAAACAGAACTGTCCTGGATCAGTGTGTTGATTCAGTGGTCAGTTCAGGACATACATGCTTCAATCAATGCACAAAAAGAATTACAAAATAATTTCAACTGTAGAAATATATCCATGCAGGGGTTTGTTTGCATGGGTGAACCAACAATTTCCATTCAAATTAATGGGGGGAACCTGCACACAGAGGAACTCAACATATATACTGCAGTGCACATGGGACCCTGAATAGGGGTGTAAACTTATCATATGTTTAATGAACACACAAAAAGCAAGCATTTTAAAACAAGCTTTGGACTATATTAATTGCTTTAGATAATTAAGCAACCATTTAATTTTGAGGATTTCTTTATTATGAAGTAACAAATTAAAATACTGACTTCAATTTGCTAATAAAAAAGCATACATATTTTCAATTCCATTCCTTAAAAAAATAACTAAAACTCATACTTCATGAATCATCTGTGATCTCTTACAATCAATATCAATATTAAGGAAAACTAATTAACTGAAATAAGTGTCAAAATACATTAACTTAAGAAGTTGGATCCCTACCTTGAGAACTATATGAAAGCCTGTTGTCACCGTGAAATTCTGACAAAACCATAATTAAGCACAACATCCAAGTCAACGTCTTCCACAAAATTTCCATAATTTAGAAGAAGTGGGCTACCTATGTGATACAGCTTTAACTCCACTCCAGCATGGCACCATAACCAGGATTTATTATATTTCTTCAGGATTAGCTATTTGTGGTTCCACTTCTTGATAGGTGTTTTGCAATAATATGCTCTTTTTTTTAATGTCTGCAGACATTTTTAGTCCAAAAGCAAATTAAAAAATCATTCCTTCACATGTTAAAGTGAATAGCAAACAAACGTTGTCCATTTCTTTACCTGGAAAGCATAGATAACATTGAAAATCAGGTTAACTAAATACTGGATGAACAATAAAATCTTCAAAATTCTAAGGCAATTGTAGGTCTGTACCAGCCCTGTTTAGATTTCATTTTGTTTGGATTATCTGTTGTCATTCCATTCACAACCCATGAGGGAAAGTGCATCCCTCAGAAAGTGTGTGTGGGGGGAAAGTGTGGCAGAAAGTGTGTGTGTGTGGGGAGCTATCCTTACAAGGAGGGCTATAGACCTTAGTGCCGGGATGGGGAATCTCTACCGGCCTGAGGGCCAAATTTCATTTCAGAGAAGCTCTTGGGGGGCACATTCCTGCAGTGGGTGGGGCCAAAGGTAAAAGGGGTTGGACAAAAAAAAAAAAGGCCAGCATATTGTAGCTTAAAGCTCTTACTGCCTTAGGAGAGGCATTTTGAACTTTTAGAATGGGGGAAGACTGCAAAGAAACTTAGAAACCACCAATCAGTGGTTGGGGAAAGGGATCAGGGATGGTCAGAGGGCCATATTAAGAAGCCAGGAGGGCCGGAATTGGCCTCCAGACCTGAGGCTTCCCATCCCTGCCTTAGTGGATGTTGGAGGCTCACTAGGCTATGCCCCAGACCAGAGGGTTTGAGGAGGCTAGTAAAGGTTTGGAGAAAGATCAGCAGAGTACAAACTCTGTTGCTCTGCCAACCTTTCCTATCCTCCTGGTAAGTCCCTACCACCCAGTAAGGTTAGTATATAACTCCAATCAGGAGATGCCAGCTCCCTGCCAAGGGGTCCTCCCTGCCAAGGGTTCCCCCCCAGCTAGCCATGCCCCCAGTTTCCCTCCCCCAGCAAGATTATAGTCTTACTCTGGTTTATCCCTTCACAGCGTTTTGAGTGGAAACAACACCTATATCCACAAGGCACAGATTGTTAGATGCCTGGTGTGGTGGCAGTAGGAATACAAGCCAGGCCAGGGCTAAATGGAATACTGTTCAAAGAGAGTCGCAGAGCATCAAGGCTGCCACAAAATAGGCCATGCTCCTCATAGAGGCTAGCCTGTTCAGGAGATGGAATTTGGAGCAAGAACGCCGGAGAAAACATGGAGGCTGTAGTTGCAGTGTTCTCCAACCTTGGGTCCCCAGATGTTTTTGGCCTACAACTCCCAGCATGCCCTAGCCAGCTGGGTTATGGCTGCTGATCGATTGGCTTGCCTGCTATCCGTTGTTCCTGTTCGTTTGCTCAGGGCTGCCAACAAGCGGTTCCAGGCAAGCGTTTGTTGTGTGTGTTTGTTCACTTTTGTTCTGGAAGCTTACTATTAAAGACATGTTATGAGGACCTCTAAGCTTGACTCCTAGTCCTCTATTTAGATAAATAGTGAGGACACTACAGACGCCTAAATCCAAAAGGCTGTACAAATGTGGGCCACCATGCAAAGCACACACCTGTGTATCGTGGAAGGAGGGGAACATTGAAAATAGTAATGGCAGATCTGCTACTATAAATATAGCATAGCCATCTTAATGGGAATGACCACATTAATTCTACTCTCCCTGGCAATATAGTGCTCTGTAGAGCAGCCCTGCACCATGATCAGCTATGGTAAGTTACACTCTACCTATTACTTGGTATACAAATAGTGGGAGATATTTTGCCCTCCAATTTAAGATATACTTAAGTCTACACCAATTTCAACAGTGAAGAAGAGCACGATGTGTTGACAATTTAAAAAAAAGGTACAGACAAAATATTGTATCTTTTGGCAAAAAACGTATGTGGTTTCTGATCTCACTGTATGTATTTATTGTTGTTTTACAAGACCATATCTTGCATACTTTATTCAGGCACAATTCGTGTTGGCCGTTGGTAGCAGAAATATGAGTTCAGTATTTCAAATTACTGTACACATTTCATAAAAAACCCACGAAGCCACAATTGTTATCAAAAAGATTGCACATGAAGCTTGATGTATCTGCAATGACAAGTACACATTTAAATTTTTTAAGGAGATGGTCACATTATAAATTGTTGGCCCTTGCACAGCATAAAAACTGTACTTTTGTTTTGTTTCTCTCAAAATGCTGGTTTCCAAATATTTTGTGCTAATACACAACAGCTGCCTAAGACCTGACAATGTGCATCTACTTGTAGTCAAAACAAGACTATACAAATGTTAAAACAATGTAAGTAAGATCACTCCAAATAAACCTTTCTTAACAGAAAGTCAGACAATAGGTGCTTCCTGACAAGGCTTTTATCATACAATCTCCCTGCCTCATTCACAGGATTTTGTGGGGGCATCCAGACATCATCTTCCACTTGTTATAACCCTCTCGTGTTTTCCCACCGCTTCCTCTGTTTTTTTATCTTTCCACAAAAAAAATCTGTTAAGAAGGAAAAAACAGAATAGCTGTACAATGTCTTTTGACTAGTTAGCACTAGGAGCCCCCTGCCTGGAAGCACCTTATGTCAGAAACAAAGATGGAGGATATATTTACAGTATACTGGAGCAGCCTTTCTTGTGCCAAAAGCACGTTCAGCATTACCAGCAGCTCCTTCTGCCTTATTACTAGCGCTAGAGAGAATGAAAGACTACCTCCTTCTATATGTTCTTGGCCATCCTCTCAGATTAGCTGGGGAGACTCTTTTTTTTTTTTTTTAATTTTTTTAATTTAAATTTTTAAACAGTACAAAGAAAATAACACACACATATAACTAATATAGTGCTCCCATCACCATGGGACCAAATAATACAATGACTCTATAATTGTTCATTATTCCAAAAATACAACATATCTTGACAGGGTAAACTCCCTTTCCCCTTTTTTAACACATATTCCAGAAATAAACCCCAGATATCCTTGAAAACATTTTTCTTTAATTGACCCCTTTTGCATTTAATATTACAAGTCAACATATCATTCAATGCCATATCCCATACTTCTTTATACCAATCAGTAATAGTGAAAACTTGCTGAATTTTCCATTTCCTTGCTATCATTAGTCTACCTGCCGTTAACAAGTTTATAATTAATTCTTTAACATTTTGAGAACCGTTCACCTTTTCCGTTATTGATAGCAAAGCTAGTTTAGGACAAACCTCTAAATCAGCTCCAACAATTTCTGATATTTCCTCAAAAATCATTTTCCAAAAATCCATTACATTTTTACAACTCCACCACATATGAGCATATGTACCCAACTCCTGACATCCTCGCCAACACATTGGAGAACATTTATTATCTATTCTATTTAATCTCACCGGAGTCAAATACCATCTCCAAATTAGCTTATAAAAGTTCTCTTTAATTCTTATAGACATATTTTTCAATATTCGCCTATCCCAAATCTTGTTCCACTCGTCCTTTGATATTTCCTCTTCAAACTCTGTATCCCAAACTATTTTAAGATTTTCTGCTTGCTCTTCTGATTTCTGCAACATTTTATATAACATCTTTGTAAGACCCCTAGCTGATGCATTTCCTTCTACGAGTTCTCTGGACATAACCAACTGCTCAAATGCGGTGAAATCCCTTTCATGCTCATGTCTCCTCTTCCATTTCTTACCCCATTGTACTAATTGAATTAAATTTAACCAAGAAATTCTTCCTGCCCCAACCCTATCAATTATTTGCTGTCTTGTCTCCATTTTTTCCAGCCAATCCATTAAACTTATCACCTTTTTCTCTCTAAAAATTCGTTCTAAATGTCTAACATTCTCGGGAAAGTCTTCCATAACCACCACTGGAGTAAGCGGGGATATACCTGGTAAAAATATTTCCTTATTTCTACCCCAAATTTCTAACATATTTTTTAAAAAGGGATTTTCTAATCTTTTTGTCATAATATGTCCTTGTTTTGTAAATAAAAATTTCTCCACCTTATTACCCAATTCAAATGCTTCTATTTCCCACCACATAAAATCTTTTCTAACAATAATATCCATAATATATCTAAGTTGATTAGCTATATAATACCATTTTAAATTAGGGAGACCAAGTCCCCCTATTTTTTGAGCTTTATACCATCTATTCTTAGTAATCCTTGATCTTTCCCCCCCATTGCAATAGCTATTTAACATTACTTGCCAATCTTTGATTTCTTTCTCTGATATCTTATATGGTATCATTCTAAATAAAAAATTGAACTTCGGTAAAATCTTCATTTTAATCAAAGCTATCCTACCGAACCACGATAATCCCAATTTTTTATAATCCTCTATTTTATTTTTAACTTCATCTTTTAATTTTTTGAAATTCCATTCCCCTATTTTATCCATATCTTTTAATATATCAATACCTAAATATTTAATTATATTTTTTATCTTTATATCAACTTTCCTTTGTTTAAATCCCCTTTCCTCCAGTTTACTATAATTAAATGTCATTATCTCCGATTTATCCCAATTAACTTTTAACCCTGTTACTTCTCTAAATTCATCTAAATTTTTCTCTATCCAATCCCAATTTTCCATAGGCCTTTCTAATGTTAACAATATATCATCTGCAAAAAGGTTTATCTTACATTTAGCCTCTATCCCTATCCCCAGTAATTTCCTCTCCTGTCTTATCGCATTCGCTAACAATTCCATAACTAACACAAATAATACTGGGGAAAGGGGACAACCCTGTCTAGTTCCCCGGCCTAGGCTAATAGTTTCTGTTATTCCATCATTTACAATTACCGACGTAACATTATGAGTATATAATTGATTAGTAATACCTATAAATTTTTCTCCAAACCCCATAGTTTTTATTAACATCTTTAATGCAGGCCATTCCACACAATCAAAGGCTTTAAAAATATCCAATGCAAGAACCCCCGCTTTCAAATTATTTTTCTTTATTAGATATATTATATTCAGAACCCTTCTTGTTAAGTCTGCCATTTGTCTTCCTTGAATGAAACCACATTGATCTATCCCTATATACTTATTTAGAAAACTATTCATTCTTCTAGCTAAAATTGCTGTCAATAATTTAGCATCTTGATTAATTAATGATATTGGTCTATAAGAACCTGGTTCTGCTAAATCCTTCCTTGGTTTCGAGATTAAAATAGTCAAGGACTGTTTCCACGACGGGGGGATCTCTCCCCCCTGTAAAATATCATTAAACAACCGTTTTAACTTTGGAATTAACATTTTTTTAAAACTTTATAATATTCCGCCCCCAGACCATCCAATCCTGGCGTTTTCCCCTGTTTCAATTTATTTATAGCATTTTCTATTTCAATTTCCGTGAATGGTTGCTCCATTTTCTCTCTATCTTCTTCCTGGATTTTTATTTTTAAATTTTTTTCGATATATTTTCTACTCTCAGCTTCCGACCATTTTCCTGCCTTATATAGTTCCGTGTAATATTCATGAAAAATTTTCAGTTTATCCTTTAAGAGATTATATTCTTTGCCCCTCTTATCTTTAATCACCCCCACTAAGCTTTTTTCTTGGGGGGGGGAGACTCTTTTGAGCATCTGTATCTGAGATACGTTTGGTGGGGACATCTCAGAGAACCTTCTCCATGGCAACATGCAGGTTGTGGAACTCCCAAATAAATAAAATAAATGACAGAAGTGCAGAAGACACTCCACATATTACAATATTAGCAGATACACCATGTGTACCTTATGCTAGAGGAAAACAACTGTGTACACATGGTACTCTAGTTGGTTTTTTAAAAGTCCCCCCCCCACCTCATGTTATAGGAAAGACAGGAGATACAAAGTATATCAACACATACAAAGTACATTCATCTAATTTTGTAATGTGTGAAACAGCCCTCAGCATTTCCCAAACATATAAAGGCAAGACTAATTCTTCCCATGGTCAACAAAGGTAGCACCTGATCCAGTTCCGAAACGTTGGCTGTGGCTTAAGCAATATACAAATTATGGGAAGGCTGAATTTACTGAAAATTGCCACCAAGTCGTTAGGCAAGAGAGGCCAAAAACTCTGCCACTCCTCTCCTTGCAAGCGAACTTGCCTAGCAACATACTGTGCTGCAAACTGTCAGGCGAGGGTGGGAGCACAGTCACCACTCCCAGCCCTCAACTTGGTATGCTCTTCACAGAGCCAAGCAGCCCCTCCTTTGCTGGCTTTCCCAGAGAGGAGGCCGGGGCAGGGGTGTGTGAGAGCTGGACTGACCCGGGTTCAAAAGCTTCCCTAGCCAATGACCCTCAGTCCCAGTCACGCAGGCGGAAGGAGGAGATAACAGCAGTTAATAAAGATTAAAGAGTTTATTTGTAAGACCCAATTACATGGGATTAAGGCAATCAATGCATCTCTTACTCACTATATCATTGCAGATACAAATCCAATACCCCAGTGGTAAGGCTAGATGAAGTGAAGTCCAAACAAGACAAGTCGAGCAAGACGAGAGGAGAAGAGAGGAGTGAAGAGGAGTGAAGCTATCAACAAGTGTGTTAGCTTTATACCGCAGACCCTGTACCTATAAATAGGATATTACTCACCCCAGTTGTATAACCTATTCATCAACATGTTGATTCATCAACATGTTGATTCATCAACATGTTGATTCATCAACATGTTGATTCATCAACATGTTGATTCCAAACCTGTCCAAGGTTGCTGAGTCATATCACCTTGAGACTATGTCTCGTGACCAGAGACCTTGTATATCTTAAGAGACAACCTCCATGTCAGGTGATAATCCTGATGTCAGGTGGTAATCTCGTTCTGCCTATGCAAAACCTAACAGGGTGGGGGCAGAAGCTGAAGGCATGTTTGCACCTAAAGGAGTGCAGCCTGAGGAGCCAGCACAACAACCAACACCAGCAGCCAAAGAGGCCAGAGGACCAAGGGAAGAACCAGTGGAGGAGGAGCTGCTACTAACCAACACTGTACAGGCAGTGCGTCTCCATAACAAGTGTAAAACCAACTGGCTGCAACTAGCAAGGGACTTGGTCAGCGCCACTGAAGTGGCAGGGGAGTGCACGTATAGCCTTTTCAAGGAAATGAATGAGCAGGAACATAGAAGAAGTGCCAGTGAGTGTCTACTGGCTATCTGGTCAACTTGAACAATAACTAACAGCATCCACGGGTTGAGCAAGCCTCAAACCTCATCTTTGATCATGTGATGAGGGAGCAAACTGAAGCCATTGACAGCAGCCTTGCAAACAGCACTGCAAGGCCACCAAGGGCAAGCTCCATACATGCCATATCTCTATGTGCCACCATAGCAATTTATTTCCCTCCCTAACTCTCCTGGTCCTCCTCCTCCTCCTCCTCCTCCATGTGAATATGCCTCTCACCCACCTGTATTTCTACACCAAAACACAAAAATATTTCTACAGTGTTACAAACCCTTTTCAAAACAAACATCATGCAATCAACCCTCAAGGCCCCACTTGTTTTACTTACATTCTTACACATTTACCTTACTGTATCTGTATCATGCTTTTTCTCTCAGTGAGTCCTCTAGTGGCCATACTTTTAATACATGTATTTATACTCTATATACAGCTGAAAACAGCTGTTAACCATTTCATCACTATTCATTAGAGTAAGACATCCAGCAGAATCAATTACCACTCCCTTAGGGCTCTCTCAATGTTCCAATTAATACTATAAGGGTTACTCTGCAATATTTTTGTGTTTTGGTGTATAAACAACACTGATATAGTCCATAAGAATTCCTTGATAAAGATAATGAACGAAACAAGAGGGGCAAACCGGTTTCTTGTCGGATGTGGAGTAATCAGCACATTGGAAGCTTCTGCAAGGGATAAATAGAAAAAGGCTCAAGCCACCTGGGAAGAAAAACCAAAAGAAAAAATGAAGGAATTCTCAGGTGGTGGCCTCCTCAAAAGAATAAACAAAGGAAGGCCTAAGCCACTTCAAAAAGAAAAAGAAAAAACAAGGGGAAGGCTTCTACTAACTCTGTTAAAAAATATAACAAAGTTAGGACTTGGTATGCTAAATCACAAATGAGAATATACATATATTGTGTTACTTGTAATTGCATTATTGTTAAGTCCTCAAACTTGTATGAAATTACTATGGATTTATACTTACAATTATGTTATTTGAAATTCCAGCATTGTCATTGTTTAGTCCTCAAATCTGAATGTTAAATCATTATGGTTTTATACTAGAAATGTTAGTGTGTTTAACAATTTCTACAAAAGATATTTTTTGTGTAAAAGGTTTAATTATAAATATATAAAAGTAAGTTTAATCACGGCGGCGTTGGCACTTTCGTGGATACCGTAATAATTACCGTGATTCTCCTTCTATTAGCTGTTCAGAGATTGGAGCCATGTATAACAATTGCAGGACATTGTGCTTTCAGTGATGAACAAAAGGATAAGATAACAGCAGACTTTCCTCTAAGACTTCAAGAATTGTATGTAAATAATAATGAGGATAGGATTTACCACAGTTTATTGTGTATAGATGAAAAAATGGGGTTACTTATATCATTATGTATAGAAATAATAAGATTATAAGATAATGAACCACTCAGGCCATAGGAAGATGAAGAATTAAAATGGGTTGCTAGCTACTATAAAGGGAGATGATTAGGTCATCAGAGAGAGTATTAGAAGAAGGGCACACCCATGAAGTCTTCACCAAGCAATGAATGGGTGGACTTGCAGACGCAGAGTAACCCTTATAGTATTAATTGGAACATTGAGAGAGCCCTAAGGGAGTGGTAATTGATTCTGCTGGATGTCTTACTCTAATGAATAGTGATGAAATGGTTAACAGTGTTTTCAGCTGTATATAGAGTATAAATACATGTATTAAAAGTATGGCCACTAGAGGACTCACTGTGAGAAAAAGCATGATACAGATACAGTAAGGTAAACGTGCAAGAATGTAAGTAAAACAAGTGGGGCCTTGAGGGTTGATTGCATGATGTTTGTTTTGAAAAGGGTTTGTAACACTGTAGAAATATTTTTGTGTTTTGGTGTATAAACAACACTGATATAGTCTGTAAGAATTCCTTGATAAAGATAATGAACGAAACAAGAGGGGCAAACCGGTTTCTTGTCGGATGTGGAGTAATCAGCACATTGGAAGCTTCTGCAAGGGACAAATAGAAAAAGGCTCAAGCCACCTGGGAAGAAAAACCAAAAGAAAAAATGAAGGAATTCTCAGGTGGTGGCCTCCTCAAAAGAATAAACAAAGGAAGGCCTAAGCCACTTCAAAAAGAAAAAGAAAAAACAAGGGGAAGGCTTCTACTAACTCTGTTAAAAAATATAACAAAGTTAGGACTTGGTATGCTAAATCACAAATGAGAATATACATATATTGTGTTACTTGTAATTGCATTATTGTTAAGTCCTCAAACTTGTATGAAATTACTATGGATTTATACTTACAATTATGTTATTTGAAATTCCAGCATTGTCATTGTTTAGTCCTCAAATCTGAATGTTAAATCATTATGGTTTTATACTCGAAATGTTAGTGTGCTTAACAATTTCTACAAAAGATATTTTTTGTGTAAAAGGTTTAATTATAAATATATAAAAGTAAGTTTAATCACGGCGGCGTTGGCACTTTCGTGGATACCGTAATAATTACCGTGATTCTCCTTCTATTAACAGTTGTAGGGGTGGCATTGCAGGAGAGGAGGGAGCAACAAGGGAGGTTTCAGTAGAAGAACTTCAGTTCAAGATGCCAGGCACAGGGGTGGGAATGTGTGGGGCGGGGTGGGGAAAGACTTTTCAGCGTGAGCTCAATGAGATTTCCCTGTTTGAAGCAACAAAGGCAGGAGGGAGGGTGAGTGAAAGTAGCTTCGCCAATGGGCTGGGTGGGGGGAGTGACTGCTGCAACACAAACCACAAACCGCTACCGGAGAGTCTGAGAACGAAGCGGGGGATACAGAGCAAGAGCGCTAATAAAAAACACAACAGGGCATGAAAAGATTTACAGTTTTTATTAGAAATACAAGCAGGTATCGGCAAGCATGGGGCAGAGGAGGGATGGGAAAACTTTCTGATGGGAGCCAGGCAAAGCATGCCCCGAACATACAGTGGACAAATAGTAAAAAGGTTGCTGAGGGAGTAAAGAACGTGGGATGAGAATTCCACCGCAAAGGCTCCTGGGATACGTGCTGGAGCCAACTGGGGAGGGGGAAGGAGGGGCAGAACAAGCCACAGCAAGCCCAGTTATCTGAACAACCCACGCTGCGTAGTTTATTTGCAGGGTGGCTTAGCGAACCTGCCCAGAGTCAGGCGCAATAATATTTTTAGTAGATCTTATGCTTTTTTGGATTATGCTATTGTTTTAAATAACTGCCAAGGACAATTGTACTTTCCTATGGCTTTACCCAGCCTGTTCACATACCAGGCCCTGAGGACTTGTAACAAACATCAGAGCCACAACTGCTAGTCTGGTTTCTATCCAATATTCCCTGCACCAGTAACTCCCACCTTTGGACCTTTCTAATTTGTTTCCCAAGGGTATGGACTTGAGGAAGGAAATACTTATTTTGATCCACCCCTTTGGTTTTGCCTTCCTGCAAAAACTGTTCTGCATGCTAGTTCTGAGCGATGGATGAGACCACAAAGATCAGTAAGACCAAAGCAAATAAGTGCTACTGCAGTGTCTTCCCCTTGCCAATGCTACCCCATCTGATCCTGACTGCATCTCTGTGCTATTCCCAGCAGTATACTAGGCAGGTTTGTGGTGTTACAGGAAGGGCAGGCTGGAACACAATTCCCCAGTCCATTCACATCTTGAACAATCTTCATCATTCTTCTTCTTCCTGTGATGTGACTTTCAATGAAGGATTTGGGGTGATATTAGTTAATTTATTTTGATTTTTAACCAATCCTTTTTTAAAAGATCAGTAAAAATAAATTTCCCAACCTGTTAAAATTAACTGGCAGAAAAGCCTGGCTGGCTACATGGAATAGATATTCAGCAATCTGCATTCTTAACCATTACCTGACTGAGTAATCTCTTGCCCAAGAAAACTGCAGCATATCTTCAACCTAGATCAAAATGTGTGTGTTTCTTATTCTCTACAGACACACAAACAATACTCTCCATAACGTATGTGAAAGAGACCTTCAGTAAAATCAGTGGTCTTGTTTCTAACAAAGAGTGAGTTTAAGACAGAACCACCTTCCTCAATATTTTACAAGTACCATACAGAGCTCATTAAAAGTACAGATCACTTCTGTGTTGTTTGACATAAGGGCTAGTGAGGTGCATGATTTTATTTTGTTTAGTGCCTAACATTTTTATAGCATCCTTTGATTTCAGAGCTCACCTGCCGTCAGTTATAAATGCAGCTGTGAGTGTTCCATTTCAATAATAATAAAAGCTCCACTTTTCTTCAGCTCATCAACAAAACTAAACAAATGAAGAACAGAGAGCTAAAGGAGCCACGTATAGGTTCAGAATTGCCCTCTATCAACACAGGAACTACATGGCAGAAGCAGTGATCAACTGTGATTATGTGTGATAATTCTAGACCATGACATAATGTACACTCTCAAGAGAGTAGGAATTATAGACCATTACATAATGCATGCACACAAGAGAGTTGACTCAGTATTTTATATGCAGGCTTAGCTCTAGCATTTTCCAAAAATGCTACTCTCAAAATGAGGACACATCTTAAGGTTTTGGACCCTGGAGTTCTAATTTGGAGGCTAAGGCAAGAGGGGTTACTTCCTACCTTACCTCTTGATCTCTGACCCAACCCCTGTACTCTGGGGTGCTCCCATTCCCCATCAACTTTCCAGAACTTTTCAGGCCAAAGCATGACAACTACCGTTGCCATCTTCTTCACAGCAATATTTTAAACATACCATGTTTACACATATATTGTGCTTTTATATTGACCCCGTTCGCATGACATGACAGGCCATCAAGAGTTAATTTACTCTCAAGGAGCTGCAGTGTGTGCCAACTGCCACTACGAATATGCAACTTCCAACTGTGGGTTGTGCTAACCTGACCAGCTGGGGTTATTTGAAGGTTTCATTGAGGCAAATGACTGCAGAAAGGTGGAAGATGAGTTTCAAATGGTTACTGTCAGCATCCACACGTGAAAGCTGAAAGTCCCAAATGAATTTTGTGACTGCTCAAAAACAAATATCTATTTCCCCATTTATTTATTTGGACATACACAAATTACTGCTAATAATCACATCTGGATAACTCTAAACATTCACAAATACACATTTGTCTGGGATTGATAACATTTACATGTGATCAACAGTCATCAAATTTAGGTTATTCACTGTAACATGTACATACTATTGAATGTTACATCTGGAATCTAATAGAAAATTTGGCTTTTTAAGGGTTTCATTTATTATTTATTTTTTGTTTTCAGTTCTAGCCTTCACTGGAGATACATCTGGGGGGGAAATTCAGGTCATATTAGTAGAGGGTTTTGGATCAAGATGAAAATTATGAATCATATCTCTAGATCTGAAAACCTTTTATGGTAGAATTTTAACACAGCAAGTATTACAAACCAGGACATTTGCTCCTGCAGTGCTTACTCCCATTCGTCTTGATACACTTGAATTGTTTGGGCTGCAATCCTATACACACTTACTCAGGAGTAAGTCTAGTTGAATTCCACAGCCTAAATCTGACAGACCATTAGTGGAAGAAATCACTGCGCTAATGGAGCTCCACTGACTTTTCCTGTTGTGCAAGCGGTTGCACGAGCATAATTTTAGTTGGATTCCCTCCTTGTGCATAGTTTGGACATTGGTTTTCTCTAGCACGTCATTAGCCCTAGCAGAATGACACTGTTGGATACAACCCACTAGGTCTTACTTCCCAATAGATGTGCATAGGATTGCACTGTTGTCCTAACTGAAAGCAGCTATATCAAGCTCACTGTGCAAAATTGTTTCAAGTGTGATTTATATGAATCTTTAGTAGACTTAAGCCCTGGTCTAAACAAAGTTAGTTGCATCTAAGTCCTCTTCAAATCAATGAGATAGGAGTTCCCCACTGATCTCAATAGGATTTAGGACAGGGGTTCTCAACCAGGGGGGAATTCCCCCCAGGGGCGGAATTTTAGGGTTTCGGGGGAGGGGATTGGGACCACAGACTCAAAATGTTGGAATACTGATCTTTCTACAAATTACAATTCTACACATTGTACATAATCTATAGGACATCACACCTTATTGTATGGCACAGATTAAGTCAGACAATCTTGGAAAGGGGGAAATGACATTCTGACGTGGTGAAAGGGGTGCATGGGGTGCATGGGGGGGGGAAGGCTGAGAACCATGGATTTAGGAGTTGTGACTAAATCATTCAGCTGGGGAGCATGATTTCTATATAGCAAGCAAATGTTATCTCAAATGGCTCCACATAATACACCATGTGAATACATTAAGCCTGTGCCATACTGTACTGCACATATGTTCTTATTCTATATAAAGTAAGACTAGTCCACCTGTGAGGCACAGAAATTCTGGTGAGCCCAAAGGATATTATTTTGCAAGCAGGTGGCATCATTTTGGCTAAGTCAAGAATGCAGGTGTTGGGGTTAGTTGGATTTATCAAGTGTTTTCATTCATAGATTTTAATACCAGAAGGGACTATTACATTACTGTGCAGTCTGGCTCTCTTCATAAAAGGAGCCACAGAACTGTACCCAGTAATTCTTCTATCAGCAGACCTAATTTACTTTTTATTGAACAAGTGTTCATGCTTGTGTAATGTATTTATGCATGGGTATACATTGTGTGCATAAAATGTGTGCATTCACTACCAAACATTGCTCCAATGGTTAGTGAATATTACTGTTAGATATATCTGCATTATTCCTCAAATGTATGTACCTTCATTTAACATATCTTGGGTCTTTGCTTTACACTGTCTCTGGATTTAATTCTAAAGTCTCTATCTGAATATCTTAATAAATTAAACTACATAAAGCATTTCAAGAAGATTTTTTTAAATAGTTCCATTTCTTTTTTTGAACCATTTTCAGTCTAAGTGAAAATGCCATTCCAGAGCATTCATGTTCAAGTATACGGATCTGTACCAGAGCAAGAGGATTGTGAATTGAGCCCCCAAAACAATTAACGTGTCTCATATGCATACAAATAAAACACACGACAAAGCACATCCCATTTGGCATTCTGTTGATACAGCTATGTGATTTACAACCAAACCCTATCCCTTTGGTAGCTGTTAGGGCACAAACAGAGGCTTGTGCTGTGGCAGCCTCTATGGCATCCTGCACAAAATAAGCAGTGCAAAACTGGAGAGCTCAGCCAGTCTGTCTTGAAAAGGTAAGCAAAAATCCCCTTACTACAGCTCCTAGAAAGCACAGGTTGAACTGGTGTTCAGGAGCCTTGCAGTCGAGTAGCCAGAGAATGGGTGATGGGTGGAAGCAATGCTGGTACCTATTTCTTCTTTCCCCCCCCCCCATCACACACACACACACACTGCTTTTTGCAGGATGTTCGAGCACCACAAAAGGATCCCTCCTTCATCCCTGTGCTGAAGCAACATTACCAATGGCTGCTTCTCTTCTACTGAGTGGGCAGAGCCAATTCCTACTCCTAAAACAAGGGGACACTGATGCTGGGAGCCCCAAAACCAATTTTATGCTTCACAAAGCATATGTAGCATCAAGTGGAATGGGGATCTTAGCGTCCCAACATGTTTTTGCTAGCACTAAGTAAAATACATTATATTTAGAAAAGAATGTAGCAAAAAATGTTCACCTGGATTAATTTTTAACACATATGTAAATCTAATCGCCATGTGCCTAATGGAAAAAGCCTCTCTGGAATAGTAAAGACTAGGTGAAGAAAAGAGGCAATAAATAGTGCACAGGGGAACTCTGTGGAGGTGCAGGTGATTGGTTTAGCAGCCTTTTCCTGACTAGCACAAACCTGCCTTTCTTCTCCTTCAATATGCTACAATTAAAATGCTATAAATATATTAGCAGTGGCGAGGACATGATATAGTTACATTGACATTCACCTCAGTTTCCTTCTGCAGAGGATAGCTATTTTAGAAAGCTTGCAATGACAGAGGGAGGCCAAGCAGAGGGTTGTGGTGCTCCTCATACCTTCTACTGTACAGAGAAGCTTTGGCTGGTTGGCAACCATTGATGCAGTGCTTACTCTTTAAACAGAGAGGTTCCAGAGGAAAACTAGCCTCCTCTGAGCTGTGCCATCTGTCCTAGAATTGGCTGGAGACAGGACCAAATACTGTTTTATTTTCAACAATGGGACAACAATCAATATTTTTAATTTTTTGTCCCAATACCCCTGGAAGCATCCAGCACCTACTGAAGCTAATACAATTGTTTCCAAGACTCCTGCTATACACATCTTAAGAAACACAGACCTGGGGGTAAAAACATAATTCTCTACTTATTCTCTCTTTTTCCCCACCCACCTTTTGCTTCATTTTGTTCAATATATTTCCTGGTTCAGAGTTCTGGAGATCTTGAAAGCTTGCTCAAGATTTTGTGGCATTTCAGTTGTTATTATGACACTGGCTTTGAATTTCTACTTCTTAATGGTTAAACTTTGGGCAGCGCAATCCCATGAGACTGCCCGTCACCCTCCAAACTCAGAGGATTATGGGCATCCAATTGATGGCAGGAGGAGTCCTCCGTGCTCCTTCCACCCTCAAAAATCCCAAGGTTGTCAGATTTCACCTGTTTTACCTCTCCTTGTGAGGAGAGACTGAGGCGCCGCCTGGATTCCTCAGAATCCCACAGAGCCTCGCCCCTCCCCTCCCCCAGGAGGGAACCAACACGCGGTTTCCTACTGGGGGGGGCACTCCAAGGCGCTGCGACCTCGGAAAGCATCTCCTCCGAGGTCTTGGCACCTTCTATGGCAAATCCTATGTCTCCCTATGTCTCCCAAATCCTATGTTGGGTTTTGCATAGGCAGAACGAGATTACCACCTGACATCGAGATTATCACCTGACCTGGTGGGTGTCTCTTGAGTTCAAGTACACAAGGTCTCTAGTCATGAGACATAGTCTCAAGGTGATATGACTCAGCAACCTTGGACAGGTTTGGAATCAACATGTTGATGAATAGGTTATACAACTGGGGTGAGTAATATCCTATTTATAGGTGCAGGGTCTCTGGTATAAAGCTAACACACTTGTTGATAGCTTCTCTTCACTTCTCCTCTCGTCTCGACTCGACTTGACTTGTTCTGGACTTCACTTCATCTAGCCTTACCACTGGGGTATTGGATTTGTATCTGCAATGATGTAGTGAGTAAGAGATGCATTGCTTGCCTTAATCCCATGTAATTGGGTCTTACAAATAAACTCTTTAATCTTTATTAACTGCTGTTATCTCCTCCTTCCGCCTGCGTGACTGGGACTGAGGGTCACTGGCTAGGGAAGCTTTTGAACCCGGGTCAGTCCAGCTCTCACACCCAGACAAGGTCGGAGGGACACCGGATTGCACACTTAATGGCTGAATGAGCAGTGGGAGCCTAATAATGCAATAGAAGTTAGAATAGAAATGGCCCGGAGTAGGTTTTTAAAGATGAAAAATGTAATATGTAACAACTTAAAATTAGCCTTGAAAATGTGCATTGTACAGTGTTATGTATTTTCAGTTCTACTGTATGGCATGGAATTGTGGACTTTAACACAGACCACCATTAAAAAAAAGCAGAAACATTTGAAATGTGGATTTATCGCAGGATGTTATGAATTCCATGGACTGAGAGGTGACCAACAAAGAAGTATTAAAGAGAATGTATAAAGATCAAGAAATTATAAAACACATAAAAAGCAGAAAACTAGAATATTTGGGTCATATAATGAGAAATGAAAAATATAGACTGTTGCAGCGGATTTATACAAGGGGAAATAAATGGGAAAAGAAGTGTAGGAAGAAGAAGAAGAAGGTCTTGGCTGAAAAACTTTAAAGAATGGGTTGGGGGCAATACAACATCATTGTTTAGAGTGGCCATATCTAAAGACTGTTTAGCCATGATGATGCCCAACCTCAGGTAGGAGAGGAACAAGGAGAAGAAGAATGGCTAATCCTTAACTTGGCATTGGGAAGGGGACAGAGAGAAAACTGGCAGCGGCTGCTCAGTGGTGATGGAAAGGCACCTTTCTTGATCATCACTTCATATCTTTCTAGATAATGAAAATAGATACCTGAGCGGAGCCCTGGCCCAAATTAAGTCCTGACCGACCCTTCCCAAGGCAACCTATCCGTCATTTCTTCATACAAACAGGTAGTAGCAGCAGCAGCAGCAGCCCCGCCTGCCTCCTCCAAACGGCCTCCCTTCCTTCTCTCCCCGGAGCCCTGGCAACGGTACAGCGCCCGCAGCTCAGTCAGTCACCACCGCCGGCCCTGGGACTGCCTCCAAAGGCAGCAGTAGGGAAACTGAGCCGATCAGCTTTCCGCCGGCTGCCGCCGCCGCCGCCGCCGCCGCTTTTTTCAATGAGCCTCATTCTCCAGCCCCATCATCTATCTCTGCCCGGGCAATGTTTGCTCAGATATTACTCGCCTCTCGCGGTTATACCTGCGGCCCGCTAATGGCCTGGCGCTAAGCCGCAGCAAACTCCTGCAAACACATCCGCTCCGGGTGTGAGGAGGGAGGGATTGACTGACTAGATCAGGCGTTATCTCTTTAAAAAAAAACAAACTGGGGCAAAAGAGGTCATCGCCTCGCCTGCAAATAACCCAAAGATTGCTGCCTCTGCCTGCCTTGTTTGCTGATCCCCAAGATAAAGAAGACCCTTCTCCTCTTCTTTCGGGTAATGTCTTCTGCAGCTCCTCAGAGCGGCCTTCAGGTTAAAATACGCATGGGTTGTCTGGCAGCTACGCCTTCGGGTAAGAGGCAAATATATTCCTTGGCGGGCGCTCCTGGTTCCCTATTGACAGAGCGAGCGAGCGAGCGAGGGAGAGCTGACTGAGGCCGGCCCATCCCCCACCGCTCCGGCTCCTGGCCGCTCACATGCAAGTCACACACAGAGCCTCCTGGCAAGGAGCTGCTGCTGGGCCCGGGAGAGCGGCCTCTTGAATGGACAGGGCTCGGAGGAGCGGCCAGGGATCACTGGGACTACGAGGGGTTGCTACGGCAATGCACGGGCCACGGGAGGGGAGGGAGCGTTATCAAACCCAAATCAATCGCAGGTACTGGCTTTACGTCGCTTCCCACCCCAAACTACTACAGGTTGCTGTGGTTGTGGGGGGTTGCCGCGAGCGTTTCATAGGCAGGCACACAAATCGCCTCACTCAAAGCCTTCTTATTGGAAGGGCACACGAGCCAAAGGATAAAATAACGGGAAGGCTGGGGTTCTTTTTCACTTTTGGTTTTAGATAATATGGCAGAGCAAGCACAGAAGGGGAAGGAAGAGGTGCAGCTGGATGCATGTTTACTCGAAAGTAAGTTCCATTGAGTTCAATGGGATTACTCCTAAGTATGCAGGCCTAGGAATGCAGCCTTAATAAGAGACAAAACACGAATAAAAGCGTTGCTGCCGTTCTCCTCTCTTTTCATTTTCTTTCTGTCTCTCAGAGCAACTCGCCAGATCAGCTGCCACCTGGGCGGTGAAGGATGGGGGCGGGGAAGAGGGCAAAACTGAAGTTATCTGTAAAACTTTGCGCCGCCCTCCTCCTCTTCGTCTCCCCCCCCCTTAACTTTCTAAGGGATCAGCTGTCATTTTGATTACTGAAAGTCCAGAATATATATGCAGATCCCCCTAAACACACACACTCCCATCTGAGTACAAAAGAACATTTTACATTTACCCCCTTAGAGAGAACTCTAAAGAACAAAAGCCCCCCCCCCGCCTGCCGCCCCCCCTCCACGCCTCTGGTGGAGCTGATCCTAAAGTTAACATCCAGCAGCCCATTTCCAGACAGCAGCGCTAAATCTATTTGGATAAAACGCGTGTGACCCAGACACTTGGCATGAGGCCCAAATGCGTTGCAAAGGCAGTCCAAATAAAAACAAGAGTCTGGGACTGACTCTCTTTCTCCCCTCTTCTACAACAATGAAAGAAATTAGCAAAGACAAGAGACGGGACACACATGAGCAGGGAGCACGATTCCAGCTACTCCCCCACCCTCCAGTCACACACCTTTGCCCCCCTTCCCCAAAATCCCTTTGAACAGACACACACCGATTCAATAGGCTCCGTAAGGGTTACGAGTCTAGCAAATCCCTCAGCGTCTAGGAGTAAATCAAAGCTGCACTCTTCCATCTCTCCCACTAGCCTCTTAAGAGCTTAACGTCTCTCTCCTTGAGTCGAGCATCCGGGCTCTAGCTATCACATCAAGGCGACCCTTTGAGTTCATGCACCAAAATATGCACTTGTCTCCCCCATTTATATAGGCACACTGACGTGCCACCACCAAATAATGAGCGTATAACGTTAGAAGAAGAGTCAATGAATTTAAAGAAGCAAATGCACACGCACACAGATTTCGCATTATTTTGCCGATAGTTTTGCTTGCTTCTACTACAACAGAAAAGTTTTCCCTGCTCGGGGAGCACACTTAATAAATCAAGCTGCTTTGCCACAGTAAATCCTCGCACCCCCACTCTTCCCCCCTTAATCCCCCAAGCTCAAAGGTTTCTCTGTGAAATCATTCAAAATCCACTTCGCCTAGTGCATTATAAACCACCCCCACTCCACATCTGAACGCACCACGATGCGGGAGACAAGAAAATCATAAGGCAAAGGAGTCCGTGAAGTCTTTCCTTACCGTTTTCATCTTCAATTTCTTTGCTACAAAGTGAGTTTCAAACAATAGAAATTGCACTGGAGGGTTCCCGTATTCCTCTCTGATTTCCCCCTCTTGGCAAGCCACACCAGAGTTATATTCTAGAGCAGAATAAAATCCTCTAGCCTTTTCTAAAAAGGGGAAGCTGAGAAAACGGACTGACTAGGCAGGAAAAGGGATGCCATCAGTTCATCCAGTCTATCTAGCACCCTGCATATTTTTGTCTTTTACAACCAAAGAGTGGAGGCGGGGGGGGGGAGAAGAGAGAGAAGGGGAAGGGATAGAAAGGAAGTGGGGAGAGGGAGAAATACTGAATTTGGGGTTGGGGTATTCTTCTTGGGCACCCCTTTCAGTGCAGAGCTATGATGTGAATACCATCAGAAAGAGAGAGGGAAGGGAAGGGGAAGAGGGAGCAGGAAAGACTGGAGAGAAAGTTTTGTTGAAGTAGCTCGAGATCTCTTCTCACTACCGGCCTTCAGCCAAGTTTAGAGCTGCGGCAGGAGCGGACTATTTTGGCCTGGGAGGTTGTGCACACTGACGTCAGTCTGCAAATTGTGCCTCCGGCGCCCCTGGCGCTGCTGCGCATGTCGAGCCATCACGTGGAGGGGGAGGGGGACGCGGAGGTACAATCAGGGTAACAATCGAGGGGGCGAAAGGAAACCCCGCAGGGAGCTCGGGACGATGCAAATTTCCTTTCCCCCCCCTTTTTTTAATGCGGGGCAGGGTTAGTGAATGGGGAAAGTCTCTCAGCCGGCTCGCTAGACCGATGTGCTGTTTATAAGCTGCGCTGATGAGATGGAGGGAAAGACTTGGCTCCGGATAAAAGTCAGTGTAACTGGGATAAACCTCCGCTCCCTGGGAACGCTGAAAACGCGGCGGGATCCCAAAGACTGCTTTGGGAGTCCGCTTAAACTGAAGAGGGAGCGGGGAGGGACGAACAAGCAAATCTGGGGTTTATGCAGGTCCAGCTTGGGCGCAAACTTGTGCACTTACCTGCAGAATGCAAAAGATTACACGGTAGTCGCCTTATGAATAGCAACGTGGTAATGGGGTGGTTCCACACGTTACGTAGCAGCAAACCCGAGTTGTCCCGCCCCCTCCCCAAGTGTATGCTGGACTGAGTTACAGGTAGTCCTGGCTCTGCTGTGGGGCTGCTTCACAGATTCGTGGGCATTTGATTTCTCCGGTCTGTACTACTGAATACTGGATGATTTGCAGCTGAATGTGTGAATGGATCAGTGGCTACTAGTCATGATGGCTATATACTACCAGGATCAGAGGCGCTATGCCTCTGAATACCAGTTGCTGGGGAACAACAGCAGGAGAGGGCTAAACATAAAAAAGTGAGGCATAAAACTATTTCAACCAATTAAAAAGATATATGTGTACTGTTTGTGGGCTTTCCAGAAGCATCTGGTTGTTGGCCACTGCAGGACTAGACAGATAGGCATTCAGTCTGATCCAGCAGGGCTCTTCCTATATTCTTATTGAAAAGCATGGGGTGAGAGACAGCGCATAGGTAAACTATGGAATTAACTTCCACAAGATGTGATGGCTACCAGTTTGGAGGGCTTTAAAAGGGGGTTGGACAAATTCATGGAGGAGAAGGCTATCAGTAGCTACTAGTCCTGATTGGCTATATGCTTCCTCCAGTATCAGAGGCAGTATGCCTATGTACTCCAGTTGCTGGGGAACATGGGTGGGAAGGTGCTGTTGCGCTCATGTTCTGCTTGTGGCCTTCCTGTGGGCAGCTGGTTGGCCACTGTGTGAACAATGCTGGACTAGATGGACGCTTGGCCTGATCCAGCATGGCTCTTCTTATGTTGTTTGTTTGATTATTATATTATAATATTGTTCTTATATTTGTAGCAAAACCAGCGAAGCTTGTGGCACCTAAACGACTAACCAATTGTATAAGCTGTCATGGATGTGATAACTTATTCACATGTGGGAGTTCAGACACCCCTCGAACATTCAAAGAACATGTAGGGCAGGGCACATGAGCTAGCCTGCCCAACTACTGATACGCCCGGCACAACCACCACTATCCACATATTGACATGCATGAGAAGAGATTCTCTACGCTGACGCATGTACATAGAGCTCCCACCTGAGTGGAGATCCTAGGACAACTGTGATCCTCCCTCGAGTGGAGGAGCTTTACACTACTTTATGCAGCTGGTGACCCTCTCATGCCTTCTTGTTGTGAACCAGGCCTGTACACTTGTTTCTAGACACATGTTTGTCTCATTCCATTTTAGGTTGAATCTGATGAAGGGTACAATGTCCACAAAAGCTTATGCCAGAATAAATTTGTTAGTCTTTAAGGTGCCACAATAATCTGTCCATTTTAGGCGTACACATGTAAAAAGGTAATATGTTGAAGCAGCTTTCAGTGGTTCTTAGTTTTTGTACATTTTTGGCAAGCCCACACTATCCCATCTCATGATGATGCATGGGCTGCATGATAAGAGCTTTCATTTCAGAAGATCTGAGAACAGCATTGACTGCTGTTCCTCCCCCACACTGAACTGACCCTGTGAGAGAGGCTCCCTTCCCCGCCCCGTGTCAAGTACATTATTTCCAGATGGGGATAAGAAACTGGCTGTCTTGAATTGGTAGCTGGTATGGTTGTTAGAGTTTGGTTTTGTCCCACCCACTGCCTTCTCAAAATGGAGAATATCAATGACTGCACCAGTTTAGGGAGGCTGAGCACAGAGATGTACAAACGTTCAGCCAAGGGACATCATCGTAAAAATGGGATTGACCATTCATGCGTTCAGCCTTCATCCTTTCAACCAGCTCACAAACAAGTCACTTTCGCTTTCATTTGCAGTGACACAAAACCTATTGACAGCCTGAAGCGGCGGGAAAGGGTGGAGGGGGTGGATTAAGGAGGAGGTGGGGAATAAAGAGGCTTTTGGGGGCAGCAAAGTAGACTTGGCCGTTGGCACCTTGAAATTTCACCCTTCACAACAGCAGTTTTTGAAGGGGGTGGGTGGGTGGGCACACAGAAACATTCCTTCCTGAAGCTCTACCATTTATATCCCAGTTCCCATTATTACATTATTTCCATCCTGTGCCGGAGGTGATAAGTGTAATCCTGTTGTGTCCATGCATACTACTTGGCTTGGAGCAATGTATGATTCAGAACGGAAAAGTCCAAGAAAGCAGTTCTTTCGCATTGTGTTCTGAAAAGGAGTTGATCATCCAGCAGAGGCGAGAGTCCCCACCGTGACCTCAGTTAGGCTCTGGCTTCACGCCTGCTGAAATGGAGAAATATGGCCGGTCATTGGCACGCCCCGTCAGGAAGAAGCACGTTGGGTTTGGGCAGAGTTGGTGGAACAGGATTCTTAACACAGAAATTCACCCAGCAGTTTTTGAGGGTAACAAACCTCATCTCTTCATGTGTGTATCTGGAGACTGGACAGGATTAGAAATTGGAGGTGAGCTCACATTCGTCAATAGATATCAAAAATAACCTACCCAAATGACTTTGGAAGTCTCTATAACAATCAACAACAACTGGGAATGGAACTTGTACTGTGAAAATCTGGGATCCAAAAGAAGTATTTCATCACAACCTGCCTTCGTGGCTGTAATTGCCTATTCAAAGAGCACCATCCTGCGGCCAGTGGCGGTAATGGGAAACAGGGAGAGAACAGAACAACATTCATTCATTCTGTCCGCCTGGATTTTTGCTCTATTTGATCTTGGCTACCTGTTAGGTGGAAATGTGCCAGTTCTTCTGCCTGAGTTCACTGTGGGTCATGAGTCTTCATTGTAGTTCAGTGTAGGTACATTTTCACTCCTTCCAAAGTTTGCTTTTGTTTTATGCCTGCGTGAGCATGTAAGTGTTGTCTAATAGAGCAGAGCCCAAACATTTGTTTTGTTTTGTTCCCTGGCTACTATTCATGACACAAGAACTGTGACAGCATTCTTTAGCCAAACACATATTGTTTATTTGAATGTCATCCTATCATGGAAGTGAGGCAACTGAAGCACAGCAATAAAAGTATATTTACAGAGAAGACAACTCTTAAGAGGGAAGCCACAGTTCAGCATTCAGGAGTTCCAAAATGAGTGCTGTTACAGAGGTGGGTGTCTGTTCTGATTCACACATGTAATAAATGGATGCCATGCAGAGTAAAAGGAGTCTGGTTTGATTGAGTTCTTCATTAAATGAATATGATGTGTAAATTTTATTATTTATTTATTTATTATATTTATACCCCACCCTTTTTCCTGAAAGGAACCCAAGGCGGCTTACATAATCCTCCTCTCCATTTTATCCTCACAACAACCCTGTGAAGTAGGTTAGGCTGAGAGTCAGTGACTGGCCCAGAGTCACCCAGTGAGTTTCATGGCCAAGCGGGGACTAGAACCTGGATCTCCTGAGTCCCAGTCCAACACTCTCAGTGAGTCTCTCACCACTACGCCACTTAGGCTCCATACCTGTTGATACCAGTGTTCAGTGCAGTATTGCTGAAAACCATTCTTAAATGCAGGTTATAAAGCTGCACCTCATAGCGCTTACCCTAGATATAATGCGGGACGACCAATACCATCAGACAAATGAAACAAGGTTTTGAGCTTCTATGAGGATAATTCAGGAACCCTTCTAAATGGTTCCTTCTCTTTTACAGTGGTGTCGTGTAGGAGAGTCCAGCAATTCAGGCAGCTGTGTTGATCCATATCAACAAACCATTTCTTGCAGTTTTCACCTCTACCAGGAGCAGGCCTTTTGTAAAGATAATGGGTCTTAATTCAAGACTAAGTCACCACAAAATATGTTGCATTACAACAGGGAACAATATATTGTTGCTAGGATGGGCAACAGTTCTTACAGTTCTTTATATTTAAACCAGAATTGGACAGGACAGCCTTTCAAACAGAAGACATTCAAAGAGGATGGTCCTCTGGCAGTCCTTTAAATAGAGGGCTGTCCTCTATAAACAGGCACATGGCCACCCACCCTGGCCCGAATGAAACGGGCACTCACACATTACTTCCTGACTTATTTTTCTTTAATGATCCAGTAGGGTGGCAGAGAAGCAAACCTTATTTATTTGTCCTTGATATAGTTGTCCAGGTACCAAAGCATAGCCTTGAGATGTGGGGACATTTAAGGAAAAGAAGAGTGCATCAGATCGAAGAATGAGGGGATGCCCTTAATGTGAGCCAAAGCTGAGGATTATGAGCATATTAGATGTGCAACTAATTGCTCATCTTGGCACTATAAACTACACATATAGAGGTCTTCAACCAGTGGTGCCACCTCCCCATCTCCTGTGCTCATATAGCTGTAAGGGTCATATTTGAGAATGATTCACATCAGAGTGTAACCGCATATCAGTCGACATTGCAGGAACTGTGAAGAGATGGCCGCTAGTAACTGCATAATCAATTTGTGATTTGGTAGTGACTGCCCTATTATGGGAGCATATCAATATATGGTGCCAACTATATTTGGTACCAACACAAACCACGCTAGCTACATCAGGGGTGGGCAGAAGGTAGATCAGGATCTACCGATAGATCTCTGGGTGATTTGCACATTGCACTAGATCAGCAAGTATTTCTGATTCACAGCTGCTTAACAATAACAGCAAAATGACACACACCACTGGCCTTAAATTACACTGGTGAAATGAAGCAAGCTTTGGATAACCAGGAATGGATTTGTGTGTAGAAGGACTGTGACCTTTACTCAGTTCTGGTTCCCAATCAAATTGCTGGGGATGCATCCAGGATCTGCCTTCCACAAGAGGAAGGAACCTTCTGCTAGAGCGGTGTTCTCCAACCTTGGGTCCCCAGATGTTTTTGGCCTACAACTCCCAGCATGCCCCAGCCAGTGTAGCTGGCTGGGGCATGCTGGGAGTTGTAGGCCAAAAACATCTGGGGACCCAAGGTTGGAGAACACTGTGCTAGAGGAAGGGCTCCCCTCACAGAAGGTCCCTCTGCCTGATTTTTGGGGATTCCCCCTCCCTCCCACACCACAGCTCACCCCATTCATCAGGGTCCCCTGACTCTCTGTGCAGGACTTTGAGTGGGCTGGAGGGGCTGCTGTGAGAAGGAGGGGCCAGGAAAGTCCACTTCCACCAGTGCCAAAAGTGATCACAGTGACAGCAGTGTGGCTGGGGAATATATCAGAGGTTAAAAGCCTGGGGAAATAAAACGGTCTTTGTCTGGCACTTAAATGACAATTATGCTGGTGCCAACAAAGCCTCCCAGGATAAAGAATTTGACAAGCAAGGAGCAACAACTGAAAAGGCCACCCTCTTCAGTACAGATGGTTGTAGCACCTGGAGGAGGGTCTCTGAGGAAAATCGTAGTCTACAAGCTGGTTGATGTGGGAGAAGACATTCACTTAAGTAGCAAGGTCCCAAGCTGTGTAGGGCTATAAAAGTATGCACCACACCAGCAGCAGCACTTTGAATTGTGCTTGGAAGCAGACTGGAAGCCAGTGGAGCTCTCTAAGGACTGGTGAGGTGTGTTTTCAATATCTGGTCCCAGTTAGTAGTTTAGAGTCTATCTTTTGAACTAACTGAAGTTTCCAGGCAGTCTTCAAAGATGGCCATATGCACAAAGCATTGCTGTAGTCCAGGGGTCTTCAAACTAAGGCCCGTGGGCCACATCCGGTCCGCCTTGTCTTTTTATCCGGCCCACCAGCCGATTGGCGGAAGCAGACTTTTTTTAAACTCTTTCGCTTCAAGCGCCGATTCTTTTAATTCTTTTCCATAATATGGAAAAATTAGTGGTGGTGTTTTACCTCTTATGTATGAGCTGATGTAGCTAAGTCAGATTTCTAATGTTTCAAAAATGCTACTTTGGATTGAAGCAGAGTATGCTCATTTGTGTGATGGCAAACACAAAAGTATATTCGTGTTAGGCATGAAACAATTGTGCAACTATATATGTAAATACCACCAGCCCTGCCAGGAGTATT
Source organism: Shinisaurus crocodilurus (assembly GCA_021292165.1). Classification (NCBI taxonomy): domain Eukaryota; kingdom Metazoa; phylum Chordata; class Lepidosauria; order Squamata; family Shinisauridae; genus Shinisaurus; species Shinisaurus crocodilurus. The sequence goes on from CM037877.1 coordinate 32,648,199, forward strand.
CATTAATATTCCCTCTTCTTCCCTCCCCATTCCTTTTTCCTTGTGTGTCATGTCTTTTTAGATTGTAAGCCTGCGGGCAGGGACTGTCTTGTTAATTGCTGTAAACCGCCCAGAGAGCTTCGGCTATTGGGCGGTATAAAAATGAAATGAAATGAAATGAAATGAAATAAATAAATAAATAAATAATAAATAACTTTCCATTTAAGGGGGAAAAAATTCACCCCTATCAAGTAAAAAAAAAAGGACCCGGGTCCTTTTTTTTTTTACTTGATCCATTCGTTCATATTTTTTTCAAACTATAGTCCGGCCCCCCAACAGTCTGAGGGACAATGAACTGGCCCCCTGTTTAAAAAGTTTGCTGTAGTCCAACATGAAAGTTACCAGAGCGTAGATAACTGTGGCCAAGCGCTCTCTTTCAAAGAGGAGTTGCACTGGCATATTAGTCTTAACTCATGAAAGGCACTCCATGCCGCTGGGGCCATTTGGGCCTCTGGCAACATTTACTAGTTGGGAATAAGCACCATTTTATTGTATAAAAAGTATAGATACGTATATAAGTCAAAATAACAAAACTAGCATCTGTAACCATGTGTACATGCCTGGCTGCCTGCCCCCTGACTATAAAATGTTTTTTTAAAAAATAAGAAAGGATGCTTTGGTAGGCAGTGTCGGCCCCCATGGGTGTTTTGGTTGTGGATTCTACGCCCAAAGAAGACAGAGGCCTGGTAGTAGTGACTAAAGCTTTATTGTGCACGTCTCCAGGCCTGCTGAACTCACACAGTCTCCTCCCCTTTTGACCTCTCAACTAGAGGTTAACATCCAGTTCCTTTGCAGGAATGAGCGGCTACCTATCATAACAATGGGACTCAGCATGCCTATGCTAGCCCAGCTGCTGACACCGGGCTTACTTGCCACTGAACCATCACCTGCTGCTCTCTGGTAGTCATTTGGGGGAGGGCTGGTCTGCAGGACCTGGACCTTGGCACCGAAGTCCAGTCCTAGCTGCACCTGGTATATCAATGTTCTCCAACGTTGGGTCCCCAGATGTTTTTGGCCTACAACTCCCAGCATGCCCCAGCCAGTGTAGCTGGCTGGGGCATGCTGGGAGTTGTAGGCCAAAAACATCTGGGGACCCAACGTTAGAGAACACTGCGGTATATAATACATCACATATACCAGGACTTTATAACAAATGGATAATATGTGTTATAGGCAACTGAGCTCCTTGAAGAAAAATTCATGCATGAACAGACATTAAAAGGAGGGGAAAAAAATCACACACCAAAAAATACCAGAAGGGGCAAAGTACATGGCAGGATTGAGCTTGTATAGATGTTAAATTTCTAAATATTGTTAGATTTCTAAGCATACTTTCTCTGAAGTAAGTTCAATTTGTTTTCCGTTTATGCTTCCATTATCATTGGTAAGTGAAAAGTGCCTTTCCTTTGTGTAACCATAGGGCTTCAGCAATTAAGGAGGGACAGATGGGGTTGCTCACCCCAATTCCGGCACTGCCTATACCAAACAAACCACTACACAAGGCTAAACAATTTACTATTACACCATGTTTTCATTACCAAGCATGCCATTTGTCATCTTAAAATAACTAGCGTCCAACATCTGCCAAGAAAATTCTATCTTTTCAAACAGACAAGACTTCAGTTAAATTGGCAGTTCTACCATTCCTGCAAAACAGAACTATCCTGGGACAGTTTGGCCTAAGAGAATAAAGCAGCCTCTCTGGTTACAAATGCATAGATAGCTGAGGACAGGTCATCATCCAACAGAATGGAATGCAATCTCCTGTTTCAATGCAAAAAGAATAATATATTTTTAGCAGCTGCTGCTTATTTGAGAATCTAGTGTTCATGATGGGTACAGAGTTGTCTCAGGACTGCAAATCCAGTTAATGAGAGTATAGTTACTCAATGGAACAAACAATAATCCCACCAACAGAACTTAATTTCAGTTTTCCTTTAATTGTCCATAATAAAGTTTGGTCATTGTCAATACCTCCTTGGATATTAAGGCTATTTCAAACACTTTCTTATTTAAGAGCAGCCTTCCCCAGCCTGGTTCCATCTAGATGTGTTGGGGACTGCAATTCCATCATCCCAGCCAAGAGGGACAATTGTCATGTTGACTGGGGTGATGGGAGTTGTAGTCAAACACATCTTAAGGACATCAGGTTGGGGAAGGCTGCTTAAAGGAGAAGACTTCCCACAGGATTATAACCACCTCATCAGGGGAGTTGTTTATTTGATGGTGCATCCACAGGAAGATCATGCACCACTTCAAAACTTCCCACCTCAGAGTGGCACCGCTTTGAAAACCATCCTTCACTTTGAGCTGGTAAGATTTAAGGTGTGGTGTGATTTTCATGTAAGTATGGCTGTGGGCTTGTTCAAACAAGTGATCCCCAATGGGAAAATTGTAGGGATGTTTGAATCAGGAAAACTTGAGCACGCTAAAGTTCTCTGAATTCCATCTCAAAGCTTATTCTGACTTGAGTCCATATCAGATTGCGAGCTTTGTTTATTTTCCTTTTTGCATGAAAATCCAGTGCGTATTTTCCCATCAATTGTGTGCATCTCTGAAATGTACACATTCTTCTCCCATTGATCAAAGCGTATTTATGTGCATTTTTCAAAAGTTTTTGAAAACACATTTTTTCATGCACATTTTTCAAATGTACACATGCTGTCGAACACCATTTTTGCGGGTACGCAAATCCCATTGCAAGCTTGGAAATGTATGGATTTCAACTGCAGATTGCATCTGACTCCATGTTTGCTCTGGAAGGTGCAAACTGGGTAAATCCTGATGAAAAACGAACTGAAATGAATTTCTCATACATCTCTAGACTGAGATGGTGCAATCCTGTAAGGGCACAATCCTATGTTCCTCCAACCTTGTCTGTGGGTACATAGGATTGGGGCTGGAAGGTGCTGTGACCTTGGAAATACCTTCCCAGGTCGCAGCACTTTGGAGGATCCACCCACCCCACCTCGTAGCCGGTGCGGTTCTTTCCACATCGGCAGGGAACTGAACATGGAAGACTGTGTTCAGTTCCCCCTGGGGCGGGGGCATTCCCGGGGGCGGGGAGGGGAGAAGCAAAGCTCTGCCAGATTCAGAGGAATCCAGGTGGTGCCTCAGCCTCTCCTCCTCACGAAGAGAGGTAAAACATCTAGATGGCTGAAATTGGCCATGTAGATGTTTTTGAGGGTGAGGGGAGCGTGGTGGCAATCCTATCCGCTGTGCTCCTCCCACCCTCAATAGGATGCTCCTAATCCTCTGGGTTCGGAAGGTTATGGGCAGCTTCATAGGATCGTGCTGCCCAAGGCCTGTACTTCTGAGCAAATTAACATTTAAATCAGGTTTCAGTTAGCATGGTTATGGTATCTAATATAAAACACACAAAATTTACAGGTAGCTATGTTGCTTGCTCCATTAGAAAAACCCCAAAAAGCCGTAGTAGGTAACATCTTTATTAGGAACAACTAAAACATTGCAAAGTAGTGAGCAAGCTTTTACGTTCTACAAAGGGTATACTTGGCTGCTTTTCTCTAACATTTATATATGTTTAATTGCAACTTGGCTCAAGGCCAGGAACAACCCTCCCATTAAACAGAGTGAGGCAAATGCCTCAGGTAGCTGTTTTTGGGGTGTCATTAAAGGGTAACAAATTGTTCACTATTTAATTTATTTTTGTGTGTTTTGCTGACAGGGAGCGGGAGGGTGGTGCTTGTAGGGATTTTCTGCCTCAGGTGCCACAATAACTTGGCTGGCCTTGGGTACTTTGTAGTACCGTGCCTTGCGACGGGAGTTGGGGAGGTTCCATTTGCTGCTTTGTCTCAGGCAGCAAAATGTCTTGGGCCAGCCCTGCTTTGGAAAAAATGTTGGCATGGATTTGCGGACATAGCATCACACATTGGGCAAGACATCATGTGCCTGGCATCCAGAAGAAGTTCCAAACATGGACTGGGTGATCAGATGGCTTAGCTGGAGAGGAATGTCCTGGAAGCACCTTGCAAACCATGCCTCACTCAGTGTGAAGCGGAAGTGTGTGAAATGCCTGATGTAGTTGGGATAAAGCTTGGTAGGAGGAAAAGCTTCAACCTCTTCTGTGGAGCATATGAGGATTTGGACTGATGCCAGCAACAATTCCTGGGGATTCGAGTCCTTTGGCCAGACCTTTTGGAAAGGTGAACTAAGAGGTGCCACAGACATTTGGAAGGTCAATGGGATGTTGAGAATATAGGGTGATTGGCACCTGGACATCTTGCACCAGTGCCTGAGTGTTATATGGATAACAATGTGTATCTTTCAGCTAATAGAAAAGGCATTTTGTTGGGTGGCATCCAGTTGGACCTGGTGGAGCTGCTGAAGTTTCCATTGGTTTGGTGGTGGAATTGGACAAGTGAAGGCTGCCCTCTTCTTGTGCAGTGGTAAACTGTGAAGTGCAGGCGCTTATCATTACAGTCCCCATAGCCACCCACCCCAAGGAAAGTACAGAAATGCAGGCACCTGGGTTGATGCATATCAACAAATCAGTTCTCCCACTTTTCATCTCCACCAGCAGCAGGTGTTTTGTAAAGCTAATGGGTCTTAATTTCCCATTCAAGACCAAGCCACCCCAAAATACTTTGCATTAAAACATGGAAAAATCTATTCTTGTTGGGAAAATTCATTTTCCTCCCAAGCTACTGTGAGGATTGCAGCTAACAGGGGTGGTTGGCAGATGATGTCAGTGTCCCTGCTAATTAAAAAAAAATGCCAGCACTGTGCCACTGTGAGCTCAGGGTCCACCACACCACTGCTCTTGCGGCAGTTAGACACTGGGCATGGAGCAGCTGGGAGGGTGAGTGAGAGCAGGCTCCCCATGATCCCCCCATGGGCCCACCTATGGGGCCTTGGGAGTGCAGGTACACAGGCCAGCCCGCTACAGGACTGGCTACTGGCCACACTCCCAGGTGGGTAGTTCTAGGATGCATATGTCACTCTCACTGTCTGCTCCCCAGGCCTTTCTTCCTTACCTGGATAACCCAAACAGATGGAATGGGTCAGATTCCTGACCCTACTTTATACCAAAGTAACAGCTGTTTGTTTCAACCTTCTTGTATCCAGGGCCGCCCCAAGACATTTTGTTGCCTGAGGTGAAGGACAAGATGGCGCCTCCCCTCACATTCCACATAGAAAAGCCAACCTGACATACAGTTGAATCTTATTTCAACTTTGGCAACAGGGCTGTGCCCTGACATGCAGCAGGTTAGGTTAGGAGGCGAAGGGGAGCCCATGTGGCATGCACAGCTCTGGCTGTCCCCCAGTCCTCCGCATATTCCAGCTGAGGCAACCATTTCACTCTACCTAATGGTAGGGCCAGCTCTGGATGTGCACTGCCGTTTTCTCTCTCTTCCCATTATGGGCAAAATGGGATGTAAGTCACAGGAGGTCATTATAAAATATCTAGATCCTTGCTGCACATTTTGCTTACATATCAAAAGGAAAAATGTGAATGACTAATCTCAAATGAAATAGAGGTTAGTCTTAAAATACAAAACTGTGGGTTTTTACAATAGCAATGCCTCCTTTAATTTGATTTGACAGCAAAAGAAGTCTTAGAGAGCTGTAGAAGTTTCCAAAAAAGATGAAAAAGCCATTATTTGCTATAAGAAAACTGGAAGAAGATATTTTACCTCAAAAGACTGCTAAGAATTGTTATGGGTTTATATTTAGCCAAAAATATTTGAAAACTCCTGACCTCTTAAATGCCTCTCAAGTTATTTTGGTTTAAGATTAATGTGAAAATATGCATCTCTTTTAAAAGCAGTCATTCATAGAATCATTAGGGTACCTGACCAAAACCCTCTGTATTTACATAAGATTCTACAATAAACTAAGAATGATGATTTGGCATAATTTTCAAGTACAGCCTTCTATAACTTGCACTACGCTCGTTTCAAAGGTAGCAGCCATATGGATCGTATCATTCTTTGGAATCAAACTGCTTAGGAAGGAGAACGTAGTTGTCTGCACAGAGCTTCCACCTACTCCATGAATGAAAGGCACAAATGCAACTGAGGGGAGATATGATAGCACTCTTCCACCAGAACTGCTGGTGGAGATGAAAAGTGGGAGAACTGATTTGTTGATATGCACATCAACCCAGGTGCCCAGTTTGCAGGACACGGAATAATGGGCTCAAGTTACAGGAACCCAGATTCCACCTAAACATCAGGAAAAATTTCCTGACTGTCAGAGCAATAAGACAATGGAACCAACTACCTAGGGAGGTGGTGGGCTCTCCCACTCTGGAGGCATTCAAGGTGCAGCTGGACAGCCCTCTGTCAGGGATGCTTTGACCTGGATTCCTGCATTGAGCAGGGGGTTGGACTCGATGGCCTGGTAGGCCCCTTCCAACTCTTTTTTTCTATGATTCTATGATTCTAACCCCTTCCCAGGAAAACACCTCCTATTTGCATATAAAAGTAAAACACTTCCACCCTACCAAAAAAACAGAGCCTGAAAATGCTTCCATACTCTCTACGGCACAATCCTATGCAAGTTTAGAAAGAAAAAAGACCTACAATTCCCATTGGCACCAGTAGAGCTTTCCTCCCATTGCAAATAGCAGATACTGGTCAGGGGGGATTCTGATGGGACCACAGCAAGGGGAAAGGGGAGTGGCCCCCCCACTCCCATACCATGGTCCTCATCTGACTCTCTCACACACACTCCTGCATGTTAATGTAGGAGACATTGTTGTAGTCTGTGGCATGCTCCTATGCAGGGTTGCAGCCATGTCCTCTTCCACAATATTCCACCCCTCCGTTCAAGTCTTCTGTTCTGTTCCCCTCACTCCACCCCAACACTTAGCCAACACTTCTGTGCCAATGAGCATACTCAGTCTTCCTTGTGCTGTTTTGAGTCTTCCCCTTTAGGGTCCCCCCCCCCCAAGCTTTGAGGCTCCCTCAAGTCTGCTGATATCTCCCTCTTGTGCTGGTGCCACCCTCTTGTGGTTTTGTTTCCGGCTACATAAAGAGCACTGCAGAGAACTGAATTTTCTATTAGCATATATGATGAGGGGACAAAGTAAAGAGGCTTCAGTTGGGATGAATGCAGAGTTTATGTAACCTTGTTTTTGCAGAAGAAGATACAATATCATCAGAACTTGTCCATCTTCAGAAATAGCTGTGGAGGCAGTGATGTCAATGGCTATCCTGTTATTCCATTACTTATATATAACTTTGTGAATGTTTCAGATCACTCAGTTCTTAATGCTGTCAGATTCCCGTCCTAAATAAGGGACTTTGATCAAGTTTAAAAATTCTGTCAATCATGCACTGGTCCAATAGTCTGCCCAATTGCAAAATCTACCAAGCTGCGAATGGGAAAATGCTAGTAGTACTTCCATTGCTCTCACATTTGCTAAGACTAGGCTGCTTAGCTGACTTTGTACTGATGCAGGTGAGGGTCAGACCATTTCAGAACTTTCGCTATGGGGCAACTGAAGCTTTTTCACAATTTAAATAATGTTGCTCCCAGATCTAATCCTTGTAAGTCATCCAGCTGAGCATAAGGCCAAATGATAGGTATCACGAGGAACAGAATTGTTTTGGTCCAGTGGTTTCACTCCATTTAAAAGCTCAGCTTCCAGGGTGCCTGAAACTTTTGGACAGGGGCCATAGCTTTGCAGAGTTCATGCTTTGCATGCAAAACGTCCCAGGTTTAAGCTCCCATAGAAAGATCTCTGATAGCAGGTGGATGAGAAACCACTCTGCTTGAAATTCTGCAGAGCTACTGCCCGTCAGAGTAGGCCAGGGGTGGGGAACCTCCCCTGGCTGATCATTGGGTGGTTTCCTGGCTTTTGTGCAGCCCCCCCCCCTCCATTTTAAAAAGGTTGAAATGCCTTTCCTATGGTTTAGTTCAGTGTTCTCCAACCTTGGGTCCCCAGATGTTGTTGGCCTACAACTCCTGTGGTAAAATATAATTCAGTATATGATTTCTATATAATCACATAACTTGCAACAAATATTTCCTATGCTTTTACTTGTATGTAATCCTATGCTACTCTGTATGTAGAAAGTTCTATCTCACATAATGAAATGTAACACAATGTAACACTATGATGCTAATACAAAGGGCCTCTAAGGGGCCTCTTGATTTCTTGTGACCTGTTGAAGTAAACCTGTGTCTAACAGTTAATTGGTATTGAGATAAGGAGAAGTTACTTCAAAGAAATGTTAATTAACAGAAAGTGTCAACCATCTTTCCTCAGTCTGTGCCTTTCACTCCCTAAAAACTCCTCAGTACACACATGTCAATTAATTGGTATTTACTGCTTGAAAGAGAAACCAGATATTGTAAAAGCATAAATCTGTCACAGTAGAAAGAAACAATTAGCTCACATTATAGAATTTGTAAACACGCATGTGCGAAAGTAAGATGCTTGTAGAAAGTATAAAAATGCTTGTATTTCTAATGGTCAGGGTCTCACTCTGCTTTGGAGTGGAACCATACAGCGCTGTATTTGAATAAAGGAATTCTTTTTACCCAGCTCTGGCTGGTTTATTGGGCCATAAGTCAGCTGGAAAACGAACCTAGGAAGTGGCTTAACTTCCTTACCACACTCCCAGCATGCCCCAGCCAGCGTAGCTGGCTGGGGCATGCTGGGAGTTGTAGGCCAAAAACATCTGGGGACCCAAGGTTGGAGAACAAGAGCTTGACGCTACAATATGCTGGGGTTTGTTTGTTTTTGTTTCTTGTATTTTTAGTCCAGTTTTTTTTACCTTTGGCCCCACCCACCTGCAGGAATGTGGCACCCCCCCCCCCCGAGCTTCTCTGAAATGGAATTTGGCCCTCAGGCCAGTAGAGATTCCCCATCCTGGCACTAAGGTCTATAGCCCTCCTTGTAAGGAGAGCCCCCCCCCCTTTCTGCCATAGGATGCACTTTCCCTCATGGGTTGTGACTGGAATGACAACAGATAATCCAAACAAAATGAGAGCCAGTGTGGCGTAGTGGTGAGAGTGTTGGACTGGGACCCGGGAGATCTGGTTTCTATTCCCCGCTCAGCCATGAAACTCACTGGGTGACTTTGGGCCAGTCACTGACTCTCAGCCTAAGCTACCTCACAGGGTTGTTGTTGTGAGATAAAATGGAGAGGAGGAGGAGGATTATGTAAGCTACCTTGGGTTCCTTGCAGGAAAAAAGGTGGGGTATAAATATAATAAATAAATATAAATAAATAAATAAACAAAATGAAAGCTGAATTTGGTCCTTGGGCTAAAAGAGGTTCAACGCCTCTGGAGAAGACAATACTGGAATAGATGGGCCAGTGGTCTGACCATATAAGGCAGGCTCATATGGACATATATGTAAGAGAAGGTTCCAAAGTAAAATCAAGCTCCACTTTCAAATTGGAAGCTGGGTCACCGGCACATTGCTGTCAAAGAGCTAAGAGCTGGTGTTTTGTTTTTTCTTGGACAGGCTCAACCACAGGTTTTGCTTTCACAGTCTGAGCATCAGATTACATATACACAAAAGTAATTTAATATGTTAATAATACTTGCAGTTTGGGTACATATGAAGATGCAATAATTTAGACATACAAACTTTGGGAGTTTTGCAAAAGCCACAAAAGAAAGCAGCTAGTAGTGAAGAAATTGGAAGACATAGGTAAAATAAGTGCCCTGATATGTATCAATTCATTTTTAATAATGGGGTTGTTTTTCTGAATTTGATTTTTTGTAGCTTATTTAGAATTTTGGCAATGCTGCTGCTGGACGATCATTTCACCAAATGGCTAACGGCTTAACTCCTTGCCAACCAGCCAGAATTCCCCTGTGTTCCCTTAGGAAAAGAAAAGCATATTATAACATTGGGGAAACATGAGAAACTGATTGAAGAGGAAATGATTTATTATAAATAGTAAAGGTCTCAAGTTGCCACTTGTATTTATCAAGGACCCCGAAGCAGTCATCTAGATTAATTTGCATTTAAAATATGTCTGCAAGGAACAGCTTCCAGCAACTCATTTAAATGAGTTCTAAATTACAATAGAAATACCACCAAAATCACATTTTTCTTGGCTTACTATAATCCTAAAGCTCATTTGGAAGCACCTGCAAACAGTATTGGTTGCCAAAAAAAGAAGGCAGGATTCAATTTCATTTGACATAATAAATTTTGTAAAATACAGAATTTTTTAAGTTTTACAGAACAAAGAACTTTTTGTAACCATGGCTGATTATAATTATGGGTAGTTCTGCACTGCTGAGGTGCCTTGGAATGTTCATTGTTTAACCTGGAAACAATTTGAATGAAGACAGAATGTTAAAGTTGCCTGAGATTAGAAGAAGGAGAAGGAGGAGGAAGTAGTGTTGTTGTTTTAAACAATGAATTTCTCTACTGGGAATCAGCACCAACTCCAAAAACACAAAACAAACACTGTTATGATCAGTTACAGAAATATAGTTATATAGCTAAAAGGGTCCCAAGTGAAAATAAATTTACACCCTGATGGATTCAGAGGATTGCAGGTTTGGTGCACAGCTATTATCCAAAAATTAATTCCCCACAACACACACCAATGCTGATAAGGGATGAAGAACTTTTCCTCCTTGGGTAAGCTTCACAAAGAGGCTTTGCTTTCATGCTCAGGTCTGAATCAGGCCCTCCTGTTTCCACTCATACAAATCAACCCAGACCGTGCCTGACTTGCATGAGTGCCTATAGCATGTATCTCCTCGATTTGCAGCCTGCTTTCCATTTGAGGAGCTCAGGGCTTTGAGATTTGGCCTCGTAACAGCCCCATGAGGTAGGTTAGCTTCATTGATAGTGTGTTGGTCAAAGCCACCCAGTGAACCTCATGAAAAGACAAAAACGATAAGCCAGGGTACACCTTTGCTATCCAAATTGGTTTTCTCCAAAGTAGACTGAGGCTGCGAGTTTAATAAGTTTAGAAGAAGGAAGGGATTGAAACATCTTGTTTAAATAACCAGAGTCTGGTAAGAATTCCCTTTCCCCTGACGGCTTGAGCTTCCTCAAAGTGTGGCCAGGTGTTTACAGCATAGTCTGCTAGAAAGAAAAAGGACTTTGTACTGTGGGAAGGAGCTGTTCCTTAAGAACCAGCTGTGCAGGAGTGTCATATTTTTAATGGCTACTGCAAGACTTTTACTATGAATGTGCAATGCATGAAGCACTGTTTCGACAAAGGAACCCTGAAGAAAATGGGGAATATAGAAGAACAATGTCTGATGAGCTCCATCATAGTAAGCATGACAGCTTAAAAACCATCAAACTTAAACTTCTTTAAAAGTAAAAAATGTTCTAGTCTGATCCTATGTTACAGCTAAGATGACTGTTTCTTTACTGCTTGAACTTGTATAGGCTAATTGGTATTGTATCCTTTAATCCGCCCATTTGCCATCCTTGAATTCTGTGCATGATTGATTTGCACTGGTGCTTTCCTTATTGTACCATGTCTTTGCACAGGAAGAGATCAGGGAGTGCAGGCCGGTGGGAGGGGCTGTGCTCTTGATTGGGGGGGGGGGGCTACCAGACAGGGTGTCACTCACATACTTGGAACTTCAGTTTGCAGCAGAGAACATGTGTACTGTATTCTACTGTCCACTGTCTCTATGGGTGCATTGAGAAGAATGGCAAACAATGGTTTGCTGTTATAAGCATGAACAGGTGTAAGCCTTGGCTGGGCAGGCTCCTCAATCTCCTCTTCCATGCATAAAGGATTAAAAGCTTCTAATCCTGGTTAAGTGGGAAAACATAATTTGCCTCTGCCTCCCAATGCTGCAAACTATGGTTTGTTCACATCTTAGCAAACAAGGCTGCAAACATGATTTGGAATCCTGGTTTGCAGGCAAACTATAGTTGAGCAAACCATTGTTTGCTGCATTTGGACACAACAGTGAAATCAAAAACTTGGATGGAGGTTTATCTTTGACTGCTATCTGGAATATGGAAAAACATTCCCTTATCACTATGTGCAATGCCAAAACTGTAGCAGTGCTCCTAATCAGCTTGGGCCTACATATTTTAGCAACCTCCATCTTCCTACATAATCTGTACTGTTAACCATGAACAGTGTCTGCTGAGGAGGTGCTTCTTCATGTTCTAGTGACCAAGGCACTGTTGGCTGGGCTGCAAGAGGACTTCTCTGCAGCCACACCTAGATCATGGAACATGTGATGTGTTTTTTAAGTGACGTGTTTTTATGTTTTAATTATAGTTTTGTATTTTATCTGTCTTTTATTATTATTAATCACCTTGAGCACTATTGTTAGTGGAAAGATGGGATATAAATCTAATTAATAAACAAACGCCCTACTGCAGAGGTCTGCTTGGCGCCCTCTTTGCTTGCTTTTGGCTGCTGGCTTCAGACTTTATTTTTTATTGCAGCAAGTATTTGACCTACGTTGAGGGTTCTTTTGTGGCTTCCACTGTGGTTGATTAGATTGGATTTATCTGTCATAGTTGTCTGGTTTTACTGCTGCATATTTTTGCTGATTTAATTTCTGTTGGATTTTATTAGTTTTTAATGGTTTAAGCCATCCAGAGTACTACAGATGTTGTGAGAAGGTAGGGTAGAAAATTGTAAACAAACAAGCAGGAAATAATGGTTTTCCACTCATCAGAATAGGAAGCTTCTAGTGGCGGTGCTAAGTGGAGTGGGTGGTTTGGAGCCTAGCCTCCCCCACAGAAAGAAAAAGTTTTAGAACGAACACCCCCACTGTGCAGGTGCGTCTTGTCCCCCATTGTTGTTTCTGCGGATGCTGTGTTGACACACCTGGGCATCTCTGTAAAGATATGAGAGGAGGGACCAGTCTGGCGCTTGGTAAAAAGGGCTGGAAGTATGCCCAGAAAAAGTCACAAGGTAGAAGCTGCCAATGGGGTCAAACTGGCAAATCACTTTCCACTTGGGAATCCACATGACCCAATGCAGTGGTGATTCATTCTTATGCTCTTGCTTTGCTGACTCTGAGGAAGCGAGAGGTATGAGAGCCTGAGACCAATCCGAAGGAAGAGTGCAGGCCTGCAGCATGCATCCCAGCTTCCAGTGTCCCTCCCACTGTTAGAGATTGTATTATATTAAGTGGTATATAAGTATTACTATTAAATAAATAATTGTTCCAACAACTCTGTCTCTATTCCACTTTTCTTCAGGTAGTGGCTGCCTGCTACTGCCTTGCTTGCTTCTCGGTGTGTGATTCCACTTTCAATAGAGGAGCATGGCATGTTGCTGTATGCGGAGCTGAGCTTACCTACATTTGAGTCTGGCTTTTGCAGGAAACAGGGGTGGACTGTGATATTTAAAATACATTGGTGAGTGGAAATAAATTGTGGTGAGTTATAGATTGGGGTAAGCGTGGTTTTTAAAATTTGTGACAAATAGTCCAAATTAATATGGCATTATTCTTAAATAGTCTTCATGGTGTAAGATAAGTAATTTCTATTAAAACAAAAAACAGCTGCTTGGCTAAAACCAGATATTCCTGTGGTCCGGTCTTGTCACTGGTTCCAGTGCAAAAATCCTTTAATCATGGTGTGCCAATGGTTCTAAAAAAGGCAAGTTAGGAGTAAACATTTTTAGTTCGGAGAAATAATACACACTTTTATACTGTGTGGAAGTATGACTTCCCATACTTAATGCCCAGAAGTCAAATTGTGAGACAAATCTGGATCATATGTCCTGGAATCAAGTAGTTGTGGGCACTTCTATAATAAGTAATATGAAAAGGGAATTACACATTTTAGATGTTATTCACTAGAAACCCTGAAATTAACTGGAACTGAGGTCAGGCCTGAAATTCTCTGTGATTTTTTGATAAATTAATTATGTAGAAAAAGGGATCTAATTATCTGCCATAATTGTGTTTGTGAAATGATATTCATCATGGCCCAATCATCACTCACCAGTGGCAGTGGGAGGATTTGAAACTGGGGGTAGAGACGGAAAGGGGACAGCAAGATGTTAAGTATCCCCAGTTCTGAGGCAGACACCTTTCCGATTCTGACCATAGACTTCTAAATACATTTCCCTTGTCTTTCTTTTACAATTATGCTTTCAGAATTGCACATTCCCTATGAGAGGATTCCTCAATATGGCGCCCTCCAGATGTTTTGGACATCAGCTTCCATCAGCCCCAGCCAGCTTGCTCAATGGTCAGGAATTCTAGGAGTTGTAGTCCAAAACATCTGGAGGGCACTAGGCTGTAAGGGAAGGCTACTCAATGACTTTGAAAGACAAAATTCTGTTTTCCTTTTCTTATGAAGGTACACTGTTTTCTGTTTTCTTTTTAAGTTGATGCTGTAGTCCAACAGTGGATGGTAGAGAAGTTGGTTAGAAACAGTCAAATGAACCATTAGTCTAAAATCGTCCTTTAATTTGAGCAGAACCCTTATTTTAACAGTCTGAATAGTTTTTAGAATACAAGCACTATTTACTAATAGTAATAAAAGTAACATTAGAAGGAATTGTCATAATCTCACACTAAAAAGCAGTTCTTTAGATCCTACTTTACAGAAACATTATAAGAACCTGCATGAAAGACATGAAACATAACTAATTAATATTATCTTCTCAGGCAGAGAAAAACATTTATACTCCTTCTCATTAAGTTTATTTTACTGATCAGGTGGGTGACTCTGTATTAATACATCTTGCTATTGGTGGAAGTTTTCTAGACGAATTCTGTTTGGATCTTCAGGATGCCTTAATGCAATTCCATATCGCAGCAGAAGTTCAATATAAGGCGACCAGAATGAAGCACTGATAGGTATATATGGATCATGTGGTGCATTTACGAGTCTGTTGATAAGGCTCTGAAAATGAGAATAAGATTTAGAATATAATTTTAGTTTTGATCTGTCAGACTCAGTTTGAAATTGGGGTAAGGAGCTTACAAAAAATATAAATACAATTGAAAGAAGTTTCTTCCTAGTTGGCTTCAAACTAAAAATTACTGGTACAAAAGGGAAGTTGATTCAGTTTTCTTATTTTATAAGAATTAGAGAGCAATTCTATGGCTCCTGGACACTGCCTGGGGCGCAACAGAATGGTGCTGTGGATTTCCTCCTCCCCCACCTAGCCACCGCCGAAAGCTTCTCTTATATGAGGTCACAACTAACCTTGTAAGAGAAGTTGGAGAGGGAGAAAAAGGGGCATACTGGTGGGTGGGGACGAGAAGCCGGGTTGCGCAGTATCCTATGGCCTTTCCTGTCCCCTCCCCACCCATCGAGAGGTAAGTCAGTTAGACAGGTCCAGAGGCCCATCTAGTGTTTTTATATTTTAAATGGAGGAATGGAGGCTGTTGGTGTCACAAAAAAGTATGTAAACCATATGTGCTCTTTCATTACGGTACTTAAATTGAAAAATAACACATTCATGACTGAATTTCTAAATTGCCAATGTATCTTATACAAAAATACACACATTTTCAAGTAATATCAACGTACTTCAGAGAAGCATTAGGTTTGATTTTGTAAAAAAAACATGTACTTTATGCAAAGAGTATTATCTGGATGTTTTAATTTACTAGTTAACAGCACTTTCCTATACAGTATCTGTTCAGACGTAAGTCCCATTGAGTTCAATGGGGTTTACTCCCAGGTAAGTGGGTATAGGATTGCAGACTAACTTACTGTTATAAAATATATACTTGTGTTCTTAAATAGGGTTGGATCCAAACTTAGTCAAACTTTAAGTAGACCCACTGACATCATTGAGACTGTGGATTGCTCTGTTGATAGACAGAGTGCCCGCCCTCAGAAATCATGCCTATTCTGTGCCATGCCGGCAAGAGCCAGGCAGAGCAAGAGGAGGATGGAAGTGATTTCACTCCCTATTCCACCTTTAAAAAAACCTGTGTAGCTGACTTACCGATGCTGGACATGGATGGTGATGGAGAGGCTATTGGATCCTGGCCTCTCCTCTCCCCTTCCCTTCCACTGTCCTGCTCCCTTTTCACCCTCCCTGATCTCAGCTGAGGTTGTGAGAACAAAAGCCCTGCTCTCTGAATGAAAGGCAAGCATGACTGCTTGGGACTAAACAGTAACCTACTTTGGGTATGAAAACCTCTAGACTCTAGGAGGAGAGATATCATTCCAAACCATCCACTGGTTTAAAACTCATGTACCGGTATTTATTTTTCTCCCTACCAATTCCAGTCTTATTATTTATTTATTTTATTTATTATATTTATACCCCGCCTTTTTTCCTCCAAGGCAGCTTACATAATCCTCATCCTCCTCTCCATTTTATCCTCACAACAACCCTGTGAGGTAGGTTAGGCTGAGAGTCAGTGACTGGCCCAAAGTCACCCAGTGAGTTTCATGGCCGAGTGGGGACTAGAACCCGGATCTCCTGAGTCCCAGTCCAACACTCTCACCATTACGCCACACTGGCTCTTGAACTGCAGAAATACACACACGCACACACACATCATCTTACCTCTAAAATTTCATGTAATGTTATTAGCTGCACATTTGGCTCTTCAGACAAATGCTACAGGAAGCAGAAGACAAGTAACATTCAGTTTCATACTGAAGACACACATAATCACAAAGAAAGAGTAAAATAAATGGTTGTGAACTCGTTCATGTTTAGAATTGATTTCTCTACTTACGAGCTTGAAAAAGGGATTTATGCATGAGTCTGCCCCCCTAAATGTGGATCGTGGGTCGATATAACTGCTCACCCTCAATCAATGCTTCCAATAGCAAAGGAGACTCTGAAGCTGTAAAAGTGGCAGGGCCAAACCTAGATTCTAACAAATGTTGCAATTGCAAGTATTGCCACTCAGCCGAAGCAGGCAAATTGTATTTGGCATGCAGAGCCGAGAATGACGAAAACTCATCATCTGCACCCACTAATTGATTCAAAGTAAAAATCAACCTGTCTGTCCAAGTCCGCCACATGAACATTTTATTACCAATTTTAATTTGGATTTCCCCACGAAGTCAATTTAGCATGTGAAAATGGGTCAAACTCTAATTGATGAGATATAATATGCCACACCTCTCTGAGCGCTGTGATTGTAGGAGGTGCCCTATCTGTTTTAGTGTGCCAAGAATCCCATCCATCCATATGGAGCAAGGATCCAGACATAAAGATTCCAAAACTGACCAAGGTGGATAATCTAATCTATGTAGAAAAAAACAAAATTTTGAACTAGTCAACAAATACGCCCTATTATATAACACAAGGTCTGGAAAGCCAAACTCACCTTGTTTAATTGAAAGTTGCATCCTTTTCAAAGAAATTTGTGGGGAGCGAAGGAATGCCAGAAAAATTTGCGAAACAAAGCGTTACATTTTTGAAAATAGTTGCCAGGTATAAATAGAGGAATCCCTGGGGGGGTATATAATGGATTGTATCCAATAGTGTTGCTCCACTAGTGGGAGCGAACTGCTGGTGGAATGGATTTCCCCCTTCCTGCTTTGCAAATTGGCTCTGGATGTTTGGGAGACCCTCTGGAGCAGTTTTGTGGCACATACGGGGGGGGGGGGGCTATGGGGGGAGGAGAGGATGGGGAAAATCCTATCATGTGAGCAGAAGTCCTGTTCCACAAGTGGACTTCTGCTCACGAGAGGGTTGGATCCAACTCAATGTGTGGTCAGGGTCCTATTTCTTCTCAATTTTACCTAATCCTTGCTACTTCTAAATTATATGTGCACAACTGCTGATTTTACTACATAGCTTAAAATTCAGTTTGCAAAGAAAATATAAATCTACCTGCACGTTTCCAGCACAGTCATATAAGTTATAGCTTACTAAGGAAGACTGTACTTCTTAAAGAGGAAAATATCCAAATGGGTAAGAGATTAATATTCAGAGTGTATTTTGTCCAACTATATTTGCCAACTTTTCTTTAAATACTATAGCAACCAAACTCGCAAAAGGCCTGTCTCAGGCATGCAAACTCACAGCTGTTTGACTCCTGAAAATCTTTGAACCTGGCCCTCATGATTAGGTAGTAGAGGGGATGTCTCCAGCAACTTTACCAGTTATGACCACCAGGGGGCATAGCTGTCCTCAATCCTATGACTGGAAAAGAAACTGACCTATGTTTGAAGCTGCCAGTGGAAATGGCTTCCTGCAACAGCTGCAAGAGGGGTGGACAAAGGCAACAGTTCCCATGGCCTGCAAGATTTAAGGAGGAGAGAGACTGGCAGCACACAGGGGAGAGGCAGAGATAACTGAAAATAAGGAAGCTGGGGAGACAACAAGGCTACAGAAAGTGGGCAATTCAGTGAGGAAAAATTAGAATGGGAGAAGTAGGTTCAGGGACTGAAGGCGGGCTCAGGAGTGGTGTGAGTACAGCTAGTAACAGCAGGGCTTTGAACAGTAGACAGGATGAGTATTTGCTGGGACATGTAAGCAGAATGAAGAGCATGACATTTGAACTACAATTTCAGTGTGTGTATAGCATTTTCATCTATGCATTTAATTATCATCAAGAGAAAAAGACATTCACTTAATATGAAAATGCAAATAATCATACCCTTTTCTTTTTTGCAGTTCCGCCATCCTCAGGGAGAGGAAAATGTTCTTCGAGGAACTCCCCCAGAGCATTCAAAATCCCGTCCTTATAGGCTTTTATTTTTAGCATTTTACTTTTCAGTTCTTGGAAGGCTCTAAGATGTAAACAAGCTAAGTTTAATTGTGGTGACTTTTTAAAATAAAGTTCTAACAGCATAGTGATAATAGTATTAGACTAAGTTGCAAACAACCAAAAACTGGTCATTGTTTTTTATTTACACCAAACAATTCAATAGTGCTTTTTGCTCTGTCTTACAATTTCCCTAGTTTCCCCCTTAAAAAACAAAACAAAATAGTTTAAATACCTTTTCTCAGAAAACTGTACAACTTGATTGCTATTTTTTTCCTCTGTTTGATTGAGACAGTCTATTAGCTGTTGCTGTTCTTCCAACCATTGCTGTTCCCTTTGAATATCAATGTGGGAAAAATAATAGACAAAACAGATAATTCATATTTTATAGAACTGCAGAAACAGTTCTAGGACAATGCTTGGTACAATATATACCTTAGCAAGTTTTGCTTCAGTTTTTTGTTCTTTGCATGAATTGTTGATAGCACCATTTCAAGATCATGGTCTAATTTCTGCAACTGAAAAGAAAAATATGTGTTTTATAGAAATGTAATTCTTTGCTACTCTGCTCTTAAAAGCAATACCTCATTGTGCTCTGTGCATATTTACGCCTTGTGTATGCAGTCTCAGATGACACTGATTATTTGGATCCATTCATTCGAATCTGGCTTTCAGCCTAGGTAAAGGACAGAAACAGCCCCAGGTGCCGTCTTTAGTCCCTTGGGTGCTCTGGCAGATGACTTCTGCCAGGGGATGGACAGGAGGAGCATGAGCCTATTAATTTTCTTGGACTTCTCAGTGGCCTTTGATACCATTGAACATGGTATCCTTGTGGGTCATCTGGCTGAATTGGGTCTGGGAGGCACAGTGGCTCCAGTCCTTTTCAGTAGGGTGAACACAGGCTAGCTTTGGATACTGGGTGCCACAAGGTTCCATCTCATCTGCTATACTTTTGAACATCCATTTGAAGCCACTGGGGGAAGTCATCCAGAGGTTTGAGCTAAAGTGTCATCAGTATGTGGGTGACACACAACTCTGTCTCTTGTTTCCATCTACTAATCCCAGGGAAGCTGGAGGCAGTTTTGGGATGGATGAGGGCAAACTGAAATTTAATCCAGATAGGATGGAGGTACTGTGGGTGGCAAAGCTGGTTAACCTGGATGGATGTGTTCAACTGGTTCTGGATAGGGTTGCATTCCTTCTGAAACATCAAGTTTGCAGCTTCAGGGCTCTCCTGGACTCGACGCTATCTGTGGAAGCACAGGTGGCAATGGTGGCTAGGAGTCCCTTTTATCAGTTTAGGCTGATATATCAGCTGCAACTCTATCTCGGGTTGACTGATCTTGCCTCAGTTACTCATGCCCTGTACACATCCATGTAACACATTCCACATGGAGGTGACTTTGAAGGTGATTTGGAAACTTCAGCTAGTGCAGAATGCAGGTGCCCGGATGCCTGTGGGGGCTAGTTTGGAGCATATTACTCCAATATTACATTGGCTGCCTATTCACTTCCAAGCCCAATTTGAAGCAGTGGTTTTGATCTTTTCAGGTCTAAATGGTTTGGGACCAGGTTCCCTGATGGATCATTTGTCCACATATGAGCCTGCCTGGGATAGGAGATCGGCCACAGCCGCACTGCTTGCAGATCAGCCAGTAGGTACAACCAAATGGGCCAGAAAACGAGACATAGGCAATGGTGGCCCCTTGTCTATGGAACTCCCTCCCTCAAGAGCTACG
This sequence comes from Shinisaurus crocodilurus, assembly GCA_021292165.1. Classification (NCBI taxonomy): domain Eukaryota; kingdom Metazoa; phylum Chordata; class Lepidosauria; order Squamata; family Shinisauridae; genus Shinisaurus; species Shinisaurus crocodilurus. The sequence continues at coordinate 32,668,565 of CM037877.1, forward strand.
TCTGGTACTCTCCCTTTTATTTCAATCTACCTTTGGATAAGAAGTGGAGCTGGTTTTATTATTATTGCTCTTATTTTAATTGTTTCTAGTGTATTTTGTGGTTTTGTGATATTATGGATATTATGATACGTTTTATGCTGCTCTTTTAGTTTTTAGATTTAAAAAATTAAATTATCTGTTGTTTTGTAATTGGATATTGATGTGTTGTTTTACTGTACTTATTTTGTTTATATTTTGACAGTGAGCTGTTCTTGGAGGAATTTCAGTTCTGAAAAACAGCATAATTATTTATTTATTTGAGCATAAAAGTCTCAAATAAATAAATAATTTCCCATGTACCAGGAGAACTTAATTCCTAGGGCTGTGCAGAGTGATCAGCATATAAGATTATCTGTCCCTTAGTTGATGTAGGGTTAGCAGAACACTATATCTAAGATTTTTCATAAAAATTAATTAGGAACATTATGATTATATGACTTTTGTACATTTTAATAATTTCAAATATATGTATATCTTAAGAACAAAAGCAATGTATATATATATATATATATATAGAGAGAGAGAGAGAGAGAGAGAGAGAGGAATCAGTTTTACACACACACACACACACACACGAATTATGGGAATTTGAGATTTTCAACTAAACAGTCCACAAAGCAGAATGTCAAACCCAACATGATATAGGAGGTATGACATTTCCTCAAAGGAAAGATGTTAGCCAATCATTTTATTGAAACAAAATATGTATTAGCAGGTCTTCTCCCACGACCTTTCAAATAAGAGGTTAAAGAAAACTGTTGGGAAGTAACCAGATCCAGAACAAGGAAGGTAAAGAAGTTATTTTCAAACAAAAACTGTATAATGTAAACATTATTTCATTTATTAGCTACAGTATAATTACTTATTTTAGCAGAAGAACCACAATAATCTCAGATAAGGTTGCATAGCAATTCTTTGACAAATATGTTGAAATCCTACCACTAACACATTCTAGGTTTGCTTGTTAGCTCAAAGTCTGGAAGAATTCAAAAGAGTAATATTTGCAGATGCTATTGCTATAAAACATTGGAGTTTTTATAGACTGCTGTTCGATTTATATCTTTACAAGTTTAGGCAAGCCTTAACTCCACCAAGAAGAATGCAGTCTACCAGCTGCATATGGTGGCCACTAAGGCCAATCTGTCCTGCCTACTTAGGGCAGGAGAGTTGTCATGGCTGTGTTCGGGTTGATGCCTCACAAGCTGTACAGGCCTGACTTTAGGTAAATTTGGGACTTCATCAAAGCAATGGCAAAAGCACATTGACCTCAACAGCATCACATTTATCCTTCACGTTGTCTTGAGTAAAAATAAAAACTTAACAGTAAAACTTGCAACAGCCAAGAAACCGATTATACCACAATAACTGTCCTGGAGCCAAAGAAGTGAGCGGAATGAAAACAGTGGCCAGTTCAGTTACACAAACACTTTCATGATTGGGCACGGCTACTACAGGTAAATTTGATAGCAGTTGTCTTTCTTCCTCTTGTGAAAGTTATTGCGCAGGCAGAATAAGATCTCTGGATTTAGTTTCAATTCTCTTATGGTGCACACTAACTTGCAGTGAGGAACCTGTGGCCTGCAGGCTGAGTGCAGGCCGGAGAGGTCCCCTCCTAGGCCCCACTCCTTCTCCCGGTGCTAGAAAACAGGGAGTTTTCTCTCTCCGCACTAGGAAAAGGCCACCTTTCTCTCTGTCGAGAGGGACTCCCCTTTTCTCTGTGCAGAGAAAGGCATGGAGAGATTTCTCCGTGCCTCTCTCTGCATGGAGAAACCCCATAATGTTGTAGGGGGAGGGAGCTGCCCTGTACATCATCTGGTCCCCAGGGGGTGACCCAGAAAGCAATCTGCCCACCCACCCCCGGAGGGGGAAGTTCCCCACACCTGATGCAGTGAAAGTGGAAGTCAGCTTCAGCTTGACTTTAATCCTAATTACCGTATACTTTTTAGCAATGCATCTAAACTGTAGTTATTCCATCCTTTATGGACAATAGCCAGTGCATACTGTGTCCCTCATTCAGGCGTAGGAAGCAGAGCTCCTTCAATTATACCAATTACTTCTCAGGGAAAGTTAGCTGTATGTGTGTATTTACTTCTAAGACTCCTTATTTACTCCTAAGACAGATACATTTACAACCAACTCATCATTTAACAGACATACCTGGTCTCTTCCTAATGCTACCAGAACATCTGGATTCGTAGTCATGACTGAAAAATAGAACACATTATCAGGTGTGTTTTTAAAAATAAGTTTCTTCACAACGTCTCATTAGTCTGACCGAAACAATTACATTTCTCTTTCCAGCATTAGTCACTACAATATTAGTTCAATTAAAAGATGTTTACGTTTTCTTCATATTTATAGGAAAAATAGTTGAACAAAAACCCTGCAGGTGTCTGTAATACCATAACATCTTTTTGTCAGTCGAATCACAAGGGGCACAACACAGGGTAGGTGAGGCAAGCCAGTAGGGCTCCTTTGAGAAGGAATGTTCGATTACAAAGGAGGACTCCTTTGCAGCTGAGCCCTGGGTTGGCTCTATAATCTCTGGCTATAAAAGCCTTCTGTTTCAGTCTAGCCATTGTTGGAACAACATCTACCTCAGCTCCTAGTGCCTTGTACCCTGTGTTCCTGGCCTTGCTTTGTGTTTGGACCTCTGTGCCACTGACCCCTGGACTCCTGCCTGACTCTGCTTTTAGACTGTGTTTTTACTTGGATGTTGGCTGCACCTTAGACCTCTCTTCTGGAAATGCATACTTGACTCTGTGCTCTCAACCCGTGCCTGTTTACTGACTTGCCCCTTAGTTTGCCCTAATGCTGAGCCTGATTCAGCCCTAGCAGGACAGTAGACATCTCTCACAGGATAGGTGTCTCACAAAATGGAGCACTCTCCTCACAAGGACGTCAGACTGTGTGGTGGCTCTCTCTAAGCAAGCATAAAAGTTGTTAGGAGTGCAAGATACTCCTCATTTGGGGAAAATGTACCCCATTTCCTTTCCCTTTCTTTCCCCTCTGGGTTAACTGATTATGTTGGTAAGTCAAGCACCACTAGGGGAAAGGGCCAAAAGGAAGATGCCTTTTCCTCTCTCCCCACACCCAAGATTTGGAAGGGGTCCAGGTGGTCAAGCATCATCCTTGACCAACCCTTGTTGGCATTCATGGGCCTAGCTAGATTCAAGATCACCTCCAGTTATCTTAGCCCAGTGGCTATCTGTATGGTAACATCTCCTGCTGCTTGGGGATCTAGCTATTGTTCTATGGGTGATTGGTCCTTTGCTTTGGTGGACACCTAAGTTTGAAATTAGCTTCTTCCAGATCCCTCTTCTGGATGTTCCTTAGCCCCTAGTGCTATAATAATTCCTCTGGTACCTGAAAGCAAAGTAAGAATTTATCTTCAGCTGGAGAGATGTTAATTATTTAAACTTCATATGCTATCAACTGCAATTGGCCTCATAGCAGTACAAAACAATCTGGAATCTTTATGGTAACTACAGCCAAATCCTATGTATTTTAATATTGATATTAAAATTTATAAACAATGTTTCCACCCATAGAGCCTTCAAACTGGCACAGAACAACAAATACACCACAAAGGAAAAGAATATGATTAAAACAATACCTGAGCAGCAGACAAAACAAAGAGAATAAGCAAGAAGAACAGCTTAAAAACAAAACAGCATCGGGAATATGAATTAATGTTGAAGACATGCCAAAACGAGACAGTCTTCCCCAATGGATAAAAGGTTAATAAGGAGAGGGCCAGAGGAGCATGGTCCACAGTCTGGGTGGGTAGGATCTTGTGGGAGCAGGTGGCTCTGTTACATTACAAAAACGCTGAGCACTTCTTTCTGTGGAAAGACCGTAAAGAACATGAAAGATGGTATGCTGGCAGAGAAACAGGATGCAACTTTTTGTGCTGTTTCAAGCCTCTTCATGTGCATTTATTTGAATACAAAATTAATAGATAAAGCAAAGCTTGGGAAGCACAAGGTGAACAGTGTGCTACTATATAGAACTAGTACTAAGCAAAACGCTTCATGCATTAAGCAAGTTAAGGAACCTTTAGTGGGCAAATCTGTGTATGAAAACTCTTATTAAACCTTAAATAATTTGGCAGACTGCTAAATCTACACTGACAAAATAAAGGCAGTAGATGGTTCTTTGCTGTATTACAGACCTAAGGATGTGGTTGCTTTCTTTATTTTGTAAAGGGAAAGATTCCGGTATGTTTTAGCACTGAATAACCTGTTTAAAAACATAGTTGACATGTTTACAAACATCATCTATAGCTGAATTTGAAAAACACACAAAGAAGAGGAGACTAAAACAAAGTTTTTAGAAAATAAATAAACTGCACATTAGATTCATGGAGCTGCATGGGAAACTGGAATTGCATGCTGAAAGGAAAGGGGCCTGTTATTGGCTGAGGGCAGGGGACTTGGGATACTGTGATGGGATTGTGGGGGTGTACATATTCATTTATTTGCCAAAGGTCAAAAAGCCTGAAAACTACTGCTCTATGGGATAGCACAGCTTGAGTTTAAAGTGGTGGGTTATAAGGTAAGTACAGATAACCTGTAACAGAGTGCATGGAAGTCTTTATAGAATGCAGTCTTTTGAACAGTATGGCATCTCACAAATGACTTCTATTACTGAAGTCCAAGACACTTTGAAAACTGCTAAGAGTCTATACCTAAGGGATTTCTCATCAAGCTGGCCCACAGCTGTTGTCTATCTCAATTCTGCTGAATAAGAGATGCTTGAATGCATTAATGAAATGCTGAGAGCAGAAAAAGAGCACAGAAATTTACAAAGATATGTTACAGACTTAATATATGAAACTATTATGTAAGAAATCATAGTCCTAAAGCAAATGTAACCTTTTTATGGAAACTTCAGAGACGGAAATAGGCTCAGTTGAAAACAACAATGGAAAAATGCTTACATGTGAGGCTGAATGGAGTAACAGATGGAGGCAGCACTTCAGTGATGCCCTCAGGAGATTTAAGGCTTTCAGCAGGAGATTTTAATATATGAAGGAATTAGCATTTGCTCAACTCAGATATGTCAATAAAATCCACTAAATATTCCTGGAAAAATAGCCACATTTTCCCCCAGCTTGGATATAGCATGGACACATTTGCTAATTCTACATTGCTTTTAGTTCAGAAAACATTCTGAAGGCACCTAATATAAAATCATCTCTGAACCTGAAGCAGGGCTAGGCCTAGCAGGTACCTAGATGGGAAAACAGCTGAGAAGCCCATGCATGCCACTCTGGACTCCTTGCTGGAAGGCAGGATACAAATGTAATTTTGTTTATTAGATAAGCACTACTAATACTAGAGGCACTAATAGGAAAGCATTATAATCTGTCCCACATAGAGGCACTCCCTTATAAGAACTAAGGGCATTTCAAACTGCATTACATGGACTCTGCAACCTAGTACTGATTCTGTAAGGCTTTGAAACATTGGGATACCCAGCATTGCTGGACAAATCACTGCTCCTTGTGTCACCAATCACAGTGATGGCTCAACTGTCCTCTTATGTTGCTTGGCCTGCAAAATGTGTCTTTTGTTTAGGCTGCAATCCTATACTCACTTTCCTGTGAGTAAGCCCCATTGCCTTCAGTGGGACTTACTTCTGAGTAAATGCATACGATGGTGCTCTAAATCTTGTTTTGACATGTTCTCAAGGTTGCTCTGTGAATTTCAGCTGTAATAATACCAACAGCGGGTCAAATGAAGACGCTGCTCATGAAATCATAGTATTCCAAATTTTGCAGAGGCTTCCGAGATTCCAAATTTTGCAGAGGCTTCCAAGATTCCAATCTTTGCCTCCCCATCCTCTGATCTTTTGTTTTTTCGCTAGATGGGCTTTTCAGCCCATCTAGCAAGGGTGCTTCGGAGGGAGAGGGAAGGAGGCTCAGGATAACTCATATCCTGTCCTCTCCCCACTCTCCTCCCCTCCCCACCCACCGGAATGCCCCCTCCCCCCCCTCAGAGGTCAATTTCTGTCCTCGGGGAGGCAGCCAGTGTGGTTCTCTCTGCACCAGCTGTGGGGAGGGGGCAGGTCTCCAACTTGCTCTTCTGGGGTCAGAGTACTGGCTCTGACCTCAGAGGGGGTAATCCGGGCCATCCTATGATCCCTGGGATGCTCACCCAGGGACCATAGGATTGCGCTTCGCATCAGTAAGGGTAGGAATTGCAGATGATGTGACAACTGCTGGATTTCTTTTGGATAGACCATTCTGAGAAATGGTCTTTGGGCAGAGTCTAAAGAAAGTTAGACGCTCCCAAGTCCACTGAATGCAATGTGACTGGCGCTTAACCATAGAATCATATTGTAATTAAAGTTGTATTAGTTATTTAGATTATATAAAAGCATGTGATGTCTAAGGCATTGTAAACACAAAATTGTTGTTCCAATGTTTTCTAACCTAAAGTAACACTACATTAAATACAAGGAAGAAATCTTTATGTTTCCCATGTTTAGCATTTCTGATAGACTGTTGTTAGTGGTTACTGTATTGCTTCAGTGTTAAGGAAAACAAAGATATGCCACTGGGAAGAATGGATTTTATCAGGGAATAAGAAGAAATAAAGATTTAAGGGATGAAGTTGCTCAGGAAACAAGAGGCAAAAAGGCCTACAAAAATACAGAGAAGACAACACAACAGATAGAGACTGTGACATAACTAATTAATACAATTATTATACTTTCCACAGAGCCCAAACACTTTGAACATTTAAGGTTCATAACTTTGGGGTTTAAAGTTCTATAAAAAATATTCAAATGAAAAGCCTTACTTTCTGGTTTTCTTTTCTGCCATTGGTTAAACTCCGCTGTTAGAGCCTTCAAACGCTTCATTAACAATGAAAGCTGTCAAACATTTAAAAGTTATCTTAAAATATTTTTTTACACTTAAATAAAAGAAATTAAAAAGTAACCATTTGATGCACAGAACTGGAAAGTTTAACCAACTTTTCCCCATCCTCTTGGTGCCCTCCCCAACGTGGTGCCCTCCAAATGTATTGAACTACTGTGCCTATCATCTCTAGCCACCATGGCCATTGGGTGATAGTTGTAGCCTAATGGATCTGGAGGGCACCAGGTTTGCAAAAGCTGCTCTGACAGAATATTCATCTTGACCCAAACCTTATGTTCTGTTATAGAACAGCATTAGAGTATATACGGTAGTAGGGTTCAGCACCTTCCCCAGTGCCAGGAGCTGGTCTTGCTGCTTGTGCTGGGGCAGCAGCAGCCATTAGTACTAGAGCTCCAGCATTTGGAAAAGTCCCTGTATGGTGCTTTTTTAGGTATATCCATGGATGATAATGCAGTATTGTAAGGACCATGGGAGCAGCCCCATACATCTAGCAATGGAGAGAACTTGTGCTAGCAAAGAAGCATAATTTGTGCAGCAGAGAGGTTTTAAAAAAGGTGGATAGGTAGGTAGAGGATTTTATGATGTAGTGGGATCTAGACCATATTACACCATGCACTTGATTAAGTTTCAAGCAGCCATCTCCAAGTTTCCATTCAATTTATGCATAAGACTTTCTTCCATCACCAACCAAATGAGATAAGGTTGGGGGAGGGGAACAGGGGAAAGAAAGACAGAGGTAGACAGCTCCAGCACAATTTTAGCTGCTGCAGTGCAAGCAAAGGCCTATGTCAGAACAGATACTGCTAAGAATAGGTTCATGTCATTAACAGGCACCAGATACCATGTACACTCGCATGTCAACTCTATCTATGGCCATTAGTCATGATGGCTATATGCAGTCTCTAGGTTCAGAGGCTCTGACTGGGTTCGCATGACACGACAACCCATCATGGGTTGTTACTCACGATGGGTTGCTGTGTTGTGCAAACCTGGACCGATTCCCGCAGGGTGGCTTGTGTGAGGGCAACAAGCCACCCTTACAGCCCATGGGTTGTTGTAGGTGCTGTGGTACCCAAAATGGGTTGTCATGTTGTCCGAACCCGGGGATCCGACCCCACCACGGGTACCGGGAATCGACTAGCGAGTAGCTTGGCAAAAGAGGCAAAAAACCCTTGCTGCTCTTGCCAAGCTTTCCCAGGCAGCTGCCAGTGCCAGTTTCCCCACCAGTGCCCAAGGGACACTTCAGGGCAGCTGGTACTGGCTTGCTGTCCTTCCTACTACGATTGCAAGCTATTTTCAGCTCACCATGGCTTTCCCCCCCTTTCTTTTTCTGAGATCGCAAAGTCTGGCTTGACAGCCAGCTTTCGCAATCTCCATTTTGACAGCCCCTTCAAAGTGCCTGAGCGGCACCTTGGAGAGGCTTACAGTGGTTGGGAAAAACTTCTAAAAATTATTTTTACACACACATGTGCAAACATTTTCAGTTTATTTTTTAAAAAAATTAGCCACACTTGTGCAACTAAGCAGGAGCACGAGCGCAGAAGTTGTGACCCTCAGTGGGGCAACGTCAGGAGGTGGTACCTGCTGTTATATGGTTGAATATGTCCCAGTCAAAAACCACCCATTGCCCTGTCAACCTCCCCTCCTTTTAAAGCGGACCTGGAGTTTTACAGCTGGCTAGCTGTCAAAACACCTTTCCCCAGAAAAGAGGGTGGGATGCACTTTTACACTTTCCCGAGCAGCTCGAGTCTTGGGGGAAAGTGCAAAATGTGCATCACCCTGAGCACTGTCATGGAGGAAAAAAAGGTGAGGATCTCACCAAGAAGGTGATATAAATCTCACCACCCCCTTTTCACAAGCAAAGATCAATTGCGACTTTGCTTTCCCTTGACAGCTTGGCTTTTGACAGTTGTCAAGATAAAGCAAAGGGAAGAAAAAGCCTATGTGGACCCTCTTTGGTACAATATCCAGGGTTGGTACCTGCTGCAAGTACCCCCCCCACACACACATTGCCCCAGCAAAGGTCCCGATTTCTACACTAGCGCAACTGCATTCCTGCATAGTTGTGCAAGTGTGGCTAATTAAAAACAAAACAAAACCCCAAACAATGTTTTTTGCACACACTGTGATTGCGAAAGCCAGCTGTCAAGCTGGACTTCTCAATCTGGGGGGGGGGGGAGGGTAAAGGGGAAAAAAGCTGCAGTGAGCCAAAATCAGCTCACAATCGTGGCGGGGGAAAGAAGTTGGCCCTACTGTGGTGTCCCCTGGGAGGGCTGAAGGGGAGGGAGGGGGTGAACAACCGACTGTGGCTTATTGCCAGGGTGCATTAGCATGATGTGTGGACATGCCCAATATGTCTCTACATCAGGGGTAGGTATCATGTGCACTCTAGATGTGTTGGCCTACAAGTCCCATCATCCCTCACCATTGGCTATGCTGACTAGGGCTGATGGGAATTGTAGGCCAAAACATCTGGAGGATTACAAGTTACCCCTGTTCTACATACCAGTTGCAGGGAGGAAGAACGGCCTTCATGCCCCGCTTGTGGATTTCCCAGAAATATCTGACAGGCTGTGGTGGGAAACATAATGCTGGACTAGATGGACCTTTAGCATATTTTAGAAACATTCTTTTTTGTTCGTAATTAGGGCTAAGCTGTTTGGGGTTGAAATTTTTGCCAGGTTTTGTTTGTTTGTAGTGCATTCCAAAATATGTTTATTTTAAGCCATCGTTACACCTTTGGGATGAGGTAGGCAAGACATTTAAATAAACCTACAAATGCATAACAAACAGGCTAGGAAATCTATTCAACCTGATACCCCATGAAAAGAAAACATTTTTACTGACAGTTCTGAAACTCTAGCCTTACCTTGGTATCTGAACCTGGAAGCATTTCTGTTTCCTGAAGCGTTAATTTGTTGTGACACTTGGTTAAAAAGAGAGTTTTAAAAATTACATATAATAATAATAATAATAATAATAATAATAATAATAAACGTTTATTTATAACGCCCCTTATACCAAAGGGCGGGACAAATAACATATACAGTAAACATAACAATACAATAAAATAACCAACACCAACCACTTACTATGCAGTATCAAATCCCAGCAACCACCACATTAGCCCAACCACTCATTCTGGCTGACTAAAAAGATAAGTCTTTAATCCCGTTCGAAAGCGGGAAAGATCCTCCTCCAATCAGAGGTCCATGGGAAGCCTGTTCCACAAAAGTGGAACCAGGTCCTGAAAGGTTCGCAGCCTTGACAAGGCAGAGCGTGTCGGTGGGACTGCTAATAATCCCTGGCCCACTGATCCTAAATTCCTACCAGGAACATACCAGGAAAGCCTAGATGATAAGTAATGAGGGACATTAGAGCGCAAAGCCTTGAAGGCTTGAAGAACCAATAATTTAAATTGGGCCCTAGTCCGAATGGGTAGCCAATGAAGATTCCTACGGGCCATAGTAATATGGGAGTATCGGGGCAAGTTCAGAACAACACGAACAGCGCTGTTCTGAACCAGCACCAGTGGAAGAAGCACAGAAGAGGGCAAGCCAGCTATTAAGCTATTACAATAGTCCAAGCGGGATACCACCAAAGCCTGAACAAGCAGATGGGCTGTTTCAGGAGACAAAAACTTGCGAATCCTGCGAATGTTCAAAAGGTGAAAATTACATGCCTTAGCAGTCCTATTAATAAAAGGACGCAAGGACAAACGATCATCCAGCAAAACACCAAGGCTCTTGGCAGCTGAAACCGGGGCCACCACTGAGCCCTGGATATGCAAAGAAGGACATAATAAGGGAGCTGACACACGATCAGGTTGAAATACCAGAATTTCAGTCTTATCCATGTTCAATTTCAGATGATGTGCGGTCATCCATGAGGAAACGCCTGACAGGCATTCCGTCACGGACTGCCACACTGCAGTATCAATGGATGCAAAGCTTCGATATATCTGTGTATCATCTGCATAGGTGTGATACTGAAAACCCCGATCAGAAACCAAACGTCCAAGAGGACAAGTATACAATGAAAAAAGAAGAGGACCCAAGACTGAACCCTGTGGAACTCCCACTAATAACGGGAAAACATCTGAAACTGAACCCTGAAACAAAACAGAACAAGAGCGATTAGAAAGGAAGGAACCAAACCAAGATAAAGCATTGCCCTTGATTCCCAGTGATGCCAACCTTGAAAGAAGAATATGGTGGTCGAGTGTGTCAAAAGCTGCCGTAAGATCCAGCAGAATCAACACAGATGTTTGACGCTGAGCTTTCGCCACTAAGATATCATTCATCACATAAGTTAAGGCTGTTTCTGTGGAGTGGCCTGAACGAAACCCTGATTGAAAAGAATCTAGGAGATTAAATCTAATTAAATGTCATCATTTGGGAGAGAACTACTCTTTCTAAAATCTTAGAAAGAAAAGGAAGAAGTGAAATAGGGCGGTAATTAACACAAGCTGAAGGGTCTAAATTAGGCTTTTTTAACAAGGGGCATACAGAAGCATGCTTGAAACATTCCGGAAAAATACCCAGTGAAAGTGAAGAATTCACCAGATAAGTTATATGAGGCAAAAACAAAGGTAAAAGCGTCAAATAAAGAAAGGACGGGAAAGGGTCAGCAGGACACGAGGTAGGAGGAGAAGAGGAAATAAATATATCTACATTATGCTTATTTTTTCCTTCTTAAGAACAATAAAATTCCTCTACCATTTTAAATGTTAGAACTCAACCTTTCAGCCAAGGTTAAACACACACTGTGATTTGTACTGGAGAATTAAAGCATGGGTTGAATTGTTTCCCTTTGAAATAGATGGAACCTAAAAGCACTTCACTCTGGCTGAATTGTGCCTCATAGAAGTAAAACTGTACTTCTGTACAGAAGTTGCTGTACAACTTTGCTGTTTTTGAAAATATTCCTAACTTTATGGTCTTTGATAACTTCTCTCTCAAGTACATTATGGTGACCGGCCAGATGGGCGATTAATAAATATAAGAAATAAATACATAAAATAAATTATCTTTAAATTCTTCATTGCACCCTTTGTCTCCCATTATTTTCTGCCAATTTTTTCATTAGTAGAATTGTGCCACTATATTTATTTTTTTTAATTTTATTTATTATATTTATACCCCGCCTTTTTTCCTGCAAGGAACCCAAGGTGGCTTACATAATCCTCCTCCTCCTCCTCTCCATTTTATCCTCACAACAACCCTGTGAGGTAGGTTAGGCTGAGAGTCAGTGACTGGCCCAAAGACAGGTACAATGTAGTAGAAAATCCTGGCTTGGTTCTATATTTGATCTATGAAATTCCATTACATCTATAAAAATGTAACGGACGCCAGGACTAACTTTGTGATAATTTCAAACATTATTAATTTTACTTTTATCTGCATTTTGTATTATTTTCTCTAGACATGATATTCTGAGTTCTTCTGCTTAGTTAGGCACATGTACAAGCATGACAAACAGGAATAAAAAGTAACATTAGTATCAAATATGTATGAGTGCAGATCCACTAATCACATCAATATACATAGTTGCAACACCAGTATTCATCTGTAAATTGTCCATTACCTCTTCCATTTGTTTCCACATTTCTTCACATTCCTGTAAGAGTTGTTCTTTGGCATCTTCTGAACTTAGTAATGTGCTGGTGATTGTTGGAGATACATCTTGATTGTATAGAGACATGTTCTTGGCAAATTTCTCAGCCTATGAATAAGAATGTTTGTATTTATTGTTGATATACTTGTTGTTTTAAATTTTGTGAACTGTCTTGAAATCATTGATTAAAAAAAATCTGTTTCCATTAGCAGGTTGAATATTTAGCAGGTTGAATTGAATAGTCAAGTCAGATTCGTTGCTTTTAGCCAAAGGCCTCTGCAACGTATACAATGCAAACCATTAAAATATATAAAATTGATACAGGATTTAAAATGCAAATTTTAAAATTATGCCACTACCATATACTGCTAATAGAAGGAGAATCACGGTAATTATTACTGTATCCACAAAAGTGCCAACACCGCCGTGATTAAACTTACTTTTATATATTTATAATTAAACCTTTTACACAAAAAATATTTTTTGTAGAAATTTTTAAACACACTAACATTTTGAGTATAAAACCATAATGATTTAACATTCAAATTTGAGGACTAAACAATGACAATGCTGGAATTTCAAATAACATAATTGTAAGTATAAATCCATAGTAATTTCATACAAGTTTGAGGACTTAACAATAATGCAATTACAAGTAACACAATATATGTATATTCTCATTTGTGATTTAGCATACCAAGTCCTAACTTTGTTATATTTTTTAACAGAGTTAGTAGAAGCCTTCCCCTTGTTTTTTCTTTTTCTTTTTGAAGTGGCTTAGGCCTTCCTTTGTTTATTCTTTTGAGGAGGCCACCACCTGAGAATTCCTTCATTTTTTCTTTTGGTTTTTCTTCCCAGGTGGCTTGAGCCTTTTTCTATTTGTCCCTTGCAGAAGCTTCCAATGTGCTGATTACTCCACATCCGACAAGAAACCGGTTTGCCCCTCTTGTTTCGTTCATTATCTTTATCAAGGAATTCTTACGGACTATATCAGTGTTGTTTATACACCAAAACACAAAAATATTTCTACAGTGTTACAAACCCTTTTCAAAACAAACATCATGCAATCAACCCTCAAGGCCCCACTTGTTTTACTTACATTCTTGCACGTTTACCTTACTGTATCTGTATCATGCTTTTTCTCACAGTGAGTCCTCTAGTGGCCATACTTTTAATACATGTATTTATACTCTATATACAGCTGAAAACACTGTTAACCATTTCATCACTATTCATTAGAGTAAGACATCCAGCAGAATCAATTACCACTCCCTTAGGGCTCTCTCAATGTTCCAATTAATACTATAAGGGTTACTCTGCAAGTCCACCCATTCATTGCTTGGTGAAGACTTCATGGGTGTGCCCTTCTTCTAATACTCTCTCTGATGACCTAATCATCTCCCTTTATAGTAGCTAGCAACCCATTTTAATTCTTCATCTTCCTATGGCCTGGGTGGTTCATTATCTTATAATCTTATTATTTCTATACATAATGATATAAGTAACCGCATTTTTTCATCTATACACAATAAACTGTGGTAAATCCTATCCTCATTATTATTTACATACAATCCTTGAAGTCTTAGAGGAAAGTCTGCTGTTATCTTATCCTTTTGTTCATCACTGAAAGCACAATGTCCTGCAATTGTTATACATGGCTCCAATCTCTGAACAGCTAATAGAAGGAGAATCACGGTAATTATTACTGTATCCACAAAAGTGCCAACACCGCCGTGATTAAACTTACTTTTATATATTTATAATTAAACCTTTTACACACAAAATATTTTTTGTAGAAATTTTTAAACACACTAACAATGCTGGAATTTCAAATAACATAATTGTAAGTATAAATCCATAGTAATTTCATACAAGTTTGAGGACTTAACAATAATGCAATTACAAGTAACACAATATATGTATATTCTCATTTGTGATTTAGCATACCAAGTCCTAATTTTGTTATATTTTTTAACAGAGTTAGTAGAAGCCTTCCCCTTGTTTTTTCTTTTTCTTTTTGAAAAAGGTAAAAGGTTTAATTATAAATATATAAAAGTAAGTTTAATCACGGCGGTGTTGGCACTTTTGTGGATACACTACCATATACTGGACAGAACAATAAAATCTCATTGGCTAAAATCATCCTCTGGACAATTAACAGCTATCTCAGGAGGGGGAATATACATACATACATATATATATATATATATAGTACATATAACAGATAATATACAAAATATAAAAATAATCAGTAATATAATATAAATCAAATACAGTAATACCTTGGATTGCAAGTAACGGTCTGAGAGCGTTTTGCAAGTCAAGCAAATTTTTTAAATAAATTTTGACTTGATAAACAAGCGATGTCTTGCAATACAAGTAGTGTAGGGATGTAGCCGCTCGCCTCGAGCGGGCTGAAATCGGCCCCACTCACCCCCTCCAGAGACTCGCCTTGATATAAGAGTGTTTTGGATTACAAGCACGGTTCTGGAACAAATTATGCTTGCAATCCAAGGTATTACTGTACAGTCAAATATGGTAATCTCCTTTGCAGTTGATAGCTATCTCTGCTATATATTTCTTTCTAATCTTCTTGGCAGCAATTGCAAAGAGGGCTACACGCCAGGTCATATTTATCCATAGCAGCTAGGAGATAGATGGCCATATCCAAAAGACTCTGACTAGGGAAACTTGCAATTAAGGGTACCAAAACCCGTTCCCTTGGGTCATTGTATAAGGGACAGCACAAAATGTAATGAATAAGATCCCCTAATTCAGGGCAACCACCAATGCAAGTACACTCATTAACTGGGATACCCTATGCCTCCCATCTCTGTAAGCAGTATCCATTATATTTAATCATAACTCTGTGAAGGCTTTCCGGAGTTGTAGAAATGTTAGCTCAGTAAAATAATCCACTTGTTCACATGTCTCTTTAAATTTAATATATACTGGTGCACATATGGATAGTAACAACCTCCCTTATAGTTTGCTTTAAAATATTGTTCTGTATATCTAATGGGAAGACTTTAAGCTCTGACCATAAGTTGAGCAGCATGATGTACCCAATTTTTAATACGTAATCCACTGGTCAATTCAATTAAACATTTTTAGGTAACCTAGTGTTATCCATCTGTTGCACCATAAACCAATAGCATAGAATTCTTTTATCTATTTGACTCTCCATACTCAGCATACAGGTCATTAGCCTAACCATAGCAGATAATACATCTTTAGGTAAACACAACAGAGCTCTTAAAAAGTAATTCTGAAGAGGTTCTAAACATAAGACCTTCAAGGTGCCCCAGACCTCTGTCCCATATAAGATTTGAGCCATTGTTTTGGCTTTATAAACAGAGCTGGATTTACCAAGCTTCCTCCTTTAGAAATAGCAAATTTCAGAATAGCTTTAGCTGATCTAAAGGTTTGCAGTTTAATGTTTGATAATTGTATGTTCCAGGAAGCTGTTTCTGAATAGACCAATCCCAAATATTTAAATGTTTTCACTTGATTTGTAGCGTGTTCATCCAAATGCCAAACATACTTTTTAGGACGCTTCCCAAACACAACAACCTGTGTCTTATTATAGTTTATGGACAGAGCATTTGTCTTACAATATAAGCCAAACTTCACAAGAAGTCCCACCTGAGGTCTAGATACAAGTTGTGGAGAAAGCCAGAGCAGTTGAACAAACCCTTGCCTAGTTTCCCCTGTAGCTGACACCCCACATTTCCCCCCTCCTTGCTGCATAATCCTCACCTGGGGGCAAGCGACACAGTCTGAACCAACCAGTTGTACGGGATCACCTCTGCATCGCCACATCTACATACTTTCAGTGGGGGCAATCACACCTAGCAGTCTCAAAAAGCTGCCAAGTACCCCAGATCACCCAGGAGATGCCTGCCCAAGAGGCACCACCACCCCGTAGGGCACAATTGGCCACCTGATCATCAGGGGTGGGGTAGGGGGCCAAGGGAGGGTTGAAAACCAAACACTCAGGAACCAAGTGGTTGTTGGGAACATGGTGCAGGCTTGCATGGATCCGGTCGCTGGCTCCGGTCAGGACCAAGCAACTTCCAACCCCGGGCAGGGCGCCCGGTGATCGGCAACGAAACCACTACGTTAGATCTTAAGAGTCAGATTCTCTGATGTCAGGTAACTCTCTGCAATCGAGCTAAGCCTACCTTGTAAGCAAATTGAATACTTCCGCTCTGCTATCTATATTGACTGCTATGTTTATACTGTGAAATTCCTGTAGTCTATTAGTTCCGCCCCATTAAACTCCTTTAAAATTGACCAGATTGCAGTTTCCTTGTGTTTCTAGGGGATTCCGTGTCAATATCACTCACGGCTAGAAATAAAGTCTTAGAAAGGTGCGCACAGGGCATGACTTCGGTGCCGGTTAACCCCTAAGGTGCCGAACCCACACAACGGACCAGGTTCGGTCCACCACATGAGTACTAAGTCATCAGCAGCATACATTAATAATGAAAGTTTTTGGTCAAGAATTGTAACGGGGCAAACTGTAGACCATCCAGTTCCTTAACCATATAATTAATGTAAAAGTTAAACAAAAAAAGGTGCTAAAATGCATCCCTGTTTAACTCCGACAAAAGTTATTGTAGAGATAAGATGGCTAACCAAATCAACTTTAACTTGTACCGATGTATCTGTATACAGTGTTTTAATAAGAAATAATAAACGGCAATCTAAATTTGTCTTTTCCAATTTCTGCCATAAGAAGTGTCTAGGTATTGTGTCAAATGCTGACTTCAGATCAATAAAGGCAACATACAGCTTTTGCTTCATGTTATGAACATATTTATACAACAAGAAATTCATCACAAAACACAGGTCAACTATGGGCTTCCCTCTTTGAAAACTGGCCTGCACTTTGGATATCACTTTTTGTGTATCTGCCCATTCTTCTGATTTTTCAAGGAGAAACCTGGCATATAATTTTGAAGCAACATCTACAGGCTAATAGGCCTATAATTAGCTGGATCTCTCTTATCTCCCTGGGAGCAATGATGCTCAGCTTCCACCCCTCCGGTACACAGCCAGTACAGTTTACATAAGAAAACAATTTCGCAAAAATAGGTATCCAATACTCTGGCCTCATCTTATAAATCTCCATGGGAATCATATCTTCTCCCAGGGCTTTATTAACTGACTGGCTTGCAATAATCCCCTTAATCTGGTTAAAAGTGACATCTGGCCATTCATGGATATCTAATTGAGTTTGATGGACTCGTAAAGATACATTAGTACGGAGACCATATATTTCAGTAAAATATGTCTCCTAATCCTTTCCTTGTACAGATGCTTCTAGAGAGTAATTTATCTTATTTGTACCTTGAGTAACCAAATGCCAAAATTTCTGTGAATCCTTTTGAATTGCTGCATCCCCTAATTCTTTCCACTGTGACTCATAATATCTTTGTTTCTTTTTTTAAAGTAATGATTTATAATCATACCGTAATTGAGCTATGTGAATTTGAGGGGAAAGGTTTTTCTCATCACTTTTTAACTTCAGTTTCCTAAGTTCCCTAGCTAGTCTTTTCTTACTCTTCTGACAATCCTCATCAAACCATGTCCAACTTTTAAACTTTTTCTTTTTGATCACACTAGTTGCAGTCATTAAAGATCGTATTTGTGTGGTTAAATTCTCATAAGCTCCAATGACGTTACTTGTTTCTAACATAATTTCCTCCCTTAATGTGGCAAACCCGGGGGAGTCCAAGATCTTGATCATTCTTTCCTGGACCTGTCCATTCCATTTTAACTTCCTGTTTCCAAGTATCAAATGCTCAGTTTCATCTAGTGATTTAGGAGAAGTGGGAATGACAAGTTGGCAAGTCACAATGGTTGAATTGAATAGGATATTTTCAAGATCTGGAAATTGTTTCACTGAACTCAGTTGCAAGGTGCAATCAATTTCAGTGGGTTTGGATTTCACCCAAATCTCTGATTTCAAAGTGATAATCACATGACTGGAGATGGGAGTTTTAAGCTGACAAATAGAGCTGCTACCCTTTTCTTCTGACAGGGACTCCATGTTTTTAGAGCTGTGTGACAGGTAGAAATCCAACAGGTGTAGCATTCCCAGACAATTCCTGCCTGACAAGTATCTGTTATAGGCACAGAGTGTCAGTCAGAACAAAGGCAGCAACTAATGTTATCAGTTCCACTAGCAGATAAGGTCCCTGTGCCTTTAACAGCAATGTGGAAGAGGAAGTTTAAGCAAGCACAGCTCTTTTTTCTCTTTCCTACAGCACCATGGCATGGCAAGCCAGACCTGCTGAAATCCTCTCATCTACACATAATAATGAGATGTGATGGGCAGGAGCTGTCCTATGGGACATGGTATCCAATTATCTTTGTGTAGGGATCAGCAACCTGCATGTCAGACCCAGCCCCACAATTTTCAACCCAAAACAGAAGAGTGGGTGTCAAGGGGACAACAGTGGTGTACGCAGGATCTTGCCAAGGGTGGTGGTTGTAGGGCCTTGGCTGTGCTGATTGTATACCTTTATAAATACTGGCACTCACCAAGAGTTCCAATAGTTTCAGTTCCTACTGCGAAGGCCTGCTAAATGAGTCCAAAAGCATACCTAGTCCAGCATCCTGTTTTCAACAGAGGCCAACCAGATCCCCCTAGGAAGGCCCCAAGCAGGACAGGAGGGAAATAGCCCTCTCCTGCTGTTGTTCCCCAGCAACTGGCATTGTTACAACTCTATTAATTGGAGGAAGGGCAGGTGAAGGAAAGCACAGGCAGGTCCGATCAACAGTTTCACTCTTCCTTCTCCTAGAGCAGGGGTGGGCAACTTGTGGCCCTCCAGATGTTTTGGCCTACATCTCCTATCAACCCTAGCCGGCAGAGCCAATGGTGAGGGATGAGGGGAGTTGTAGGCCAAAATACCTGGAGTGCCACAAGTTACCCACCCCTGCCATAGAGCAGCCTTCCTCAACCTGGCGCTTTCCAGTTGTGTTGGACTACAGCTCCCAGCATCCCAAAGACAGACAGCGAACCGACTGGCGGACGCTGGGAGTTGTAGTCCAACACATCTGAAAGACACCAGGTTGGGGAAGGCTGCCCAAGGGCTTTAAGGAAAGGGAATCCTCTGAGGCACAGCCAGACAAAGAAACCAACCACACTCTCCCACTCCCGAAATTACCATAGCGGCCTTTCCCGTTTCTTCCTTTTATTCCCTTCGTCTCACGGTGGGGGGGGGCACCGAACCGCCGCTTCACTCCCGTTTCCAAACCTGCGCGGGCTGAGCTCTCATTGGCTGTTCGTGAGGGTTACGGGAAGAGCGCCGCTGTGTGTCAGTGTCTGCGGCCCGCAGGGTAGCTTGAGGCTGGGCGTCGCCGGGATATGACGCAGAGGGAAGATGGCGTCCGTGGATTCCCAGCGCAAGAGAAGGCACCGTGAAGAGGAAGAGGCGAAAGAAGATGAAAGCTCGGAGGAGGAGGAGGAGGAAGAGGAGGAAGCGGGAAAGGAAGAGGAAGGGGAGCAGGAGCGTTGGGTGGGCCCTCTACCTGGGGAGGCCGTGCAAGTGAAAAAGCGAAAAGGTAAGGGAGGAGTTCGAGAGAACCAGAAGTGGGGCGGACCACTGTGAAATTTCGGACACTTATCGCCCTGGATGGGATGAGTCTTAGTATTGTGGTCCTGTGCATGTCTCCTTGGGAGTCCCACGGAACTCCCAGGTAACTGTCCGTCGGATTACAATCATTTAGCTCAATCCTGTCCCTGTGCCTTGGCGGTGAGTTAAATCCCGTTACAGACCCAAAGGTTTGGTGACCAGTGGTGTGGCACAGTGGCTGTTGAGAATACCTAGTGGATTACCTCTGAAGGACTGTACAGTGACTTGAGTGGTACAGCTACATGTCCCAGGCTCCTTGTACTCTGCTCTAAATTTCTTGACCTATCCCATAATGGTGTTAAGAAGTAGAAATTTTGTTTATCACACTTACCTGGGAGTAAATACCATTGAAATCACTAGGATGTAAATTTACTCACATTCTGAGTAAATGTGGTTTTGATCAGGCTATAGATTAAATTAAAATGGCAAAGTATCCGATACTGAGAAGAGCAGTAATACTGACTTTTAACTAATGTCTTAGTCCTTTATCAGTCAAATCCAACTTCATTGAGGTTTCAAGATGACCCTAGCTTTCATGATCTATAAACATTACAAGGAAATCAGTTCTGTTGAAAGCGGAGATCATATCATAATTTGGTTTGGGTCTTAACCAAGTAACTCTTAAAAGTTTGTTGTAAGGAGCACTAACCTTTCTCATTTAATAACTTACCCCGCAATCTTAAGTATACTTACTTTGGAGTAAGATACACTGAAATCAGTGGGACTTAAGCTGTAATCCTATACACACTGATCTGTGAGTAAGTCCTACTGAAATTAAAGGGACTTATTTTTGAGTAGATATATATAGGATTGTGCTGTTAGTTCCACATAAAATAAGATTATTATAATTTCATAATTAGATAATCTAATTATGAAATTATCATAATCTTATTTATTTTCAATTACCGGTAGATAATTGAATTGATAACTTCAATTAGATAATCTAACAAATGTTTCCTTATCGTTCATGGTGGGATTAAGCCACATGTAACATTAGAACATCAGTGTACACATTTTTAGTTAGATGTTTTCTACCATAACTTTGAGAGGTATAAATATTGTCCAAACTTATTCTTTTTGCTGAAGGATAAACTTGTTCAGAGTGGTCTCTTTTAATTCAAGAATGTAATCCAAGTATAATTCAAATGGTATATAATTTTTATGAAACAATCATTTTTTTAATTTATTCATAGTTCTTGAGTTTGAACATGTCTACCTGGATAATCTTCCCAGTGCCTCAATGTATGAGCGCAGTTATATGCACAGAGATGTCATCACACATGTAGTATGTACTAAGTAAGTTTTTTATTTATTCATTTAGCATTGTAGTACTGGATCAGGTGTGTGTTTCAGGAAGTGTTTCCTGCTTAGAGAGTGCCTCAGAAGTGCAATGCAACTGTGGGGTGGGTTCTCTGATTCTGCTTCCTGTCTCCAGGCTCAGGAGAAAGGCTGTGCCTTGTCTGAATTGTGCTGTGGTTCTGAGGCTTCTGGGAGCAGCTCTGAAGTGTAGCACAATGGTGGGGACCATCCCACACCACCCTCCAGAGCTCCAAGCTCAGTAGGAGGGCTGGAGATAGTCCATGGATATTTCCCCCCCACACTTTTTTTTAATGGGATCCTTCGGTAACTGTAGATGATTTCCCCCCCCATCCGTTTTATGTATATGCAGCATTTCCAAATTATGCTCAGAGCAGCTCACACTTTGTAGGCACTCCAGGTGGCCTTGGTGCAGTGCAAACTGGATGGGCTCCTCTGGAGTTCAGCGTGATGTCTTACACTACACCCCTCCCTTTGGGGAGATAGGCAGGATCCTGGTTACCACATATTTTGTATGGCCAGCAAGACAAGCCAGATTTGGACCACCGTGGAAAACCGTTGGATAAGACACAGATATTGGAAGGTTGCTATTGGAGCGGTGGGGAGTTGTCAGAAAGTATTTAATCTTGATTGTATCTATGTCTGGTTGTATCCCTGCACACATTGTACCAAGTTGGCTTTTCATAACGCAGCATCAAAAAGAACGACTGTCCTCTTCTGATAATAAGGCTTGCTCCCAAGGAGTGGGAGGGGATGTAAGACACTACCACCACCCCGACCTGAATGGAAAAGCCTTAAATTACACTGCAGACCTGAAAGTCCAGTTTTGCTAAAATAACACTTGCCATATGGGTATAGTTTTGCTGCTAATGGCATCTGAACAGTCTTTTAAAATAAAATCAAAACAATTTTGCAAGTAGTTAATGCAGTGGTATCTTTTAAATGCGTGCCAGTTCTTGTACATTTGCAGGAATATTTCCCAGTTGTTGATGTTTTAAAAAAATGGGATTCTTCAGTAGCCATAGTTTAATTTTTTTCATCATCAGGTTTATGTACCGTATATGCAACATTTCTAAATTATGCTCAGAGCTGCTCACAAGAACTCCTGAGCTAATCACTATATAAGCACATAAAACAGTTATAAATATATCAAGCACATTTCATAATACCATCTTTAAATCCACATTAGCAAGCTAACATTGCAGTTACAATTGCCCTAAACCTATGAAAAGCATTCCTTTCATAAGTAAGAAGAATCACAAAAATATTCACATTTCGCTAACGAAACTTTCATGAGCTAATCAAAATCTCTAAGATATTAGTAGCTAAAAATACATCAA
Source organism: Shinisaurus crocodilurus (assembly GCA_021292165.1). NCBI lineage: Eukaryota > Metazoa > Chordata > Lepidosauria > Squamata > Shinisauridae > Shinisaurus > Shinisaurus crocodilurus. The sequence continues at coordinate 32,691,412 of CM037877.1, forward strand.
AAGCAATTAAATTAAGGGAATGATCCTCTGGCCCCTAGACATTGTCTAGGGGGCCAGAGGATACTTTGGATTCCCAACTCTGAGTTCAGAGACAGAGCTCCAACCTCAGAGCTGGGGATCCATGTGACGATCCCCCCCTCCCTGCAGCCGGCATGGAAAGAAACATGCCGGCTGCCTCTCTGAGGTTGGGAACTCTACCTCGGAGAGGGGGTAAAAGGGGTGGTCCTGTATCCTGTTCTTCTGCATCCTCCTTCCCTCCCCCTCCAAAGTTCCCCAGCTAGATGTCTGAAAACAGCCATCTAGTGAAAATGCAGAGCAGGAGGTGTGGGGAGGCGAAGATTGCCTCTGCCACTCTTCCCACTCTGCATAGGATGCTCGTAAGTTTGGGGGCTTAAAAGCATTCCGGGCGCAACCCATAAGATTGCATCCTTTAAGGTCTATCAAAACAGCAACATTACAATAAGACAGAAGAAAACAGGTGTATTACTCTCAATCAACACCACCATCAGTTCTCGGTATTTTCTCCATCCCCACAAAAAAGCACAAGCTTGACTCACAATAAATCCATGGAAGTTTTAATCATCTATTCAAACATAATAAAACTCATACAGAAAATACAGTAAAAGAGCTAAATCTAGGTCATAAATTCATAAATAGTGATTTTTATTTGAATTAGCTTCCATCCTTTTGATGGAGCCATGAATAGGGCAACGCCCAATGAATCGCCAATCACCATCCCCTTGTGTTCGCATGAGATTCTGGGAGGAGGCTAGATCCCAGAAGCAGGCATTTATTCCTAGAAGCAGTTGAGCTCTCCATCACCCTGGTGACATACACAACTCCTACTTTTGTATTGCTGCTCTTGTTCTCCCGCTAGCTCAGGAGTCCCAGTAAGCTTCTTTATCATATTTATCGCTGAACTGTGTGCTGAACTTCCATGCGTGGAACTTGTTAAGCACAGCACCTTTTAGTACACCAACAACTTTGGATTCAGATCCATGTTTCTTTTATATGCTTGTTTTTAGGACAGATTTTGTAATAACAGCTAGCCATGATGGACATGTCAAATTCTGGAAGAAAGTAGAAGAAGGGATTGAATTTGTTAAACATTTTCGTAGCCATTTAGGTAAGATATTGTGTGCATGCAGTGTTTTTTCTTTCTGTAGAATTTATTTTCCTTGGTCATTCCTTCTGTGCCTTTTCAGAGCATGTTTATCTTCACATTACTCCAGTGCTCAAAGAGTTGCACTGGCTACCAGTTGTTTGCCGAGCCGAATTCAAGGTGTTGGTGTTGACCTTTAAAACCCTGTACAGCCCTGTCCAATTTATCTCAAGGAGCGCCTCCAGCAACATCAAGTAGGCCGCTCAACAAGATCTGCCACGGATGGCCTTCTCCCTGTCCCATCAGCTAGAGAAACCAGGCTGGTGGGGACTAGGAGGAGGGCCTTTTCTGTGGCAGCCCCCAGTTTATGGAACTCTCTCCCCAGCGACCTCCGCCATGCCCCTTCCTTGGCAAACGTGGCTTTTCAGGTGGGAATATGGGGTGGGTTAGGATTTTTAAGTTTTGTACTGTTTTTAATTGTGTTTTATACTGTGTGTGTGTGTGTTCCCCCCCCCCTTGTATTTTATTGGACTGTACATCGCTCAGAGTGGCCAGATGTCTGGCCAGATGGGCGATTCATAAATATAATAAATAAATAAATAAATAAAGTAAATTTTTGTCATCTGCGATTAGATGTTTAGATATTTGGCTTTTTTATTTGTAAAATTTGGCAGCACTTAATATCCATGACAGAATTTTTTTAAAAAATCTATTCCTGGGTAGGGAAACTTTTCAGGCCCATGGGCATATGTGACCATTTTTCTCGGGACTGCAGGCACATTTTCTTGCTCCCATCTTCTGTTGATCCATGCTTTTTCTGCCCCCCTTTTCTGTTGATCCATGCTTTTTCTGCCCCCCGAGAAAAATGGTCCATGCTTTTTCTGCCCCCCTCTTCTGTTGATCCATGCTTTTTTTGTCCCCCTCTTCCATGGATCCTTGCTTTTTCTTGCCTCGCTTTTCCCTGGATCCTGCTTTTTCTTGTCCTCCCCTTTCCCATATTCTCGCTTTTTCTTACCCCCCCTTCCCCAGGTTCACTCTTTTCTTGCCCCATTTCTCCTCCTGATTTCCTTTCCATTTCCTGCCACCACTGCCTCTCCTTTCTTCTTCTTTCTGTCCACCTTCTGCCACCTACCATCACTGCAATTTCTGCTGCCGCTGCCTCCAAATTTCCTCCCCAGCTGCAGCCACTGCCGAGGAAGTAGGAAGTCCTTCTAAGCTCAGAGGGAAGGAGACATGGCAGATGTGAAAGCAAGGGTGGGGAAGGGATCTTGTGGATCCTGTCAGCGGTCTTAGGTGCTTTTGTGCCCACGGGTGACTTGTTACCAACCCCTGATCTATACCATTGTTAGGAACCTTGTTAAGCTTAACTAAATTTGATCCTTTCTCGGGTAATAATCTATATTTTGGGAGCTTATCATCAGGATAGGCAGACAAAGTGATTGACATGCCAGTCCTAGGGAAGGGTTTGTGTGAGGAGCTTTTGCGAGATGCATTAGGCTTCTGAGGTCTTTCTTCAGCCCCCTGAATCACCTAAAAAACAGTCCTGAAAATTGGCTTTTCAGGACCATATCTGAAGCCATACAGAAAGCTGAGACACCAGATAATTGCAGTAGCTCTGTATTCTGATATTTGAATCTCTGCCTTGCAGTGAGATCCCTCATATGTCTGCAAAGAAGTAAGTCTTATTGAGTTTAATGGGACTTGTGTGTGTGTGTGTAACATTACCACCTTGTATATCTTTACCTGTTGCTCTACTCTGTGGCATAGCTTCATCTTAAGCATTTATATGCTAATGCAATAGTTATGATTTTGTTCAATAATTTTCTCAAATAAATAGAAAGTAGAATATTTCCTTTATTTTGGTTTGATCGCAATAGGTGTTGTTGAGAGCGTTGCGGCTAGTTCAGAAGGGGCGCTGTTCTGCTCTGTTGGGGATGACAAAGCGATGAAGGTTTTTGATGTGGTGAACTTTGATATGATCAACATGCTGAAACTTGGGTAACTCACTTTACTTTTTGTAACAGTCCTGATGGGATTACCAAGTGCTTTACGATTCTTTTGCCTAAGAGGAAATTGGTTAAGTTATAATTGATAAGTTAACCTTTTCTAATGAAACTTAAATTGGGTTAGATTAAATTAAAGGTGATATATTGTTAGTAGATATGGGTTAATTATTTAGCCATTTGTGATACACAAAGAACTGCAGTATGTTTTATTGCTGGCATACGTTTAGCAAAGGAAGGGAAAGAGGTGTGTGTGTGTGTGTGTTTGTTTCAGGAAAATACAACCACCAAAGGCAGAATTGTATTGCATTGCATATCATCACAAAATGTGAGGGGAAACCTCGTCAGAAAACTATAAGAGAAACTGCTACTTACTTTACAATTGCACTTATTTCTTGAACTCGGATCCCTTAAGATAAGACATCTTACAAAACTAACTATTATACTGCAGGGGTAGTGAATCTGTGCCCCTCAAGGTGTTGTTGGACTCCCAACTCCCATCAACCCAGACTATATGGCCAATGATTGGGGTGATGGGAGTTGTAGTCCAACAACATCTAGTGGGAGCACAGGTCGTCCCCCCAATGAACCTTGCAAGTGCTCCAGCAACACTCAGAGTTGTTACTTGATACTTCGGTCCAGGGGGAATCTTGCATGAAAAAGGGGGTACATGTCCAGAGCTGCCCCCTCAAAGTGGCTGGGGAAATTCTAGTGCATCTGTAAATTCAAAGTATGTTTGTGTCACTGTGTGTGTGTGTGTGTGTGTGAGAGAGAGAGAGAGAGAGAGAGAGAGAGAGGCTCCTTATCACAGTGTGTGTGTCTGGAAGAAAGCATTGATGTGTTGTTATTTCTGTTTCATGTTTTAAGAAAGACACACTAAGCGAAACAGCAAAATACTGGTGATATCACTGAATCATGGTTCTGACACATCATTTGAAGACCAGTGAACTAAAGCAGGGATGCAGAACCTCAGGCCAGGGAGCCAAATCCTGGCCTCTTTAGTCCCGGTTTGGCCCTCTAGGGTTCCCCAGAAGGCTACACACCTCTTTCCCCCTGACCACCGATTGGTGGTTTCCTGACTTTTGTGCTATCTTTTCCCCATTGTAAAAGGCTGAAATGCCTCTCCCAAGGCTCAGTTACTGGCAGTGAGAGCTTTAAAGTAAAATATGCTGGCATATTTTGCTTTTTGGCCCTGCCCCTGGAATGCAGCCGCTGAGAGATTCTCCAAAATGGAATTTGGCCCTCAGGCTGAAAGAGGTTCTGCGCCCCTGAACTAAAGCAGCCAACGGACCTCAGCTATGATTATATAATAATCTTTTTTCTGTATGTTTCAGTTAATACATGCATTTTTATTTGTTTGGAATATTGATATGAAGTATTTCACGTTTAATCCTAAAATCATGCCAATATGATTATTATGTTTGATTCCAGCTATCACCCGGGCCATTGTGAATGGGTATACTGCCCAGGAGATGCTATATCTTCAGTTGCAGCCTCCGAGAAGAGTACTGGGAAAATATTCATATATGATGGTCGAGGAAATAATCAACCACTTCATATTTTTGATAAGCTCCATACATCCCCTCTTACTCAGATACGACTGAACTCTGTCTATAAAGTTGTAGTGTCTTCGGACAGGTCTGGAATGATTGAATACTGGACTGGGCCTGCCCATGAATACAAATTTCCCAGAAATGTGAACTGGGAATATAAAACAGACACCGATTTATATGAATTTGCTAAGTGTAAAGCATACCTAACCAGTATATGTTTCTCCTCCGATGGCAAAAAAATGGCTACTATTGGTTCTGACAGAAAAGTCCGCATTTTCAGATTCTTGACAGGAAAACTTATGAGGGTCTTTGATGAATCCTTGAGTGTAAGTTTAATTCCCCCCCCCCATGTTCATTTACTTGCAAGTACAGATAATACTCTTTAATTTTTTCAAAGATAAGATTTTCTGCATGCATATATACCAAACTCCTCTTTAAAAGGTTTTGTTTTTTTCATTTTCAGCTTTAGACTGCAATATCTGGTTGATGTTAATTAGTATAATTACTTTACATGATGATTATTTTAATTTGTATGCTGGTTTTCCACATAAATGTACCCAAAGTGCCTCACAACGCAAGAACAGCAAGATAAGAACAAGAATCCATATCATATCAATGCAATAGATGGTTTAGTATTAATTCATTTCAAAACCTAATAACATTCCAAACAATTCATTTCAATAACACTAACATTATTACATTTAAAATTCATTATAAAATAGGGAATAGTTAAAGTATCAGTTGGTATTTATCAATAATGTATAAGCCAGAGCCAAATATGTTAAAACTTTTCAATGCAGTCAGGTATTAATAAATAATCAGCCATAATAATAATAGTGATGCTCCTCAAAAGTGTTGTAATAAAAGTGGACTGCAGTAAAGATTCTGATAAAAATGGCTACTCCTGTTACAGCCATGCCTTGGATTGAGAGCATAATTCGTTCCGGAAACGTGCTTGTAATCCAAAACACTCTTATATTAAAACGAAATCCCCCCAAAAAAATTTGTACAGAGATTTTTAATTTAAGCCGTACTACAGTACTTGTATTGCAAGACGTCGCTTGTATATCAAGTCAAAATAAAATAAAATAAATATTTAAAAATTTGCTTGTCTTGCAAAACGCTCTCAAACCAAGTTACTTGCAATCCAAGGTATTACTGTATATTCAACAATCAGGGAGCAAGAGATGAAATTGAACTGTGAATGTTAATCATAGAATCAAGAGTTAGATGTGAGCTTGGATGACATCTTCCCCGCTCACTGCAGGATCTGCACTGAAGGATGCAGCTACAGCATCCCTGGCAAATAGCTGTCTAGCCTCCGCATTAATACAATTTGTGAAGGATTTGTTTATTGCATTTTCTAGTTGTAAAAAGTGATATATATTTTGGAGCTATAATTAACTGTACAATGAATATAACATCAGATGCCACAATCCAGTTTATGAGCCAGCAACAGTTTTCTATAGATGTTAAAGTAGGAGTTGTATATATTTTAATTGTGTAAAGGCTTATGTGACAATCATATTGGATTGGATCCAGGATCTGTGTTCTGCAAGAGGAAGGAGTCCATCTGTAGAAGGGCCCTCTGCCTGATTTTCTGAGATCCCTCCTTCCCCCTGTACCACAGCTCACCCCACTCAGCAGGGTCTCCTGACTCTCTGTGTAGCATTTTCAGGGGGCTGGAGGAGCTACCATGGGAAGGAAGGGACAGGGAAGTCCAGTTCTGCCAGCTATGTTTACTATTTAGGTGTGGGTATACTAAATCCAAGTCAAGTTACACTCATAGGTAAGTGTCTTGTGCCTGTAGATGTTTACTGAGCTACAACAGATGAGACAACAACTACCAGACATGGAATTTGGACGTCGTATGGCTGTGGAGCGGGAGCTTGAAAAAGTTGATGCTGTAAGGTTAATTAATATCATTTTTGATGAAACTGGACACTTCGTGCTCTATGGGACAATGTTGGGAATTAAGGTCATAAATGTAGAAACAAACCGGTAAGTATTGCTCTTATTATTTTACAGTAAAATAGTTGTAGTTATATTGTCTTGGGATTTTGCTCAGAGATTTTAAAGATAGAACCTCAACATTCATGTTTTTAATTGCTCCAAATTGACTAGTGGCAGTTGATCTGCTAGTACAATGTTTACCATTTTTATTAGCTGTTGGAACAGTGTAAGTTTTTTTGGTTTATTTCTGATGTGTTGGTAATTGTTAGTCAGACAAACACACACAACTCTGCTACGTAAATGACTTTATCAACGCACAACTCATTCACAATAAGCCAGAATTGTCTGGCATGCTGATGCACGCAACCTGTTCATTCCCACTTTGCTCCTACCCACTACAGCGACTGCTGAAGAAACCAGGAAGGGTTTGTTTAGTGACATCCAAACCAGAATTCCTGGCTTGTCACTCTGAAATAATCTAGGAATTGTAAACCAAGAACAAACCCTGGGAATGACAAGCCAGGAATCCCAGTTCAGACAACAAATTAAAAAAAACCCTTCTTGGCGTGTTTAGTGGGGAGGAGCAAAGTGGGAGTGAACAGAATGTGTGCATCTTTCATGATCGGATTGTTCTGCAGAATTCTGGCACGTTGTGCTATGTGAATACAGCCATAAAGTTGATCTTAACTGCAACAAAGTGACAGTCCCAACTCTGTCACATACAGTGGGTATTTTGACATCTGTATCGATAAACCTAACACTGTCAATAGCTATACCCTTAGATTGGGGACGGTAAACTGGCAGTTTGCTGGCTTTCTTATTTATTTAGTTATTCATTACTTCTTCAAATTTTGGATTTGTGTATGGATGGTGTCATTTTGGATACATAAGGATAACATAAGTTACATAAGTTGGCTGTTAGTATATAGGAAGCCTTGGCCATGCCTGAGTGCCTGTGTTCCATAACAGGAAAGCCGCTGCTGTTGTTTTTTCCAATGAGCTGCCCATTTCTGAGTACTTTGGTTGTGCAGCAAACTACACATAGCCTCCAGACCACTACCTGGATAATAAAAGTAAGCCCCAGAATAAAAGGTTAGCTATCACTGCCATAGACTAACACTATGGGCCTCTGTGGGAGGCTGCTGGCAGGGGTCTGCAACCCGCGGCTCCGGAGCCGCATGCGGCTCTTTCAAACCTTTGCCGCGGCTCCGCTCCAGTCTGAGACTCCGCTGGCCGCCTGGCCTGGGCGCCTGTCACTTACCGTATTTTTCGCACCATAAGACGCACTTTTCTCCCCCCAAAAAGGAGGGGGAAATGTCTGTGCGTCTTATTGAGTGAATGCTGGGGGGAAAAACCAAATATTTTTCCCCCTACCTTCCTCTGCGTGCCTCCAACCGGTCCAGTGGAAGACAGGAGGAGGGCTCCTGCAGGGAAAAAAACTTGGCAGCGGCAGTGGCAGCGGCACACCCCCCCCCCCCCCCGGAAGCAGGGACTCGAGCAGGCAGGCAGCGGAAGAGAGGAGAGCAGGACAAGGCTGCCTGCTCCGCAAAAAACTTTGCCGCTGCCTCACATATGGCCTGATTCTGTTGGCGGGGGCAGCCCGATTTCGCTCTTCTGAGCGGTGCGGAGCGTTCTCCGCGCCGCTCTAGCTGCCGCCGCCGCTGGAGTCAATGCCGGAGCCGCTGAAGCCGCCGCCGCGTCACATCCAGCTGCTTCGGCGCGCTGGACCCCCACACTATGATTTTGGCAGGGGAACTTTGGCGGGGCGGGGGAACTTTGGCGCGGCGGCAGCACCCCCCCTGGGCAGCAGGGACGCGAGCGGGTGAGCGGCAGAAGAGAGGAGGGCTCCTGCACGCGCCAAAGTCCCCCCCCCCGCCAAAAACATAGCGCGGGGTCCAGCGTGTCGAGGGACCAGCGCGGCCGGCTCGCCGCGGAGAGCACAAACAGGCGAGGAGGCAGGTAGGCCTTTGGCTATCCGGGCATGCTGGGAGTTGTAGTTGTGCAACAGCTAAAGAGCCCCAGGGTAGGGGGAAGTGCTCTGTTTCCCAATCAGGGTGCCTCCAGCTGTTGCAGCTGCCCCTTTTGCCCCACATTAAAGACAGGCCTGAGTAGCACCCTCATCATCCACCAGCAACACCCTCCCCCCAGCAGTAGCACCCCCATCATCCACCAGCAAATCCTGCTGATGGATGATGAGGGGTGCTATTACCACATGGAGGGTGTTTCTGGTGGATGATGAGGGTGCTACTGCTGGATGGTGCTGATGACGGGATGCTACTGCTTGGGGGGGAGATGTTGCTTGGACGTAGAATAATTTCCCTATGGCTCTTGTGGGGAGGATTGAATTATAATTTATAGGCAAATGTTGCTGTTCGGAAAGTAGTGCCTTTTGTCCACCCTAGTACCTTTCCACAGGCTCTGTGATATTTGTATGGTACTTACCATGTGGGTCATCCCAACCTTGTGGAAATTCAATGCCCAGCTTCACACATTCTTGGTTTATGCTGGAAGGAGACTACACAAATAATGTGGGGTTCTCCACATGGTAAAAGGATTCAAAACCCCACGCAAGCATTTATTTATTTTATTTGTTACATTTATACCCCGCCTTTTTTCCTGCAAGGAACCCAAGGCGGCTTACATAATCCTCCTCCATTTTATCCTCACAACAACCCTGTGAGGTAGGTTAGGCTGAGAGGCAGTGACTGGCCCAAAGTCACCCAGTGAGTTTCATGGCCGAGCAGGGACTAGAACCCGGATCTCCCGTGTCCCAGTCCAGCACTCTCACCACTACACCTGCCATGTAGGGCCCGTAAGACAGTTTCTGATATGCGATAGCTGACACTGTATCATATTCCAATGGCATAAAGTGTATTGCTTCTAAATATATATGTGTTAATTGTTATCTTTATGGTGTCTTGAGCAAAGGCCATTTATTGATTGCTGTAGCTAGTTTTGTAATCTAATCTGGAAGTTCATCTGCTGCTTTTCATAAGTGGCAAAACTTCCAGAATGCGCAGCTAGACAAGTGTTGTTGTTGTTGTTGTTATCATCCTGCTAAAATTCATAGCAGATTTGCAAGGATATTATACTTTAATTAATCAAAATAAATGCAGGATGCTCCAAAATATTGCAGCAAAGTCATGTTGTTGATTCAAGAGTAACAGATGACATGATGACCTTGAAACTTAATTATGGTGATTGTGGATTTTTATTTCCTGTGTGTAGATGTGTTAGAATCCTAGGCAAACAGGAAAACATCAGAGTTATGCAGCTGGCTCTGTTCCAGGGTGTAGCAAAGAAACATCGTGCCGCTGTTACTGTAGAGATGAAAGCATCTGATAATCCTGTTCTCCAGAACATCCAAGCAGATCCAACTATAATCTGTACCTCCTTTAAAAAGAACAGATTTTATATGGTACGTTTATTCTTTTGAGTTCAGTTAGCATCCCCCCCCCAGCTATTTTTTATATTGCCTTTGATATCAGACTGTTCCTGTATCTCATAACTTGGTCTCAGTTCTAACATGCATTTTTGTACATGCATGCAATTGTTCTTCCCTCTATCAAACCAGGGAAATATCCAGGTGGCTACTTCATTATGGGAACCCCACTTGATTACAATATTGCAATAGCTTCACAGAGTGCTGTCATCTAAGCAATTGAGTGGCTTTTTTTGGATCATGGGCTGTCCCATTACTAGATCCCATCTCTTAAACCTGGAATAACTAAAGATTATACTACTTTATCAGTTCCTACTTGGTCATTTGCCCCTTTCATCTTTTTTTCAAACTCAAGTGCCACAATATCTTAAGTCTTTCTTCATGAGAAAGAAGCTCCATTTCTATCCTTGGTCACTTATTTTAGCTGATTTTCTACTTACATTCTCCATCATATCCATTTTGAGATGAGGCAACCAGCATTTTACATGTGGGTGCACCATAGATTTATATACAGCATCATGATACTTGGTCTTTAATTTTTAGTGGCCTTCCTAATAATTTAATTAATTTTTCATAGATACTTTTACTGCCACAGTACACAACTGATATTTTCAGGAAGCCTGTTATGGTCCCAAGATCTTTTCCATAGGTGATTACAGTCAACTTAGAACCTGTCACTGGGGAACATCATTTTCAAGCCTAGGGTCAGGAACAAGAGCAGCGTAACAGTACCACTCTGTGTTGGTTAAAGCACACAAAAGTACTAAGTTTAGTTGTGGGTACCACAGCTGCAAATGCAGAAGAAAGCTGCAAAAATGACACACGGTTATAAGACAAAATCTTTAAGACTAAAGATTTGAGATAATTTAGCCCGCAGAAAAGACGTAAACTTTGAGGTGGGGTGAGACATGCTGACAGTCTTCAGTTGTTTAAAAAGATGTCAAAGGACAATACTTTCCATTTAGAATAGGACAAGAAGCAATTGCTAAACTACAGGAAGGCAGCATTTCTATAGATTCAGCAACCAAATAAGCTGCTGAGGGAACCTGTGGATAGGGTATAGGGCAGCATGTTATAGGGACTACAGTATATGTTCTCTGGATATCTTCTATATGAGTATTAATACAAGAGAAACAAGGATGCTACTGTCTTGTCCTTCAGTTTACCAAACGTGAACCAGAAGATACCAAGAGTGCAGATTCTGACAGAGATGTATTTAATGAGAAGCCATCTAAAGAAGAAGTCATGGCAGCCACTCAAGCTGAAGGGCCTAAACGAGTTTCTGATAGTGCCATTATCCACACAAGCATGGGAGATATTCATGTCAAGCTCTTTCCTGTTGAGTATGTATATGAGTATTTTTCCATTTCATTTTATTTTTTGGGGTTGGGGGGAAACACATTCTGTGACTGCTCATTATCTAGAACTAATGTCGGACCATGCACTGTCATAGTTGATAGATCTGCACCTATTCCTGTTGTTAGCTTCTATTCCATTCCCTCATCTCTACTGCCTCTTTCTGTCTAATGTCTAAAGTAGTGTATTCTTTTGTAGAAAGATACACAATGAAGACTAAGGAAGGTGTGATTGCATCTCTCCCCCGCTGGGGTACACATTCCTTTGTACACATATTTTCCCAGTGTGAGATGATCAAGCCAGATTTCTGTTTCTCAAATTAAACAGATACAAAGAATGTGATAGTGAACCTAGAACTGTCTTCCTACTGAGTGATCTACTGGGTGATTCTAGGTCTCTTATGGATAAAGACAATCAATTAGAGTGTACCATTTAGAAAAAAGATGCCCATGCTTGAACTGACATTTTCAGGAAGGGAGTCTGAGGAGCTGAGGTGAATAATGAGGAGGCCATGAAGTTCTAGACATTATTAACAAATTAAAAACAAACAAATCATGTATCCAGATGGTATTCATCCAATAGTTCCTAAAGAACTCAAATGTGAAATCGCTGATAGGTCTCTGTACCCAAGGACTGGAAAATGGGATCCAGGGGGAATTCAGGAAATTACAGCGTGGTTAGATTAACGTTTGTTCTGGGTAAATTGATGGAAAGCATTATTAAAGAAAAAGCTACAAACATATAGAAAGACAAGTCTTGCTGAAGAAGAATCAACATGGCTCCTGCAAAGGTAATTCCAGTCTCACTAAACTTTTAAAAAGAGTTCTTTCAGAATGTCAACAAGCATGTGGATAGGAGTGATCTGGTAGACATTGTTTACTTGGACTTTCAAAACGTTTTTGACAAAGTCCCTCACCAAAGACTCCTGAGCAAATGTAGTAGTCATGGAATAAGAGGGGAGGTCCTCTTATGGATCAGTAACTGTTTAAAGAACTGGAAGCAGAGCAGGAATAAATTGACAGTTCACAATGGAGGACTGTAGACAGTAGGGTTCCCCAAGGATCCGTATTGGGACCGGTGCTTTTTAACTTGTTAAATGATCTGGAGTTAGGAGTGAGCAGTGAGATGGCCAAGTTTGCAGATGACACCAAATTATTTAGGGTGGTTAGAACAAAAGTGCTAGTGAAGAGCCCCAAAGGGATTTCTCCAAATGGGGGTATGGACGTTAAAATGGCAAATGTGGTTCAATGTAAGCAAGTATAAAGTGATGCACAGCATGGCAAAAAAAAAAAATCCAGCTTCAATACACGCTGATGGGATTTGAGGTGGCAGTGACTGATTGAGGAAAGGATCTTGGGGCTGTGGTGGGCAGCTTGATTAAAATGACCCAGTGTTCTGCTGCTGTGAAAAAGGCAAACTCCGTGTTAGGCCAAATTAGGAAAATAATTGAAACTAAAACTGCAAGCATCATACTGTCTTTATACAAATCTATGGTGCAACCACACTTAGAATAGTGTGTATGGTTCCTGCCACTGCATCTCAAGGAGGGCATGGTAGAGCTGAAAAAGTTGCAGAAAAGGACGATCAGGAGGGCTGCAGCAACTCCCCTACGAAGAACAGTTACAGCATTTGGGGCATTTTAGCCTAGAAAAAAGGCAAATAAGGGGGACATGGTAAAGACACATAAGATTATGTATGGTGTGGAGAATACCGTCATCATACTAGAACCTGGGGTCATCCAGTGAATCTGAATGTTGGGAGATTAAAGACATGAAAGTTCACACAGTACTGTACATAGATAAACTGTAGAACTTGCTGTCACAGGACGGCCACCAATTTGGATGCCTTTAAATAGGGACTAGTCAAATTCCTGGAGGATAACACTATCAGTGACTGCTAAGCATGATAGCTACCTATTACGTCCAGTTGCTGGGGAACATAAATGGGAGAGCGCTGTTGCACTCAAGTGCTGCTTCTGGATTTCCCATAGGCATCTAGTTGGCCACAGTGAGAACAGAATGCTGGACTAGATATGGCTCTTCTTATGTCTAATTCAAAACATTAACTTAGGGGACAATCCTATGCATGTTTAAACAGAAAAAAGTAGCAGTGCTGGCTGGGGAATGCTGGGAGTTGTAGGACTTTTTCTGTCTAAACATGCATAGGATTGTGCCTTTGGTGCATTGTAATAACACAGAATACTTCTGATTGCAGGTGCCCCAAAACAGTGGAGAACTTCTGCGTACACAGCAGGAATGGTTACTACAATGGCCATACCTTCCACCGCATCATAAAGGTAACTGATGACTAATAAACCTTTTTAGTAATATTTTCCTGTTCTGAGTTCAATGACATTGCCTTGTTGAGAATATATTGTTTATGTAAATAGGGTGTTGCAGTATCTTTGACTTGCTTGTCCCAGAATGGCTTCATGTATGATACTTAAGAACATAGGAAGCTGCCTTATACTGCAGTCAAGACCATTGCCAGGGATCAAACCTGGACTGTCTGAATGCAGGGCATATGCTCTGTCACTGAGCTATGCCCCCTCCCATACTTAGGGCCCTCTATGATCAAGACCTTCCAGTGGATTTTGTATTTCTTAAAGAATTTCCTAATTGTAGCCATAACACATCAGTCATTGGGATTTAACAGCTGCCACAACAAAAGGCATTGCTACTGCAGCTGCCATCAACAAAGACACTTTTGTCTTCTAAAATTGCCAATGCATTGCTTCCAGCTCACTATCCATCGGGTGGGTGGGTGCATGCGCATTCACATACCGATGCATGGTGAGTTAGGCATCTTCTGTCTCCCCCAAAGCTATCGTATAAATAAATGTGTTAATTTACTAGCAAAATGCCGAGGATGATCTGATCAGATAAAAAGCAGAGATAGCGGGGTTTAAAAACAACAACATATAAGCTGTCCCTCTGGCAATAATTTGTTTATTTAATTAAATGTTAAAGAATTGGTTTGAATAAACTTACATTTATTAAGCATCTACACTTGGAATACTGTGTACAGTTCTGGTTGCCCCATCTGAAAAAGGATTATATCGAGCTGGAAAAAGGCAACAAAAAGGATCAGAAGGTTGGAACATCTTCCCTATGAGCAAAGGCTAAAGCGTTTGGTGCTCTTTAGTTTAGAAAAATATGATTAAGGGGAGATATGGTAGAGGTTTATAGCATTATGCATATTGAGAAAGTACATTGCTTCATTTGTGACAATATACAGTGTATGACTTTTATTTCCCATGCAGGGCTTCATGATTCAAACTGGTGACCCTACTGGCACTGGAATGGGAGGTGAAAGCATCTGGGGAGGAGAATTTGAGGATGAGTTCCACTCAACTTTACGACATGACAGGCCGTACACACTCAGTATGGCTAATGCAGGAGCAAACACCAATGGCTCACAGTTCTTCGTAACAGTAGTACCAACTGTAAGTAACACGGTAGCTGTCTGTCAAAAGCCATATAAGGAAAAGAGCCACCTCACTGTGAGTAGCAAGGTGCTTTGAGGCCATTGATGTTTCTAACTGGAATTGGAAGGGAATTCAGTTGAGTGTACTGGGTGAATATGGAACCTGAGAGTTAAGCTGAAATCAGGCCACCCTTGGCTCTTGCCCAGAGTGCCATAGCATGTGATGGAGTGCACAGCCCAATTGCTCTGAGTGATTTGCAGCCTTGGCGGTATGCTGAAGCTGGAAGAAGTCTAAAGGCAGAATTCAACATCATGTGAGCAGGACTTTCTCCTCTCCTAGCGCGTTCCCAAAATCTACTCCGGAGGGTCCCCAAATTCTCTGGAGCAGTTTTTGGGGGAATTGCTCTCCTCCCCATTCTGCTGACAGAAGCAGTTCCATCAGTAGAGGACTTAATTGGATTCCACCATTATTTATTTATTTATTTATTATATTTATGAATCGCCCATCTGGCCAGACATCCGGCCACTCTGAGCGATTTACAATCCAATAAAATACAAGGGGGGGGGGGAACACACACACACACACACAGTATAAAACACAATTAAAAACAGAAAACTTAAAAATCCTAACCCACCCCATATTAATTGGATACTTAATTGGATTCCACCATTAGAGCTTCAGCACACCTCTGAAACCTATCGCAAGATCAGATATGTGCTTTCACCCAAAGGACCATAACAATAGGCTGCAATTAGCCCATTGGCCTTATATTGTGCAGGGCTGCACTTTAAGCAAAATATGGCTGTGGACACCTCAGGTATGTTGCATGGTCCAGCTTCAGCTCTATCAGCAATTCCAGTGCCATTTAATATAACAGAGGGTTTGGAATCTTAGTTTAAAGATCCCCTCATCCATAGTGACGCAGAAATATCTCTCTGATTATGTTAAGCAACCTAAACATCACAGTTGTTATGTGACTGAGTGAAAAATAACTAAGAAAATAAGTTTGCATACTAAGGTATTATAGGCAAAAAATTGCAAGACTGCATATTCACTGTAGCTTGTGTGTGTGTGTGTACTGCCCCAGTCAACAATACATCCATTCATGCACACTCATATGCATGCAGAGAACATAGTTGGCTACTGCACCAACATTTCCTGGGCTGAAAAGCCCAGTGGAAGATTGGTGCTGTGTGAAACATCCCTAATCTAACATTGTTTCACATTTTGTATCCATAGATGAGTTAATTGCTTTGTATGGAACTGTCTTGGGAATCAGTAAATAAAGTGGGGTAGTTAAAAATAAATAAATAGCTCTAATCATCTGTTTGTGGTGAAGGTGGCAGGAATTAGTTCTTCCCCCTCAGATTGTCAACATTGTTGTTGACAACCGAATGCATGCATCCTTGGCGCCACAGCCCACAGAAGCTAGTGGGTAGCACCTGTTTTGTGCATATAGTACCCTCTGCAGCTAGGGAAATGTTTTCAGCAGCCTGCTTCCATGCATACATAGCCTTAGATGGGGTGGAGAAGAGGCCAGTAAAGAAGCATTCAGTATAGTAATGTTTAGTCCAGCCTTCCCTAATTTGGTGCCTTCCTGAGGTGTTGGTCTGCAGCTCCCATGATTCCCAGCCGGCATGGCCCCTTGGCTATGCTGGCTGTTGCAGTCCAACACCTCTGGAGGGCACCAAGTTGGGGAAAACTGGTTTAGTCTTTATACAGTTTCCACCAATGATAGCTTACATAACTACTCTGTCAGTACTGTAATTTATGCTAATGCTTTTCTCTTTCTTTTGCTCGTGTCAACTTACTATGACTGTGTTCAGCCATGGCTGGACAACAAGCACAGTGTGTTTGGAAGAGTATCTAAAGGCATGGAAGTTGTTCAGAGAATTTCAAATGTGAAAGTCAATCCAAAAACCGACAAACCCTATGAAGATGTCAGCATTATTAATATCACAGTGAAATGAAACAGGATTTTCAAGAAACCTCATGGCAGGGGGCCTTCAAGTACACTGTCTCAATATTTCTGCTATAAAAAGCTTCAGAACAGATACCAGCCTTTCCAGGTTTCATGTGTCTGAGGTGCTCTAAACTGTATTTTTAATGTTTTTTATAAAAATAAAAGCCAACCACCTTAGAACAAGAGTGTATTTTGTGCTTCTCTGTATAAGGCAGGGATGCAGAACTGCAGGTCTAGGGGCCAAATCCAGTCCTCCGGGGTTCCTCAGGCCACATCTCATTTTCCCCAACCATCAATCATTTGGTGGTTTCCCAGCTTTTGTACATTTTGTCCCCATTCTAAAAGGTGCCTCTCCTGCTGCTTAGTTACTGACAGTAAGACCTTTAAACTAAAATATGCCAAAATTTGTTTTTTGGCCCCACCCCTTTCACCTTCACACTGCTCACCACTGGAATGTGTCCTCCAAGAGCATCTCTGAAATGGAATTTGGCCCTTAGGCCGAAAGAGGTGTTGCATCCCTGGTACAAGGTATGTACATAATCCATTGGATTCTAATTCATGTGTTGTATTCCTATCCCAACATTAGAATGAGTGTCTTCCAACTTATTATCCTACAAAATAGCATCTCTAATAGAACAGAAATATCACTCCTAAGGTCTTGGGAAATATTGATAAGTGCTCAATTTGGAAGTGTGTGATTTTCAAAATGAAACAGGAAGTTTAGCATCACCAAACATGTTCTTTCCCCTTACTTGTTCCCCATCCAGTGGTCCAGACACCCCATCTGCTAGGAGACAAGGATTATGGTGGATTAGAAAGCACCTCTAACGTGACTCACATTGTTAACAGGGCATGGCTAAAGTATTTCAGGGTTGATTAAACAATACATTCATTGATAATTGGTGTGAAAAGCATTCAACAAAACAGGATTAGAGTTCTCTAATAGACATACATTCAATTAAGGATTAAGGTTTTTTTGTATTGCATGAAGAGTAGTTTTAGGCATAAATCTGCCCCAGTTCAGTACTGGAAAATATGCAGATCAAGGCCAAGTGATAACTCTAGGCTCAAAAACATGGAAGGGGTTAGTCTGAGATCTTATCTTTAGAATAGAATAGACACACAAGCCATGATCAGATCAAAAGTCAAGGATGATACCACAAAACGGGTAGAAAAGAGAAGCTCTGGCACGAGCTCTCCTGCATTGTTGTGCCCCCAACTGAATATAAAATGTTAGCCTTAATGTTAAACTCTAGATTGCACTTGATCATGGGTCTACACTCAAAAAGAACAGTAGAAAAGTCACCATTATTATTAACTTGACACAAACATTCATATTTTGGAGACAGGGAAAAAGCCTTTGATATAGTGGAATGATAATAGGAGGAAAGCTCTTGAGACATTTTGCTGTAGGCTTAGGTTGAGGGCTCCCAGACTATGCCCCCTCTGCTAAATCTCTGGGTAACAAGCAGCAGTCAAGGCAGTTATAGCTTGAAAGAGATGTTCGCTGCCCCCTCTCACCCAAGGTCTGTAGATTAACAGCCTAGAGGGAGAAAAATCTGCATGCAAAAGACAGCAATTAACAGCAAATATGTCCACAAAATACATTTATAATGTACTACACCAATGGTACTATACTCCATCTCACATTCAGCTGGTGTTTCATACAGTGTCCAATCATTGCTGGTGCTGCCATGCTCCAGATGTTGGCTTCATGTATGTAGGGTGACATTATCCCAAAATTGTTGACAAAGTGGTAAAATAAACTAGACTGCACAGCATATTGAAAACCCCACAATTCATGAATATTTTTGGTGGGGAATCGGTTGGCAGAAGCTCTCAAATGTTAATTGCCAAAAATTGAGTCACCAGCAGATGATGATCTGGGACATAATGGTATCTCCAATCCTGATGATGCATGCAGATCAAGATAATTCTGTCTGTTTTGCTTGCAAGGAGTAAAATACCCTAGAGAAAGTATTGTTTGTATATTTTATCAGGATTGTGAAGGCAATCATAACATCTGTTACAATGTGACCCATTCCGACTCTTGTATGTTTGTGCTTAGCTGCTTTTAAAATCCTATATTTGTATCTTTGCATATATATATATATATATATATATCTTTTCTATTTTCATAATAAAGAAAATACTGTTTGATTCTGTGTGCCATAGTTCAAAAACAATGTTGAAAAATTAGAATGAGATCAGATGAGGGCTACAGAAGTTAAGAGGCAAACTCAATGAGCAATCTAGAAAAAGATGTGGCAAGATGTGAGAGCTGCCAGCCTATTTGGCAGATCTCAGAACAGATTGTTCATGTAGTATATTGATCCGTGTGTACAAAATCTTAGCACTCAGACAGCCCAGTCACTGTGGTGGGAGTATTTCCTTTCTATTATACTTCATTAAAAATAAATCAGCCTAGTAAATTAGCGGTAGGATCTATAACCTCTTCAGAAACAGTAGAATCACCAGATGTAAGTTTCCAAAAAAGAGGGGAAATTAAATGGCAAAAATTAGCATCATCAGAAAAGAGGAGACACTCAAACTTTTGGGTTAAAGAACTTTTATTGTTAAGTGTCCAAGGATATTTTGAAACTGCACAAACATGATTATTAAATCAAATGCTGTTCGTTTTTTAGAGTTGTTTTACAACTAGTGTTGCTCCAGAAATGGGCATCTTGGTGAAATAACCCCTGCCCCACCCTTTCATTCATTCCCAATCCAGAATTAGAAGATAATTCATTACATACAGTTAAAAGCTAGACTATATCAAGCAATGAAGCTCTATACATTATAACATTACTTTTAAAGCAAGATGTTAATATATCTTTCTTTACAGTTACTGTTGCATTTTAGTTTCACAGTTAAAACTTGACTCTATGACCCAATTATTTTACGAACAAGTCTTTAGTCAAATACAGTCTGCTCTTAAGACAGCTTATACTTTAAAAAAATATATCCTTGGAATGGAAACACTTTTAAAAACTGGTACACATCAGTACACTAAACTGAATTAAAGCTCAACAATATATGAAACAAGCTTAAGTGTATAGTTGAAGTTATATACAATACAAACAAGCTGCTTAGTGTATCTGCTAATACTTGAATTCAGACGACACCTGCAATACCTATTTCACAGTCACTTGAGTAGAGTTTAGTTAAATAATACCTTTATGCAAGCACACTACAGCTGTAGCAGAGCTTGACTTTAATCAGTATTAAGAAACAAACAGGTGTTCCAAAAACAAGTATTTCTCCATAGTGTCCTAAAATCAACATGTTGAGTGCTTTGCAAGGAGCTCAAAACAGCAAATCTACAGCAATTAAAGCCACTGAAGAACTAACAATTCACATTTAGCCTTCCCAACCGCTGCATATCAAGTGGCGTCATGCATTTTAAGTGTTAAAAATAAAAAGCACAGAAGCTGAAGTCTGGCTTCACTGAAATGTAATGGAAAGCCTCCAAATTATCTCAAACACAGGCTTTCCTACCAAAAACATCAAGTCTAACCTTGCAGTATGTTTTGAGCAGATTATTAGTTGAGGAACAGTTGCTTGGGATAAGTGACCTCTAGTTTAGTTTGGACAGCTATAGCCAGTCATTGTAACAAAGCAGGATTTAGTAACCAAGAGTGGCTGTGAAATGCAGAACTTACCCTCTTTATCTAGAACAGCCAAAATTGGAAGGAACTGTGTCTTGACAAGGATTGTATCTCAAATAGGTAGAATAGCCTTCCCCCGTCCCCGCCTTCTGGGGGCGGGGAGAAGTTTGCACATGGGAGAGGGATGGAGAGTCAGAGACACACCTGGCCAGGTTTAAATGGGCCAATAGGCCGCAGTGGGGCGGGGTGATGGGGACCGTTTTTAAGGGCCTGTCTCCCTGCCCACGGCCTCTTTCGCTGTGCTCATAGCCTACTCTATGCAATAGTCCTTCCTAACCCAATTCTGGGTTCAGCTAAACCTACACGGTTTTGAAGGTGCTAAGTCACTTCAGAGTCCTATATTGCACAGTGCTGTTCAGTTTCAAAGGCATTTTCACCTCTTGCGTCAGAAAGGAATACAACATTGGTAACATCTTTCTATATCAACTTACATGGAATATTTCATAAGTTAGACTAGAAAGGTAGCTACGGCTAAAATCGTATGTACAATTACATAAGCCCCATTCAACACAGTGCAACTTTCAACTAAACATACTGCACACCTCAATGAGTGAGGGCTGGATACTAAAGCAGCCACTTCAATAGTAATGTTTTAAACAGTCCTTTCTTTAAACTAAACACTCTGCGCTAGCAGTGCAAACTGGGAGCAGGAGCAGGAAAAGAAAGAGGGCAGTAAATACACTTCGCTAGGAGTGGATTATAAAATGGCCACAACTTTTATTGGTTACCGCTTAAAGAGTTTGACATGGCATGGATCCAGCTATTGGGCAGCCTGATAGCTGGCCAGTTCTCTGCTCCAGCCCACGTGCCAGGTAACATAGGGAATAGCAGGAGTTTTAAGCCCACCATGGCATGGATCGATGCTCTGGGATGCTCCTGCAACCCGGGTGTATGGAGGAATGCCAGTCTCCAAGCTGGGCTCCTCTTTATATGCCCTCCCTGTTCCACACCCTAGTCCCCAGAGCTTCCAGCTGCCCCTCCTCCTCCCCCCACACCCCATGCAATAGCACAAACAGAATCCCTGATGATCAGGGTACCCGGACTTGCACATATAACCAATCTACTTTTTTTTTATTGGTGAGGTGTTTTGGCCAATTGTACTTACTGCTACTCCAAAGGATTATCTAATGAATGACAATGTTGTTCTCTAAGACTAATATGGGGGAAACTGTCTATTCAGTTTCTGAGAAGAACATTATACTGCTAGGAAAGAGAATCTGTCTTCAAAACATACAACTGTACTCTCTAGGATTGTACCAGTAATAAAATTTGCCAGCCTCATCCCCAGCCATCTTCCGCTGTATCCTAAGAGTACAGAACTAGTGACTACAGCAGAGTGGATTCAGGATTTGGACTCTTACTCAACCATAGACATGTCTTCTTTATGGTATAAAATATAGGGAGCCTCCTAAAAAACAAAACAAAATAGCAAATATTAAAACGTTCTGCAAAATCTCTACATTAGCAGAGTTGCAGAAAATTATCCAGGTCCTGTTTTTCAAGTATCCTGTCAAAGTAACACATCCTATGTCCTCAAAGCACTGCATGACCAAGCAGATGAAACTAAGTGCTAACAACTGGTTTATTCATGTCATTGTTAACTAGGTTAAATATTAAATTGACCTGCAAAATACGAGATGTTCAAACGGCTAACCAAGTACTAAACAGATCAAGGTTAACAAGATGAACTGCTATAGAACCTGGCATAGAACTTCCCCATAAACAAATGATCTGATACCAGGGGGGGGAATACGCTGAAATGATCCACTACAGACAAAAGGAGAAGGTTGCAATTTGAGGCAATGCTCACTCTATGCTTAAAGAATAAAAGTGCACCCAATGTGACATGGGAGAGAAATTCTGCTTCAACATCACATAAATGGGGAGGATGAACCTTCCAGGATTTTACATGATTTCCCATCAAGAAGTAATGAAGATAAACCATGCCTGATCTTGGGGGGGGGGGGGGGAAGAAGGATATGGAATCATGTACCATCAGGTCAGTACATAGGAAATTTAGATAACGGGATGAGGAGGCACAAAAAAAAAGAGAAGGATTTCAACTGACAATGTGCCATATAATTTCAAATACAGAAGATCAGCCAAAACAAATAACTTATCGCAGCTTCTTTCACTCACATACTATTCTTGAAAGAACAACATCTCAATTTCAAAATGGGTAGACTTTTCATAATTATGAACATTTGAGCATTTGTTCCTAAGTTCTACTATACTTAACATGAATATGTGTATATTGCCAATAAATGTTTTAAAGTAGCATTTTCAGATATTCTGTAACATGTAGCAAAAGAATAAATGAACATAAACAAGAAAGCATGTGGGCAGTATGAATTTTTGATGATAGCTTCACATAAAGGTGTGTGTATAAAAATGTCTAGTTAAAGGATCAGAAAATCAGTAAAGAGATCATAGCCTAGATCCAAAGTTGTGGCATGATCTGATAGACATAAGCTTGAGCTTGGTTTTTTAAGAAGTAGAGCTGTTAACCAGAACAAAGGAGTTGTGACCTATGTCGGTAATGTGAAAAAACAACTGTGCACGTGTCCAAATCTCAGAAAGCGAGTGCAACAATGCCAACTCTCGAAGGAGTGAGGTCAAATAAATGTTGAGTTCTGAAAAGTACTGGTATAGATTAGTTTGTTTAATAGGGAAGCTGAAGATCTTTTTCATTTCTTTAACCTTTCCTGAAAAGCCACTATGCCACTCTATTCATTTATGATAATTTACAGGAATGACACACTCACTGTACCACACTCCAATAAGCATTCCAGACAAACTGTTAAGTTTTTTTTCTTTAGGAAAACCAGCTTTAGATTAGAAGTTTGTTTGACCATCACACAAATAAATTAACTGATATTCAAGCTTAATGGCTCTCAATAGGAACTTAAGCCACATCGAGTACACCTGCAGCCACCAGATGTCTTGAGAGCCAGTCCAGTCCTTCATACAGTCCCATGCCACTTCGGGCATCACAACCTTGGATGTACCAGCTACGGCCACAGCAGAGTTTGTGGAGACTCAGCAATTCTGTGATTTCTTCTACTGAAAGAGCCCCTGCTACATCCTATAAAGAAGAGTCACGTGCTTATTAAATGTGCAGACAGATAGCAATCTCAGAGTAAATACTCTTTCTTAAGAACACGCTATGTTCTGAACAACTTTCTGCCAAAAGATGGGAGTAGAGCTGGCGGGGGGGGGGGGAGGCGGGGAGGAACACAGGACACTGAATTAAAGAAGAGGCTGGTCACAACTTCATTCAATTCAGCTTACAGAAGCAAGGCATGGCATACAGCAGGGGAGGGCAACCACTTTCAGTCTGGGGGCTGGAGTACACCCCCCGGACAAAGCTGGCAGGCTGATGTCAAGGAACAGGGGCCCACCCCCTCCGATGACATCACCCCCTACCCACTCTTTAAAAAAAAAAAATCTCCATGCAGAGGAGGCATGAAGAAAGGAACTCGGCCAGCTCCTGCAAGCCCTGGCTGAACCGGTGTGCCCCAATCAGGGCGTGAGCAGCATGGGAAGGGACTCGCAGCTGGCGCTTGCAGGACCTGGCTCCTGTAAGCCCTGGCCACGTGGTGGAGGGGAATCCCCATCTAATCTCCTATCTCTGACTGGAGATAAGAAAGGGATTCCCCTTTGTGCCACTCCTCAAGAGCACGAAGCTGGAGGAGGGCCCATGGAGGGTGCCCAACCATCCGCAAGCTGAACTGGGCCCTAGTGCGGGCTAGAGGTTGACATTCCTGGCATACAGCAAAGGACCCTGTTTGATTACCTGCATGGGGTCAGAAGTACTAGTCCCAGCCCACCTGCTCGGTCCTGATTGGAAGGTAGAAGGCAATGGACATGGACAGCTTGAGCTGTACCCACAACTGTGCCCAAGGACCTGGGGGTATGGCAATGGCATCAGACCCTGAGGTGAGCTGACTCCTTGAGTGAGAGAGCAGGGAGCACACCCTCAGTCACCTCTCTGCAAAGGATCCTACCTGATGCCCCAGCACTGTATGTAGAATTGCTGTAAATTGCTGTTAACCGCCCAGAGAGCTTCAGCTATTGGGCGGTATAAAAATGAAATAAATAAATAATAATAAAATAAAAAATAGAAGCAGCTGTGATGTAAGAAAAAAACCCTGTAGGAGAAACTGGGGAGAGTAGCTACATAGGGGATTATTATGGGGAAGCCAAAAACCCTGGGTTCAGAGAAGCCAATAGTGATCCTGAGTAAAATCCCCTCCCAGCCCCATCAACTGGTGACTAACACCAAGTCCATAGCTATGTGCTGCATGGCTTAATGGTAACTTAACGCAGTGAGAAGAGAATGGGTATGTAGCCCAGGGACCCAGTGATTATGTCTGTGTGAGGCCTGCCTTATTTATAGCCAGCGAAGGCACCAGAGGAGAGAGGTTCCCTCTCTGTCCGCCCAGGTCAAGTGTTTGTTGCTCCTCCCTCAGCCCAGCTTCTGATTAGTTCAAGGGGAGAGAGAGAGATTAGCTGCCCCAAAGAAAGGGTCAAGCTGGACGCTTTCCATGCAGCATTCCATCTACCCCACCCTGGTGCACAAAGAGGGCCTCCTGTGGAAGCAGGGACCCAGCCTTCACTGAAATTCCATAAAGAATATGAGATCTAGTAAACAAATCAATAAAATTAATTGATTTGTTCTTACAGGACTGTAACATAGCTTTTTAATTTTCTTTCCTCACTCCTATTTCCCACTAGCAAAATAAAGTGAAATGGGGAGGGGAGAAGAGTCAGAAGGGCCTACAATACCTGCTTATTGGCAAAGATCAGCAGCAAAGCATCTCGCAACTCCTTCTCTGTTAACAGTTTGGCAAGTTCACTGTGTGCCTCGCTGACCCTGTCTTTGTGGCTGCTATCAATAACAAAGACCACCGCTACGAAAAAGAGAACAATTATGCAGCTACCTTTTGTTGTTACACGTTATTTTATAGTCATATACCATAACATCTTTTATGGATTAAATTTTAACTTAAGTTAAACATCTGAGGTCTGATCATATTTTCTTATTACAAACTAATGATTAAACCATTTTCTTTACAAAGATAAGTTGTATCATACAAATGTCTAAACTAGCATCAGCCTAATCAGAATCAAAAATTACACTGGAAAGTACACACACACAGTAGGTGGCTCCAGAAACCTTGAAGGATGAGCTTGCAGGTTGGGGGGAAGGCAAGGCAATTTTCACTGAATCACCATCCCCACTGGAGCTTCCTATACTCCAAAAATATGCTCTGGAGGACCAAGGAAAACACATGGGAAGTGGTGCTGGGGGTGTGTGTGTGAAAGGGGAAGGAGGAATCAGTGAAAATTGACACCCTGTTCCCTCCTATGGGGAGGGCAACTCTGTTTCAAGTGCTATTTAAAATGGTAATACAGCTAATCCCATAAGATGTGATAATTGTGACACAAAGTCATGTTTATGCAAGTCACTAGGACACCAAGATGAAGCAACGGAAATATCATCTTAACAGCCAGATCCTAAATATTTTACTTGAAATGCAATAACCATAGACCTCCATGGAACTTACTTTCAGATGCAGGTGTTTAGGATTGCAGGCTTAGACCAAACATTTGGTTTCTTACTATTAATTTTATATTTCAGTTAGTCAAGTTGACAAAATACAGCATGCTTACCTTGTGTGTTGAGGTAATAATGTTTCCATAAAGGCCTCAGCTTGTGTTTACCACCTACATCCCAAATAGTGAACTTCAGATTTTTATATTCTACAGTTTCAACATTAAAACCTAAGGGGAGGGAAGGAGGAAAAGGCACTTAATCACACATTTTTAACAAAACATTTATATGTAAGTTCACAGTTTCCAAAATCACTGTTACTTGCCTATTGTTGGGATAGGTTGCATGAATTCATCCTGCTTTAGCTTAAATAAAATAGTTGTTTTGCCAGCTCCATCTAATCCTAGGGTTACAACTCGAATCTCCATTTTTGGCCCAATGTGTACCCTGTTGTCCTGTAGCAGAGAGGAAAGATTTTAAGAGAGAGTCTTGAATGTTTTTCCCCAAAATATTATTTAGCTACAGGTGCTATGGCCATGGAAAAACCTGATGTGACGTGTCATGTAAGTTTCAAGCTTACAAATATTGTTTGCTTACAAGTTTCATGAACTGCCAAAATCATGAAGTGCCATAATGAAGGAAGATTGTGCTCCACTTCATAAGATGTGTAAATTAGTTTGTATTCATGTGCCTTCAGACTTTTTCTCCTATAATAGCCAAATGTCAGGGCAGCTTCTAGGGTGCTCTCCATTGCAGTATGAGGAGCTGCAGTCAGAAGATGAAGTTGAGCAATCCCTAGTTCATACACAGAAGCATTTGGGTGTATACAGGGCTCTTTGGAACTCTTACAATGTATCTTACTTATGGACCAATCCCAGACCAGGAATGAAGCTCAATTACCATAAAAGGTCCACCATGAGTACAGTTAATCCCAGCAATAAATATACCGTAATCTGAACTTCAATAAAAACAACAGTTCACCATTCCACTACAGGTGTATCCAGCACTTGAGGAGCATAGTAGGGTGAAATATTAACTTAGTATAAATATAAAATACTGTTACAAAGTGACTAATTTTTCCCATTTATCTGGACAGAAAGTTTCTTATTTGGGATATTACACAGTTTAATATCAGAATTGTTGCCATTTTTGCCTTTCTGATAATATGCTATATAGGTAAGATGATACCATTTACTAAACTAACAAGTATGCCAACTTCAAAATCTATGCAACCCAAAAGCTGCATAGTTTTTCATTAGCAGATACTGGTTCAATCAAAGGTATATTGAAAATAGCTTGAAAATTATTTTGAATTGTGGAAGGTGACAGCCCCCACACTCTCTGTTCCATTTGGGGACACTGGAAAGAACATTAAACAGAAGGAAGAGATCCTTCCATCCAACAGACAAGTCTTGAACCAAATAGACAGGTCTTCAAGTTTCTCCTTTTTAAAATGCAGCTTGGATATTTAGCTACAGATTATGAACCAATGAATCCCTTTAAGCACAAAGCAGAGTTTTCACCTCACCCAAAGAGCTGCCTATACCAGGTCACAAATTGCTTTTGAAGCTCCCCAAATTTAAAAGCAAGCTTGCAAAGCAGTATGTGTTTGTTGCTGGGGGCAGCGGCAGATAAAAAAAATACAAAGGTCTTACCTATTTAGATTCATGCTTAGAGACTTGAAGCAACATAAACATGAAAAATCTGTACCTTTGTAAAAGTAACTGGAATGCTAGCATCAAGTTGTATGTGGTCCG
Source organism: Shinisaurus crocodilurus (assembly GCA_021292165.1). Lineage (NCBI taxonomy): Eukaryota > Metazoa > Chordata > Lepidosauria > Squamata > Shinisauridae > Shinisaurus > Shinisaurus crocodilurus. The sequence goes on from CM037877.1 coordinate 32,719,193, forward strand.
CAAGCTCTGTAAATTGTTGTTGCTGTTTCTGAAGTGTTTCTAGAAGCCTTGTAATTTCTTGTTTGGCCAACACAACTCTACAGTCATCCTAAAAAAAGGAAGCTAAATTTAATTCAACAAACACAGCATCACCTATGAGTTTTCCCTCTCAAAATCCAATAGAACAAGAACTTACATCTACAAAAACAGTTAAATCTATAACTAAATTTCAAATAGAACTTTAGCTACAGCAGATTTAAAACTCTGCTGTATTATGAAACAATATGAATTTATTTCAATTTATTTTAAATTCAAGTCTGAACTTATGCTGTTCACAGAAGCTTTTATTTGACTTAAGGCAGATACAGCAACACTATAGACTAATTGAAACAAGAAAGTGATTGTTATATTCAGTGGAAAGAACATAGGCAAATGTCTTGTTATTTAAAATGGAATTTAACCAGTTGCCAAATGCTTGAATGCTGCAAACACAATTTTGCTGTTTTACTTATTTTCTTTCATTTTGGACACAACATGAAACTGAATACCTTTATTTTAATGCTCATTAAATAAGAAACATTTCCCGCATAAATATTTATACCTGAAAGCAGGAGTGGACAACACATGGCCCACAGACCACATGCACTTCCCCAGCCAAATTAGCCACCAAAATTCAGTTTGCTGTTAAAAATCACCCTCCAGGAAGTGCAATTTTGATTTACAGTAAGACATGTGCACCTTGCTATATTTAATAGCAAAATTGTGTATTCTCTGTGACTGTACTGCCAAATTTCAGCACCACATTTGGTGGCACGGCAGCGTTCCTGGGAGGGTGTAGCCTCCACTGGATTCTTGGGCGGGGGGGGGGGGGGAGAAACTGGCACCTGGACCAGTGGAAGTTGCCCCCCTTGCCTTAAAGCCAGGACTAACAGGGTCCTACAAACATTTCTGTGCACTTCCATGTGTGGCTCCCAAACATTTTAATAAAAAAGGAGCAACCAACTAAATTCAACTTTTATTTTGATGCTATCTTTTGACCCAGATGCTCCAACATTTTTGACCACTCTGTGTGCCCCTTTTGTTATCCCTTCTCTCCCAATGCTCCTCCCTCCCTCTCACAAGGTGGCAACCTGTCTACTCACTCAAGAAATTTACAACCTACCGGTGGATTCTCAAACCACCATTTGTAAAATCAGTATTTTAGAATAACTGAATTACAGGTACAATTAATGTAATAGAACAAACACATAAATTTCCCCAAAAAGTATTATTTATAAACCGCTTAATATTGCCAGCATGATACATATACCCAAGTATGGATTTTACCCTCATTACGTATCCCCTACCTGCTGCAAGGTCTTTTCACAGTGAAGACAAGCTGTTGAAACCTGTGACAACAGGATAGTCATGTCTTCTTGCTGTTGCCTAAGCCAGATCAATTTCTCTCGCACATGGGCATCAACCACACTAAGTGCCATTTCTTCTTGGCGGCAGAGGGTTTCATGAAGATCAGAAAAATAGGCTCGGACACATGAACGAGCATTCTCTGCAGTACCTGGGACCTGGGTGGTTATGAAATCAAGGAGACAGGCTATTAAGTTGTTAGACTGGTTAAGACAGAGATTTATCCTCTCCCATGCATTTGACCCAATTCTGACTTTAAATTGTGTTTGGTGAGCAGATTTCCTATCGGCTGGGTCACATAAGTCATCTCTGCCTAGAGATAACAGCTTCCATTTTTAAAACGTTACTAGCCTGAATCATTGTGGGGGAAATTAAAAGCTGGGGAGAGGATGAGGGGACAAGCAAAGCTGCTCAGCCTGGATGCCTGGCTTCACTCATCCTTTGCCTTCCCCATGGAGATGAATGAAGCCTACTCACCTGGCGCTTGCAGGAGCTCCTGCAAGTGTACAGATGCTGCTCCCCCAATCCGCTTATTATCTCCAGTCTGTGATCAGAGATGACAAGGGGGATTCCTCTCCCTCCGCCCCCTCCCCCCAAACCTGGTGGCTTTAGGGAAGGGAGTGGGCGGGGCCCATGGAAGGAGCCAAGCCTCTGTGGGCCAGATGGGCAACCTCCATTGGCCAGCGGTTGCCCTCCCCAGTCCTAAATGCTCCTGATACCTGCTTTTTCTTACAGAAGAGTTTTGCAAGATACTCATCACCAGCAATGAGTTAACAGAGTAGACTTCTTGGCTCTACGCACTTTTTGCAGGAGGCCCTTGTTGATAACAATTTACCTATGAGAAGTGGCCTTGAAAAAGGTTTCATGACACATGTTAATACTGCATTTAAAAACTTTAAACAAAAAGGGGATTTTAGAGTTTAGTTTTTTTAGATGTTATGCCTGTTTTTATTTATTTTATATTTATTCCTGTGCTGTTTGTTGTCTGTATTTTACTCTTTGAATTGTTTGTAATCCAGCCAGAGAACATGTGTTATTGGGCAGATTAAAAAAGTAACAAATAAATATTGCAGTTATAATGTGTAGGCTGAGAACAATACAAGATTGCTTACATGTTCTGTATGAGCCATTCCAACACCATCTTCAATTATCTGTTCTCCTCCTTCAATTTGCTGAACAATGCCAACTAATTTCCGAGAATAATCTGAGATTTCTTCTGTGAAAGTTCTTATACAATGAGCCATGTCTAAAATGGAAGCACGGATCTGATTTGCTTCTGGTTCCAAAACACTGTGCTAAGAGGAAAGCATCAGAAGTAAATTTGAAATCCTTTCCCAAAGTTCTTCCCATCTGTACCTCTCTGCCCTCACACATTATGAGATTTGGAAAGCGAGTATGATGGTCGGATATTCTGCCTTGGACATCTACAGCAGTATCCAACTGTGTCATTCTGCTAGTGCAAATGACGTTGAACTAGGCTTCAAACTAAGCACAAGAGAAGAATTCAACTAAAGTTACATTTGCACAAGCAAAGTTTCATAAATGGTTGTGAATTACACTTCCACAACCATTTGCGCAAACAAAATGCAAACCACTTGCACAACAGATTCAGTGGAGCTCTGCTAGTGTTATTTGAGTTTATGGAATGACACCGTTGAATACTGCCCTTCAGAAGGGTGGGGTAAAAATTTAAATCATAAATATACATATTTTCAACTTTACTATGAGAAATTAAGAAGGATCACTGATTTTGACAGATGTTTGAAACAAGAACTCAGACATATATGAAGACTGGTTATATTTGAAACGCTACAGAAAATTAAATGGTATTACAGATTAAACTACAAGCATATTCATGGTTAGTAGCCATACCATGTAACTGCAGGAAAGGAGCTTTAAAGGGAGGCAGTGTTCCTGTGGGCAATGCAGCTAATTACAGTATTAAAGCAGTAATCTAAAGAGTAGGAAAAAGAATGAAATACAGGCTGGTAATTACTAAAATTGGCAGGGAATACAGACACACACTCCCTTTCTCAGGTAGCCTCGTATTAATACTGATATAACTGAAGAATAAAGAATAGAGAAAACCTACTTTATGGCCTTGGTGCTTTCCATATTCTTTGCAGACACAACACATAAGGGGACTGGCTTGACAACCTTCTTCCAGACACACAAATTCAATGGCATGCACCTGGTGTTGAGAACACATGGTCTTCTCGTGAGGTTTATCAGCAAGGGGCACACGTCTGTGTTTTGCTAGTGTCTTCGTAGAATGTGTAAGTTGGGAGCACTCTGCACACAGGTGAGTGGCACACACAGTGCAGTACACTGAAGCAAGATGGGTCTCATCTTCATCACAGCGGATGATGCACTAACAAAAAAGAAACACTCCATTTATTCATTTGATAAATATATATCCAATTTTCCAGGGAAGTACCCTCATAAAGCAGCTTACAAATATTAAAGGGGCTGGACAGAAGCACATATAAACATACAAAAACAGCACTGTCAAAATAGGGGAAATTAAGCCTAGTTTGAGGTTGCTGAGAGAAGAACACCTGTTAACTACCTACACAGGAAATGCCAGTTTGAATAAATAAGTTTAAGTTTTCTTAAATGTCTGCACTGAAAGTATAAGGAAAAGAGCAGCAGGAAGGGAGTTCCATAACTGAGGGACTACCAGCAAGAAAGCTCTGCTTCTTGTACTCAATCTTGCTGTTCTAAACAGTGGGCACATGAGCAGAGTCCCTGGTGATGATCTAAACATATGGGCAGGATTAGATGGGCAAAGGCAGTCCTTTAGGTAAATTGGTCCCAAACCATTTAAGGCTTTAAAGGTAATAACCGGCACTTTGAGTTCAGCCTGGAAATGGTAAGGACAGGTTGCTTACCTGTAACTGTGGTTCTTCGAGTGGTCATCTGTGCAGTCACACATATGGGCTCTGCGCCTGCGCGGAGACCGTTCGGGAATATTCTATAGCTGAGGCAAATTGGGCGGGAACCCCTCCCCCCACGCGTCTCCTCTTGTGGGTTCCCACCCTCTCCCTCAGTCCCCTGAGACCGCCATCACGATCCCAGAGTTAAGGGAGAACCTATAGGAATAAGTTTTCCCCAATTTAAGATACCAATACCGCTAGTCGAACTCGATGGTGCTACACGGTACCAGTCATCGAATGCCCGGTCTCGGCCCAGTACACCATCGAACACGACAGTGACACCGAAGCGGGGACGGATGGGCGGGTTGTGTGACTGCACAGATGACCACTCGAAGAACCACAGTTACAGGTAAGCAACCTGTCCTTCTTCTTCATGGTCTCTGTGCATCACACATATGGGCAGAGTAGCAAGCTGACTTACCGGTGGAGGGTCGGTGTCGTAGTGACTGTAGAACCGAGGAAAGGCATTGTCCCTCCGGGATCGGACATCGACCTGGTAGTGAGTCACGAATGTCGAAGGCTTGGACCAAGTAGCCGCCTTACAAACATCAGACATAGGGACGCCTCTTGCGAAAGCCGTGGAGGTCGAAACCGCTCTGGTGGAGTGAGCTCGTATTGAAACAGGTATTGGCAGCCTTTTGAGTTCGTATGCCAATTTAATGCAACTCACGATCCAAGAAGAGATTCTCTGACTGGAGATCGGAGTGCCCTTTGAGGAGCCGCCGTAACAAACAAAAAGATGGGGTGATTTCCTGAGGGACTCAGTTCTCGCTTTGTAGAATGCAAGGGCCCTCCTGACATCCAGCATGTGTAGTTGTTGCTCCAATGAGGACGTTGGAGCTGGAAAAAATGCTGGCATGATGATGTCTTGATTTAAGTGAAAATTAGAGACCACTTTAGGAAGGAACATCAGGTCTGGGCGTAATACCATCTTGTCCTTGTGAAAGTTAAGGTATGGTGGATCTATTCTTAACGCCGCCAGTTCAGAGGCTCTCCGAGCAGAAGTGATCGCTATGAGGAATGCAGTCTTAAACGAGACTAGTCGAAGATCTGCGGTAGCCATGGGCTCGAAAGGTTTCGACATGAGCACCCATAGGACCAGTTGGAGGTCCCAAGCCGGAGTGATTGGCTTAATTGGAGGTGCAATGTTCCTTAATCCTTTCATGAATTGTTTCACCAGGGGGTATGAAAACAAAGTAAATCCATCCTTGCCCACATGGTAAGCTGATAAGGCCGCTAGGTACACTTTCAGGGAACTGATTGTTAGACCCTTGTTTTGTAAATGAACAAGGAATTTGAGGACTTGAGGGATAGAGGCGCTAGGATAGGGTACCTCGATCCTTCCTAGGTAATCACAGAATGCCTTCCACTTCCTAGCATAGGACATCCTAGTGGAAGGTTTCAAGGCTTCTCGCAAAACTAGCTTCAGCTCCGGAGGAAGGGAGCTCGGTATTGAATGCGCCATACCATAAGTTTCAGGATGGTCGGATTCGGGTGAAGAAACGTGCCTTGAGCTTGGGAGAGTATTGTTTCTGTGTTCGGCAGGCAAAGGTATTCTCCTTCTGACAGGGGGAGGAGAGGAGCGAACCATGATTGTCTCGGCCACTAAGGGGTTATCAGAATGCAGTTCGTATGGTCGGACTGGATCTTCGAGACGACCTTGGTTAGCAACGGAGTCGGTGGGAACATGTAGAACAGTGTCCCTGACCAATCGATGAGGAACGCATCTCCTATCGACCTTTTGTCTTGGCTTGCTCTGCTGCAGAATGTCGTGCAAGCTGCGTTCTCCGAGGTGGCGAAGGGATCCACTGTCGGAGTACCCCATTGGTGGAAAAAGTGTTGGCGAACCCGATGCTCGAGTTGCCACTCGTGGGAGCTAATGGAAACCCTGCTGAGGATGTCCGCAAAGGTATTGTCCTTTCCGGCAATATGGATGGCTCTCACCCATATCCTCCGGGGGATCATCCAGTCGAACATACGAATGGTGAGGTTGGTCAGCCGTAGAGAGCGGGTACCACCTTCCTTGTTCAGGTAGGTCACCACTGTCATATTGTCCGTGACCACCTGTATTCGATTCCCTTGTAGCTCGGATTCGAGACGTTTCATCACATTCCAGACCGCTTGCAGCTCTAGGACGCTGATGTGCTTCCCACGGTCCTGTGGTGGCCAAGAGCCTTGTACATTGTGAGGGCCACAGTGTGCTCCCCAACCCAGAAGGGATGCGTCTGTCGTGAGTGTGAGCGACGGTGACGCCGGTTGAAACGGAAGGCCTTTCGTTAAGTTTCTCGAGTCGATCCACCAGCTCAGGGATTGCTTGATGCTGGCCGGGATAGACAGTCGAGTTCAGTGAGCGTTCGTCTCGGAATCGAACGACCTTACAAACCAGTTTTGAAGTCGACGCATGCGGAGTCGGGCAAAGGGGACGACTGTTATCGAAGATGCCATAAGTCCGAGTAGACGTTGTATCGCATGGGCTGTACATGAAGCTGCTTTTTGAAGTTTCAGCGCAAGGGTAAGTATCTTTGTAATTCTGTCTTTTGGTAGGAAGGCGAGACCGACGGTAGCATCGAGTAGAGCCCTGATGAATTGTATCTTTTGAGTAGGGTAAAGTGTTGACTTTTTTATATTGAGACAGAGTCCGAGAGAATTCAGCATGTCGACCGTCAAGCGGAGAGAATTTTGCAGCTGCTGCGCAGATGGTGCTACTACTAGCCAATCGTCCAGGTAAGGAAAAAGAGTTACTCCTTGAATCCGAAGGGCTGCGCAAACTACGGCCATGCATTTGGTGAATACTCTCGGAGCCGTCGAAAGACCGAATGGCAGAACTTGAAACTGGTAAGTATCGGGGCCGACTCGGAACCGCAGGTATTTTTCGCTGTCTTGATGGATCCCTATGTGAAAGTAGGCATCCTGGAGATCGATGGATGCGAACCAGTCGGTCTTGCGAAGTAGAAGCAAGATCGATTGTAGAGTGACCATCCGAAATTTCTTGGGCGGGATGAAGAAGTTGACTGCCCGTAGGTCCAGGATCGGTCGAAGCCCTCCATCCTTCTTTGACACCGTGCAATACCTGGAATAGAGGCTGTCCTGTGCCAGGTGAGGAGGGACCTTCTGGATGTCCCCTTTGTGCAGCAAGGAAGCGACCTCTTCCCACAGCGTATGGGATGGCTGCGTGGTGCGGATGCCAACAAAAGGTGGGAAGGTGTCGAACTCGATCCTGTATCCATGTTGGATAATGTCCAGAACCCATTGATCGGTGGTAATTTTCTTCCAGGATGTTAGGAAGAGGGATATTTGGTTTCCAAACTGAGGTCGAGCCGTGATGATCGGTGCATAGGTGTCGGTCAGGCCTTCGTACGAGTCAAACTCGCCGTCTTTGAAAGTCGCCTCCTTTACGGGAGCCCCGGTACCGTTGTTGCTGGTACTGACGACTCGGTGCCCGGGGCTGCTGTGGACGAGCACGACTGTCCTGCCACTGCTGATGTTGTTGAGTCTGTTGGGCAGACGGTACAGCAGCCGGATACGGAGCCCACCTGCAGCGTCTGAAGGGTTTAGAGGAAGGTGGTGGGAGCAGACCCATCTTCCTCGTGTTTACCCGTGCCTTTTGTACCGCATCGAGGGAATCGTCCGTCTTGTCGTTAAACAGTCCGATTCCGTCGAAGGGTAAGTTTTCGATCTTGGCTTTGGTTTCTGTAGTCAAAGTGGAAGAATGAAGCCAAGCGTGACGGCGTAAGGCGACGGCACTCACCAATGATCTCCCATGACAGTCTCCCTGGTGCCTGGCAGTATGAATTTGTTGCCTGGATGTATTCGTCGCCTCGGCCTGGAAAACCCGAGTCAATTCCCTTTTCTTGTCCGGCAAATAGTCAATTAATCCTCCCATCTTCTCCCAAAGGAAAAGCTGATACCTAGCCATGGTAGCTTGGTAGCCGGCAACCCGGATCCCCAGGGCGCTTGAGGTGTAGACTCTTCTTCCGAAGTTGTCCAGGCGCTTTCCTTCGGGATCAGAGGGGGTGGAGTGCTGTTTCCCCGATCTGGATTGGGCCGACCCCACTATCACCGAGCTGGGGGCTGGATGGGAGAAAAGGAACTTGGCCGTGTCTGGACGAATTTTATAAAGTGCATCCAGGCGCTTTGCTGCAGGAGGGGCTGTGGAGGGCGAACTCCATGAGCCTTGAACTGTCTCTAACATCGTCGGGGTGATTGGCAGAAGTGTCGGACCCGCAGACGATTTGGAGACTGCGTCAAAGAGAGGATCGACCGTTTTCTTCTCTTTCACCGCAGTCTCGAGACCCAGGGCCTGGGCCATTCGGAGGACCTGGTCCTGGAACGTGCCCATGTCCTCAGAAGGTGAAACGGCAACCTGGGTGGAGACATTCTGGTCTGGAGATGTTGAAGATGGGGATAAAAATCGTATCGAGTCTGAGCCGGATAATGGGGACCCCGGAGTTGATGATCTGTGAGACCGAGACACCGCAGTCATCGATACCATAGTGAGCTGGTCCTCTCTTTCGCGAACTTCCGCAGGAGGCGCAGGAGGTCTAACTGGTGGGGAAGGCCTCCTGGGACTCGCTACTTCTCGCCTGTACTCTCTACGAGGAGATTGTCCCCGAGCCGGGGACCTATCCCGGGAGTGGTAGCCTCTTGATTGGTATCTGTACTCCGATACCGGTGACCGTCCTCGGCGAGACCCGTATCGAGATACTGAGGAGTACCTCAAATCCCTAGAGTCATGGGAACGCTCTCTGTAGTGTTGGGGATCCCGAGGTCGACGCGAGTCAGTAGATCTGGAGGATGCCCGATCCCGGGTAATTAAAACCTCTTCGATCTCGAGGGATCTAGATCGAGTCCGTGGCGTACGAGCCAGAGAGCTGAGAGCTGGAGGAGGAGCTGGTGCTCGTTCCGGAGACCTTGGGTCCGATGGGGAGTCCGGTATCTCCCCTTCTGAGATTGAAAGAGCCATAACAGGGTTCTTCAAGCCCGAAGAAATTCTTGGAGGAGAGGAAGGCATTGGGTCCCTCGAGCATGAGGGAGCCGCCGCAGCAGCAGGAGACTTCTGCCCAGCTGGGCCTCCAGTAGGAATGACATCCGTTGGTTCCGGAGCCAACGTCGATCTCGAGCCCGAGAAGGATGAGGCTAATTTCTTAGCTAGTTTCCTGGCTTTGTCCTTCCTGTCCTTGCTCTTTCGTTTAGCTTCCTCCTTTTCTCTTCGAGCTTTTTAAAGCTTGCTTTTAGAGATCATGGCCTCCATATATGTGTCCTGGGCGGCCGCCGAGGACACGGTGTGGGAGGGTGGCGTACTGGGCCGTACCAAAGGGGGAGGCCATTCCGCAGGAGGTTGAAGAGCTCTTTTGTATAGGATGGCAGTCAATTTGTCTGCCCTATGCCTCCTTGCTTGCTTTGTGAACGCCTGACAATGGTGGCAAGCATCCACGTTATGCCCCTCACCAAGGCAGGCGAGACAGAGCGAGTGACCGTCTGCCGCAGGGAGCTTCGTGCTGCACCTAACGCACTTGCAAAAGGGAGCCTTTGGAGCCATGGTCAAACAATCGAAGAATAAATCCCACGACGAACAGTGGGGAGAACAATTTTAAACGATCCTCAGAAAATTAGTTGTTTCTCTTGAAGAGAAGATAGAACCTCCCGAAGTACTACCATACGCGATGGCGGTCGAAGAGGAAATGAGGGAGAGGGCGGGAACCCGCAAGGGGAGACGCGTGGGGGGAGGGGTTCCCGCCCAATTTGCCTCAGCTATAGAATATTCCCGAATGGTCTCCGCGCAGGCGCAGAAACCATATGTGTGATGCACAGAGACCACGAAGAAGAACCAATATAAACTGGTGCAGAACAACTTTTTTTGGGCCCCATCAACATTCTGGCAGCTGCATTTTGCACTCATTGGAGTTTCCAATGCAGCCTCAAAGGCATCCCAACACAAAGCACATTACAGTAATTCAGTTTAGAAATAACCAGGGAGTAGGTTAATGTGACTAGATCCAACAATTCCTAATAAAGCCACAGCTGTAATATCAGCTGATAAAAGGCATTCCTAGTCACTGCTGCCACCCTTTACCCTTCATTTCATTTACTTATTAAAATAATTTTCAGACCACCCTTCACCATACCAGATTTCAGGAGAGCGTACAGCACAAAACAAATATAAAAAAAGGAAGACAGCAAATAAAACTTTTTAACACAGTCTAAAATTTGCTCAATTAAAACCAGCAAAATCTATTAAAATGCATGGATAAAAACAGTGTTTTTGCCTGGCACCTAAATGATATGAATGTCAGTACCAGGCAAACAGTGTTAGAGAGGGCATTCCATAACCAGGGCGCCACTGCTGAGAAAACTCTCCCCCTCGCAGATTATCCTTGTACCTCTAATGGACGGATGTAGAACCTCAGTCTTGGGGGCAAAATCCGGCCCTATGGGGTTCCCCAAATAGCCATACACCCTTCCCCAGTCATATGGTGGTTTCCTGGCTTTTGTGCAGTTTTTCCCCATTCTAAAAGGTAGAAATGCCTCTCCTAAGGCTTAGTTCAGTGGTTCCCAACATGGCGCCTGTGGGTGCCACTGCGCCTGCAAGGCCAGGCTGAGGTGCCCACAAAGCTATTTTTCCCCTGTGCAAAATGAATGGAGCGATTCCTCCTTTCACTTGTACAGGGGGGGAAGTCCTCCTTGTCAAAAAATGGCTGGCAGGAGGGCAAAGAGCACCCCCCACTAAGGACCCTTGAGGCAACAGGCTCCTTAGCAGAGGGTGAGCTTCCCCCCACCCACCCACCCTGCCGCCGATTTTTGGCAGGTTTCTTTTTCTCTTCCTATACAAGCCTATGGAGCGATTCTTCATAGGCTTGTATAAGGAGTGAAAAAGCCCCCCTGCCAAAAATCATCTGGGGGGGCTCACCCCCTGCCAAAAATCATCTGGGGGGGCTCACCCCCTGCCAAGAACCCTTGGAACAACACACACACACCCTTCACACACACACACACACCCTTCCAGCCACTTTTCAGCAGGGGGGCTTTTTCTCACCCCATGCAAATGAATGGAGAAATCACTCCATTCAGTTGCATGGAGGGGGGGGGGGAGAGAGAGAAGGGAAAAAAGAAAGGAGGTGGAGAAGGAAAAAGAAAGAGGAACCAGAGCGAGAGAAAGGAAGGAAGGAAAAGCAGCCAGAGGGAGGGAGGGAGGGAGGGAGGAGCCAGAGAAATCAAGAAAGAAAGAGGAGCCAAAGGAAGGCAGCGGGGAGAAAGAGAGACCTGAGAAAGTGAGGGGGGGGGAGGAGGGGGGGTGGGAGAAAGAGGAACCAAAGAAAAGAGGGGAAGAAAGAGAAAGAAAGAATCAAAGAGAGGAAAGAAGGAAGAGCAGCCAGAGAGACAGCGGACAGAAGGAAAGAAGGAGCTAGAGAGAGAAGGAAGGAAGGAAGGAGCTAGAGAGAAGGAAAGAGAGAAAGAGGAGCCAGAGAGTCAGGCGGATGGATGGACAGAAAGAAGGAAAGAAAGGCTGTCCAAAATGAAAAATGTGCCCACAGGCCCAAAAAGGTTAGAGACCCCTGGCTTAGTTACTGGCAGTAAGAGCTTTAAGCTAAAATATGCTGGTATTTTTGGCATTTTGGCCCCACCCCTTTTGCCCTTGGCCCACCCTCTTTTGTCTTCAGCCCACCATAGAATGTGGCCATTGAGAGCTTCTCTGAAATGGAATTCAGCCCTCAGGCTGAAAGAGGTTCAACACCCCATGGGAGAGAGGTGCACAGAGAAGGGCCTTGGCAGATCTTAAAGCAGCACAGTTAGGGTGATATCAGAATAGGCGATCCTTCAAGTATTTCGGTCCCAAGCTGTTTAGGGCAGAAGTAGGCAACCTGGTGCCTTCTAGATGTTCTGGACTGCAACTCCCACCAGTCCCAGCTGGTATAACCAACAGTCATGGATGATGGGAGTCATTGTCCAAAACAACTGAACAGCACTAGGTTGCCTACCTAGTTTTTAAAACTGGTTTTAAAAGTAAGACTCAGCATTCAACTGGGCCTGGAAGCAAACAGGCAGCCAATGAAGCTCTTTTTAAATTGGCATGATATGGGCGGACAGAGATACACTATTAAAAACTCTGGCAACTGCGCTAACTGAAGCTTCCAAAGTGTCTTCAAGTGCAACTTCACATATAAACCACTGTATTAATCCAATCGGAAGGTTACCAGAACACGGATCACTGTGGCCAGTCTCTCTTTGTCTAGAAGTGGCCGTGGCTAGTAAGCCAGCCATAGTGGTAAAAGGTACTTTGTGCCACAGAGGTCAATTAAGCCTCTAGTGACAGTACTGGATTAGCAATTCTTTCCTATAATAAAATGTAATTCTCATTTGTTAAGAATCAGAGATTTTATCAATATATTTATGTGAAGACACTCATACGTTATACCATCACATTTTAAATTCCAACGTTCAGTTTTGGTGTTCATCAGGGACATACTGAGCACTCAATTCAAATTGATTTTAGTAACGGCTGTAAAAGCATATCATTGCTACAGATTGAAATCCCAACACTACCCCAATCTATGAAATTAAATATTGCAGGTACCTGCTCTAAAACATTAGCACACAGTTCCTCAAAACAGATTGTCCTTGATTTAAGATCAGCCTCCATGGCTAGGAGTACTGTTCCATTCAGATTGCAGGTAGAGGATCAAATGTTTGAATGTTCCCCTGTGTCAGAAATTACCTGGCTATAGAAAGCTAACATCTCAGGGGAATGAGATGAGTTCTAGCCAAATCTTCTCTCCCTGATGTACAGGTTTGCTTTCTGTGTGCAGGAATTGTCTGATATGAGGGAGCATTCAAAGATAAACTCTCCCCACACATCTACAATATGAAGTGATACAGTCATAAGAACATAAGAGCCATGCTGGATCAGACCAAGGGTCCATCTAGTCCAGCGTTCTGTTCACACAGTGGCCAACCAGCTGCCCACTGGATCCCACAGGCAGGACATGAGTGCAACAGCACCTTTCTACCCATGTCCGCCAGCAACTGGAGTACATAGGCATGCTATCTCTGATATTGGAAAGTCTGTATGACAATATTTCTGAACATGCAGTTTGGCTCTAAGTCACAATTATCTTGATGTATTAACATTGCAACCAGCTACAATGGTGAAAAAATTGAAATTAAATCAAACATTTATCTTATATACAGTAATACCTTGGATTGCAAGCATAATTCGTTCCGGAACCGTGCTTGTAATCCAAAACACTCTTATATCAAAGCGAGTCTCTGGCGGGCGTGAGCGGGGCCGATTTGGCCCGCTACGCCTGCTCGAGGCGAGCGGTTACATCCCTACTGACTACTTGTCTTGCAAGACGTCGCTTGTTTATCAAGTCAAAATTTATTTAAAAAATTTGCTTGTCTTGCAAAACGCTCTCAGACCAAGTTGCTTGCAATCTAAGGTATTACTGTAACTGAGAAGGACAATCAAATTAAAGTATTAAAAATTAGACTTGCCAACACTACAGTGAAAGTGATATTTATAATGATATACAAAGAGAATTATTACTACCTCTCCAGAGAGGCCAATAGCCTCTTCAGTTGTCCCACACTGACCACCAAGCCCATTTTGCAGTCGCTCCAGGAGTTCCAACAAAGCAAAGTTTTTTTTCAAGCCCCAGACTCCAGAATCACCTGTTTTCGAGGGGGAAAAGGTTGAAATTACCAAAGTCTTATCACTGAAGCAAAGAAGACTCAAGACACTACCAGATTAATCTATCATTGTTGTTTTCTGAATTTCACAATCTTGTGTTTTAACATAATGATTTCTTCCTACTAAGTCTCCTGACTAATCATCTAATTGTTATTAGATAATTTGGGGATTAATCAGACTAATTATTCAGGGTTTTAAATAATAAATTGATTCCATTCTTTACTTGACTTTCCCCCAAACTCAAGTAGTTAGCACTTCAAATATACAGAAAAATCTTTATATTGACTACAACTACTACAATAAAAGCAGCACAATTTCTTACACCAACGACTATCATTACATTACAACTGAAAAGGCAATGTAACTTTATAAAGTAACCTAAGTATAAAGATAAGCTTCTCCCAAGGAATTTACAAGGAGAGGCAAAATGATCAAAGGTTTCCCCCCCCCCCCCTACATTATATATAGATCAGGATGGAAGGAATCCTGCAGCTAGTTCCAATGCTCAAGGGGTTTTTGAATTTGTATTTTTGAATAGCAGCCCTTTCTCCCCTGCCCCCCCATACCACATGACAAATTCCTTTTGAAGCCTAAGTGTGTTCTTAAATCAATTTGTGCTATAGTACGGTATTAACTGTTCAAATAACTGAATTTTTAAAATGCACTAAGAATATATAAGCTCCTCGTATACCAGGCATAGCTCTTTGCATCCTGGTAATGACAATAATCAATATTTATTTAAGGTATTTATGACCAACTGACTTCAGTGGGAGAAAGGTTAAGCACGTGTATTACTCTAACTGAAAGACAACTTGTAAGTGTTGAATACTACTGCACACAAGGATTTCTCTAATGCGCAAGAGGTCTGTACTGTCAGCTTTTATACTGCCGATCGCCTGTTGTGGGGCAAGGAGAAAGAAGGTGCCTAGCTTCAGACACCCCACCCACATACACCAAAGATCTGATCATTCATTTGATTACACGCACAATCCTGTAGTCCCAAATCCCAAATCCATATGCAGGAGATAAGTGGGGTGGGATTGTGTTCAGAAACCACATCAAGAAAGGCTACCTATTCATGAAAGCCTGCTTCATCATACAGGTTGCCCTTATTGGGTTGGAGAATATGCATGTTCTTAGAGCCCCTTTCAAAATACTAATTTTCAAATAAAATTGTCTCAAATTCTGATTTTAAAAAAGTTTGGACCCTTTAAGTGATTTCAATAAGGAATGGTTTGGGAGCACCAGACATTGTAGAACATGGAAAGACATTGCTGGCAGATGATACTATAAATCACATTGAAAGGCGAGCAGGTGAATGAACCCTTGATGGGCTGACATTATTAGATCCTGTAATAGTGTTGCGTATAGGGACAGAGCTGAGTTTGTTGCAGGATCTGGTCCCTTGTTTGTGTCTCTTATGTGGCCTGATGTTGCTGGTGAATGGCAAGAACAGGTCTACCACTCAGGGCCTGTGAGAAGGAAGCATTGCTGTCTAGAATGAGCTGTAGATTTTTGATGATATATTGGAGTAGCTTTAGCTGGGAGCTATAGGTGACATGTAGTGTGCTCTTTTTTTTTTTCTATGTCTGTCCAGTACTAGATTATTCCTGGTTATCAGTCTGGCCTTGTTGTATAATATTAAAACATTTGGCTTGGATCCAAAGGTGCCCTTCCACTAGTGGAAAGCCTTTTTTTGCTCACAGAAGGGCTATTTCTCATCTAGCAGAAGAACACTGCATGAGAAGTGATCCCAAATCCAGAGAAGTTCTTCTGTTTGTACAAGCTTTTACAAGACTTCCACACGCTCTCTCTCAAGGCCTTCTTACAGGCCATTACAGCCTGGATCTTCCTTATTCAATGTGTCTCTCATACTGAATTGACTTTGTGTTACACGGTGGCATAGCACTGTGGGAAGTCTTCTGCTAGCTTACACAAAATTTTAGTAAACCTTTGTATCTAATCCAAAGTTAAGAACTTTTTGGGCTTATTCATTTCAATGGATATACTGGGGGGGGGGAATCAATGGGGCATAAAAATGCTGACCTTTGGCTGCATTGTGTTATTCATTTTAACCTTCTTTTAAATATGTTAGTTCTACCTAATTTGTACTGGCCCAATGCAAAAAAGGGGGAGGGGCTTCAATTTCTGCAGGCTTCACGTTCTACTTAACATACACAAATATTTGGGGGGCCAGGATAAATACTTCATGGGCAGCTAGGTTTTCCACTTTTTCACATGGTGATGTTTTCATGGATGGATTCCAGTATAGTACTTCAAAACATATGTCAGTATTGATCAAGCCTAAATGTATTCCAGGAAATGCAGTAGCCATTCAGTGTTCACTGTCAGGTTTCTTACACAAATATTTACTTCTGCCATAGGCCACATGTGCAAAAATATAAGATTTCATAGATATGCCTATTTCATGCAACGAATGACACACTCTGAGTTTGAAAATCCTACCATGTTTGGCAGCCTGTTATTAGAAAAGGCATCAATTTTGAATAGCAGGGAGCATGCAGATCAGAAACAAGACAGCATTATGTGGTCAATCTTGAACTGAATACTAAGCCCACTGATTTCAGCATACCAGTCACTTATTAGACAAACATTCCTCTTTGATTCCTCAGTGACTGAGGACATCTGAGCCAGAACACACATTTACTTTCAGTAACAGAAATCAAGAAGAGCGCTCCTGCCAAAGAAACCAGACCAAAACACCAGAAGGGTAGCTGTGATCGTCTCATATTCAAGAGGAATTTTAAAAAGTCTATTGACCAACGGATGCTAGTTGGGAGTCTTGCACACTCATCATGGATCTTGTATTAGTTTTTATTTGTGCTTCGCCAAGACTGCTCTCTCTTGTATAGCTTAGATTTTTAGTCCTACTTTCTAAATTCCTGCCCCACTCCAGCATACTGATGTGGCTCTCTCAGCCTTGCAAATAAATTCACAAAAGTTACTAGCCCACTTGGTCACACATACCTATGCTTGTTTCTTATAGGCTACAATTACTAAGATCAAATAAAGATTTCCTGTCCAATTGCCTAGAGGAGATTCTTACTTGCCAATCGAATGGCTATTTTCTAGTGTGGTAATTGTACATACACCTACCTACCAATTTAGGATACAACTCAATACATTCTATGGAGTTGAACCACAAGACCCCTATTGAGAGCATCACAGTGATGCTTAATGCCAGATATCAAAAGCAACACAATTCCTGCAAGAGAAACATTGGACCAGTTTGGACAATCATGTCTCGGCAGCCAAGATATGCACAAGCCTTTTCCCACCCACACAGCCCCTTTGCACAAGCAGTGATTGAACCAGAAACTCTCTAAGTAACCATAGTTTCCTGTTTTGTCTGATCTGTGCAACTGTGGTTACCAGCTTTGGAAGAGGCCAGGATCTTAAAACAATGTCCAACAGGGAAACTATGGTAAATAAGACTTCTTGGTTTGATTGCTGCATGCCATGAAGGGAAGAGTGAAGGGGCTGCATGAGCAGGCAAAAGGCTCATGCACATCTTGACAATAAGCCAAGATATGATCATCTGAATGCAGCCATTGTGAAGACACAGCACTCTCTTTATGGGGACTACCATGAAATTAAAAAATAAGGGCTCTATGCACAACATATTTAGAGAACTTCCATGATGAAGATCGCTTAATGCTGTTGATGGGAATAAGTAACCACTGGCAGAAACAGCCAAATCCTGGCTCAGATAACTACATGTCCCTGGGAAGGGGCTATGTGCACTGATAAATCATGAAATGGATACGCACTAATTCTATAAATGGCAGTGGGGGATGAGCAGCAAAGTGCCTTCCCTCAATCGCTTAATATTTGGGAAAATAATGCAAGGTGTAGCCCTGCAGTTTTACGCCCCAGCAGCCACTCTGTAGATTTCTTCCAACAAATATATCCAGGTTAATTAGCTTAATTATAAGGGGATCCCACAAGGAGCAGTTTATAAAGGCAGTTTTAATAAACACATATTTGAGGAGTATTGCCACCCTCAAAGATTTGTTATGGCTCTACCACAGTCTAATTTAATAGGAATCTGAATCAGGCTGAACAAGAAAATGCTGCTTTTCCTTCTTAAAAGGATTAAGTTTGCTCCCTTAAACAGCTCAATTCTCTCCAATGCCAATCCCTATGGCCCTTCCAGAATATCTGTGCAATGCCACCTCTTACTCTCCCACCTCCTTCAAGTCCCTCTTCAAAACCCACCTTTTCCATTAAGCTTTTGATTTAACCCCTTAGTTCTCACCCCAATAATAACAATAGTATTTGCACATATTTATGCCCTTTTACTCTTGCCTCTTCATTTATTTCTTTCTCTACTGATCAAATTTAGACTTTAAGTTTCTCAGGGTAGGGATGTATCTTTTTTTCCTTACGTCATTCCTTATAGCTCCATGTACACCAATGGCATAATAGAAAATAATCATTATAAATAATAAAGACCCTCTTCCCTTGGAAACACAACCTTGCTCAAATCAAACTTCCTTTGATCTATCTGACTTTGCCCATATTGGATTATGAAGTTAAGCACTAGACAGCTTAAACTCACAAGCAATAAGTCTACAAGATCACTATGGATGCATGCAAATTAAGAAACATTTTAGTAAATATAAAGTTCAAATAGTTTTGAGTGTATGAATTATGGCACACACTTAAGGAGATAAATCTTTACTGCCTGTGGCTCACGCTGACTCAGCTGGTCTGAGTGTGGAAAGCTATGCAGGGTCAGGCCTGGTTATTACTAGGATGGGAGACCCCCTCCTCTAGTTTCCTGCATTGAGCAGGGGGTTGGACTTGATGGCCTTGTAGGCCCCTTCCAACTCTATGATCCTATGATGCCTAGTTAACTTGACCAGGGAAAAGAATCCCTTTCTGATCCCAATAATTTAGATCCTGATTCATGTCCTGCTTCTGGGCTTCCCATAGGTATCTAGTTGGCCACCTAGGGACAGAATACTGGACTAAATTGACCTCCAGAATTGCCCTGCAGCCAATGCGAATGTTTATATTCTAAACCAGTCTTCCACAACCTGGCACCCTTCAGATGTTGTGAACTACAACTTCCATCAGGCCCAGATACCATGGTCAAGGACTGTGGGAATTGTAGTCCAAAACATACGGAGGGCACCAGGTTGGGGGAAGGTTGTTCTAAACAGTACCTTGCTTCAGGATATTCAACTATCTAGCGATATTCCAAATGTGTCTATATCCTCATCATGTGGACAGGTACAATATACAATGTCTCTGAACAAAAGATGAAATCTAGTTACACTTGCACTTTAGTGTCATATGAGTATCACCATTTCCATTTCAGAGGGTCTTACCTAACTCAGTAACCTGCCGATCAAAGGGACAGCGAACTGCTCTGCCATGGAGAGGAAGTCGAGTGAGGCAGTCATGACAGACGGTATGGCCACACAAAAGCAGTCTGGGAACTTTATCTCCTTGTAGTGAAAATACATCTTCACAGACTCCACACTCCAGAACCTATAATTTACAGGGGAATATGTCCAGTTTTAAATGACTAAGAATGTGTATATAGTATGTGGCCAACAGATACCACTAAGGGGGGAGTGAAGGACAGCCCCACCCTCCCCTTGGGTCAGACCATATTATGATTAAGTCCCAGGCTAACATACTGGCTCTATACACTGAGCAGCTGTTAGATAATCAATGTATCCTAGGAGATGTAGTCCACATCCTAAAGCACATTAGACAAAGAGTATCGTTATTGGTTGGTCTGTCTTGAGTATTTCATTTTTTTAAAAAAAATACAGTGCTATCCTATACATGTCTACTCAGAAGTCTCACCATATTCAATTAGGCTTACTCACAGGTAAGTGGGTAAAGTATTACAGCCTTGGTCTCAGTATGCTTTGCTTTCACCTCTAACAAGTGAGACAGCTTTTCAAAGAAATGATCCCAAGAGAGCTCTTTGAAGAAAAAAGAACAGACTATTGCCCTCTGGAAGTATTTAAACTGGATTGCATTGAGCTTTTCAAGATGTTCATTCCACAAGCATAACAATTCCAATTTAGCACCAGCTTTGTCTCTCTTCCTATGTTCTGTACCTCCAATGACTTGACAGTTGCATTGGCACCTATTGTTCCAGAAGGATTCCTATGCCATCACCAACTGTATGACAGGCAGAACTTAAGCAGAAAAGAGATTTTTGTTGTTTTACCATTACTGCATCCTCACGCCCTAAGAAGTTTCCTCCGTTTAATTTCTGCCTCTCACACAGCTGTAAAAGCATATGACTCTTGCCAGAGAAAAGAAGGTACAGTCATGCCTTGGATTGAGAGCATAATTCGTTCCAGAAATGTGCTTGTAATCCAAAACACTCTTACATCAAAACGAAATCCCCCCCAAAAAAAATTTGTACAGAGATTTTCTACAGTACTTGTATTGCAAGACGTCGCTTGTATATCAAGTAAAAAAAAAATTAAATAAATATTAAAAAATTTGCTTGTCTTGCAAAACGCTCTCAAACCAAGTTACTTGCAATCCAAGGCATTACTGTATATGGTTCCTTCCTTGGGGGGGGGGGGACACGACACACACGAGGATTGCCCCTTCTACTCGGGCACAGCCTGCGAGAACCCACCCTCAAAAGCTCTTTCAGTGGATGCTACAGAAAGAGAACCCAAAGTAGGCTAAAGAGGCGGGCCCTCTCCGTTTTCTCCCGGCTGCCTCTCCAGGGACTAAACCCCTCCCGCCCCCAAAGACAAGCGAGAGACGAGGGAGCTTCACCACAAGATGACGTGGAAGACCCACCCGACCTCACTCTCCTCACCTTCACCACAGGCCCGGCGGGGCTCCGGCTCTGCCTACTCCCGGCATCCAACCCCGCTCCGGACCCGACCTTGTTTACACTTAGCGCCGCCATCTTGGGAAACGAAGGATGAAAAGACCGAGAAGAAGCGGCCTCCGCACCACTCCCACAGCGGACGTCCCCTTGGAGACGGGCGGGACTACGCACCGACGTCACCGGAAAGAGGTGTAGGTAGCGATACTGTACAACGTTAAAACTCCCTCACCACCCTCTGTCGGTTATCTTTTGTTTGCTGTTTCCTATGTTGCGGTTACGAACCACTGTACATGTCTGTTTCTTGTCGCTCCCCTTTCCTTCCGAGTGTGACGCAAGACGCCATGATAATAACGCCGAGGTTAGGGAAAGACTACAATTACCATCATGCATCACGTTGACAGCTCGCGATGTCCAGGGAAGATTGAAGAAAAATGAAAGACAGGCTCTATGACGCAAATGGGGAATAGAATTCGCGACTACCGAGATACGGAAACCGACCAGGAAGATCAAACTGTACGTATGTAGGGAATGCTGGGGGTTGTAGTTTTTGAACCAACAGTGGCGGTGACTTGCATTGCGAGAAACGCAGCTGGCAGAAGATAGCGGGCCGAAACGGAGGTTATTCCTCTCGCTTCCCCTACTTTTTTTGGACGTATTTTTTTCCGCGACTGGAGGAAGTTCGTCATCGGTTGATTCCGTGAGCGGGGAAGACCCTCAGCGGCGAGGCTGAGGCAATGGATGTTACCCAGCCCAAGCAGGAGCATCTCCTGGCCCTGAAAGGTACTGGCCATCGCCTCCTTCGTACCTGCCTGGTGCCTCTCTTTCCCCTGTTTTGATCTGGTTCTGGGGCGAGGGCCGGAGGCTACAGCATCGCCTAAAAGGGCCAGGTGGAGAGAAAGCAGGGATCGGCCCTTAGAAGTGCTGTCCTCAAAGCGCTATGGAGATTGGTTGGAGTTACAGGCTTCTGTGCCTACTTGTAAGAAATAGTTGTGGGTTTCCCCTCCCTCCAGGTTTTATCCCCCGATTCGCCATTAAATCCCAATAGAAGGGATTGGTGCTTGGATTGCAGAAGGTGGGGGCAATCCCCACCTTCTGCAATCCAATCCCTCCCCTCCTTTTATGATGGCTTACTTATCTACTGTTTTTAGAAAGCTGAAGGAGGGGTGCATGGGGTTGTATCCAATGCTAGTCCTACTAAGAGTAGACCCATTGAAATGAATGGGACTTAAGTTAGAATAACATTGGATACAATCCATGATTTGGGTAAAATTGGGAGGAGTCAGGGAATGAGGCTTATGAATATTATTACATGTGTTCCCTCCCACCCCCTTGATCACTGTGAAGGATGCCTTTGTGGTTGCCATTTACTGGGTTATGCAAAACGAGGCTGAGTTGGTTCTTGGATCCTAGTTCCTTATTCATGCCACTTATGCACTTATGTGTTTAATAAGGAACTAGGAAAGTTGAATCGGTTTCAGTCTTATTTGTGCAAGTCAGAGGGAGGCGATAAGGAGGAAAAATCTGACACTGATGGCAAATTTCTCCCAAAGTTTTTAGATTTCTCTTAAACTAATGGATTCATTCCAAACCATAATCACTCTGTAAGGAATGATTAGTGGTGTGTGTGTGCTTAAGTACAGTTTTATTGAAAGTTTTATATAAGAGAACTGCACCTGCTGCTTTGCTAAACCAGTTGTGAAATGTTAAACTGGTCAGCTTTCCTTCTGCTTGCCCAGTTGTAAACTATGAGGGATAATGCTGGTAGAAAAGGAGATTTCAGATGTGGGTAGCAAATAAATGCTCCAAGACTATGAGTGGTGTATAGAGTATGTGTGACTCAGAGAGGTGGCTCTGGAGCGTTTTGAAATAAGAGATCCCTACTATCTTTTTTCACCTGTGATGTCTTGAAAAATGGAACACTCCCTTGAAATAAGACATCTATCAAGTCTTGGATCTAATCAGCTTCTAAAGAGGGAATCCCTTAATCATTGCAATGCAGTCCATATCTTTTCTTAGTGACATCAGGCGGGAGAATAGCTCCTCTCCACAAGTTTCATGCAGCTAGTTTGCTGTTCCACCTCATTTCCTCACATCTCTGATGTGTGTCTTTCTCTACTATGAGCAAACTAATTTAGTAATCTTTACAGAGGGCTTTGAGTTTAGTACCAAATCTATTTACATGGAAGTTGTACTCCAATGAAAGAAACTGTGCAGTAAAAATTGGGTATAGTGGACAAGCTTTGAGGGATACATGGAGACTGAGGAGGGACCATAGCTCAGTGGTAGAGGACATGTTTTGAATGCAGAAGGTCCCAAGTTCAGTCCCTGGCATCTCCAGGTAGGGCTGGAAAAACACCTGCCTGAAATCTTGGAGAGCAGCTGCCAGTCAGTGTCAACAATACTGGACTAGATGGACCAATGGTCTAACTCAGTATAAGGCAGCTTCCTATATTCCTATGAAGTTAATAGTGGAGTAGCTAATCTGACTAGGAGTTGACTAGGAGCCAGAGCTGGAAAGTCTGTTACCTCCTAACTGTGCTCCTCCAACTTTGAATAGCCTGGGTGGTGGTAAGAAAGACTGTCTTTTTGAAATAGTTTCCCTATGAGAAACCAAATTCTAATCAATTTATGCAGGCAGAAATACTTTTAAGCCATTTAATATGTATTTCTGCAGGTGCAGCAAGGGGGCACATGTAGTCCATAATATTATACAAAAAACTACTATATCAAGCTACTTAGGTTAATTTTGGGCATAGGATTTGGCCAGCAACATTGAAGCCTTTGAAACCTGCAATCCTGTACACATTTACTTACTTACTTGGGAATAAGCTCCATTAAATGTAGTGGGACTTCCGTCTGAGTAAGCATGTATAGGACTTGGCTGAAAGATTGTTTGGTGAATTTTAAGTATGTTCAACCTGGGTAATCAAGCCTGCATTATTAAGCTCTTAATTTATACAGTGCCAACATAGGATTGAGAAGCATATTTTCTACATGCATCGCCACTTAATCTTTCTCCTAATATTTGTATTTTCTTTTCCTTTTGAATTACTAAAGTTACAATAAAAAATAGTACAAAACAAAAAAAAGTGTCAGTACATGATCAATCTTAAGTCTTTGTTCTTAACAATATTCTTAAGTCTTACGTACTTGTTAGAATAGCCTTTATCTTCTATAATAATAAAAGAGGTTGTGTGACTGCCCATCAGTGCCATAGCACCAGGATTGTGAAACCTAGACACCTGAAACTTGGCATGCATACTAACCCTAGGGGTGTGCACTGTGGGGTTATTGTGTTTTTAAAACACATTAATTTTAATTTAGAGAGCTATCCTATGGTCCCGGGAAAGTGTCCCAGGCACAATAGGATACTTCGGAGGCCCCCTCCAAGGCCATAGACACTGCTATGACCTCAGGAGGGGGACACTAGAATCCAAACCCTCCCCTTTGCAGCTACCACGGAAAGAACCACACTGGCTGCTTCCCGAGGTCACAAAAACAGCCTTGGAGGACCTCAGAGAGGTCAAAAAGGGAACTTTCCAGTGGGTGGGGCAGGGAGAGGAGAAGCCAGGATACGAGGAATCCCATGGCCTCCCCAGCCCCGCAAGCATGCTGCCTCTAGACTGGCTCAGAAGCCCATCTAGAGAAAAAAAGGAGGACGGAGAGACAAAAATCACCTCCATTGCTCCACCTGCCCTGTAGGCAGCAGCCGGCAGGGCACTGGATACTCAGAAGCGTCTGAGATCAGGGGCTTCCATTTAGCAAGGGTGCGTGCAACCCATATGCTTGCGCCTTTAAATGTGTCCATGTGGTTGAAGCCTGCAATAACATCTTCAGCCACTAGGGGCAGACTTCCCTAACTAGACATAGCTTTGCAGTCCATACAGTTTAAAACCAGGGATGATTAGTAGGTTCAGGTTGAGAGATAGTTTTATGGCTTCTCCCTCCCTGCCTACTGTGGTGCAGCCCCCCTTTGGGGAAATGGAGTGGACAGACTCCTCCCTCAGTGGGCTATAAGTGCTCTGGTTTAAATTAGAAGTGGTAGCAGAACTACCTGGCTGTTAGAAACAACAAACCGTTAACAAGACTGATAGGGTGCTATTCTGGCACATGTGGCCTATATTACTGTTCAGTTTCTGTACTGGAGTGTTCTGGCATATATGGCATATATTTGCAGCACATTATATTTGTTACAACATTTTCTAGAAAAAGCTGGGTCAATATGATGATAAACTTGGTGGTAAAGCTGCTAGTGTGTCTTATTACTTGCAATACTTCTGCTCTAGGTCCCGTTTATCTTCTGATCTGCACAGCACACGGCATAAGATTGTTTTAAGTGGTAACATCTTATTAGTGGTGACGCTCCTGACCAAGAAACTTTTAAAGTAAGAACATGTGGATTCCTATTGTACAAGCATGGAGGTGGTTGTGTACTATCGATCATGGCAAAGGGATCCTGCAGCATTGCAAAAAATCACAGAAGAGGCACTGAAGGAATTTCCTGTTCGTCAGCAACCAAGGTTCATACCCTGGTTTCCAAATGACTTGTGCAAACTTCCCCTCAAGCCTAGAAGAAACCCTCCAGTTATTTCTATTGAAGAAGCAGAAAAAGTGAAACAACATCTTGCAACCATAGAAAGTGTTTGCAGCTCCCCATGTTATGACTGTACAGAAGGGCTTAAGGAATTTCATGCTGATATAAAAGCTGGGCAGTGTTTACAAGCTGAGTATGGAAAAATTGATTTGAGCAATTTCGGAAAACAATCAGCAATTGGCAGACAGAACCTGAGGAGATCTTGGAGTGTGTCTGTTCCCAACTCTAAGCTTAAAGACCAGATTCTTCCTTTATCTAGAGAACTGCAGAGCACTTTAGAAAAATTAAAGCTACATGCATTCTACAGAGCACATTGGATAATTGAACCATCCACTTTTAATAATCAAACTTTGGAAGACATTTGGATAAAGCTCAACAGGATGATCAAACATAGTGAACTGCCATCTTGTAATGCCACAATCCAGAGATGTGAGAGCCAGATTTTGATTTTCTGTGACATATTGTACTGTGAATATGTTGCCAAAACTCTCAGAGAAAAATTAAACCTTAGGGGGGAAATGAATTTGTTTGTTCACAAATATGGGATTATACATAGTTTGTAACTTTAGGTCAAAATGAGGTAAACACTGTTTTCTGTAAAATATGTTTTAAATACGTGCTTAAGAAAACCATGTTTTTAACCATGATTTTTAAAACACCTCACTGGCCTACCACTTCTGAGCCAAGTCATGTCTCCTTTGTTTATGCCCTTCAATTAGAGGGTGTTTTTTTAAACTACGTATATGGATTCAGTGCGAATTGGAAGTGAAACTAGGACATCCTCTCAATTGAACTGATCTCCATGAGACTGGATTGTGCTGCGTTCTAAGCTCTCCAAAAATCTATGACTACTTCAGGAGATGTCCTTTTTAAGAATACTGTCTCGCTTAAGAATAATACACTGAAAGAATTTACAATTTACATCTCGATCATTATCTCATTTGTGTTTGAAATTATTTGTCTAAAATTACTGAATAATAAAGACAAAGGCTGTTTGTGCTGGAGCAATAGTTTCTCAACTTTAATTATATGAGGTCCATAATGCTGATATTTTGTGTGTTTGGCATACATTTGATTGTCACTATAGCGTCTAGTTGAATCAGGGCTGGACCACATGTGATGACCCTGGAGGAGTTTCCTGACCTCTTACTGACTGTTAAACACTAAAGAGCTGAGACTTCTGTGATATTCTTAGCAGCCCTTTAGATATATGCACACCATCTAAATATGGTGTTTGGAAGCAAATTCTATTGCAAACAGTGAAATATGCATCAATGGGAATGGATTAAAGATTGGAGTGGTAGTGAGTAAGGACTTCTGCCATCTTAGTTCATCATGCTATATTTACAGTTGTCTTACCCGTCATTATGTGCAAATGATTCCTCTTAGAGAACTTCTTTGAAAGAGCCCCATAGAAGTGTGTGATTGTCATCCATATCTCTTGAGGATCTCTGCTAGAAAACTCAATGGAATCAAATATTTTTGATGACTAAAGTCCTCAGACCTGAATAGTTAAATTTTCACCTGAATCAGTCCCTTTCAATGAAATTAAATGGACTTCATAAATGCTAATGCAAAGGAGGTTTAAACCATCTGATCAAAGTCCACCTGAGCTATTTGGTCTAGCACATTCAAAGTTTATAAGTATTTTTATCATTTGCATCAAGTTTCCCCCAGCTGGGTCATCTGATATCTTGCAGATGTTCTTGGAGGAGATTTGGAGATGAATACTGGTAGCGTTGGCAGGTTGTTTGTTAAACAGCCATTTTCCTTTCCTCAGTGTATGTACATTTGAATGAATGGGGAAGGGAGTTTTTGATTGGGCACCAGGATACATCGTAGACAAGAGGAGCAACCTCCAGGGGATCAACTGTTCTTTGGGCCTACAAACAATGCCTACAAAAGGTACTATCAACATGTGAGTGGATTGGGAATACAGTGGTTATGAATGTTTGTTGTGAGGGTTATTGTAATCCTGAATGATCACCAGAAAATGTATATATTTGTTTTAACACTATTGGATTTTTTGGTTGGGGAATATGCATGTTTTGTCTGTGTCTGGTCAGGTACTTATGAGCACCTGCTGCATTTCTAGTTTGCATAGTAAACCCAATTTACTCTTCTCATGTGCTCAGTACAAGCACAAACAGTACAGTAGAAGAGGAAGCCATTCAAATGACTCTGCTTTCTGTTCTTTTTCTCGCATTTGATTGCAGTAATTGCAAGTATTTAAGCCTTTGAAAATCATTATCACTAAAAGAAGTAAGTTGAAATATATTAGTGGCGTAGTGGTCAGAGTGTTAGACTGGGACTCAGGAGATCCGGGTTCTAGTCCCCGCTCGGCCATGAAACTCACTGGGTGACTTTGGGCCAGTCACTGACTCTCAGCCTAACCTACCTCACAGGGTTGTTGTGAGGATAACATGGAGAGGAGGAGGACTATGTAAGCCGCCTTGGGTTCCTTGCGGGAAAAAAGGCGGGGTATAAATATAATAAATAAATACATACGTACATACATAAGATTACAGCTATAATACTAAAAGAGGATACCTGTCTCTTTGTCTATCAGCACCATAGTGCCAAGACCATGAAATCTAAACTGAAACTTGGCATGCATACTAGGGGGACCCTAAGAGTGAGCACCTCAGGTCTTTTTTTTTAAAAAATGCATAAATTAATTTTAATTAATTTAAATATTGTCCATGTATGGACTGCATACCATGTATGGACTGAAGCCTGCAAAAACATTGTCAGCCACTAGGGGCAGACTTCCCTAACCGGTGCATAGTTTTGCAGTCCATACAGTTTGATGGGTGAGAATTTCATTTGTTCATTTCAATAAGAATTTGCTAACATTTACAAAGATGTTCATATTCAGGAGAGAAAGGACTTGGGATTTTAAAAATTCAAATGTGGGAAAAAGCAAAAGTGACAGATTCGCCCATCTCTGTTTAAAGCCAGGGGATGTTAGTAGGCCAGAGGACAGAGTATATGTGTGCTCCTCCCCCGTGCTGTGGGGCAACCCTTCCTCAGGTGAATGGAGTGGACAGAACCCCCCCGCAGGGGCTATAGGAGTGTACCATGGCAGAGGCCAAGCCTATTGGTGCCTGAAGGCATGACTTCACTCAGACACGGCAGGCACAATGTGTCCAACTCTGACAGCTATGTAGTATGTTTGCGTGAAAGCTTTGCTGTATCAAATGAAAGGCTATTCCAAACTGTGCAAAGCCAGGTCCATTCGCAAGTGTTGTTTTTTTTTTTTTAAAAAACCCAACACACACCTTCAAGTCTTACCATGATATCAGAAATTCAAGGCCAACCCCATCACTGATGGTATTCATAGGATCTCCTGATGATTTTGAATCAAAACTAATCCCTGTCAACAAAAGCTTTTCCTCATAACCTCAGCAATGGAAGCCGAAGAATGGCACGATTTCTCATCACTCCGTTCCATCTTCCCCATTGACATAACTGTAATTTGAGAATACAAAAACGTATGAATTATTGCAATGCTTATGCTTGGGACCATCGTGCCTGAAGGGCTGCCTACTCCCAGACTAACCTATCTAAAAGTTAAGGTCTTTATCAGAGACCCTGGCCTGCTCTGTGTGCCCCTGCTTTCAGAGCTTAGGTGACAGGTAACTCCTGGTTGTAGAATGCTCTTAAGGGCACTCGGCTGGTGCTTACAGTAGCAGCCTTTAGGAACCAGTGAAGACAACTTTATTCTCCCAAGTTCTTAATGAATTGCTTACTGCTGCCTTACTGCTTCGATTGGTTTTTAATTGTATGTTTCATAGATTTCATAGATCATAGAGTTGGAAGGAGCCTACAAGGCTATCGAGTCCAACCCCCTGCTCAATGCAAGGTTTTATTTTTTGTTAGCTGCCTTTTGAAGTTTTATGCTGAAAGGGTGGGATAGAAATGTTTTCAATAAATATGGTTTGAGATGGAAGTGATGGCCAGCATAACATTTCTTGTAGGTGTCCTGCTCCATGCATGCTCTCTTTGAATCTTGTTTGTAATCTCTGTAGCTGGTAGTGGGACCTACCTTGCAAGGTGAGAGAGCCGAGGTCCCCATTCAGGTAAACACAAGATCTCCCATTTCACTTGTTGACTTCTACCTACTGTGATGGGAAGGGGAGGGATTGCGTATGCCAGAGATGTCCTCCATATCTCACCCCAGGTAGAATTTCAGAGGCAAAGTAATATCTGAACAGACCTTGTGATTTTTTAAGTTAAAGGTGTTGAGCTCTTTGTGATTATCTGATGATAATACTGCATTTCCTTTCTAAATTTACAGTAATGAGGTTGACCAAGCCTACCTTGTTCACCAATATCCCTGTGACCTGTGAAGAGAGAGATTTGCCAGGTAAATGATGTTTTTGTGTTAAATAATGCTTAGAAGCTCTCATAGGTTTGCATTCTAGAGACAGGTGTTTTTTTAAAGCCAGTAAACATCTGAAAATGCTTGAATTCTAACTCTGAAAAGGGGTGTATGGTTTGTCATTGAACAACAATGGTGTCAAATAGTGTGGTTAATTCAAAGCTTGGGAATTGTGACAAGTAGTTTGCCTATGTGTTTGTTCCATGTTCTATCTAGAATCAGAAAACTGTTCGTTTGTTCAGAACATTTGTACCTTGCTTTTCAGCTAGAAAGGCTCCCAGAGTAGCTTTGCAGATTAATAAAAACAAGACAGTCTCTGCCCTCAGGCTTATAATCTAAAAAAGAGACAACACAAAAGGACAAAGGGATGAGGAGGGGAAAGGAAAACAAGAAAGCTCAGGCATTATTGTGATGGAAATGGGCTGTTATGGAAATAGGCTGCTCACAGTACAAAAAGAAGCCTTGGCAGATCGCCAGGAAACATTGTGGTGACTAACCTTCCTCAAATGGCTGTAATGCAGCCAGACTGTTTGTTTGTTTATCTGAAATATTTTAATGTCATTCCTCAACCAAAAAGGCTCCCAGAGCAGCTTACGTGTAATCAATTAAACTAAACAGTCCCTGCCCGCAGGTTTACAATCTAAAAAAGACACGACACACAAGGAAAAAGGAATGGGGAGGGAAGGGGGGGGAATTAATTAATTCTGGCAGGGCTGGTGGAATGGCCCTGCGCTCCCTCTCATCTCCCTCTGTACAGCCTGCTGGAATGGCTGCTGGTGGTGACAGTTGAGGGAGTTGTTGGTCCTACAGGGTGGGACTTTGGCCTTCTGGGGCCTTGCTGGAATCTGCTGGCTACTTGTCACTGCAGGTAAGGCTGGAGGAGGCAGATAATACACCCCTCCCCCCAAGTAGATGGTCCTGCTTCTCTTCCTCACATGGCAGTTGAAACTAATAGCCTCTGTGAGGAGCAGAGACCATGCCCAGCCCACTTGGTAAAAGCAGCAGCAAGTTGATGCTTCACGATCTCTTAACATTTGGTAGGAAGATTTACAGTTAACAGTCGTGGATCGTGGATGCAATATGAAATGTGCATAACTACAATCAATCACACCACAGAATCTGGCGTTCTACATGGATCCAGTTATAATTTAAATCAATTTGGAGCCAATTTTTTTTTACTTGATTAGATTGACTTTTATTACTCACTTTAAAAGAAGAAGCAACCAGTTTGCAAAAATGAGACTGTTTGCACATAGAAATATTGCTAGGATTGAAAGCTTTAGTTAGCTACACAGTTTCTTTAACTAAATCGGGGCCGAATTCCCTTGGGGTTAATCTGTCTGGAGCAGGACTGGTGTCAAGGGTAGGCACAGTTGGGCACCTGCCACAGGCCCACTTCTGCAGGAGGGACCCACTGACGAGAGCCCCGTGGACTTGCTCCTCTTGCAACCTGCTTGTTCACCTGCCTCTCGCTCTGGGCCAGACAATGGTGGGAATGTGGAGAAGAAGGAGCAGTAGATCCCGCTGCCTACTTACTCACTGGCTCTCTGCCTGTCAAGCAAGCAAGTGAGGAGGAGGAGGAGGAGGAGGAGCAAGAGCATCTGATGATAATGGTGATGAGAAAGTAGGCTCACCGGGGGAGGGGCACTTTTGGGGTGCCTTGCCCAAGGGCCCCCAGAAACATGGAGCCGGCACTGGCCGGGAGCTAGGTGCCAGTGCCGCAGGTGAGTGGAGCAGGTACAAAGGTGGCTGGACCAAAGCTATCACACACGCACACTTCAGCGCTGCTCTTCTTGAAATTGGAGGACAAGCAAGCTTAGCCTGGCTTTTTCTTCCAAAACTACTATGGCTTTTCTTTTAAGAATAACATCCATGGGCAATAGAAGCAAACACTCTGTTAAAATCAGTGTTGATACATGTTGCAAATGCACTTCAAGTTGTCTGTTTTTGTTCTGACATTTTATAATGATAAATATTTTAAAATGGCATTTCCGTCTCGCAAGGAATGACCGTTTCTGTTTATTAAATACTGTTACTGTCCTTGCCCAGAAGAGATGCTGGTCCCTTTCTTCAGATCCTCATAAAGGCACTATCAACTCAAGTACGGTATATATTTAAACAAAATTAGTTAGAAACCAGCAGTTACTCATTTAAAAATCTTTAATCAATTGACAGCTCTAAATATAATTGACCTGACATATAATTTTATATTATTACAGGAGATCTATTTAACCAGTTAATGAAAGATGATCCTTCCACTGTAAAAGGATCAGAAACATTAATGCTTGGAGAGATGTTGACTTTGCCTCAGAACTTTGGGTAAGAACTGCATATAGATATATAGATTTATTGAAATGTGTTTTTTATTATCTTTGATCCTGTGCGACACACTATCCTAGTCTTTCAGAAACATGCTTCCTCTGAACCAGGAAGTAGTACATACCCATCATCACTGCTAGTCATTGTTAGAATTATCTTCCATAAATTTGTTTAATCCCCCTTTTAAAACCAACGCAACACTCTTGCACACATCTTGGTCTGCCTGCCTTTGTTAACTCCAGATTTTCTTAATTTAATTTCGGTTGTTTTTTCCTTCTTCAGCATTCTGCTGTGGCTAGAAGCTATGTTAACAACTGAGACAGCAGATTTGTTCTCAGTTACAGTTTTTGAATAGTACCAAGGTAGTGCCTGCAATATCATTTATGATAGGAAATGCACAGGAGGAAGTCCATATAGATGTTTCAGCGTACTATAACAGAAGTGCATGTAATCATTAAAGGGGGACAGTAATAGATTGCAGACATGTTTTTCAGTAATGTTTTTAACAATACTCTTTCCTCCCACCCCTTTGAACAGAAATATATTCTTAGGAGAGACGTTTTCAAGCTACATTAGTGTACATAATGACAGTCACCAAGTGGTGAAAGACATCTTGGTAAAGGTATGTTTGATATTATCTAGTAGTTAGGGTTGTTACCAAAAATAAATGGGGCAACTATAAAGGTATATTTTGTTCTATTTGCTGGGTGTTTTTAAGGCTAAAAGTAGCATTTTGTTACTTTCTAAAGGTTTAATTTGTTGGGAAGTTCTACCGCACAAGCACCATTGTACAAGAAAACATTATAAATGCGCATTCAGTTCAGTAATGCTTGTGTAGCAGATCCTCCCGGTGGATTGTGCCCAAGTTCTTAATGAATGCTTCAGGAAATATGATATGTAAAGACAGAGCAGGTAAAAGTAGGAAATGTAAAATTATAGCAGGTAATCAAATCCAGTTAACAAGCTGGACTATACAGCAGTGGCTGGAATTGGCACATCTTGGATGTGACTTTTCCCTTTAGTGGTATATTTAATTCTGAATGTCTGGCTTCTGGAGCTGACTATATGTGAACCTGAACTCATAAGAACTACAGTAGGGAAGATGTTGTGACCCAGCTATTAGAGTATTGGACCCAGAAAATTCAGGTTTTGTATCATAGGTGAGCCATATAGCTATGGGATGGTCATGGTCAAGTCATGCCTCTGACTATTTGTTGTTTCATCTTCATATGAAGATGAGAACTGCCTTAGCATCTATCTATCTATCTATTTATTTATTTTTATTCATTTTCTATACTGCCCAATAGCCAAAGCTCTCTGGGCGGTGTACAACAATAATTAAAAACAAACAATAAAATACAGTTAAAAATATAAACAATAAAACATTATGACATTTTTTAAACCAATTTTTAAAATATCTCTGGAACAAGTTAATAAAACACGACCACTAAAAACAATTTACCACCCCACCATATACCACTTAATTATTAAAAGCCTCAACGTAGAGGGCAGTCTTAACCTTGCGCTGAAAAGATAATAGAGTTGGCGCCAGGCGGGCCTCGGGGGGAGCTTGTTCCACAGTTGGGGGGGCTACCACAGAAAAGGCCCTCCCCCTTGTTGCTGCCCTCCCCCTTGTTGCTGCCCTCCCCCTTGTTGCTGCCCTCCCCCTTGTTGCTGCCCTCCGAGCCTCATGTGGCTATTATGGCAGTGCATGGACTTTTGCATAAGCATTTGTGGAACTGTGCAAGTGACTCTTCTCCTTCTGCTAACAGTTCTCTGTTGGGTACAATCCACCAAGCACTGCTACAACACAATTTATTTCATTAGGAATTGTCTAAAACTCATCCACTCTTAACAGTTTACTCTGCTTCTGTTCTTAATTCCAAGGCTGATCTACAGACAAGTTCGCAGCGTTTAAACCTTTCAGCCTCTAGTGCTGCAGTGGCAGAACTCAAACAAGACTGTTGCATCGATGACGTAATTCACCATGAAGTAAAGGAAATAGGGACACACATGTGAGATGCTTAATACTTTCTCCCAATTCATAAACTTTATCTAGTTTTCTACTATGTAGAAATTTTACTAAATATATTCAGAACTTTAAAGGAGATGTATTGTAAATTTGCATATATATTTTTACCCTATCTTCCCCTCATCCCATCCCACCCCCTCATTCAGAACTCATGCAAAACTGAAAATAGTTAAAACCCATTAAACCATTTTTGTCTTTCAGCTTAGTGTGTGCAGTAAGCTACACTACACAAACCGGTGAAAAGATGTATTTCAGAAAGTTCTTCAAATTTCAGGTATTGAAACAACAAAGCTGGCAGTATTGATAGTAACTGAGGTTGGCTAACCTTTTTCTACCTCTCTCAGTCTCTCCTTCCCCTGCCTGCCTGAAACTTGTAACTTTGCCCAGAATATTTATGGGGCAAAGTGTGGGGAGTTCTTTGGGTGGTCTTTAGTGGTAGGTTTCTCTGCACAAGGTTTGTCTGCATGACAAACTTCACATCAATGCTGTACAAGAAGGAGCATATGATGCAAAGCAAATACACTGGCTTAGATTCTAACCAGGCATCTGTAAACAGAAGAAGCCCTTCCATTCTTGGTCAGGACTGAGATCCAGCAGAGGATTCTGCTGGCAAAAGGGGGGACAATTTTTACTAATTCATCCCTCCCTTTGCAGCCCTCCCCCACTGTTTCAGAGGGTCCCCCAGCCCTTTGCGGCAGGTTTTCAGGAGCACAAGAGGCTGCAGGGGGAATCAATGAAAGTCACTTCCCTTCCTTTCTGCCCGTGGGAACATCCATGAGTGGAATTCCGCTGAGGGGATGCTTCCACCAGCAAGAGCAAACTTGGGATCACAGCCACTGTCAGCAACATTTTATTTAATTTTATGTAATATGGTCAGAAGGCATTAACGACTTCTGTGGTTCAAACTGGAAGCCCAGCCCTGGCAGATTTCAAAAGCCAGGAAGGGCAGGGATCCAGCAGGCAGATGGTAGGCCTCAAGCCTCCATGCAGCTTGTCCACATCCTCAGGCAATACAGGCTGGAAAGCATTCATAACAGTCTAACCAGACTGCATCCTTGCTGAATCCATCTCTGATCCTGTGATGCCATGGCATCCAGGTCGGAGCAGATGCTGCTTTGCCATTTTATTATTTCATGCTATTTTACTTTTAGATTTTTTTTTGTGAAAATGATTAGCTTGAAAAGCAGAATATGAATTTTGGAAATCTATAATAATAAAAGAGGGTGTATATCTGTTTGTCAGTGCCATAGCTCCAAGACCATGAAACTTAGATACCTGAAACTTGGCATGCATATTAAGGGGACTCTAGGGGTGTGAAACTTGGTACCGGTAACTAATTTTAAATGTGTCTGTGTGTTTGTAGCCTGCACCACCATCTTCAGCAGCTAGGTGGCAGGCTTCCCTAAGCAGTGCGTAGCTTCATAGCTGAGTGGATACAGTTTGAAGTCACAGGGGAGTTGTCTGAGGGACAAGGGGGAGTAGTCTGAGTTATACAGCAGCACTCTCCCTCTGCTGTGGGGGACCCCCTCCTCGGGTTTATAGGGGTGCACCATTGCATTGGCTGTGCCTAAGGGTACCAGTTGGTGTTTCTTCTCTCAGATAGGCGGGCATAATATGTCTAACTCTGACAGCTGGGTGACTTTGCTTGAAGGCTTTGCTGTGCTAAACTAAGGGCTATTCCAACCTGTGCAAAACCAGATTAATTCAGTAGTAAATAAAATAGAGGTGGGTAAAGCTGCAGAGGCCAGGATTATTGGTAGCACTCGATAGTTTGCTACCAATATATATAGTTCCACTCTATAAATAACCATGTGAAGAGTTTAAAGCCTCTTCAAACTATATAAAACAAATATGCCATTTTAAAGGTAGGAACTAAAGTGGTATAAAAGGCCTCTCAGCGAGGAGTTTCTGTGAGTCAAGGATTGGGGTGTCATAAGGATCACAGAGAGATAGGAGTGCCCCCTTTTTTTGGTAAGATTCCTGTGCCTTTAACAGCTACATAATGGGCAGGAAATGAACACATGAAGTTTTCCTGGCATGAAGTTACAGTGATGGGGGAAGCTGCATCTGCTGAATGTCTGCCTGTCATCCACCTGTTAAACGTATAGGAGCCTAGCTAGAAAAACACTGTTCCTATATGGAGGTATTGCAGGTGAGTTTGGCAGGTGCAGAGTTAAATCCGCATACTACGTTGGGACCCTCGACCTAAACTTTTCTACAGGTGAGATAATGTCACTGAAGTTAATGGGAATTATTCAAAAGTTAGAGTGTCTTTCTGAACATGCTCCTTAATCCTCAAGGCACTGCACGATGTCACTTGAATTTAAGATTGGGCCTATAACAAGAATAGCTCAAGTCCTACAGTCTGTCTTGATTTCAAGATCAGAATGGTTTATATGCAAATTAAAACACTTTATTTTAATCTGTTCATTACATGTAATATCTGATGCTTGAATATACTTTGGCTGAGTGCAATGATCCTTAGTGCAGATGTAGAAGTTGCATACTTCTAATTAGAAAGCTGGGCCAGCAACTGATAGTGTAATCACTTACAGCTGAACGGCTGCTGGCTATCTGACTTCTAATTGTAGCAGCCAGGAAAGAGCAGCTTTGTCCTAGCCTTCCATGAAGCATGTTTGCATTTCTTGATTTAAAAAAACCCATACAAGTGAAAACTGCTTACTAGAAATGGATCATTATTTTAAGGAGTCTTCTAAATTATGTGCACAAGCTGCTGCCTCTCATGTAACAAAACCTGTCTTGTGGGAAAGGTATTTGCCATTTTTCTCTGAAATCCTTATGGCTCTAAACAAAATGCTGAAAAATCTGTAGCACATAGACAGGAAGAAGTGGACTGAGTAGGGCTGGGCTTTTCAGCTGAAGTAAGCTTTGGTGTGTAAATATATGAACACAAGTTGCACTAGATTAGCACAAAGGGCTTGGAATTTATAATTTTATTTTAGTATACTTAGAAGCTAAGAGAGACAGACGCAGGTAGTACTTAGCGTTGATGGAGGGGTCTGATAAATCTCCCTTTAGTATCTATTCCTTTTTCAAACAGGTCCTCAAACCACTAGATGTGAAAACTAAATTCTACAATGCTGAGGTAAGTGCAGAATATTGTACTTGGTGCGTAATGTACAATAGTTCAAGTAGATAAACACTCTCATTAGAAATATGTTATCTAGAGATGGAAATTGTGGTTCTTAATCAGGATTTTTATGTGCATGTATCTCCTGCTTGACATATAATAAACCCATTTCATTTTCTGTTGTTCTTTTTACCTAGGCAAATACACACCTCTTCCTCTCCTGGCCAGGCATTTTAAATTGTTCCTTTCTGCATATGTTACAGTATCTCCAGCTGTTAAAGTTATTTGACAGGTGTTGGTAGTTTGGGCATTGCACTTTTTATTAGCTATTAGCTGGAACAGGCATCAAATAGAAAAAAGAGAAGAGAAACTAGAAAAAATACACCTGGAAGGTTCTTAAAACTAGCTGAAAGAGTGAATGTATTTTTAAATATACATAACAACTTGCTTTGTTTAACACTCCTATGCATATTTAGACAGAAAAAAGTCATGCAACTTCCAGCATTCCCCAGCTAGCCATGCTGGCTGGGGAATGCTGGAAATTGTAGGCCTTTTTTCTGTTTAAACATGCATAAGATTGAGCCTTAAGCCACCGAGACCACACAAAAGGCCCGAAAGGGAATGCTAGTTCTGGCATTAAATTTCTATATGCTGGCTATACAAAATGGCTGCCTAGCTTTTGCAGCTTTGGAAAAAAACAATAATCTTGCCCTCTTTCTTGGCTGAGGGTGAGGAAAACAGGTGAGTAAAATATATTATGTTCCCCCTTTCACTTTTATCTCCCAATTTGTCATTTCCATCATCATTGGGAAACGTGTGTCTGTGTATTTAGGTATAATCAATTTTTAAAAGCATTGTTACATTATGCTGAAATTGGCTTCCCTGTCAAAAAGGCTGAGATGCTTTTAGCAATGAAGTGTGAATTTTTTTTCCTTTTAATTAGTTGATATTGACATTAAATAGGCTCGGGAACATGGTTATCAGATACCTAGTGTATTTAATAGCTGTGTGACAGCAGTGTAACAGGTGCAGGTTTCTCCATCTCCATGCTGGGAAAGCTGCACCTGTTGAATTACATTATAATTATTATAGCAAAGGCCCTCTGTCAGGTGACAAAAAAGGGACAACTCTGCTCTTCAGTCGCCAATGGTATGGTCTTGAGCAGGGGTCTTCAAACTACGGCCCGCGGGCCGGATCTGGCCCGGCGTGCCCTTCCATCCGGCCCAGCGGCTGCCCACCGGTGTCCGCACAGGCTCTCCGCCGCCCACACGGGCTCACAAATTAATCTTTGCTCTCCGTGGAGAGCCGGCCGCGCTGGTCCCGTCGCGTCACTTCCGGCGCGCCGGGACCCTGCTCCGGCGCGCTGGACCCCCGCGCTCTGTTCAAAACAGCGCGGGCGGAGTTCCAGCGCGCCGGAGCAGTGGCTCCGGCGGCGCGCAGGACCAGGGAGGCGGCGCGCAGGACCAGGTAGGAGCCGGGGGAGGGTAGGAGCCGGGGGGGTAGGAGCTGGGGGGGGAGCCGCCGCCAATGGCGGCGTTCGGTGCTCCAGGCGGGTGGCTCATGTCCCACTTCCCGGCGCTCAGCTGCGCCTCCTCCAGCTGGCCGTGACGCTGCCACCCGCCCTGCAGGGCTCCGGGCGGGCGGGCGGCTCGTGTCCCACTTCCCGGCGCTCAGCTGCGCCTCCTCCAGAGGAGACGCTGGCCGTGACGCTGCCGCCCGCCCTGCAGGGCTCCGGGAGGGCGGGCGGCTCCTGTCCCACTTCCTGGCGCTCAGCTGCGCCTCCTCCAGCGGAGACGCTGGCCGTGACGCTGCTGCCCGCCCTGCAGGGCTTCGGGCCGGTGGGCAGCTCGTGCCCCGCCGCCGGGTCAACCGTGCCTCCACCGGAGGAGACACTGGCCCAGGCGCTGCTGCCCGCCCTGCAGGGCTCCGGGCGAGCGGATGGCTCCCGCCCCACTTCCCAGCGCTCAGACATTTCTACTCAAAAGTAAGCCCTACTGAGTTCAATCGGGATTACTCCCAGGAAACAGGATTGCAGTATTAGAATATTTTTACCCCACTTTCCTTTCAAACTGAAGTTCAAGTTCAATTTTTTTAAAACCAAGATCTAAAAATAAGAATAAAAACAGAGAAGATTGGCCCCCTCTCTGAACTCTTTCAGGCAGGTGGTCAAGACATTTTTATTCTACCAAGCTTTTGGTGTGTTTTAAACTTGACTGCTTGGCTTTGTTTTATTTGTGTTAAATGCTCTCAATTTTTTAAAAAATATAACAATATTTTAAATAGTAGTACATTACCTTTAGGGACCCTCTTGTGGGCCAAAAGGCAGTATAGTAATGTTTTTATTAAAAAAAATAATTGAATTAAAATCACACAATATAAATATTGTATTGTTTTTTCCTGTTTTTTTTTTTGCACTACAAATAAATATGTTCAGTATGCAAATCAAGCCTTTCTATGCCTTTTTAATGTATTTCAATTTTAGACAGCAAATTAATTTATTATTAATTTATTATTAATTTATAATAACCTTCCATTTTATCAAGTGAAAAAAAAAGGACCCGAGTCCTTTTTTTTTTACTTGATCCATTCTTCATATTTTTTTCAAACTATAGTCCGGCCCCCCAACAGTCTGAGGGACAATGAACTGGCCCCCTGTTTAAAAAGTTTGAGGACCCCTGCATTAGAATAACATTAAAACCATGAACAGAAATTTAGAAGGTCAGAATGAAAAGATTGATTGGTGCTTACCACGTTCTTTCAATTTGTTGATTATATTCAAATTGGCTCAACTTTAAAAAGGCGGGTCAGCACTGAACAGGTTTTGTTCTCCTAGTTTAGACCTTCCACACTGAGAGAGTATATGCAAGATTGAAGTCTAAAAGGAGGGATACTCAAATTTCATGCCGTATGAAACTACTCAGCCAAACTACTCAGCCTAATAATGGACTTCTGTTGTGAGCGTGTACTGGTTTTCCAATGTGTTCGTTGTGCAATAACTGTGTTTACTGTTCCACATAATTTCTTTCTTCATTATACCATTTGCTGACACAAGTCTTATTTAGAAATAAGATTTCTTATTAGTGGTCCTTTTTATTTTTATTGCCAGTTTACATTCCTCTCTTACTAATGCTGTCTTGTTTAGAATATACAAAAAAAATGCAACAAGATGCATTTTATTTGAAACTTAGTTGTCCTCCTTTTTTCTTTAACATTTAACTCTAATTTCTCTAATGTTTTTCTTTTTTTATTTTCCCATTAGAGTGACCTCAGTTCTGTGGTAATTTTATTTATTATTTATAAATATGTATGTATGCTTGTCTTCTGTTTGTCTTTCTGCCTGTTACTAACATTATTTTAAAAACATAATGGAAAAGCAATGTCTGTTGTACCTACTCTCATATTTTTGTGTCCTTCCCCCCACCCACCCACCCTTGAATAAAAACAAAAGTTGGAGGGGAGAGAACAAAACTACTCTTCAAATGTGTTATCTCTCTCCTTGTATCCATTGTTTAACAATATTTAGTAGTTCAGACTTTTGTGCTGAACAAATATTTCATTAAAGTACTGTGGCAAGCAATGAATTCCTCCAGTTTGATCAACACAGCATGCCAAATAATGCTCCTAGGGAACATTGCGCTACTCCTGTATCTCATGGGTAGGGCTGCTTGTGTTGCAGATCTGTGGGAGCACAGAATATTTTATTGAACACAGATTCTCCTTTCTGAGAATTTCATTATTAAAAAAGCAAAAATGATTTTTAGACCATGTGGTACAGTAAAGATGTGTTAGAAGATGCGTAGGCAATACCTACGGAAATGTCAGAAGCCAGTCAGTATCTGAGTAAGATTTCCAGTGCCTGGTAGTGCGGCTCCATGGTCCTGCATAGTT
This sequence comes from Shinisaurus crocodilurus, assembly GCA_021292165.1. Classification (NCBI taxonomy): domain Eukaryota; kingdom Metazoa; phylum Chordata; class Lepidosauria; order Squamata; family Shinisauridae; genus Shinisaurus; species Shinisaurus crocodilurus. The sequence goes on from CM037877.1 coordinate 32,760,352, forward strand.
ACTGGTTGTGCCTCATGACTAGCAAAGCCAGAATGAATTATGCCAAATTCTAAAAAGTTTCAGTAGAAGTTATGTGAAATCAGAAGCGTTGGTTTGAATGCCAATGTGCCCTTCCGCATGTGGAAAGTATCTACCACTCTCAGAAGGGCTATTTTAGGCCACATGCTAAAATGTGAAACAGAATCCAAAGTTGTTCCTACCCTAATGGTTTCAAAATCTCTTGCACAAACAGAAGCCTGAAACCGAATAACCTATTTCTGCTAACACTGTGTCAAACTAGCACAAACATTTTGCAGAAGTCTGCTAGTCACTATTTTCCTTCCATTCACCATTTTTTTGGAGCCAGCCCAGTATGCAAACTTCCTTAATTTAAATAATTTGCACAGTTTGCAGTATTTCGATTGCCTGGGTGTAGAGCTGTGTTGTTTGTTGCTGGGGTTTTTTGGGTAGCATGAAGTACATACAACCCTGCATGTAATCTTGTTTCATGTTAAATCATGGCTAGGTTTGTGTTACCTGCTGTTTTGTGAAGACACTGGATGGGAGGAGAGAGCCCAAGATTGTATCTCATCTTGTTTTACATGCTTCTTAGAACTCTGCTTTCAAACTCCTACATGCATGTGGCAATGATTCTAATGGTGTGATTGCAGCGTGATTTTAGTTCAAATCTTAATGTGTGTGGTGTAATCATCTTGAAAATTTGCTACAAAGCACTGTGATCTAATAATGTTGTTGAGACTAATCAGCCCTTGCCTCAATGTAAGCTACCTTGCTTTTTCATTATGACGCTTGGTTTTGTTTTCTTCCCTCAACTAATTTTTTGCTGATGGTTGCTGTTTTAAAATGTACTGATGAGAAATCTGGAAAACACAGACATAAACAATGGATTTATGGGATATTCTTCCAGAATGGTACAATATTTTAAATCCCTGCTGCTGAAAGACATGGTAGCAATTGAGGGTTTTGGGGGGGGGGGTGTTAAGCAAGGGAACTGCATTTTGTCTTTGGTGTTTTGCTTGAGTGTGCCTTTATTTGGGTGTAACGCTAAACCATGGTTTAGTGTTATGAGAATGAGCTTCAGGGAGCCTTGGGCTCAAGCATTCTCCTCTTTTCCTCCAGTGCTGCAGTGAAGAGATCAGAAACATCCGCTTCTCTTTTAGATTAACTGCAGTTTAGCATGTTGTACAAACCCCAGTTGCTCTTAACTGTGGTCAGTGTAAACTATACATAAATGATGGTTTGAAGTTGGCTTGTTTCCATTACCCATTGGTAACCTTATCTTAAGTGTTGCTGGCTTCAAAGAGCAAGTTGTGGTTAATCTAACATGGAAGTGAAAGTTTCTGAATTTCTCACAGCCACAGCGGGGAGGGGAAAGCATGCCTGCCCAAGCCTCACTGTGGCTTGTTCTTGTAACACTAAACTATGGTTTAGTGTTAACATCTGCACCAGCCCTATGTCTCCAATGTCTTTTAAAGGTCCTCTGCACAACTTGGAATGTGAGAGACTGGGATTTATTTTACAGTTTGCTATCACTACTCAACACCCAGTTCCAAATTAACTTTTTATGGTTTATTCCTATGGATAATGGGGCTATCCAATGTTCAGTTGTAGAAAACAGCAGTTCCCTGTTTGCTAATGGAGCTTTCCTTTACATATGAGCTCAACATGCTTATAGTCAATAGATCCATAGATTATAGAGTTGGAAGGGGCCTACCAGGCCATCGAGTCCAACCCTCTGCTCAATGCAGGAAACTAGAGGAGGGGTCTCCCATCCAAGTAATAACCAGGCCTGACCCTGCTTAGCTTTCCACACTCAGACAAGCTGAGCCAGCATGAGCCACAGGCCTGTAGTCAGACATGATGTTAGAGTTCTTGATCAACTGGCATCCCTTTGATTGTCAGCAGCATGTTTTGATTCCAGCATTGAGTTGCCAGATACCTTGTTCTGCAGAACTAAAATCTTGCAGAGACATTAAAACAGAGTGCATTCGTGGCATCCAAATTGTATGGTGGCATCCCCCTGATAAGGGATATTATTCAGTTTACACCTGCAAGTGTGCATGGATGTCTATACTCTGATGTACAAATTAGAGTGTAATGTGACTTTTTTTAAAGTGTTGAGCCACTAATTTATTATAATACTTCTGTACCACGTAATATTAAAATGTCCATCACTTGATTATTTATAAACTGTTCAAGACTCAAGGAAAATTAATTCCTGTCACTTATTTCTAGGTAGGATGTGTTAGACTTGCATAGTTATTCCTTCTGATTCTCCATAACTTCATGTTTTGTGTCTGATACAATTTAACTATATAAAGTACAGTATAGTTAAATTGTATCAGGCACAAAAAATGAAGTTAACTATATAGATTTAACTATATGTATATATAGTTACATATAGTTAAATGTAACCATAGTTACATTTAACTATACAGTCATGCCTTGGATTGAGAGCATAATTCGTTCTGGAAACGTGCTTGTAATCCAAAACACTCTTATATCAAAACGAAATCCCCCCAAAAAAATTTGTACAGAGATTTTTAATTTAAGCCATACTACAGTACTTGTATTGCAAGACGTCGCTTGTATATCAAGTAAAAAAAAATTAAATAAATATTTAAAAATTTGCTTGTCTTGCTAAACGCTCTCAAACCAAGTTACTTGCAATCCAAGGTATTACTGTATGTTAAATGCATAAATGTAACTATAGTTACATTTAACTATAGTTACCTTTATACATTTATAGAGAGCTTCAGCTGTTGGACGGAATAATAATAATAATAATAATAATAATAATAATAATAATAATACAACAACAACAACACATTTAACTATATTTCTTTCATATAAAGAAATACGGACGTGAGCATAAAATATTGCCCTAATTCTATACAATATTTGCATTTTCTCAGTGAAGGGAATGATCACTCTTAGGTTGCAATCCTATGCACTGGGGAGTAAGTCTCATTGAAGTCAGTGGGACTTGCTTCTGAGAAGGCATATAATGACTGTGGTGCTACTGTCTGGCTTTGTGCAGTGTGGCCATGAGGTCTGATTGTTACTTTCCTTCAGTCTTTACCTCTTAACAATCTGGACTTTCCATTATTTATTCAGTCTTGGCGGGAATGATCCTATGGTCCCTAGACATCATCTGGGAGGCCATAGAATACTTTGGATTCCCAGATCTGAGGTCAGAGACAGAGCTCTGACCTCAGAACTGGGACTCTGCGCTTCAACCCCCTTCCCCCCCCCCCCATTCCACGCAGCTGGTGTGTAAAGAACCATGCCAGCTGCCTTTCCAAGGTCAGGAACTTGACCTTGGAGAGGGGGTAAAGGGGGCATTCTGGTGGGTGGGGTGGGGAGGAGACTGCAGAAAGGCCAGGGTACAATGTATCCTGTGTCCTTTGCAGCCTCCTTCCCTCCACCTTGGAAGCACTGCACCTAGATAGCCGAAAGCGTCTAGCAAAAATGCAGAGTGGGAGGATCGGGGAGGCAGAGATTACCTCCACCACTCCTCCTGCCCTGCACTGGATGATCGTCCGCCTCCATGTTCAGAGGCTGACTATCATCTTGATTGGATTGTGCTCTAAAATGTAGAACCGACCTTCTCAAAGGCTGGATCAGCCTAGAATCAGCCTTCCTAATGTAGAGCCCCCTTGCATTGACTTCTTTAGCCATAAAAATGGGAGTGAAAATAGATGTCCATTATTGGACGTCTTGGAATCAGAAATAATGTTGTTGGGAAGCTCTGTGCCATTGTGAAACCTTATGACAGAATGACTAGAGTAACTTATGAATAAACTATAGATAGTGCATAGGTAAACTTGAACAGTGCTCATAGGATGCATCTGTTCCTCTGTAGCAGTTGATGTGTTATTAAAAAAAACTCCCTATTAATGTCCCTGTAACATTTTCTTTGTATGCAGCCTGATTCATCATTAATCTAGCATGGCATGTCTACATTGTGTATGGCGGTCATTTCATATTTTTGAAACATACTTTAATTTCCTTGTAAAAATCTGAATGGATGTGAACCTTTGGGGCTCAATATGCAAGTTCTGTTAAGGCCATATAGTCACTACCTTAAAATACGAGAATGTACTGAAGTTATCCCACATCCATTGATCAGCACTATTCCACTTGACTAACATTTTTGCTTCTATTGCTCTCTGTTGGGATGAAGACTTTTCTCGCATTTAATTACTGTTACTTTGATTTTCCAGGCATGAAAACTAACTGCGTTTATGGTTTAATGTTTTTCAAACATTTAAGACACTGGTGCTTTTGTCAACTCAGCCTATATTTTACTTAGGCATTTTCTTTGCTCTTTCAGACTGATGAAGTCTTTTTGGAAGCTCAGATTCAAAATATCACTACCTCTCCAATGTTTATGGAGAAGGTGTCCTTGGAACCATCTATTATGTACAATGTAGCAGAATTAAATGTGGTCAGCCAAGGTGAGGACAGGTAAGGGCCATATTCAAACCATGCTGGCTACTGTCCAGCAACATAGTGCTAGTGTATCTTCACCTTTTAGACTAGGCCACTTTTCCGAAATTGAGGAAGGTGATGGTATTTTGTGGGAATTAGATGCAACCAGATGTTTCTGTATGAAAATGGTATGCTGAATTTAAAAATCTAGATTGTCATTATTATTATTTTGCCTAGTAATTAGGCCGCCATCTTAAAAACTCTGCCAATTTTCACATTTTTGTTTGTTGTGTACAATCTACCAAAGCCATCAAGTTTTTTCATATGAAGTATTTTCTAAGCACCTTTACAAGGATTACTGTGTACTTTAATATTTTTTTAATCGGTTCATAAACAAAAAAGTTATGGACATTTTTCCTATGGCACAGTGTATTATTATTTTTATAAATTCATGAAATTCAAAGTCCAGGTGTTGAAAGCACTTTATTATTATTTTTACATTGAATTCTGCAAGATGAAAAATTGCTTTGCCCTATGTTAAAGGAAAGTAATGCACACCATTTCCATTGTACAAATAAGTCAGGTGCACTGTTGCACTCAATGCAAAGCCAGCAATCACAGTCCACCTGTACACTGGAAAGCATGTGTCATATCTATCTTCCATTCTTTCTATTTTATCCATAACGACTTCCAAGCAAGAAACTTTGTCGTCAAATGGTCAAAGAAGAGCCTCAGTCAGGTTGATTCAGATCAGGCCTCAAAATGGCTTAATGGAACTGGACAGAGCAGTGGTGGAATTGTTGGGATTACAAAAATATCAATAGCTTTGAATCAATGGGCACTTTCATATAGCCTCTGATTTCAGTTGGTTCGGATCACCTACGTATGGCACAACATGATTTCACATGTTGAAGCTCTACAAGATAAAACCAGTAGTTCAGAAAAAAGGCATGTTAACAGAGATGAAGACGCTGTCAACGTTCTTCATGGTTTCAGCGCCTTTCAGAATCTGGACAAACCCTGCTTGTAGAACATTTCCAAAAAGGGCCAGGCCTCACAAGACAGCAAAGATTCTCTACTTGGGAAATGATCTGCTGCATACATTCATAAAGGAGAGACTGATTCATGGCAGTGGAATGCCTAGAGAAAGAGAAGATCATGCCAAAATGACAAGAAGCAATCCCCAAACCTTTGATTCCCTATTTACCAGGGGTGGGGAGCCTGTCACCTTCCAGATGTTATTGGAGCTCTCACCATCCCCCACCTGTGGCCATGTAACAGAGGGGGCTATGCTGGCTGGGGCTGATGGGAGTTGGGGGTCCAGCAACATCTGGAGGGCTGCAGGTTCCCCACTCCTACTGTATACTTGGTGGCATGAACTGGATGGAAGAAAATAAGACATTCTTAAAGCAGACAGACATACTTTATAGTAGCCTTCCCCAACCTGGTGCCCTCCGGATGAGTTGAACTACAACTCCTATCAGCCCCAGCCAGCATAGCCACCTCTGTCAGAGGTGCTACAGCATGAGCTTTTCACAGTGCTTTTGTCTATTGCACAGGCAAATGGATCATTGGGAACTGGACAAAATCTGTGCTGTCAGATGTCTTGTTGTCAGTTGTTAATTGCCCAGAAAGCATTGGTCTTACAATCAGGCAGGCCTGTCTAATTTTTACTGTGCGAGCCCTTCTGTTTTCAATAGGATTCCCTCAGGGCACAAAGAGTTTTGGAGCTCTTGCCCAGGTGTTCGTTGCATCAGTGTTAAACTCTGGTCGAGCATACAAAATAGTTGATGTTGTATTCAACCGATACAACATTGTGTCCATAAAAAGTGAGACCACACAGCATTGAGCAAAACATGCCAGGCTAATTCACTGATAGAAGGTGGCTATGTGTTCCCCTCCCTGCAAACTTTAAGAACTTCATGGTATTAGCTGGCAACAGGATAGACTTAGCAAAATTTCTATCTATTGAGCTAATGGCAAAGGCACCAAGTGAAAAGGACATTGTGGCAGCTGGAGCATTTGCTGACCCCACCCGAAGTGAGATAATCTAATAGGTAACACCTCTACAGGCTTCCTCTACAGAGGGCAACACAAAACTCATTCTCTATGCAGCAAATGTTCCTCATGACACAGTTGTAATATCCTGCCATGACACTGATGTCTTGGTACTTTTACTGACACATGTTTCTACTCTGACTTCCTGAGAACTTTGGATGAGATCTGGAATGCATGCAAAAAGAAAGTACATTAATGTGTGAAAAATCCACCAATACTTACCGCATGACTGTGTTGTTACCTTTTCATGCTCCTACTGCTACCATGCAAAGATTTCAGCATGGAAAATACTTATTAACCATCACTGTTTTCAGTCAAGGGTTTGGGTGAGAGTGATCTGATACCAGAAGAACTAGTTGATACCGCACAATCAATGTCAATCAGATTCAGTGCAGAACACTCACAAAAAGACAGAATTAATCTCTCCAACATAGGATGCATTGCAACAACATATATACAGTGTTCATTATCAGAGCATGGTGTAGAAGCAAGGATGTATACCGATTCCTGTCATTCCAAGTCCTGAAGACATGGGATGGACACTTGAAAATGGGGAACTGAAACCTCTGCTAATGACAATTGATGTCATTGGCAAAACCTGCGGAGATATCAGCCCTATTCATGGGTTCTCTTGAACATGTGGGGATGAAAACTGGGGATGGATCCATGCATGCTGGCCCCACCACCAGTGTCCCCACCACCAGTGTCCCACCACCACCAGTGTCCCCACCACCAGTGTCCCCATGCGTGCTGGCCCTTGCCCCTTCAGATGCCGGCCTTGCCTTGTTGAGTGGCAAGGTCTGCAGCTGACTTCTGCTTGTGTTTGTTTGAACATGAGTGGAACTCTCTGCGTGAACAATCGGTATGGCTGGCTGGGGAATGCTGGGAGTAGTAGGACTTTTTTCTGTCTAAATGTGCATAGGATTGTGCCCTGAGTTTGTTATCTGTGTCTATGGTGTGGTGTGAACTTTAGTATCTGTATCCTCTAGTGCAGTGTTCTCCAACCTTGGGTCCCCAGATGTTTTGGCGTAGCTGGCTGGGGCATGCTGGGAGTTGTAGGCCAAAAACATCTGGGGACCCAAGGTTGGAGAACACTGTTCTATTGGATCTTCTACTACAGAAACCATATGATCTTCATATTGTATCTGATCCTCTGAAAGTCTTAGGAGCTGAAGAAAACTACTTTGTTTTCACAGTTGCCAACAGCACATGCCTTCATATGTTTTTGAAAGCTCCTTAAATGCCCCCACAATTATGATCAAAAGACTATTATAGAATGCAATACAATGTAATGTAACCGGCTCTAAATCTAGCAAAACAGGTTTTGTAAGACCAGCTGTAACCCTTGCTGTCCATGTTCCTGTGTCCCAAACTTTGGAGATATTTATTTTCTTTTTGTTCTCTCCCTGCTTGGCCTCATTTACTTGCCATATGTGGAGGCAGATTGCTTTCATTCATAAATGGAAATACCACACCAAAACCAGTCTGCAATACATTGTAGTATTGTCCAGAAATCCAACTCTGCAGTATAAGTGAAGGTGAACACATTTCTTCTCTTCTAGTGTTTCAACATTTGGTACAAGGACATATCTACAACCCATGGATACACGTCAGTATTTATACTGTCTTAAACCCAAGCAGGAGTTTGCAGAGAAAGCTGGAGTTATTAAAGGCGTAACAGTTATTGGGAAGCTTGACATAGTATGGAAGACAAACCTGGGAGAAAGGGGGAGGTTGCAAACCAGTCAGCTTCAAAGGATGGTAAGTCTTTTCCAGAATATTTGTTTTAGTTTGGTATTCAGTTATCTTAAATTTCCACACTATGAATGGAAGGAAAAGAGTGAAGAGCTTGTCTGCTGACTTAATTCACACCAAACTTGGCACACATTTGTTAAACATCTTAAATAAATGTTCCTAGATTGCCTGTGGGCTTTCAAAAAACTCTTGTTGCCCTGTTAAGAATTAGTGGGTGTTCTTCTGCAGTACTCTAAATAACAGTACTAAAAGTCATGCTTTAGGCTAATATATCAAGTACCGGTATGTGCTTTTTCTCACTTGTCACCCTTTTAAAAAACAAAACAGAAGTTAGAGAACAGAGATGCGTCAGATGATACATATGGTGATGGCCCTTAACTTATGTGTCTTTAAAAGGATTAGACTAGCCTTCCCCAACCTGGGGCCCTGCTGGATGTGAATGATTGGATTAGACAAATTCATGGAGGGTAGATTTATCAATGGCTAATAGCCCTGATACCTAAATGGACCCTCCATGTACAGCAGCAGTATATACGGTAATATCCGATTCTGGGAGGCAAATGGTAGAAGAGCCTCGGTTTCACATTTCCAAGCAATTACTAGCTAGCCACTAGCTAGTAAAGAGATCGCTGGATTCAGGGGACCTTGGTCTGATCCACCAAGACTCTTACATTCTTATTGATGATTTTTCTGGGTTCATACACATGGCCATATAGCGCTATTAAAAAGTCTGTAATCCTGCTACCATGCAATGTAGTCCCTCAGGAACATCAGCAGCAAATCAGAGCTGTCTTAAGTGAACAGCTGGGAGCAACCTGTATTGTATGACTCCCATTTGTTTTAGTGAGGCTTGCACATGCAATGTGGCTGGTGACTAATGCATGCTTTAGTGAATTGTGTGTGTTTTGAGTTTTTAAAAAATATATATTTAGAGTTGCTCCTGTTAATACAAACTCAAGTGATGAGTGTAAGCATTCAGCCTAAATTTGAAGTTCATAAAGTTGAACAGGCAGCGCCATCCAATGTGGCTACCTGTAAACCTCTGAACTCGGAGAATTACAGGCATCTAATGAAAGGCCGGAAGTGCATGGAAGCAAGGATTGCCCCCGCGCTTCCCTTGCCCTCCAAAACACTTAGAGGGCCAATTTTGGCTGACTTGGTATTTTACCCCTGCTCATGGGGAGGGGGGGCTGAGGCTGAGGCACCGCTGAGATTCCTTGTATCCCGGCAGATCCTTGCTCCTCCCCTCCCTGCCATCCCAGCGCCGGTTCCGAAGTCCATCTTCTGTCTTTGGAGCTGCAGCCAGTGCAGAAAGAACCACACCAGCTGCAAAGGTGGAGGGAGGGCCCTCCAAAGTCACAGTCCCAGCTCCAAACTTGGAGAGCTTTTCCGAGATCGGAGCGAAGACTCTGACTTTCCCTGGAGCTGGCCAGACAGGGTGTACCAGCCATAGGATTGCGCCCTTAATTTCTTGAGAATTTCATTCCACAATTCGCTAATGCTACACAGTACCGAGTATTCTCTCTCTCGCATGTTTTGGTAAACTTTTAATACTTTCCTAGGCCCCAGGTTATGGTGATGTGAGGCTTTCATTGGAGACCATACCAGACACAGTAAACCTGGAAGAACCTTTTGATATTACATGTAAAATAACAAACTGCAGGTAATGAAACAACTTTTTCCCTCCTCTTGTTGGCTTTCTTATTATTTCCAGTCAAAGGGGAAAGAGCTCTGTAGAGATCATTTGCCCAATATGTTTCACCCAATAAGATTTTAGATGTTCCAAAAAATTATCTACATCTTTTGTTTAACACCCCATATACTGCAGGAGGGAATACTTGGTTTTTTAAAAGTTGATTCAACTGGTTTCTCTTGGGCCAACTGGTTCGTAGAAATATTTTTAAAAATGAACATTTCTGAGTACATACAATACTCAGTATGTATGTACTGAGTATTGTCCCTCACTTACTAAGAGGCAATGGTCGCAGCAGATTTTAAGTAATCCAAGAAAAATGTATGTGTTCGGTTTCTTAGTTTTTTTAATAGGGAGGGGGGGGCGTAATCAAATGTGTTGTATGTGATTGATGGAAAATTCATATATCTACATCAGATGGGGAGATGCTGTGTGTGTTTGTGTGCACGCGCATGTGCACATGCACACTGGAGGCCATTGAACTGAGTTGTAAGATGCGTATCCTTGTATTGCATAAAGATTTCATTTTTAAACTATGAAAATTCAAATTCTTTTGTTCATTTGTTTGTGATCCACCCTACTGGGTCACATTAGGCAGTCACTAAGCCATCTGAGTTGTGAGGATAAAATGGGTTAACCATGTTGTGCACTACTCAGAGTTCCTTGAAAGAAAGGTGGCACAGGGGGAGAAAAGCCAGATACAAACTGAGCCTGAGAAAAATGGAGATCCATATTAATTCATTCTTTTTTCAATCTAGCAGTGAAAGGACCATGGATCTGGTTTTGGAAATGTGCAATACTAATTCCATTCACTGGTGTGGAGTATCAGGAAGGCAGCTGGGCAAACTGCACCCCACCTCATCCCTACACTTGACACTTACACTGCTGTCATCAGTACAAGGACTACAAGTAAGATCTCCCTCCTATATATGTGTTAAACAAGTGGCTCTTGTTTCAGTTTGGATGCCTGCTCTGTCTCACACTAGATTAAAATGTGTGTTGATCCCTTTTCTCCCATTTTAGAGCGTCTCTGGCTTAAGATTAACAGACACCTTTTTGAAGAGAACATACGAGTATGATGATATTGCACAAGTCTGTGTAGTTTCTTCAAAAATAAAAGAAAACTGAAAGAACCCTTCTGTTTTAATATTTCCTGTTTGGGATATTTGGACCAACTGTCTGAAAACCACACAACTAAGCCAAACTGCATCCATCTGTAATAGAGTGGGGCGGGGCTAGGGGTGGGGTTATATTTCCTTATTTAACTGTACCTCTGGAGGTCAATCTGGCATCTTGTTTTAAAAACAGTTGTAAAGAGCTCACCATCTGTATTTTAATCTATTTTCAAAATAAAGCCTTTAGTCAAATTATTCCACTGTCTTATTTGTATTGTATTTCTGTAGAGCTAGGTTTATGATCCTTGTAATGTGATTTGTAGTACCTGGATCAATCCTGCATGGATACATTTCTCATAATTCTATACATAGGAAGAGTGCAAGTTAAGGAACGCCAATTTGTGTTACTAGAAAAGCGACAGATAACCTGACAGCCACTCCCATACCCTAAATATTAAGACAGGATTCTGTAAACATAGGAATACACAATATTGTACAGATGTTTTTTGTGAGAAATACATTGGGATTTAACTCTACATGCATAATAAGTGGGAAGACAAGTAGTTTTAGGGAAGGAACAGGCAAATGGCGCCATTCAGAACACAAGCCCTGAATCACACCAAAGATTCATCTAGTGCAGCATCTTGTTCCCCTCAGTAACCAACCAGATACTTCTGGGAAGCCCAAAAGCAGGACTTTAAAGCAGTGGCCAGCAACTGGTGCTTAGTGGCATGCTACCTCTAAACTAGGATGCTACTAGTCATACATATTATGACTAGTAGCCATGATAGCTGTGTCCTTCATGATTCATCGGAACACGCTCTGGCCCATGAACGATCTAAATGGAGGTTGGCCTTTCACAAAGGTTCCATGGACTTTGAAGAAGCCCGAATGCAAGGTGAAAGGGAGAAACGTGCTAAGCGAAAAGCACGTCAAATGAATCCCTTACAGGACCATCTTCTATCTGGTAACCTGTGTCCTCACTGTGGGAAGCTGTGTGGATCTAGAATTGGCCTCCACAATCACTTACGGACCCATCGCTAGAGTCTACACAATCTTCTTTAGAATTTCCTCCTTTTATCCCGGAAGACAATCTTACTCGGTCACGAGTGATCGCCTGATGATGATGGTCCTTCATGAATTTACCTAAAGTAAAGCCTTTATCAGAGGACAATTTATACGACATAACTCATTTCTTTAAAAAAAGAGACAAGAAACGACAGAAAATATTTTATTGGAAATTAGAGAGAAAGAGAAGGAATTAGAAAGATCTCCAAATAATACTAATATTTCATGGCAAATTAAAGCACTGCAGAGGCAGTTATCTATGTTGATGACGCAAGAACTGGAAATGAAATTGAGTTATGCCAAGCAAAGGAATTTTGAATTTGCTAATAAACCAGGGAAATGGTTGGCATATAAACTAAGGAAAGAGAAAGAGAAGAGAAAATTAAAAAAGAATCACACAAGTTGAGAGCTTTTGCAGATGATTTGATGATAGTTTTGGAAAATCCACTACAAGAAGTGCAAACTCTGTTGGATAAATTAAATGAGTTTGGAGGGTTGGCAGGAATCATGAAAAAACAAAAATGTTGGTGAAGAATATGAGAGCGGAAGACCAACAGATATTGATGCAAAAAACGGGTTTTAAAATTGAAAAAAGAGTAAAATACCGTGGTATCATGATGACAAATTCGAATTCCATGTTGTTTAAAAATAATTATGTTAAGATATGGTCAGGAATTAAAAATGATATGTTGAAATGGGAGAAACTAAAATTGTCTTTGTTGGGTAGGATTTCTGTGATAAAAATGAATGTTTTACCAAGAATGATGTTTTTATTTCAAACACTGCCTATTATAACTAATGATGTGCCCTTTAAAGAATGGCAAAAGGACTTATCTAAATTTATATGGCAAGGAAAGAAACCACGTGTTAAATATATAGTTTTACAGGATGCGAAAGGGGTGGATTGGGTGTACCAGATCTGAAATTGTATTTTAATGCTTGCTGTTTTGTTTGGTTGAAGGAATGGGTGCCATTGAGAAATAACAGACTTCTAGAATTAGAAGGGCATGATCTAAGATTTGGGTTTTGATTTTTGAATATTGGTAAGGCGATAGAAATTCTTTTTGTGAAAATAGAGGAAACTTAGATTGGATAAGGATTGGTAATGTTTGTCAGACAATGAGGCCGAAGTCAAATATGATTTGTTTTGGAAAATTCAATTTAATTTTTTTTTAAAAAATGAATTTACCTAATGTTGCTGTAAAGCCATCTAAGCTAGTGACCATCATCGCATATTGTAGCAGAAAATTCCACACATTATGTATTGTGTGAAGAAGCACGTTTTGGCTGTCCAGAAGTGTATTACTTCCCTCACTTTGGAACGTCTTCCCTGGTAGATCTAGATCAGGGGTGAACAACTTCTGGAGGTCCAGAAGTTTTGGACTGGGTTTGGAAGAGGCTGGGTTTTGCTGAACAGCAGACATGGTTCCAGAAACTATACATAGAACATGTGTTCACGCTGTATGTATGCTCGTTCAGGTGGCTGTGAGAATCTGTCTACATGCATTCATACTTGATTTGTACACACAAACTAAAATCCTACTTAATCCAGGGCACAGATTATACCTACAGCTCGGTTGTAAAAGTGTAGCTCCCCACAGGATGCCTGAGGCACAACCCATTCTGGCCCTGAAGAACTGCCATAAGAGACTCTGAAGCTTGTTTTGTAAGACAATTGAAAGGGAGTGCAAGATTTTGGGAGAGGAAATAAACTGCGGAGACCACAGGAAGAGTGAATTAAACTCTCCAACTAGAGAAGACCATGGAGAGAACTGCAGCCAAATATGCTTGCACAGCATTCATCCAGCAGCAGCTTTGAGCTAGAGCTTGACAGGATGAGTCCTACAGCTGCGTTCCAGCCCAGGACTGTGCAGCAGCATATAGGCCTGAGATGAGAGACTCTAATGCGGCCATCCCCAAAATGGTGTGCTCTGGATGTTTTGGATTACAACTCAGCTTTCCTGACCATTGACCATGCTGGCTGGGGCTGATGGGAGCTGAACTCTGAAACATCTGGAGGGTGCCAGGTTGGGGAAGGATGCCCTGTTGCCCATGAGTGGATAACTGGTTTATTGGACTCCATCTGCTTCAATTGTTTTGTTTTGAGACTTACCTTAAATTTGTAACGTTGTCTGAATTGTTCCTATTGCTTCTTTCCCTCTTTCTCCCTCCTTTCTGAATAAATTCTTGTCAGCAAATATTTTGACTTATATTAGCATTTTTATTCAGTTTTCAGAGTTTCACGTTTTGGCTGATAACATTTTTAAAAAAAACTGTATACACTGTTGGACTGCTTATATTCATAATGGTTTAGGTAAGAAGTGGGGAACCTTTTTCAACCCAAGTATCACATTGGCTCCACACAAGCACATCGGGGGCCACGACATCAGTGGGCCATAGGGCCACCCCCAATGCTGGCATGTGGACCTGTTTGGCCTCCCATTCATTCTCATTTACACACACACACATGCACCAGGTTTCACATGCCCCTCGCTTTTCCCCAGCCATGGATGATGAGGGCCAGATGAAGCCTTCTCAACTGGCACCTTGAGGCATCAGCTCAGATCAGAGGTGAAGGGTGGTAGTTTGGGAAGGGGCTCTTCCATTGGGAACAGCATTGTGGACTGGATTAAGGAGCCCCGTGGGCCGCAGGTTCCCTATAGCTGATTTAGGTGGAACTAGTAACTTTTCCAGGGGGCAGAGAACCCTATGCAAGCCCCACTCAACAGACTAGGGCTTATTTATGTGTAGAGTAGCAACCGTACTTTTATGAGCAATTGCTTAAATGAAAACAAAGTAATCAATTTATACAAGATCCCCAAATTCCTTATTTCTGCTATATGATCAAGAGCTTTGAATACTGCAGCAGCAATACACTGGTTACACTATTCCATCACATGTTCTTCTAGAACAGTGTTCTCCAACCTTGGGTCCCCAGATGTTTTTGGCCTACAACTCCCAGAATACCCCAGCCAGCATGGCTTGCTGGGGCATGCTGGGAGTTGTAGGCCAAAAACATCTGGGGACCCAAGGTTGGAGAACACTGTTCTAGGTGAAGGAATGCCATTTGATGGGCAAAAGCAGGGGTGGGCAACATGGTGGCAAATTAGCAACTTTTTTTTTTTTGCTGCCACCACGGGCAATTCCACAAGGTGCTGACAGGAGTGGCCCCTGATGCCCTGCAATTTCCCACCCCTGGGCAAAAGGATGCCAGTATGAACCCAGATAGGAACACATGTAGACACAGTGTGAACACCCCTGAAAGACTCGTTGCTGCCTGGCACACAGGTTTATTGGTGGCAATAGCATGACCTCATACAAGTAGAGTTCCAGTGCTTTAGTTTGACAGGTGATCAGTACATGTCCATAATTATATTTTTATTAATGATGTCATCATTGTTCCATGTTTCTCCCTGTCTAAAGTAAGCCCACCCAGGCTTGTATAACAGTAAAGAAAACTGCAAAAGGTGTCCAGAAGATGCTGCATTGATCAAAACATAAGCATTCAGGATCCTGATGCATTTTGGGCTACGAAGCCCTTCTTCAGGGAAGGATCATTGTAGGGCTGTGTCACCTGAAACTTGGTAGTATCTTGAATGTATGATAGGATCATAGAGTTGGAAGGGGCCTACTAGGCCATCGAGTCCAACCCCCTGCTCAATGCAGGAAACTAGAGGAGGGGGTCTCCCATCCAAGTAACAACCAGGCTTGACCCTGCTTAGCTTTCCATGCTCAGACAAGCTGAGCCAGCATGAGCCACAGGCCTGTATGCTTGTCTTGTCTTTGGTTCTCCACTGAATTTTCTGTGCTCCTTTTTACAACCTTCCTTGCATCAGTGTTTGCCATGACTACTCCTCTCTGGGGGCACTGCATGCTACTTGTAAGTTGTAAGGCCCTGCTTCCTTCCATCTTTGTTCCTAAGGGGAATAGCTCATTTATTTAAAACATTTTCATATCCTTCCTGCTGTTTCAAATGACTGTGACTTAATTTTTTTTAAAGAAAAAAAATCAAATCACAACAATCTAAAGACAGCAACAGAACAAGGGGCCGGGAATAAAGGCTGGATAACTGAAAAGGATGAAAGATGAGGGCAGTAGCTGTGCCTCCCTGTGCAGAGAGTTCCACAAATGGGGTGCAACCACCAGAAGGCCCTTTCCCTAGTCACAACCTGCCTTCCATCACAAGGCAGGAGCAACCAAAGAAGGGCCTCTGGGGATCATCTCCATATTCAGACAGGGTCATGTATGAGTAGGTGGCTCTCTAGCTATATGTTCCAAATCACAGAGCTTAAAATATAAAACCAGCAGTTTTCATTGCGTTTGGAAACAGATTGGCAACCAGTGAAACTGTTCAGAAGTGGCATGTGTTCCATCCTACTGGTTTCAATAGTCTAGCAACTTATTTTTGGATTTTGAGAAGTCTTTAATGACAGCCCCACATATAACCTATTGCAATAGTCTAATCTAGAGGGTAAAGGTAACCTCTAGTGACCAGGGTTTTTAATTGCACTGCTCCCTAGACAGTGTCTAGACATAGGATTCTTTGGATTCCCAGCTCCAAGGTTGGAAAATCCCTCCATACTTGGAGCTGGGGATCTGTGCTTGGATCCCCCTCCTCCACCTTGCAGCTGGTGCACAAAAGTGACCTCGGAGAAGGGGTTTAGTGGGTGTCCTGGGGGGCGGGGAGGAGACTGGCACTGCCAAGATACAACATATCCTGGCAACGCCTCAGCCTCCTTCCCTCCCCCTCCAACGCGCCGCAGTTAGCCGAGTTCAACCATCTAGCTGTTTTGCGGAGTGGGAGGAGCATGGTGACCTTCACCTCCTGCTCTGCATAGGATGCCCATAATCCTCTTGAGTTCAGAGGGCTACGGCATCCCCATTGGATTGCACCCTTAATGTGTTAACTTACCTATGGCAAGATGTCTGTGTCATCACCAATAACTCTCTTATGAATGGCTATTGTTAATAATGTAATTATTACTGTCTATACTTTGACCATTTTATTTCCCTCTTATTTCCCTCTTTATGCACCCAGCCTGCAATTTCTTAGTCTTTAAGGCAGTGATGGGGAATGTGTGGCCCTCCAGAAGTTGTTAGACTGAAATTCCCATCATTCCTCACCATTGGCTATGCTGGCTAGGGCAGATGGATTTGCAGTCCAACAACATCTGGAGGGCCACATGTTCCCCACTACTCCTTTAAGATGTCACAAGGCTCTTTGGCTTTGCTGCAACAGACTGACAAGGTTACCCCTCGGGAAATGGCCAGGGTGTATCTGTCCAAGATGGTTGCAGCTGATGGAAGGTGCTTGATTCCATTTGGGCAGATTGCTTTCTCCTCCCCGCCACCCCAAAAGCCCCTAAATTTAATTTCATGTTTAGGATAGATTATTTCAATCTGCACAAAAGCTGGGTAGCCTACTTGAAATAATGTTTGCTAATAAAGAATTGTTGGAGAAACAAGCAGCTCATTGATCACATGTGGCTTTCAAGCTACAGCTGAGTGGTTGATAAAAAATACTGAAACTTCAGATTTACAGATTTTAAACAAGATTCTTATCCCCGATTTACTGAAGTCTGAAAATATGGTGGGGGGAAAACCAATCCAAGGGATGTTTATTAATATCATGCCTTTGAAGTGTAAATGACTATATCTTATGACTAGTCATGATAACTATATTACCACCAGTGCTTCTGTATTCCAGTTGGTAGGGAACATGAGTGGGAGGGTGTTATTGCACTCACGTCCTACTTTTGGGCTTCCCACAGGCAGCTAGGTGGCTACTGTGTGAACAGAATGCGGACTAGATAGGCCTTTGATTTGATCCAGCATGACTCTTATGTAAAGAGTTGGGAGTAACAGAGAGGAGTAACCTCTGCCAGACACTGCAGGTCCAAAGTGACTTCTGATACTTCCCACCACCTTTGGGATTTGTTAGTGAAATGTTACATGTGGAACCAAAGCCAAGGATTTCTATTTAAACTTTGAAACAATTTGTATGAGGTTGAAACATGTTAATAGTTTTTATATTGGTTTTATTTGTTTTTAATGTTGTGTACACTGTCTTGGGATCCCTTGTGAATGAATGATGGTTTATAAATTTTAGAAATAAACTAAACTGAGCAGCTTAAAAATCAGGCAGTGCTACTGTCTTAGAGATCCTTTGCCTTCTGATACATTGTCATTCCTTGTACAAAGTAAAATTGTTTTTGATTCTGTATAAGCTGAAGAACGCTTCCCAAAACATTTGCTTGTGGGAAATTAAAATCTGTGAAGTACATTGACAGCACTCTTGTTGATGATATGGACTGATTAGTACATGGATCTGCTAGATCAGTGGACATGCAAAATCAAAATACTTAGCTCTGACATAGATATTGGCCATATGAAATGTTATGCATTTGGTCCATGAAGTTGGCTCTACTTCATGCAAAATAAAGTGAAAATGTCAATAGTTTCTCTGTGAATTATATCTCAGTCTGAGACTCAAAACAGAACAGCAGCATCTATCAAGACATGGCAGTGGTAGATGTTGACATATCCCTACATGCAGATAATGGCCCGGTTCGCACATCACAACAACCCAGGTTTTTATTTAAGCCCTGGATTGTTGTGAACAAGGGAGTGTGCTGGTGCACACTGCAGCTAAACAACCCAGGGACACTCCATCCCTGGGTTGTTATTGTAATGTGTAAAACAGGAACTTTGGCTTATCTTACCATGGTTTGTTATTGAGTTATTTCTCTTGCTTGTTGTGGGAGAGACAAGCCAGAGTTCTTTGTTTGTCTGTCACAACAAACAACCTAGGGAAACTCCGATTGTAGTGGGAGCCATCGTGCAGCATATTCACCACAACCCAGGTGTTTCTTTTAACATGCCAATACCTATGACAATTTTTATTCATACTTCTACAATGAAGTAAGCAAAATAACCAGAATGAAAATATAATTTTAGACCCACACACTTTCAAGTATATTTCTTGATGATATCTTAAGAAGTGGCCCGCAGGATTAGAAGTAAACTGCAAGGCTGTTTCTTGCTCAACATTTGGATAGGGAAGACTGGTTCTCATTATAGAGATATGCAGCTTCAGTGCAAAAATTTTACTAGCAGACAGTAACCTCTCCTAATAACCCTGGTTTTATTATGAACTCAATGAAGTTGAGTCTATTTCTTCATGAAATGAATGGGAGGGTAACATTATAGACAGTGTCGGAAAACAGTGGTAAAAGTATGTCGTATTTTTTTAAATTTCCTTTTATTAAACATATTCCAAACAACACAAGACTGATCCATTAATCATCTATGGAAAGTTGAGCGAATGAATTAGAGTGGAGCCTGAATAGTTGCTATCTCAAGTGTTGCTTTCTAAAATGTACATGTAGAACACACTCTGCCTGACCTAACAGTGTGGAAGTGCTGGTGCTTTGTCACAACATAACACTGCCCACTATTTTGAATTTTATCTATAACATCTTACTAGTTGGTTACACAGGACATCTGAACAGGTACTCAGCAAACCGATTATGGGGTAGGAGCCATGAAGGACATGGCATCTTTGTTCCTAGTTCTTAACAGGGAGCACAACAGTGGCAATGGTTAAATCAACACTGAACTATTTCTACCCAAAGGCTTCCAGGCAATAATGTATAACTACTGCCATTTATAATGGATTTAAAAGTTAATTACTCAGATTAAATTAATGATCTGAATGGTTTGCCTTTTTAGCTCTAGATGACAAACTTCATATACTGAACTTCAGTATTCTCATTACATTTGCTCAGCAACTCCTCCTAAGTCTGAATGAAATGCTTAATGCGCTGGGTAACATCTGCACCAATGCCAATTAACCAAACACCCAAGAGACATGAAACGGTAGAGACAGGAGGTAGAGAAATCGTTGAAAAGGACAGGTCAGTGGGGACCAAGTATATGCAGAATAAAGGTCTTCAAAATTGTTGCTTTTTATAGTGAGTAGCTGACGAGAGACGTAACAGCCCTGCAGCAGGCTCTTGGCGTTCTCCCACCCCTCAGCATTCCAGAATTTCCTCCCATGAACTACTTTCTGAATGTGCTACTCCACTGTTAACTTGAAAGCCTGTCTCCCGATTGATTTAAAATCATTTCTGCATGTTCTATTGAGATTATAAAGGAAATACAGTGGAAGGAGATGTGTACTGCAAGGAAGGAAGAGGTGGGCATAAAGGGGGAAAGGATTCAGAACAAAAGTAGAGCACAACAGGGAGAAAATACTGACATTAGATCATCCAAAATAGACATATTACAAACTAAGAGTTTAAGCATAACCATAACCATACACCAAATTTCTACGGTCTCAAGTTTTCTTAAGGCAGTTTCTAATGTGCAACCAACCCTTCAAGGATTATGAAAGCAGGCAGATGACAGCTACAGTTGATACTATGAGCATGAAACTCCTATCATAATATAAAACATGGTGTCATTCCATAATAAAAGTATTTTAGAGCTATTCCCAGTGTAAAATGTCAGGTTTTGTGTATGCAAGAGAGATTTGTTCTGCATATTGCTGGAAGACCTCTCATCCCAATCTTTTGTTCTGTATTCTATACAGCTTTCTCTTAACGTTCCTTTGTGCACCTCTTCTGGCTAGCCCTTCTAAATTAATCCTTCCTGCTAATCATCCATGGCAAGCTGATCCGAGACTCCCATTGCTCAATCACAAATCTTAGATATGGCTTTCATAATATCCTTCCTCCATCTCCTCTCAATACATTCATCTCAGCACAGAACTGTTGCTGTGTTAACCCTGTTTAACCAACAACTGTAGTGAAGGCGGCCAAGCATCTCCCCTTTACAGTTGACCCACGCTGCCTTATATGAGTGTGTCCTAAAAGTTGAAGTAGTGCCCCCTTTTAAAACTTAGTAGGTAGTTCATGCTTATCAGCCTACAAATTTCCTTGGCTATATCTGCCAAGCTTGTACCCAGGGTTTATCCCATAAACCCAGGATAGCTTTAGGCTCCTGGTCTAGCTCCTGGTCTAGCTCCTATAGACACAGATATTCATTTCTCCCCCAGTGCCTGCTCGCTCTCTTTTCTGCCACATCATCTCAGCCTGTAGCAACTCCACCAATCAGACCCATTACTCTACTCCTTTTTAACAATCCCAGCAAAGCAATGATCCACACTTTGGGAAAACCAGGATCTTTATAGGTTTATTGCCAGTTAGACATGCAAAATTGTTTGCACCTCCCACAACTTTATATGGGAGGCCTACCCTCTAATTTGAGAGAGACTGCCTTATGGAATATATTTTGTATACGTACAATTTTACACACAACTGCATATCAAGCACTGTTCCTCCACTCCTCTGTCAATACACTGGGTGATCTCTTTCAATGCACAGCCTCGGTGCAAAAAATCCATTCTCTCAAAAGAGAATGAAATGTCACACACTGTTGCTCATTGATATGAAAATGCTCTCTTATACACAGAGATTTTAATAAGTCAACAGTTCTATTTATAGTCCATTTACAAAGGCATCAAAATACATACATGATATGTTCAAATCTGTGTGCAATGAATCTGTTTTCAACAGACAATAAGGAATACACACAAAGGATTTCTCATCTCATGTCTGAGAAGAATTACAATGGTGATATTTGCTACTAGCTACAGTATGCCTTTTGGAACTGGTAGAACAGCGTTCTAGCACATGCCTCGTTAATCAGGAATGTTCTTCGGTGCTGCCACTGAAAGATCTGCTTCGAACGTGGTTTCGCAGTTGCTCTATGAGCTCTGGGTTTTGCTGCTGTATCTGCTGTGCAAACTGCTGCCCTCTGTATAGAACATTTTTACAAAGAGAGGAAGACACAACTGTGCAGTAATCAAAACAAAGGAAGGCAAAGCTGAGATTAACACTGCAGCTGAAAGAAGTCACAATACTAAGCAGATGCTGGTGATGACAGACACCCCGTTTGCCCTGATTGAGAAAAAACTTGACATTTTAAAAGGTGTCCTTCACTGTGTAGATAAGGCAGGGCACAAGGGAGGCACGGTGGCCTAACACTCATACAAAGGATCAAACAGGAAGGCCTGCTGCACACCCAGGTCAAAAGAGGATCCATGTTATCAGTCCATGCCATAGTGGGCCCATTACTCCTGCCACTCCCAGGACTTCCCCAGCATGCAAGCTGGAGTGTTTAAATCAGCCAGTAGTTGGGCTGACCAGTCACAGAATCCAGGCCCTATGTCACACCAAACTCTGTAAGCAAGCCTTCCCCAACATCTGGTGCCCTCCAGATGTATCCAATGTTAGTCCTACTTAGAGTAGACCCATTAAAATGGGTGTTAGATTAATACTGGATGCATCCCAGATTTTACAGCAGTTCCTCATATGCACCCCAGTACGTCCCTCTGCTTCCCAGGACTAGCATCAGAGGTAGAGCTAGGAAGCCAGCTGACCAGTTATCTCGCCTTGGGAGGAGACCCATCCCTTGAAGATGAAGGGGGGGGGGAAGCAGTAACATCCAGCGGCTGCATCAGAGAGGCCAGCAGCCACTTCTAGAAGGGGAAACTTTCTTTTTACCAAAGCACTGCAGGAAGCAAGTGACCACCAGTGGGTTGCCACTGAAGGGGCGGCACCCTTCATTCCTTTAGAGTTAGCTCAAGGATGAGGGACCTGGAGACCTGTGAAGGGAGGAAGAAGCCACTGAAAAGAATACTCTGTGTGTGAGCACTAGGGTGCTCGATAGCCTGTGTGAGAAGCAGGTTGCTGGGCACTGGAAACTCCCTTGGCATGGACTACTTGGGTAGGTGAAGGGAGAGAAGATTCGAGGACATCGTATGCTGCTCTCATATTGGCTAGGGTTAATGGAACTGTGGTTTTGCACAGCTGCATTTTAATGTGCATGTATGTTACATTACTGCTGCCATCTCTGGGGACGTTTTACACCTATGCACTCGTTCTGCAGCTGCTCTGAGCTTCCAGCTTATAGTTTACTGAAATGTTTGATATCCTATTGCAATGAAATATTTTTGAAATACTTATTGGCTGGGTTCACACACGGTGGCTTAGCGCATTGTGCGAACCCAGTCAGTGTTTCTTAGCCATAGCTTCGAAGCCATGGCTTGTTCTAGGGCAGTGTTCTCCAACCTTGGGTCCCCAGATGGGTTCCCATGCTACTCTGGCTGGGGCATGCTGGGAGTTGCAGGCCAAAAACATCTGGGGACCCAAGGTTGGAGAACAGTGTTCTAGGATTTACTTTAGCCACCCTGGCTTAGTGTGTTGTGCAACCCAGTCATCGAAACGAATTGCTGTTGAACTGTTTTGAGATGCCAATGTTATTTTTTGCACTGTGTGTTGCTGTTTATGATTGCTGTTCTATTTTTATGTGCCACTCTGGGAGCAATTTTTTGTGGAAAGCGACATGCAGATTAAATGATGATGGCAAGTATTCCTCCTCTGCAAGCATTATTTCCAACATTCTTTGGTCACCCTGGCAAAAAGCTAGAGATCCTAACACGGGCCCTCTTAAAACCTCATAACATTTATAATTTTCATGAATGCTAATCAGTAGGTCAATCACTTACGCATGTATGAGGCTTGACAGATCAGTGAGGCCACCAACACCTGCAGCAGGGCCCCCTATGGCATTTGTCATCATTCCCGACATCCTATGAGAAATAGGTAGAAATATAGGCATTTTAGAAACATGGTTATTAATTGCTCTACTATATTATACAAAGAAAAGCAATTAACTACAGGTGTAAAGATCACCATAACTCTAATTACAAGGGGAAGGAGGTCAATTAAGAACAAACCACGGTTAATTTCCCCGTGCACAACTCCAATTAAACTGGGAGTTTTGTAAGGCACTGCTGTTCTCTTACACAACTCTGGAGTCACTGCAATGGGATTTGCACTTGAGAAATTCCTGATGAATTCTTCTGTAGAATGATAACATGGTTTGCTGTATTGGTCTGCTGCTCCTGCTTTAAACTACTCAAGTTCTGTTCATGCATTACGTTGTCCCTGGGATCTCACTGTACGCCTTTATTCTAGGGTCCAAAACTAGAACCACAGTCTCTTCTCCACCTCCACCCTTCCCCAGCACTCAAACTGTTCAGTAGATTTTTGCTCTGGGTAATCCCTGGATTGCTGCTCATTACTAGGAAGAAAGGTACTGAATGACATTCCAGCTGTAGGGTGTGTCCACTGAAAATAAGGAAAATGTATGCCCATGAGGTGAAAACCTGCAATTCAGAGTTCCCCAGAACAACCTAATCCTCTCTGGTATGCCCAAGGCTTTTTCATCTGTGTCTTTCAGCAGATACTCCATGTTAATACTTACAGTTGTTGAACTTGAGGATTCTGCATTAAGCTTGCTGCCTGAAATAGATGAAATACTTTGAGTTATAATGAAGTCAATGTTTAGATGGGCCAGCTTGAAATGCCCCACAGCCTTGTGAATAAAGGTCAAGGCTTAAATTCCACAGCATTGTGAATAAAGGTCAAACTTTTGACCTACCCTACTTTTTTGGGGGGAATAACATCTTATGGACTACGGTGTCTCAGTATTGAGAATCTAATGGAAAACTTTATTTCATCAGGATACACAATGTAGGTCAGTTTTGAAAGGAGTCATATGATCCTTTACAAAACTATTTTCTACAGAAATGTAATCCGAAGACCTGAGAATAGAATTTATGATAGCAAAATAAAAGTTTCATTGGCAGTGGGGCTCTTGTCAACACTAAAAGAAAAGAATACTATGTCAACAAGACTGTTCGATGCCTGCCCAACATACAGATGAGAAGAAGGCAAGATGGTCTTTTAGGAATATATAATGTCCAATGGACCATGCAACAGAAGTAACAAAAATAAATGTTAAATGCACTTACCATACTAATGAAGGCAGGATTGTTTATCAAGCTTGCCATATCAAAACTCAATCCAGTTCCAGTCTGAAAATAAAAATATGCTCATCAAGCACGTATAAAGTAGCACTGAGTTATTAAAATATTTGAACAACATACTTTTAAAAAAACAATTGAAAACTAACTTACAGGACTGGACATGTCTCTTAATTTCTGCTCAGCAATTTTCAGATTTGACTTATAAGAGTCATTTTCTGGATCGAGATCCAGTGCTTTTTGGTAACTGTTAATTGCTTCTTGGTATTTATTCAATGAAGTCAGAGCCAATCTAACATGAACAAAGGAAGGCAATGTGAGCACAATCTGAATAAGTAGTTGTATTTTCTAATCTAATTCACATGCATTTAAATTAAAAGTTTCAATGTTGCCTCAGTTCTAAGGAAGAGTGGACTCTAGTCCATGAAAACTAATGCCATAATAAATCAGTTTAGCCTTTGAGGTGCTACAACACTCTCTCTTGCCTTGAGTAACACTATTAACTGAGGGTGTAAAAGCGGGGAGGAAGGAAGCCACTGTATAGCTCAGAATTGTCTGATAGTGGATCTCCAGTCCTACCTAGAAATGCTAACAATTCCAAATCCAAAATAGTGTTCATTTAGTCCATAGAACTTTCTACATACTGGTACATAAATTAAAAATAAATAAAACAAGGATAAACAAAGGTTGTGTTGTCTTTATTTTATTTATTCATTATATTTATACCCCGCCTTTTTTCCTGCAAGGAACCCAAGGCGGCTTACATAATCCTCCCCCTCCTCTCCATTTTATCCTCACAACAACCCTGTGAGGTAGGTTAGGCTGAGAGTCAGTGACTGGCCCAAAGTCACCCAGTGAGTTTCATGGCTGAGCGGGGACTAGAACCCGGATCTCCCGAGTCCCAGTCCAACACTCTCACCACTACGCCACACTTGTTTTTAGTTATTCATGACACTTTTAAAATTGGTTTTAAATTTTTATAACATTTTTATTGTGCATATTTTTATATTGTACTCTATTGTACTTTTTAATTGATTGTTGTAAACCGCCCAGAGAGCTTTGGCTATTGGGTGGTATAGAAATAATAATAATAATAATAATAATAATAATAATAATAATAATAATAATAATAATCATCTCCTCTGTGGATCTAGAATTGGCCTCCACAGTCACTTACGGACCCATCGCTAGAGTCTACGCAATTTTTTAGAATTTCCTCTTTTTATAATTATCTTTTGTAATTTTATCCTGGAAGACAATCTTACTCAGTCACGAGTGATCGCCTACTACTACTACTACTACTACTACTAATAATAATAATAATTTAAGAGATGTAAAATAAACAGAAGTACTAATATTAAAAATATGGGCCAGATGGGCGATTCAAAAATATAATAAATAAATACACATATATCATAACATAAAATCAGCAGCCAACTTTACATTATAAACAATGCCTGTACTATTTATTTCCTACCAGTTACTGTCAATCATTAATTAATTGTGATCTTATCATAATAGCCACAGCAAAATATTTGGCTGTTTCTTCTGTTTCAACCTTATTTATGCCAGCCAACAGATATGAAACGATTGAAGCTGGGACCTTCTGCATGCAAAGCATATATTCTACCACTGAGTCACAACCCTTCCCTAATAAAACATATACTGTACAGACATAATTACTATGGTGTGCTGCAACCACATACTAAACTGGTAATGAGTAGCAGCATCCCTCCAAGTGTGAGAAGAATTTTATTGCACATCTGCACACATTCAGGATGCAGGCAGCTGCATAATTTTGGTATGGCTTGGCAGGATACTATCAGTAATAGGCTTGCCACGTAGTTACATGCATAACATGCATAAGAGGGCCTTTTCTGTGGTGGCCCCAGTACTGTGGAATTCTCTCCCGAGTGACCTCCGCCATGCCCCTCTCTGCTGAGCTTCCGCCACCCACTAAAAACATGGCTGTTCAGGGGGGAATATGGGGTGGGCTAAGATTTTAAAATTTTATACTGTTTTAAATGTATTTTATCCTGTATTTTATCTTGTGTACATCGCCCAGGGTGGCCAGTTTGCAGGCCAGATGGGCGATAAATAAATGTAAATAAATAAATAAATAAATAACAACAACAACAACAACAACAACATGGTAAGTTTTGTCTTAGTAAACGGTAACCGTCATTCATCACAGAATTCCAGTCCACACAGAAGGAATGCTGAGCTTATCATTCCTCTGCTTGCAAGGACGTTTTCAAGCTACACCTTCCGCATGGAAGAGGTGGCAGATTCTAGATGAAAGGGATTCCTTTCCTCAGGCTGGGATCAAAAGTTATATCAGTCCCATACATCTTCCCAGAAGGGGGAGGGCAGGCACAATCTGCCACCTGAGGTGAGGAATTCATCCTGCCTCATGGAGGGCCAGCCCTGGAGCTTGAAATTTAGAAGATAACTAGGCTTCCACTGGTAGCTTGAAGAAGGCTCATTGATTTCAGTTCTCTAATATTTTTGAAGCCACACGATATAAACCATCAAATGTTGTCTCAACATTTCCGCATGTATTACCCTGTTCACTTGAAATTTGTCAGATTCTCAACTGAAGTCCTGAGGCCATTTCATCATTCAAGACTGCTTTATAGATACTATCTATTGCTAACTATAGAGCAGGAGTAGGCAACTTCTTTGGGCCCTTGGGCACATTTGGCAATTTGAGAAACTGCCCTGGGCACCACCACAAAATGGGCGTGATGCAGATGAAAGCATCAGCCTAAAGCCACCTGCCATCTTCATTCCCTAAGAATGTCTCTAAGCCCCATGTGAAGCCCAGATGAATTAATGGAAAGGAAGATGGGAGCAGCTAGCAACCCCCACTTTGCTTTGAAGCAATCCCAGCTGCCAGTAAGAAATCGTTATTTGACGACGACGACGACGACGATGATGATGATGGAGGGGTAGGGCATCTTAGTGGGTGACCACAGTGCCATGGTGCCTACCCCTGTTATAGAATATAATATAGTATAGACAATATAAGAAGCATAGTAAAGAAGTAAAGAAACCTACTTTTCAGCACACAACTAAAATCCACCTTTAAGTGGGCATAGTAACACTAAGCAGCTCCTCATATCAGGTTGTTCTGAATGTCTTGACACACAAAGGCTATTTTCTACTGATCTCCTAACTAGTAAAAATGAGTATTTGAAGCATGAAAAGATTTCATACGCTTTTAAAAGTCTGTTAAATGTTTCAGCCATTTTTTTCAATTTATTTTTTATTGTGAATTTTACCAAAACAAAAACAATTTTATCATCATCATCATCATCATCATCATCATCATCATCATCAAGATTTTATATGTTTCAGCCATAGTAATATCTGAAAACAAAGAATTGGATGCTTCCTTGGCCAGAGGTGGATGGCTCTTGCTAGCTCTCAAGTTACAGAAGGGAAAGCAAATTGAAAGTGAAAATTAAATAACATGCATTGATTCTCATATATGAAACCCTATGGGACACAGCAAACTTCATAATATGTAGAAGACAGAGAATAGCAAAATTAATTGCTTTGGCTTAGTGTTGTGTTAAGTCTATGAAGCAAATTGCATATTCAGTCTGAAGTCATGTCAGAGTCTATACAGCCCTTTTATTAACTGAATACTAATTTTGATTGTTGAAGGGTTCAGAAAACTCAAGCTTGCTCCTCTTTTAACTGTATGGTGGTCCAATTTTATATCTCTGTTTCTGTGAGCCCAACATGCCCACTAACAATACATTCTTACTCAGTATCTATGCTTCCTAGTTGTAATTAGAATTGTACAGCTAATGTTTAAGACAAAAAATAGTTTATTACATAATTATACTAAAATGGTGGGTGGTAGAACTGACAGAGTTATGAGGAATCAACCTCACATACTGATTAAAGAAAATGGTTGCTAGTCAAGAATTAAGGGGAAATTATTGAACAAAAAGGGCAAAACCATATCCCACTTTTCCAATACTTAGATGTAAGCCATATAATTGTAAATTTAATAACTAAATATGGTTCCCTTGCGGGACTGTTCTGAATTTGATAATTACAGATAATTTATCCAGGGAAACATTAAGTCAAATCTACAGAATACTGTCTAAACTAGATGTAAGGAAAAACTTGTATCAGGTCAAATGGGAAAAGGATTTAGGAAGAAATATTGCCCAAAAGATACAGGAATAGATCTGGAAGGCCAGCCCAAAAGGCACACGAGGCATGAACATCAAGGAAAGTTTTTATAAGTTTATGTTTAGATGATACTTAACACCAGGTAGACTAAATAAGATCTATATGCAGGCTGCAGATAAATGCTGGTGGTGTGGCTCAGAAAGAGTAAACATTCTGCATATCTTTTGGACTTGTCCAATGATTATAAGATTTTGGTCCTCAGTGTCGGATGAAATCAGCTTAGTTTTATGATATGCACTCCCTAAGGACCCATTAGTAGTTCTTTTGGATATCTAGGGGGCATAGTTACATGTGAGGATACTGAAATGGCGATTCACTTCTTAGCAGCACCCCAAATGGCAATTAGTTTTAGTTGGAAGAAGGTTAACCCACCTTCAATTAATGATTGGTGTCTTAGAGTCTGGGATATGACTACTATGGTTAAACTGACTAATGGTGCAATCCTGTCAAGATGAGCAAGAGCCTCCGAACTTGGAGGATCATGTTCATCCAATGCAGAGCGGGAGCAGCGGAGGCGATATTAGCCTCCCCACTCCTCCTGCTCTGCATTTTCGCTAGATGGCCATTTTCAGCTATCAACAGCGTTTCAGAGCAGGAGGGGGAAAGGCTGGAGCAGCTTCAAGTTATCTCATATCCTGACTGTCCCAGACTCCTCCCCTCTCCACCCCCTGAAAAGCTCCCTTTAGCCCCTCTCCGAGGCTGTTTTCCAGACCTCGGAGAGCAGCCAGCATGGTTCTTTCCACGCTGGCTGCGAGGGGGTGGGGGAGGGAGATCAGAGCTTTGATTCCCAGCTCCGAGGTTGGAGCACTGTCTCCAACCTCAGAGCTGGGAATCTGAACTATCCTATGGCCCCCCAGGCAATGTCTAGGAGCCATAGAATCGTTCCCTAATATAAGGGCTAGAGAAGGGAGATTAATAAAGGATCGATTTATACAAAAGTGGAGTCTTTATTATTTATTGGACTGAAAAAGCTCAGGAATCATTCAAACCTTTTTCTTTTCTGAGAAAGAGTTATGGTATAAAAATTGATTTTGTTTAAATTTTTAAGGCTGCTTTAAGGTGATTTTCTTTGATGTTAAAATTTGATCATTGTGAGCAATACTTGGTGCTATAACGTATCGGGTATTATGATATTATTATGTATTATGTAAATAACAATAACAATACTACTACTACTACTACAACATTATATCATCATCATCATCATCATCATCATCATCATCATCATCATCAAAGAAAATGTTTGCTGTTCCTGCTCAGTCATTCTCACTAGCAGTTTGGCTCCTTAGACTGAGTTTGCAGAATGAACATATCTGGTAGAAAGTTGCTAAGAGATCAGCAATTATCTTAAGGCCATTCTAAGCCAAGGGTGGGCAACCTGCA
The DNA here is from genome assembly GCA_021292165.1 of Shinisaurus crocodilurus. Taxonomy (NCBI): domain Eukaryota; kingdom Metazoa; phylum Chordata; class Lepidosauria; order Squamata; family Shinisauridae; genus Shinisaurus; species Shinisaurus crocodilurus. The sequence continues at coordinate 32,790,965 of CM037877.1, forward strand.
GCCCTCAGCCTAATTTCATGCAGCCCCAGCACTATTTTCAAAAGCCCTCTGCAAGTTATCAGTTCAGACCTCTGGCAAGATCCATCTGTTCCTCCCCCAACACTACACGGTTGGACCATCGGGCAGAAAGGAAGAGAGAGAAGGCGAGAAAAGGGGGTGGCAGAGAGAGAAAGAGAAAAGAGGTGACCCTGCCCACCACTGGCTTCTGCCCCACCCACCGCTGGCATTACATCCAACAGATTACCCTCGATGGATTGCGGCTTTCAACACACACAAAAGGTTACCCACCCGTTCTAAGCTGTGGCAAGAGTTTGATATCTGGTGTTTAACTGTGTTAGGACAACATGCTTTAATTTGTTGTTCAAACAAATTATTAGCTTGCTTACCCCATTCTTCCATATGCTTTGCTGTATTTTGGATCTATTGCTATTGCTCTTTCACAGTCTGTTATTGCTTCATTGTGGTTATTCAGCTTACTCTGAGCAGCAGCTCTGAAGTATTAAAAAAAAAAGCACGCAACTAGATATAAATATCAGCGACAAGATAGGTTTCCGTCCAACCATCATCCTGATCAGGTTAAGTTGCGAAGTCCCAAAATTTAGGCTGATTTGCAGCCCAGTCCTAAAAATCAATCTCAATGGGACTTAAATTGCAAGCAAGTAGGTTTGGATTTAACTGAAAATAATTAAGGAACGGTAGCAGGCAAAGAGGGGCAGTAGGATTCTAGAAGAGGGGTGACCAAAACAACGGCAAGAGTGGTGTTTTGGAGAAGTATATGACATGCTGAAAGCAGGACAGAGCTAATTCAAAAATAATCTCCCAAGATATTTAAGATTTATTTACCTGTTGCAATAATAGACTGCATTATTTGGATCCAATTCTATAGCCTGAGTGTAACAATCCACAGCAGCACCATAATTTTCTTCCTTCATGTGATTATTACCTAAAATAAATTGTAATAATAAAATGTTTGTGGATAATTAAAAAGATGGAATGCTGTATGTCAACGGCAGCCACAGTGTGCTGTAAACTGTACCCTATAAAACAGTTTTATGATTCTATTACCCTCTGCAATTATCTTTTCAAAAACAAATTGCTTTCAACATTGTAACACATGCAAACTAGCATTATACATGCGTTTTCCATGCAATTTTGTTTGATAAAAAATGATATAACTTTTGCTTATAGAAATTCAAGACTTGCTTTGTCATTTTAAATGTATAAATATGTTTTATTGTTGTTGATACATTGTGGTAGCCTACGGTTTTAAGCAATGAAGTCGGACATCTGCATTCCTCCAGTCTAAGAGAGAATGGACAATGCCTCTTTTAAGACAATGCTGGCTTTCTGGAGTTTTTATCTGCACTTGAATTAAAGGGAATATATATTTTTAATTGGTGCCCAAATGGGGGCACTTTTTAGTAGATTAAAAGTTTTCAATTGATGAATCTAACTGATTAAACTTTGCAGTCCTACTTCCAAGTAAGCATGCATAAGACTGTGCTAGGCATTTAGTGTTCCAGTGCCTTTTCATCTCCTCCAGAGCCGCCAACAGACTATCATCCTCTAACATGAAACATTGAATACACCATCCAACAGTTCTCTACTAGACAGGGTTGGCTAGAAGCCTGAACAGTTGTGCATCACTCATGAGCCATATTTCAGTATGTATGGCCAATAATTCACCAATGAGAGCTATGGCAGGATGGACTGATGTGTGGTGGGTTTTTTTCTCAATTACATACCTTCATCCTTCAGCTGGTCAGCTTTCTCAAGATCCTCTGGCAAAGAATCTGAGAGAGGCAGGATCTCACTCTATATGAATTTTAAAGAAAGGAAAATCTCATTTTTGGATCATTTTATCCAGATTTAACTATATCACCAATCTTAAATGAACCTCAGCGGGCCTATTCTGCAATGGTCAGGGATACGCTAATATACAGAAGGAGAAATCAATGGATATAAAGTAACAATATGAATATCATTTCTAAGTAGATCTCAGAAGTGGGACCCCAGTCAAAGCAGTATGGTAACCTGGAGTATTCAAATCTGTTATTCCATTCTTGAATTAGCCTTGCTACATTTGGTTTTAAAACAAAAGCATCGAGCAGTTGGACATGCAAATACAGTGAGCTATGGTGAACTGGGTCTCATTCAGTCAGCTTTGACAGCATTGTTTCCCTATTTGTGTGAAAGGAATGAATCCTGATTGCCTTCTCCCCAAAATAATTGATGACCATGTTTGCACACACATATACGAAATGTACCTATGCAAAAATTAAACACCCTTTTCAAGTAAAAAAATGCTACAGGCAGTTTACAAACACACATCAGGATAGTTGAAAATAGTATCTATTTATTCATTTTAAGTTGATAATTGAATTATAAATTTACATGTTACCAAAATCTCAACATAGTTGATTTTGAGATACTGACTTAATGGGCCAGTCCACATGTAATGGTGGCAAATCATGGGTTAATTAACCTATGACTTCCCAGGTTGTGTGCTGTGTGCAAGCTGCTTCTGATTTAAATATGCAACCTGTGATCGGCCCAATCGTAGGTTGCTGCATGATATGTGAACCTGGACATTTTGGGTTGTTCATGGATTAAACAACCCAAAGTTAACCTCACAACTAATTGTATGTTAACTCTGCGTTTTTTAGCCCAGAAACAACCCAAAGTGTCCAGGTTCGCACGTCACACAGAAACCTATGATCAGGACTTTTGAGGGTACATATTCAAATTGGAAATGGCTCACAAGTGGCATGTGACCCAGCAAATAATGGGTTAATTAAAACAGGATTTGTCGTTGTTTCATGAGAACCAGGTTACTAAGTCAAGATATGAATGAACCTTGAGCCTGTAGTCTCTTCCCTCCTAGACATCCCTGAATGCAATGAGGAAGTGTCCAATTAACCATAATTTCCTATTTTATCCAAACAAAGAAGTTACGGTTATCAGCTTCACAAGCCAGGATCTTAAAACAACTTCAATCCATGGTTTAAGATCATGGCTTGTTCCAAACCAGGTAACCATAGTTTCTTGATTCGAGGAAAACAGGAAACTGGTTAATTGGAGACTTCCACATTGCATTCAGGCATGTCAAAAAGGAAGAGGGAAGGGGCTGTGTGTAGGCAAAAGGCGTGTCCATATAACTGTTCAAACTAGGCCACTGTAAGTAGTATTTTAACTTTCAATTTAGGGCACAATCCTATGCATGTTTAGACAGAAAAATGTCCTACAACTCCCAGCACTCCCCAGCCAGCCATGCTGGCCGAGGGATGCTGGGAGTTGGGACTTTTTTCTGTCTAAACATTCATAGAATTTCACCCTTAATAAACTAAAGCTACGACTCATTGTAAGAAAGCTAGTCCTTCTTCATACTAGAATAAGAATGACCTAAAAATAATAAGCAATTGTGCCATGTTAAAGTTATTAATCTGCATACAGATATGTATGCAGTTTTACCTTATGACAAGACTCTGCAAACATTTCTGTCAAGCACACAGGTACTGCAAGATGGGAATCCTCCAGATTAATTTTAAAGACTGTCTCCAAACACTGAATTGCCACTGTAGAAAAGTAAGTATTTTAAAAACAGCAAATAGGTATTCATCTACCAACATGTATGAATAACAGAAATTCTTCATGACATTGTTGTTATCTGATATCAAGATAATTCTCCAGAACAGAAACCAAATAATTACTCTCTGGATCCAAAGCAGCCTGGGAGTTGTAGGCCAAAAACATCTGGGGACCCAAGGTTGGAGAACACAGGTCTATTGCCTTGCTGCATCACCTTTGACAACCCCATCTGTTCTATGTAAACTTCCTGTTCCTGTCTATCTCCTTGGTCTGTGCAACAAATCACACAATCTACATCCTTCTAGATCCCAATAGCTCTCTCTACAGCTGTATTGCTCCATGGCTCTGCTTGAGTGTTATCTTCTCCCTAGCCCTGCAAACTAATCTTACCCTGCTCACATGGAACCAACTTCTGTCTGTTCAATCAACCACACATTTTCTAATCCCTCAACAAGTCACTTGAACCTCTCTTGCGTGATGATGCCAGTACAGGTTTTTCAATTAAATTGCCCTGAACCAGAACCCACTCTGTGCTCCAGTGCACATACAGTTCCTCTGTCAAGTTGGCCTTCCACCTCCAATAAAATGAATGGGGAAGCCCTTGTAAGCAGAGGGGCTCTTTTATGCTAGAACCTTGTATCTGCAATAAACCATTAGATAAGAAATGGTTTTTTTTGGAAAGCAAATCAGCTAGAGTTGTGCAAGGGGCAAGCTTCACCTCCCCCCCCCCCCGCCCATGTGCTCAGGTGCAGAGAAATCCTGTGTATGTTTATGCAGAAGTAAGTCCCACTAATTTTAATGGGACTCATTCCCTAGCAAGTGGGCTTATGATTGCAGTCTTAGTGTAGCTTCAATCCATATTGATTTTTAAATTACTATTATAGTAAACCCCTTTCTTAAGAAGCAAAAAGTATCAGTTATTACAATGGGGTTTTATATGCTAAGCCAATAAAAGCCAATAAAAATTAAATGAGAAAGGTAAGTCTCTGTCACTTCCACATAAGTTATCCAGCACAATCTTTTGAAACAAGATAATAACTGTCTAGGAATCCTTAATCCTCTGTATTGGTTACAATCGTTAAATAGTAGTGAGGTGCTTTTGTCCCTTTGCAAGTTAGGAAGAAAGAATTTTTCTGATCCCATCAAAACAGAAAATTATTCATTCCTGTTGAAAAATGATTTACCAGAATCACCTTTCACCTTTGTTTGTTTGTTTGATGGATTGATTTATACCCCACCTTTCTACCCAAAAAATGGCACTCAAGGTGGCAATTCTCTTTGGAAAATATTTATAGGAGATGTTTTAGTGATAAACATGAGTATGGAAGAAAATCTAGATCCTCTCAGAGCTTCCTCAGTACTTCAACCAACACTAGCCCTCGAAGTGATTTCTCTGGAACATTTAAAAATTAGCATAAATTTCCTAGCTTCAGTAGTGAACAAAATTAGTTAAGATTTAAGCCTGCACCACCTCATGCACAAGTCTAGGAAACACCTGAAACAAATCCCAAAAGTCTGTTACCTGCAGTCAGGACCTGCTTCACATATGGCAGAAGAAAACAATGTCAGATATATAGTGCAATGTTCTCCAACCTTGGGTCCCCAGATGTTTTTGGCCTACAACTCCCAGCATGCCCCAGCCAGCTACGCTTGCCGGGAGTTGTAGGCCAAAAACATCTGGGGACCCAAGGTTGGTGAACACTGATATAGTGGATCAGGACAGAAAGGAGATGGTGGCACCATGGTTTTGCCACTATCTCCTTTCAACTCACCCACATAGGAAGTGCCATGGGGAGTCCAAGTGGTGGGAGCAACTGCCAGAATGAAATTCCCGCATCATAGGCAAATTTAGCCTGCCCTCCCCGTCTTTGTCTTTGGCCTAATGGAGCATGAAAATTACGTTGCCTTTATGGAGTACAAAGCAAGAAAGCTGAGCCTCACCAGTTACTAGAAGCAAGTATCAGCTACTATGCCCACCCAGAGTTTGTGGACCCAGCCTACTGGGCCTCATTGCTGCTTCATGTGAATTGAGCATATACCCTGGAACACACCCAGCACTTTCCCATGGTTATGCATTGCAGAAGAAAATGGGTAGTGTGGAGAGATGAGAAACATCGATTTTGGTCTGAAATCTTTCAAGAATGTGGAAAAATACCAAAACCAAGTATCTAGACCCTAAGGAAACAATCCTATCGAGATGAGCATCAGCCTCCGAACTCAGAGGTGCATGCTCATCCAATGCGGAGCGGGAGGAGCAGCGGAGGCAATCTTCGCCTCCCCGCTCCTCCCACTCTGTGGCATTTTGGAGGGGGAAGGAAGGAGGCTGGGGCGGCTTCAGGATTCCTCATATCCTGGCCACCCCAGTCTCCTCCCCTCGCTGTCCCCTGAAACACCCCCTTTAATCCCTCTCCAAGGTCACTTTCCCGACCTCAGAGAGAAGCCAGCACGGTTCTTTCTGCACCAGCCGTGACGGGGTGGGGGAGCAGGATCGGAGCTTCGATTCCCAGCTCTGAGGTCGGAGCTGGAAATCTGAACTATCCTACGGCCCCCGCAGATGATGTGTAGGGGCCATAGGATCGTTCCCTAAGCTAGCTTTGTTAACTATATTTCAATAAAATAATGAAACTTTACCTTGCAAGGAAACGTTTGCATTGTTTTGCTACATGCCAAGTTTCTGTAAAAAATAATAATTGGAAGCCTTACTTGAATTTAACGATAGATGTGTGGTACACTAAGGTATCAAGTATCATATTGGCAGAAAAGCTAACAGCTCAAAGCTGCCAGAGGACAAGAAGAAACAGATGATTGTGGGAAGACCTGGTATTATTTCATAAACTTTATAAATGACAAAGACAATACAAGAAGATCACCAACTATCCATGGTGAATTGTGGAGAGATACTTTTCGACATGCCTCAGCATAATAGACTTATCTTCATAATCGAGTCTCAACCATCAGTTGAATATTTTTGGTTTACATTAACAAATTCTCCATGGATTCTTGTATCAAGTTATGTACATTTTTTTTTTTTTACTGTTTTATGAATTTGTACATTAAAATCAAGAAAACGTTAATATATTTTTTTTAATTTTTTTTAAACATCGTGTTTGACAAGCAGCCTTTCTGGGAAGCTTGTCTGCTATTACTAATCTTCTAATGAGGATTCTCTGTTAGGCATCCAAGAAACTCCAGGGTTCCTCAGAACAGTTTGAAAACCACTGTCATAGAAGAAAACAAACACAGCATTAATGCCTCTTCCTTGCTTTTCACACATTTAACATCAACACTTCCATCATGTTCCTCAATCACCACCAACCTTCCAAGCTTTCTTGCTCATCTGAAGTGAATGTATCCATCTGACTCTGTTCTCGCAAGAAATGGATGACAGCATATACAAGGCGTTTGACAGAAGACATTTTCAAGGTTTGCTAAATTCCCCTGCATCATAAAAGGAACAATCCAATTAGTGCTAAGGAAATACAGAGAAGCTCAGTAAAACTGAAAAAAACTGTATTTTGAAATATGATTATTCCTCTTAAAATCCTTTTCATGCCAAAGCTTTTAGTGAAGTTGAAAAGTCATGAGTACTTCAACAAGAGCTTTTCTAAATGCTACTTTGATGCATTCAGCGGAAGCTAGCAGAGCTCATTATTGATACAGTGGAAGCTATTATGGGTTGAGGGGCTCTGCTCACTTGACATCAAAGAAAAATGCAATTAAAGAGCATTGTGCCAATCATTTCATTTTAACCAATCATTTTCTTTTCACAATGTCTCCAATGACAGCCACAGATAGCCCCTCCAAAGTGCCCAAGTGGCACATTGGAGCCGCTGTCACTGGTTTGCCACCTTTTAAAAAATTATTCTTTAGGTGCCAGAAATGTGCACAAATATTTTTTGTGTTTTCTTTTTAATTTGACCACACACACACACACACACACACAAAGCAGTCTTGACGGGTCAATATCCTGGTAAGTGTCTCCTGTCCAAGTGCATGGACATTGACAAAGAAAGGCTGGAAATAGGTTACGTAATTTGTTACCTTGCTTTTCACATGACATATGGAGAGCTGTCAAGAGAAAAGCAAAGCTGTGAGGGGATCTTTGACGCAAAAGGGGGTGGCAACTACATCTCCCCCTTCCAGGTGTCATCCTCTCGTTTTGTAGGAGTGCCCTGACAGTTCTCAGTGCCCTCCACCTTTTCCACACTTCCCCAACCCTCTAGGTACTTTTGTTTAAGCAGGGCTTTTGACAAGGCTAAACAGGATTTTGACACATTTCATGGCTGCGCTGGGAGACATCGCAAAAAGAAAAAAAGAAGGGAAAAAGCGGCAGCAACGACTGAATAGGGGTCGTGATTGGAGTGGGGAGAGGAGACAAGACAGGTTCCGCCGCCAAGTCCCCTGGGATACAGGCAGGAGGACCGAGGGGCAAGGAGGGGGGACAACCCACAGTGAGCCCGATCATCTGTGTAGCTTATTCATAGGGTGGGTTGCTGTGTCGTGCAAACTCACCCTCTGTCTCTGGATTTCCCCGCCCCCCTCCTGTGGGTTTTCTGTTCCTGTTCTGTTCTTTGTCTTCTGTTCTATGCTGGCAGGAGCCTGCCAGTGTTGGCACTGATATCCAAACCTGCCTGTCTGAATTTGTGAATATTCACTGTTACATAAACTATACGCATGGATTTGGCTGGGTTGTATAAAGAGGTTGCTGTAGTTTGAGTACACTGCTGGGTTTTATTTTGTTTTTGCAGGGCAAATTGGTGGAATCTTCCTTTGTATTGCCTCACTTGTACCTGGGTCTTGCTTCTCAGCTGTTACCAAACCCGTCCCCCTGATTCTCAAAATATGGCGGCTGTTTGTAATTTCCTGGAGGTGGCACTCTGCACATGCTCAGAGGTCATCATTCCATGAGTGAGCTGCAGTATTCAAAGAAAGGTCATAGTGCTAAGCCTTGGTGACCCCTGAGAGGGGTAAGATGGGGGGGGGTAGGTTGGACTGTTAGTATCTTTAAGAATTACTTGAAGCCAGAGTTTTTTGGGGAAGGGAGAGGAGAGACTCAACACACTACATACGTATACTTAAAGGCACTCTCTTCTTCACTTGACGCAGAACACAGTCCCAGGGCTGAAGAGTTAGTGCAGTCATTATCAGAGAAGAGGTCACTAATTTGAGATGACTGGTTGTTGCGCTCAAGGTTTTCACAAAAGGAAACAGTCACTTTGGGTCAGTGGAGGTCTAACGTGAGGCTGCATTTTGCGTTGTGTTGAAGTTTATATTTATTTAAAACATTTCTATACTGCCTTTCCACTAATAATTTCTAGGACAATTTACAATAGATTGGATTCAAAACAAAACAGTCATCATCAGTAAAAGGCAACACTAAAAAGAATCACATCAGATGTTAAAAGCCTGGGAAAATAAAAAGAGCCTGGTTCTTAAAAGACATTAACATAGGTGCCAGGCAAGCCTCCTTGGGGAAAGAGTTCCACAAGCAGGTACCACAACCAAAAAGGCCCTTCTCCTCGCCAGTTGCCACCTGCCTCACTCCAAATGGCACTCAGAGAAAGGACTCTAAGGAACATACCGTACTTGTGTACATGAAGGTTGACATTCTCTCCAGTATCCAAGCCCTGAGCTCTGTAGGGCTTTAAAAGCAAGTACCAGCACTTTCTTTGTGTTTGGAAAAGGATCAGAAACCAGTGGGTATTTATTATATTCTCCAGAATATAGTTTTGAGCTAAAGCTCAGACTTAAGGACCAGCGGTTTCCACAAAACACATGGTTACCAACCTTTCTTGCCAACTTCAAATCTCTAGCTGTGCTAATGTAGGGAGTACCACGTTATTCTTCACCTTATGAGGGACCTGTGATTTCCAATCAGTGCCAGAGACAGGCTCTGCTAACTGCTCATTTTTGTATTTCCAAAGTGGGTTTTTTAATTTGCTTCTCTGGCCCAACGCACAACTTTGTTCAATTTGAGATGAGTAAATGATCTCCATATTACAGAAAGGGTGCGTGAGGATTCAACACAAACTCCTCACCTTTATCTTCAAGGCCTGCCATGGTGCTCCATGGTGGTGAACCTATTTTGGGAATCAAGTTCAGCACCATGGATAGCTCCTATAAAGTTCAGAATAAAAACTGCAATGAATAAGGAGCCCCACTGACATAGGAGTCACCAGACTCCCAAGTGGTTTCCCTCTTATTCCTAATATCCACACACTTTCCTGTGTCCCTCAGGCTCCACCACCTCCAGCCACCCAAAGTCTCCTGCTCCCTCAAAAGACCACATCCTCTCTCCTTTTGCTGTCCCATATACCTGGACCTGCATCCCAGAACATTTGCATGATACCATCTCTCTTTCAAATCCCTTCTCAAAACCCATTTTTTTCCACCAAGCTGTTGGCACAATACCCTGTGACTGTAACAAAGCCTGCAATCCTATACACCAAGGGTGTTGAACCTCTTTCAGCCTGTGGGCTGAATTCAATTCCAGAGAAGCTCTTGGGGGCCCATTCCAGTGGTGGGCAGGCCAAAGCAAAGGGGGTGGCACCGAAGGAAAAAGGGGTGGGGTCAAAAATACCAGCATATTTTAGCTTAAAGCTCTTACTGCCAGTAACTAAGCCTCGAGGAGAGGCTTTTCTACCTTTTTACAATGGGTATGGAGGGTAGGGAATTCACAAAAGCTGGGAAAACACCAAAAGATTGGTGGTCCAGAGAAAGGGATAGAGCCTGGGGAAGGGGATGTGTTCTTCTGGGGAACCCCAGAGGGCCAGATAGGGACTCAAGTGTGTCAAATTTGGCCTCTGAGCTTGAGGTTCAACAGCCCTGCTATACACACTCACTTGGGACTAAATCCCATTGAAATCAATAGGATTTGCTGAGCAGTCATCTATAGATTGCAATGTAAGATTAATACATGTAATCGAAACAAAAAACATACTCTTCCCCTATCTCCCTTTGCCCCTGCTTCCTTTGAGATCTCCTTGAATTTTGCTCAATTTTACACGGTAAACTCTCCAGGCCCTGTCCTCTTGTACACTGTATAGTGCCATGCACATTGATGGTGCTATACAAATAAAATAATAATAATAATAATAATAATAATAATAATAATAATGTAATGCATATTGATTACCAGTTCAAAATTGCTTTCCATGTTTTAAAATGTAAAACCAACAATGCAGTTAAATGTTGAACTTAAGAATACGTATGAAAAATGTAATAAGAAATCTGCTTTTTCATCACACACACACACACACACAGCCTTCTCCTAACAGAGACATGCACGTTAGAATGAAAACTAGAACATGGTGACCTCAATGCAAACTTGTGATTAGTGACACACTGCTGACTCAGAGCTTCATTTGCATTCAGCATCTTCTCTGTTACAAATTATGTGACTTTAGGAAAGCATTGCGGTCCAACTTCACAGGCTCTCGCTTTCCCTCACAATTATGTTTCAATTTCATCCTGAAAAAAGTTTATAGCATCTCAGTATTGATGCCAAAAATACTAAAAGTGTTTTTGTTTAAGGCATTTAATGCTGATGATGAGCATCCAGAGGGCTGCTTGCTAATGGGGAAGCATAACTGTTGTCACACAATAAACATATTTTGTTTTAATGGTGGCACAGCCCACTTGAGGCAAATGCTGTTGAACGAAGGAGGAGGCAGTGTGTCCCTCCAATCATATTTTTACATTCCCCATACACTTTGGTGGGTTATATAACTAGCCAACCCTATATTTGAAATGCCACTATTGGGAGTGCTTTTTCATTGGTACCCCAGGTTTATCCACACATGCACTAGAAACTACATTTGGCAGGTCGACAGCTTTAGGAATCAGAGCACGCAGGCCGAGAGTGATCACCATATTATACACACACACACACACACACACACACGCAAGAGAGAAATCTTGCCAACACACACCTAGGAAACCTGGCCAAAAGAACTCAGTTCACTCATCTTCTCCATCCCATACGCTAAGATGTCTCCACCCTAGGTTCCCAAGCTTTGAGTTAGGGGTACCTTCCCAACCTGGCGCCCACCATGCGGGCTGGACTACAACTCCCATCATCCCGCTGGTTGGGGATGATGGGGGTTGTAGTCCAGCCCTTCTGGAGGTCGGGGGAAGGCTGAGTTAGGGACTATCTAAATGTGGGGTCTGGGGAGATTATAATGGTCCATCTGAGTGGGTGGGAGAGGCTCAGGAGGGCCCCCTACCTTAACCAGTGGCAGGCACAGAGAGCGGCTACCCAAGGGATGCTCTGCAGCCTTCATCCCTTCCAATACGCACAAACAAACAACCGGGAGAACCAGATGTTTGTGCCATTCCGCTCCCTACGCAAAGGCGGCGGCGGCGGCGGCTTCTCTGCGGCGGAACAGCGAGAGCTCTTACGCTGCTCTGCAGCGGACCGCATCCCCGCGAAGGGAGGCAAAGGCCCTGGCCGCTGCGATCGCTTACCTGGCGAGGAGGAGGAGGAGGAGCGGGCCGGCGGGCGGGGCAATGGCTGGCGGCTCCCGGGCTGCTTTCTTCCCTTCGCCGGCCCGCGCGGTGCGTCGAAGCGCTGCAAACTTCTCCCCGTCCGGGGCTCGCTCCCGTGGCGTTGTTGTCGTTCGTGCGGGAACGTGAGCGGGCAAGGGCGGGCGGGAGCCTGCAGGGGGCGCGCGGCACCGGGGCCTGGGCGGCGGAGGCGGACGCGCCGCTCTCTCAGCTCGGCGGCGAGTGTGTGCGCGGCGGGGGAGGCTGCGGGCGACACGTGGGGCAGCCGTGCCTGCGCTCTGGTAGACAGGCAGGCAGGCAGGCAGGCAGGGGCGGGAGCGGCCGGGGGGGCTTTGGGGCAGTCGGAGCGAGGCTGCTGGCTTCTTCTTCCGCCTCTCTCCCTCCTTCCATGCTGTCGTTGGGCGTTTCTGCGGGCCGAAGCTTGAGCAGGTACTCTCTGCCAGAAAGACTTCCCTCGCCTGCAAGGAGGAGACCCGGGCGGGACCCTCTTGCTTGCGGGACTCCCCAAAGGTGGCATCTGAAAGACTGCAGTGTGGGCGGTTGTCCTCATCTGGCCTCGGCTGCACGCCGCAATACCTTTTGTTTGCAAGTGCCAGAGCAAGAGGCGTTAAGGTGCCAGGGCCTCCCTTTTCTTGGGTAGACGTGTGTAAAATCGCTCTTCTCTTATAGTTTCTCTCCGCTTAAGATGCCGCCCTTTGCCAGGAAGGTGAACAATCTTTCTAACACGGTCTTCGGTACCTGGTCCTCTCCTTAAAATCCTCAGTGCTGACGGGGGTGGGGGTGGGGATCTCCTTGTTCTTAAAGGTGGTGTGTAATGATCATTATTTAAACCTAAACCTGGGATTTCGGGGTTGTCAGCTCTGAAAGAGAATAGCCCACCCCACTTCAATCCTCTTGAATATATTGATCACCCTTTCTTTCCTTTAGGTGCTACAATTTTACCAATGCTCCGGTACACAGAATGTGAGGGGAGACTACCAAACATGCAAAAAAGGCGTCTTGAAAATTTATTTATTGTAGCATGAGTTTTTGCATGCAACACCCTGCATCATCATAATGCAGGATGTGTCCAATGAACATCCATGTCTATTGCATCCATACATAATTATTCCAATAATAGCACATAATGGCTCACGCTGGCTCAGCCTGTCTGAGTGTGGAAAGCTAAGCAGGGTCAGGCCTGGTTATTACTTGGATGGGAGACCCCTCTAGTTTCCTGCACTGAGCAGGGGGTTGGACTTGATGGCCTTGTTGGCCCCTTCCAACTCTATGATCCTAGCGGGGGGGGGGGGGGGGAGTTCTACAACTCCCAGCATGCCCCAGCCATAGTGGCTGGGGAATCCTGGGAGTTGTAGGACTTCCCGCCCCCCCCCCCTTCTTAGCATGCATGGGATTGCACACTTAATGACAGATGTGTATTTTGGAGTTAACTTCCTGAAAGGCACCAAGTTTTCAATATACATCCTAACATATTTAGTATATGCTGGAGAGCCCTGTAAAGCAGTTATGGTGTAAAGCAGTTATGGAGCCAGTGTGGTGTAGTGGTGAGAGTGTTGGACTGGGACTTGGGAGATCCGGGTTCTAGTCCCCGCTCAGCCATGAAACTCATTGGGTGTGGAAACCAGTCACTGACTCTCAGCCTAACCTACCTCACAGGGTTGTTGTGAGGATAAAATGGAGAGGAGGAGGAGGATTATGTAAGCCTCCTCGGGTTCCTTGCAGGAAAAAAGGTGAGGTATAAATATAATAAATAAATTCTGCTTTTAAGGCGCCATCCTATGCATGTTTAGGGGGGGGGGAGGCCTACAACTCCCAGCATGCCCCAGCCAGCATACCTATGCTGACTGGGGCATGCTGGGAGTTGTAGGCCTTTTTTCTGTCTAACATGCATAGGATTACGCCCTTAATTGCTTTTAACAGCTAAAGGGGTCATAACAATATTGGTTACTATTTATTATTTAATTTGGCACTCAAAGCAACTTACAATCACTAATAAAACTTGATAAAAACAATAACAAATACATCAAAACACAATTAAAAACACAACAATAACAGTAAAAACAGCATCCAAACCAACAGACTTGCTTATTTATTTATTTATATTTATACCCCGCTTTTTTTCCTGAAAGGAACCCAAGGCGGCTTACATAATCCTGTGAGGTAGGTTAGGCTGAGAGTCAGTGACTGGCCCAAAGTCACCCAGTGAGTTTCATGGCCGAGCGGGGATTAGAACCCGGATCTCCCGAGTCCCAGTCTAACACCAAAGGCACGCTTGAGTAAAGTGGGCTTCATCTGCCAGTGGAGGGACAGCAGAGAGGGAGTGAACCTAGCCCCTTGCCACTTGGCAGGGAGTTCCGCTGCCAGGGAGCAGCCACCAAGAAGGCCCTCTTTTGTGTTGCCACCAAATGCTCCTCTGAAGGAGGCGATCTTGAAAGAAGTGCCTTTACATGCTTGTATAGCAATGTTGGTACTGTACAATGGTAAAGGTGTATGTATCTGTGGTTCATTTTTTTAGTATGAGAATTGTTGCTGTTTCTAGACACTATTTCAAGAAATGTGTCTCTCAAGATATATTCTGAAATCTTATTTTATTCCAACAGCCTGTTCCTAAACTGAATTTGTCTTGCCTAAACCCATTAATTTCAGTGGGCTTAGATGCAGCTAAGTCTGCATAGCTCTGCTTAGGATCTGATAGTAAATCATTGCATGTTACATATCTGATACATGAGTGACCGATGCAGGCTTCCTACGGGAGAGTTTGTAGATATTTAGAGAGTCCCTTGAGTGTGACACTTAATTAAAATTTCATTTCCACAAGAGCCATAAATAATTCAATATTGCTTGTTGTCCGGAAGCTGCTGCTAGTGTCCTCAGCACTGCCTCTGTTTCCAATCTATAGGAACAGTTACTTCTTAGAAATACCTGTTAGAGACAGAAGTAAATAAGGATGGTGATAGGGACATGATAAAAGCTCAGTGTTTTCCAGTGACACCTCCCCCCGCCCGCCCGCCCGCCCGCCCATAAATCAAGCATTCTTGCTGCCGTGTGAAGCTCAATCCAGATGAGACAGGTACTATTAGTGGGTGGTTTCATCCTGTACTCCGTAACCATCGTAGGCTGCAACCATACCTGGACAGAGGGAGCCTAACCTCAGCGATGCATGCTCTTTTGTTCCAAAATCCCCACCCCATGGTGGAGATGGGGTTATAAAAAAGAAAAAAATCTTCCTTGTAATCAGTAGAGATGTTTCTTTCTTTTTAACACCAATGCCCCACCACTGTGTATGTAGTGTCGAATTTAGGGACAAAAACAGGAAGGGAAAAGCTCCCAGAACACCATGGTCCCAATCTGAATCAGGGCTGTGTGTTCTTACACTGAGGTAAATAAGCCAATCATGTGTAGTGTAGTTTGGCCCTGAGGCCTACTGCTTCATTCCAGTCCACAATTGTTTAAGAGCTATGGGGCTGTAATTGTTCACCTGTGGAAAACTAACTTGCTAGATTCCACCCCCACTCCCTATCCTTGTTGAATTCAGATTATATCTGAATTGTTCCTCTTGGTGTTTTCTTTCTCTCCTCTTCCCCGTTAAATAATTCCTAGTTTTTGTTTTCCCATTTTATTAAGTTACCTACAGCACAATCCTGTGGCCATTAGACAGTGTCTAGATGGCCATAGGATTATTTGGAGTCCCAGTTCCGACCTTGGAAACTTGCTTTGAGGTTGGAGCTGGAACTATGAGCTCAGAACGCCCCCCCCCCCCAGCAGCTGGTGTGGAAACTGGAAAGAGCCTCTCTGACTGCTTCTCTGAGGCAGCAAACGCAAATTTGGAGAAGGGGTTTTGTGGTTGTTCCAGGAAGCGGGGAGGGGAGGAGACCAGCACCGCAACGATAAGAGGTATCCTGGCGGCACCTCAGCCTCCTTTCCTCGTGCTCCCAGGCGCGACACTTAGACAGCCGAAATCGGCCGTCCAAGTGTTTCGATAGGCAGGAGGAGCGCAGAGGCAACCTTCGCCTCCATGTTTCTCCCACCTTGTATAGGATGCCCATAATCCTCTGAGTTCAGAGGGTTAAGGGCATCCAGATTGGATTGTGCCCCTAGTGGTCTTTCCCTATATCAGTGATGGCGAACCTATGGCACGGGTCCCACAGCTGGCACGCAGGGCCCTCTCTGTGGGCACTCGAGCCATTGGTCACCAGATCGCGAAAAGACCGTCCCCTTCTGCAAAACACTAATGATTTTGTTCTTTCTCACAGTGTGGAACAGAATGATTTTATTCTAGAATTCCTGTTACAGAATTCTTTTCTACATTGTTATCACATTTAAAAGATTTTGAAGAATGATGCACAGAGCATGGCTTGGATGTAAAGCCCTAACAGTTGACCTGAGTGCTGCATGTGTTGCTCTCAAACTAACGGAGTATGAGCCAAGGTTTGACAAATTATCAGCATGCATGCAAGAGCAAAATGCAGTGTTTACCTAATGCAGTGTTTGCAGTCCAAGATATAAAGTGTTTAAAATGTGTTAAGCACGTTCAGTTTTCTTGTTTATCTTGCTCATCCTAGTACAGGTTGACTTTTACTTTTACTAATCCGACACCTGTAGAAGCAGGGAAAGGACGTGGGGTAAAGCTTGCCCCATACAATTTCAGTCTGGCATATAATCATATTACAAGTTGAGAATCCCTTATCCAAAAATGCATGTGCCTAATTATTTAAAAAGTTTGTATAAATTCCCTTCAGGCTATGTGTACAATGTAGTACTATAATAATTGAGTTGATTTTTTTCCAACAAAAAACTGTTTGTATCATTGAAAGCTCTGTTATTGTGTTTTTCTTTTAAGACAAAAGATGTTAATTAGTTCGGACAACTGTATGAGTTGTTTTTCTAAAACTAAAACCTCGGTATCCAGGTTTAATTGCAGTGTTGGCACTTTGAAATAAATACCGGTAAGTTGGTTTTGTGTTGCAGTTTGAGCACTCGGGCTCAAAAAGGTTCGCCATCACTGCCCTATATCCTTTCAGAAATGTGGAGCTGTCTGCTCTGATTTGTGTGTGTGTGTGTGTGTGTGTGTGTGTGTGTTACTGTTAGTCTATTCTATGGACCTGCGAGTCCATAGCCAAGGATCAAGCCTAGGACCTCTTGTATGCTGAGCCTTTGCTGTTCCACTGAGGTATGCCTCCATGTAAGGCCCCATGTGACTGTTTCCATAAAGAGAAAGGGTGTGTGTCATAAGCTAGGCCCCTAGGAGACAACCAGTGTTCTGTTGTGATCTTTTCTTCTGTTTGTTACTGTATGAGTAGTTAGGGTGGTATTCTTTTGAGTGGGATACCTCTCTCCAGTCCTGCTGTACCTCCTGATTTCCACCTAAAATTGGTGTTGCCAGCAGGACTCCCAAAAGGTAGACTGCCTTTGCCACCTTTACATCTCTCAGCAGTTGGACTAAGGGTGCAATCCTATGCATGTTCAGACAGAAAAAAGTCCTACAACTCCCAGCATGCCCCAGCCAGCTCCCTTCCCTCTCCCTTGCAAAATACTTGTTCTCCTCCCACAGACACTAATACACACCTATTGTGTGTGTTAGCAATAACATTGTGTGGGATTCTTGGTACCACAACAGGCCCTGAACCCTTTTCCTGGGGCAGGGGAAGGGCATACCGAGCTATGGAATGGCCTGCTTTTGTGATTGGAATAGCAGTCCTTCTTTCACTGTTACTGTCCTTGTCCCTCTCAGAAGGGGTGTTGCAGGCTTTTTATGCTGCCGGGAGATCCAATCCCCTGTCTAAGGAAAACCCTGAGACTTGTGGCTGTTCTCCTCCACTGTGTCTTGGAGGGGGTGTAAATTGCATTCTGTGATTCTGCTGTCGCCATGTGTGGAGTGGTGGTGCCTTCCCTGCATGGGCACTGCTGGAGTTGCCAGGAATACGGTGGGAATGGCTGTTGGTGTTGCTACATTTTTAAAGTTTCTTTCTGCTTGTGTTGTTTTGCGTTCTTCTTTGCTGCTGGGAATTCATAGGATCACAGCTACATTAGGCTGCCATAGTAGGACTGTTGGATCGGTTTGCCCATCTTTTTGCGTGCTGACAAATTTCTCTGTGTATTTATCAGCTCACTGCTTTGTTGAAGAGACAAGTAATTTATTTGTTTTGACTTTTTAATGCATCATTTGTCCTCTGTGGTTGAATTGCCAGGGTCTGGATGCCTGCTTTAAGATTAAATTTCAGCTTCACTTTACATCTTCAGGTTCTCACAGTGACCTAAATCCTGAAAACAATTGTCATAAGGAGGTCTAAGTGAAATCTGTGGTTCGAGCTCTCCCTACACCCCTTTAGCAGGATTGTGGAATTTCAAATGTGGGATTCGATACAGTTTCATGAGAAACCCATGTTTATTTAGCCCTTGTTACTTGTAGAGAAACTTGGTGGAAGTGTGGGAGCGAAGTTTGCTGCAAACTTGGAAAACAAATTGCCCTTGGGAATAGGAGTGTTATGGGAAAGGGAGAGAGTTGGGAAAAAAGAGACCTTTTCCTTCCCTACCAAGCAATTACCTTAACCCAGACTCATGAAACAGTTTTCCCTCTCAATGGCTACTTTCCCCCATCTCCCCCACTTTTGGCTTTCCTAAATTACTTCCCCCCCCCCCTACTATTGCCTTTCAGTAGAACTGTCCTGCCTATGACCATGCGTTCCAGGTCCTTGCTTCACATTATATCTTTATTTTCTTTATTGCATACATAAATGAACCAATGTAAAATCTAAAACAGATTAAAACAGGTACAGAAGACAAGCAAAGTAAAACCGACAGCAGCCGTGCAAGTATCTAGAAAAGCATAACAATATTTTTTTTTAATGAAAGACAGTAAAAAGTCTGGGAGAATATTAAGGTCTTTACCAGGCACTGAAAAGATACAACATAAGCACCAGGCCAGCCTTTTTGGAGAGGGCATTCTATAACCAGGATACTATAATTGAAAAGGCCCTCTTTTGAGCCTACAATATTTTTTTATTAACAAAGTTTAAGGGGTTGATAAATAAAGATAATAAAGATAAGGAAACACTCCTTTTTTTCTTATGATCGTTGCTACTAGATTAGTATATGCAAAGTATTGGAAATCTAACCATATCCCAAGAATCAGAGAGGAGTACATTAAGTTATGGGATTTTGCAGTTCTAAATGAGTTAAGGGTGCAATCCTATGCAAGTGCAGCTATGCAAGCATGGCTGGCTGGGGGATGCTGGGAGTTGTAGGACTTATCTCTTTCTAAACATGCATAGGATTGCACCCTAACCTGGATTATTAGAACTGACCAAGGAAGGAAGCCTTGTGCTATGTCTGAGTAACAGTGGGCATGGTTTAAACAATTTTGGAACAGTCAACAAATTATAATAATTGGTACCCCATTTTTGTTATTAGAAGAGGAAATGGTGGCATAACTTGACTGTTTAACATCCTCTGTTGCTGCTGTTTCTTCCTTTGAAAAAAAATAACAATGAAAAAGAAAAGGTCCTCTCTCTTGTAGCCACCTGCCTCCTCTCATTAGGCAGGGGCACCCGGAGAACGGCCTCAGAATATGACCTTAGGGTCTGGGTAGGTGTATAAGTAGGTGCCCTTCAGGTAACCTGACCCAAAATCAGTTACCGTATATACTCAAGTATAAGTCGAGTTTTTCAGCACATTTTTTGTGCTGAAAAATGCCCCCTCGACTTATACTTGGGTCAGCGCACTTATACTGGAGGCAATAAGTTTTCCCAGTTTTTTTGGGTGAAATTAGGGGCCTCGACTTATATTAGGGTCCACTTATACTTGAGTATATACGGGTATGCCTTTAAAGGTTAATACGAGAACTTTGAATTGCCCCATAAATAGATTGGAAAACAAGATCACAAAACACTGGTGTAAAATGATCATATTGTCCAGTCCCAGCTAAAAGTCTTTTTTTAGACTAGCGAAGTTTCCGTACTGTTTTCAAAAGCAGCCCCATGTACAGTGCATTGCAGTGATCCTAAGAGAAGGTTACCAGAGCAGGGATAAATGTAGCAAGGCTATTTCTGTCCAGTTACAATTGGTATATCAACCTAGACTGATAGAAAGCGCTCTTTGTGATGGAGGCCGCGTGCTTCCAATGACAATGCTGGATCCAAGAGCACTCCCAAACTGTGATCCTTTAGTGGGAGTCCAGTCTCCTCCGGAACAGGTTGAACATCCATCACCCAGCCAGGCAGGTGAACCATCCACTAACAGAACCTTCATATTGTCTGGATTGAGGGCCAAACTAAAAGTTCTTCTAATCACACAAAGCAGAGCTATGCATGATTGGTTTATTTACTTCAGAGTAAGCATACTTGTCCCGATTCGGATTGTGACCAGAAGGGGGGAATTTAAGCTCCCGCCCACCTGTTTTTATCCTGAAATTCCTGAAATGTTAAAAAAAAAAAGAAAAAGAAAAAAACAGCTCCAGTGAAATCCAAGAACGTTTAGTTTGGCCCTGTGTCTCAAATTATTGGCTCTCATTCAGTCCATTACAACACTGAAGCACTGGTTCAGAACATCCATTGCCGTATCTGAATTAGATCAAAGGAGAGAAAAGAATGAGGTCTTATCCTATACTTCATTCCTTTTCAAAACATTCCCATTGTAGAAAACTTCAGCCCATCTTTCATCGCCCCTTCTATTTCTTAATATTTGATCTGTCATTTTCATTCTCATCTTTGGGCCTTTTCCTATGTTGCTTCTTTTACCTCTTAAGTTATTGCTTTGCTGTTTTTTCTGTTTGTTTTTATTTTTTAATTGCAGAGCTGGTGGTCCAAGGATTTTAATGAGAATGACATTGGGAACAGAGATTACTACACTTTTCAAGGCCTCTTCTTATAGTGCAGTAGACCGAAACTTTCTGAAATGGGATCTGCTGCCAGAGCAGATTAGAACAAGGACTGAGGAGCTAATCAAGAAAACAAAGCAAGTCTATGACAGTGTTGGGATGCTCGATATGGAAAAGGTCACTTATGAGAACACTCTACAGACTCTCGCAGACCTAGAAGTGGAGTATTCAGGTATGTATGTCATATCCAATATCAGTCTCAGGTTGCACCAGAAGGGAGGAATTAAAATCTGAATTGGAAGCGGCTAACTGGTGAAATACAACTTTTATGTACATCCGTGTGTAGCTAAATATAGTAGCAGTACCATTTATATGTTGCATAGTATGGAATTTATTTTCAGTGACATGATTTGTGATTATTTCAAATTGTATAGGTCTGGTGGCAATTTGACCACCCAGGGTGGTGTAGGCATATGGAAAAATCTGGACTTCCTTAGCAGTTAAGGAAGCACAGTACTTTTGCTCTGATATGCAACTTGGTAATCTAAAGAATTTATGCATACAGAGATCAGTTTGAATATGCAGGGGTTACGAGGTATAGTCTTGGAAAGCAGAGACAGGTTAGTGGACAAGGAAAGTCCATAGTTCCGACCCAGATGTGTAGCTTACAAATGTACTAGTAACAATTTTTAAACTATAATTTGTTCATAATAGGAAGGTTTCTGCTTCTAAATGGCTTAAGATAAACTGGTTTGTATAGTTATCTGGTGTATTTCTTCGCTTTTGTCTTCTCATAGTGGAAAGAAGCATGTTAGATTTCCCCCAGCATGTCTCGTCTGATAAAGATGTGCGTGCAGCGAGCACAGAAGCTGACAAAAGGCTTTCTCATTTTGATGTTGAGATGAGCATGAGGGAGGATGTGTTCCAAAGGGTTGTCCATTTACAGGTAAACAGTAAGAAGACAACTTAATGGGCATTTGCAGAGAACTTTGTAATGCCAGTCCCTGCAAATAGTTCTACATGTTCAGTGCTTTTCAGCGTCTTTCCCAATTTTCCACTTTCAAAATGATATGAAGGAGGATATAGGCTCTGTTTTATCAGAAAGCTAGAAGAAGGTTATGAGGCATTTAGCACCTTACACGCGCAGCTTTATAGGAAGAAATGACCCTAGCCTACACAGCTGTTGCTGGCATGGTGATTCAGGGATTGCAATGGGATCAAGTACTCAGTTTTGATTTTTTAATATATATATATTTTTACTGAGCTTCTCTTAAAATATAACTCAAGTTGAGTTGCATCCAAACATTATGTAAGAATACAAATTAAAATAAACTAGGAAGAAAAATTCACAATAATAAAAACAAAACTAATGAAAACAAAATTAAAACCATTCCAGAAATAACTCATAAGGACAGGAACAGCAGAATATAAACAGATCAAGCAGAAAACCAGAGTGGGGGTGTGAATCCAGAGATTTTATTCTGCCGATGGGAGCATCCCCGAGCGTAGTTCCACTCAGAATGCTCCCACTGGTGGAAAGGCCCCTCAACCCTCTGGAGCAAAGTTTGGGGGGACATAGAGGGGTATGGGGGAGATGGGAGGAAATGAAAATGGCCTCGAACCCATTCAGCCCCTGTAAAAGCACCACTGGATCAAAAGCTAACTGCTGACAGAAGGAGCCCTTCTATCCATGGGAGGCTTTTGCTGGATCCAACCCAGGGACAATTTATATTGTCCCAGGGACAATTTATATTGTCCCAGAGGCCTTCTGGAAGAGCCTGATGGGAGTCCCCAGGAAGGGCATTCTAGAGGATTGGTGCCACAACTGAAAAGGCCCTGCTCCTAGTAGACACCCACCAAATGTCAATTGATGGGGGTCACATGGAGTAGAACTTCAGCTGAACAGAAAGCACAGTGGGGCAAATATAGGCAAGTGGTTCTTAAGGCACTTCTGTCTCAGGCTATTTAGGGCTTCAAAGTCCAAAGCCAGTACCTTGAATTAAGCCTGGAAATGAATATGCAACCAATATAGATCATATAAAATTGGAGTAATATACTCCAGTCTCGAGCAGTTCCAGCCAACACTGTGGGGGCAGAAATTTGTGTAAGTTGAAGTCTGCCAACACTTTAAGAGTGGCCCTAAATAAAACTTGTTACAGTAGTCAAGTCTGGAAGTTACTAGACTCTCGCGCATGACTGATTGTGGCTAGGTCTGATCTCTCTAGGAAGAGATGTGGTGGGAGCAGCAGCCAAAACAGATGAAAGTTTGTCCTCACTGCCACCTGATCATCCCAAAGTAGTGCTAGGTCCAGGAGCACCCCTA
Organism: Shinisaurus crocodilurus; assembly: GCA_021292165.1. Classification (NCBI taxonomy): domain Eukaryota; kingdom Metazoa; phylum Chordata; class Lepidosauria; order Squamata; family Shinisauridae; genus Shinisaurus; species Shinisaurus crocodilurus. Next base: position 32,814,196 of record CM037877.1, read on the forward strand.
TGCTGTAAACATAATCCTTTAGGAGATTGCGACCCTCTTCAAAACAGGGTCCCCGTATCAGCGGATGCATGGACAAACAGTACTTCTGTCTTCTCACGCCAAAGCACACTGAGTTGCACCCCTTCCAGTCCCTCGCATTGGTGCCTAAAGCTGTAGTGGCTGGTATGTGCCGATAAATTGGAGCTTTATTACGAGTAATATTGTATATATCACTTTGTGTAAATATGTAACAATTGTTAGTGAAACAAGTGTATGGTTTTTCTCCCTTGCTGGGCCAGCTGACCAGCATGCATCTGCAGATCAACTATGAGTCAGCTTCATCACTGGTAAATTGCTCCTGTAGCACCATGATTGCATCTTCGCTCTCAAAGGTTTAGTCTGCTTTCAGAGTCTCACTGTATGATTGTCTGGGCTTAGATCCAGAGCCTGTGGAGTTGCCACGCATTCATATTTGGTATGTCTTGCTAAAAAGGATTGTCCCCCAGTACCTATTGGTACTTGTCAACTATTGGTACTTGTCAACTCTTCTTCTATACGGATATCCTGGAATAGAGACTAGAATGTACAAATTACCCCTTTAGGTAAAAAATTATGCTGTGTGTGGAGAAAATTGGTAATACTAGAACTGGGGGTCATCCCATGAAGTTGAATGGTGGGTGATTCAGGTAAAAGGAAGTATTTCTTCACACCGCCCATAGTTAAACTGTGGGATTTGCTATCACAAGATGTAGGGATGGCTGCCAACTTGGATGGCTTTAAAAGGAGATTAGACAACTCTATGGATGATAAGGCTATCAATGGCTACTAGTTCTGATGGCTATATGCTACCTCCAGTATCAGAGGGAGTATGCCTATGTACACCAGTTGCAGGGAAACACAACTGGGATGGTGCTGTTGCACTCATGTCCTGCTTGTGGGCTTCCCATAGGTAGCTGGTTGGCCACTGTGTGAACAAAATGCTGGACTAGATAGACCTTTCCTCTGATTCAGCATGGCTCTTATTAAGTTCTTAGGTTATTTTTACAGTATTGAGCCCAGCATTTGTTCCAGAAATTGAGGGTCCTGGAATGTTTTCTAGCTATGCCTTTCTTTGTGTTTTGTTTTGTTTTTGTCCCTAAATAAGTCTGATTACCTACAATCTAGGACTAGGTTACAAAAGAAAATTGTTGCTATTGTTAGACTTGGGTTTTAGCAATGATATTGCTTATTAGAAAATGGAAAATATTGACCATGTGCAGGGGTAACATGTACCTTTCTCTGACGGTGATAAGTTTTATAACTCTCATTGGGTAACATTAAAATTAGGTCCTCCCTTATCTGTGCTTTCTGCTCCCATAGTCAGTTATATATGGGGAATTGTTTTTAGAAGCATGCATCTCTGTTCAAATATTTTGCTCATAGTTGTTTAAGACATGTTAGAGAGCTATGGATACATTTATTTATTTATTTATTATATTTATACCCCGCCTTTTTTCCTGCAAGGAACCCACGGCGGCTTACATAATCCTCCTCCATTTCATCCTCACAACAACCCTGTGAGGTAGGTTAGGCTGAGAGTCAGTGACTGGCCCAAAGTCACCCAGTGAGTTTAATGGCTGAGCGGGGACTAGAACCCGGATCTCCCGAGTCCCAGTCCAACACTCTCACCACTACGCCACACTGGCGTACACATGTTGTGTGTGTGTAGAGAAAGTAGCAATGCAATCCTACGCATGTCTACTCAGATGTAAGTACTATTGAGTTCAGTGGGCCTTATTTCGAGGGAAATGTGTATAAGATTGTTGCCTAAATAAGATAGGGCAGCACATTTTTCCCCACCTGCTCCTTCCCTAACCTCTGGGCTTGCTGTCACATGGGCACGGCCCATATGTGGACAGAATAAGAGAATACCTATTACAGCTGACATACAGAGGCTGGCGCTGGGGAAGGTTGGTACGATTCCACTGCCTCATTTACTTCCCCCAGTTGCTGAACATTTGCATAGCTGTTAATATAATACTCATTTGCTAATTATAGCTTTGTTTGTTGTCTATAGTTAGCAGTGCACAGTGATGAAAGTAAAGACAAGCCTTGCCCTTAGGCTTTCAGTCTACAAAGCTGCTTTTAACTGGTGTTGCAAATGCTTCAATTTTGTAAGGTCATTGCGCAGGCAGCTTTTATGTCCATTACATACACTGCATTTCCTATGCAGGAAAATTTGGTTGCTCATGTATGCATCCCATTTTGGCTACATGGCAATGAAGGTAACCATTCTATATTTTTGTTTCAAGTTAAAATTAAGCTAGAACTTATCATTCGTTGTGATGATTTGAGCTAATACTACGTATTAAGAGCCTAACAGTGCAATCCTGTGCACTTCTACTCAGAAGTAAGTCCCATTGAGTCCCAGGTAAGTGTGTATAGGATTGCAGCCTAAGTCTTGCCTGAGGTTTTCCATGACATCCACCCCTCTTTTGGTTACTTGCCTTGAACTAGCTTAGCTATTTCATGATGTCTTGCTGTCACAGTTGTGTTTTTCTGAACAGGAGGAAAACCCATCAAACGGCTTCTTCTAGTCTTGATGACAGCTGAATCACATCTGTGACACATTCCTTCACTGTTCATTGGAGCGGGTTTTTTTCTTTATGTGAAGAAACAAAGCTCAGTCAGGATGCCTGTGTCTAAAACGGATGATTCTCGATAGGAGATGCTCAGTTGCCTAGAGGTGTTTTCCTGCAACCTGATTCCTGTTTTGCTGATGAGCAAAAGGAAGCACCCAGCTTGGCCTGGGGGCGGGGGGGCAAGTACTTCCATCATCTTTGTCCCACTCACGGAAGGTGCCTGTTTCCCAGTATCTTGGATCCCTCTTTCTCCCCCACATGCCACGACCCACCCCATTCCTGAGGGTCTCTCAACCCTCTGGAGAGACTTCTCAAGAGTCTGGGCAGGGGGCACTGCTGCGGGGAGGAAGGGATGAGAATGTCACCTTCAGCCAACTCCCTTACACCAGCAGTTCTTGGGATTTATTTTATTTATTTATGATGATTTATTTCATTTCTATACTGCCCAATAGCCGAAGCTCTCAGCAGTTTACAACAGTTCCTAAAACAGGACCATAATATAATAAAACACCATTAAAAAATTCCAAAATACAAAATTTAAAAACAATTTAACAACTAAAACAATATTTGATACAGAGTAGACCTGTTAAAAACACCTGACATGCGTGTCCCCATCAAGCCAGTAAATTCATTAAATTTATATCCCACCTTTCCACCAAAAATGGCACTCAAGGCAGCGAACAATAATAAAATACATTAAAGACAGAAACTTGATTTAACCATAAAAACAAATAAATTAAAAACACTATTAAAAGCACAACAATAAAAGGAATAAGCAGCACCAACCCATTAAAAAAAAAACCCTTCAGCAGCAGACCAGCTTATATGCCAAAGGCCTGTCTGAACCTAGCCTCCCTTGGCAGGGAGTTCCAGAGCCTGGGAGCAGCCACCAAGAAGGCCCCTCTCACATCCCCACTAAATGTGCCTCCAATACAATTCATAGAATGATACAATGAAACACACCAGCAATTTGTCTGTCATTTCCCATAGTAAAGCCATGCTCAAAGCAACATCAGAAAATGTACTCAATAAAATATAACATTTCAAAATAAATCTCTAGCAACTAGAGAATAATAATTTTTAAAAATACACTAAAATTAATCCAATAAGAATTTGTTCAAAATCCAAATAAAGGAGAAATGCAAAAGAAAATAAATATATCCGAACAGCAGAATATAACAGCAGGATCAGCAGTGCTCAAAACTAGAGTCAACCGAGGTCCCGCCCTCTCAGGCCTGGTGAAAGTGAGCCAGGGAAGCAGGGACCAAATCTTTCAGGACTCACAGCTAGATGGTCTCTAGTCGTCTTCAGCAGGAGCAGCAGCCTTTGTATCTGGAGATACTCAGGGCCCCACAGAGCAGGTCTTGCAGGACTCACAGCTAGATTGCTGGTATTCATAGAATGACACAATGAAGACACCTGAAGATCACTTGTCTAATTCCTTGCCTAACACACTCCTATGTGCAATGGACCATAATTACCTGTATTACCATCATCATGGCCAAGGAGCCTGATTCATTTGAGGCTTACAGCATTTGGTGCTGTGACTGGACCATAACATAAGCCTGAATATAGATTGGGGCTGAGACTTCTGACAAACCAAGGTGAGCTTGGGAAATCCACTTGTGGGGAATAAGCTTCACCTGTCTTGAGATACCCTGATCTAGGACTGGCCTTACAGCCAGTTATAAGTTGCTGCATTTGGGAAACGCAGAACAGGCATTAGTTTGCCTGTACAGTAATACCTTAGATTACGAGCATAATTCGTTCCGGAGCCATGCTCGTAATCCAAAATACTCGTACATCAAAGCGAGTTTCCCCATTAGAAATAATGGGAACTCTGATGATTCGTTCCACAACCATGTAATCACCGGCTCCCTGGCAGGGAGCCCCATGGAGGGAGCTGGCAAAGCAGTGAATAAATGGTTGTGGAATGAATCAGCGGAGTTCCCATTATTTCTAATGGGGAAACTTGCTTTGACGTCTTGGCCTCGCCTCGCCGCGCCTCCACTCGCTCTGCCAGGAGTGGCCAGGAGGTGGGGGCTTCCATCGAGGCGAGGCATCGAGGAGGGTTGGAATTTCAGGACAAAAATGGGGGAGGGGAAGCTTAATACCCCCCCTCCCAAATCACCGCAGTCCCACTCTGAATGGGGACAGCTGCGCCGGCCGGCCGAGCGATTGGCCAGGAGGCGGGAGCTTCCATCGAGGCGCGGTGCGGCTGCCACCTCGCGCTGCTGCGCCGGCCGGCCGAGTGGCCAGGAGGTGGGGGCTTCCCTCGAGGCAAAGTGCCTCGCTGGCTGCCATGCCGCTCCCGCTGCTCCCTACCTATGTAAGCGGCAGCTCGCCTCTCCGCGGCGAGCCGCCCACACCGCCAGCGGTCCCGTCGCGTCACATCCGGAAAAGCGGCAGCATGAGGCGCCTCCATTCGGCTACCTGACAAAGAGCTGGCAAAGCTTTGCCGGCTCCTTGTCAGGGAGCCGAATGGAGGCGTCTGCCTGCGCCTCGCGCTGCCGCTTTGCCGGCTCCCTACTTGGGAGCCGGCAAAGCAGCAGCACGAGGCGCCTCCATTCGGCTCCCTGACAAGGAGCCGGCAAAGCTTTGCAGGCTCTCTGTCAGGGAGCCGAATGGAGGCGCGGCGCGGCCTCTTGCTCTGCGTGTGCCTCGCGCTGCCACTTTGCCGGCTCCCAGGCAGGAAGCAGGCAAAGCGGCAGTGTGAGGCGCAGGCAGAGCGAGCGACGCGGCTCCGTCGCCTTACTTCTACGGGGTGCTTTGCTGGCTTCCGGGTAGGGAGCCGGCGCAGCGGCGCAAGGCGCCGCTGCAGGGGCGCAAGGCGCCCGCACAGCAAGCGGCCTCACCTCGCCTCCATAGGGCTCCCTCCCGGCTAGGCAAAGCTGGGGAGCTGCCACGTCGTGGGCACAGCGTGTGGCTCGTGTTGCGAGACACACTCGTCTTCCAAATCTAAATAAATGATAAAATTTTGCTCGTTTTACGAGAAGCTCGTATACCGAGTTACTCGTAATCCGAGGTATTACTGTAGTTTGTATAGTTACCTCCTACCACCTTTTCTTTGTGACTATGGCGCTTACCCACAATCCCACCTATTAAACTACACCACCTGGATTAAGTGTCATGTGTCAGAACAAGTGAATTAGATGTCCTATGCCTGCATAACTTTAAAAGTATATTTGAGTCATTCCTTTTTTATAACTGGTGATTTTGAGCATGATGTTCCATATCTCTTCCCCCCACATTGATCAATTGATGGTATATGAGTTACCTGCAGGTGGCGTCGAGAGCACATAATGCAGGCCACATGCTGAAGCTAAGCAGGTATGAGCCCGGTCAGTGCTTGGATGGGTGACTGCCTGGGCTGCCCACATCTGTTCTCCTGCATTGAGCAGGGGGTTGGACTCGATGGCCTTATAGGCCCCTTCCAACTCTATGATTCTATGAGTTGTTTTCCAACAAGATCCGTGCTGCAATTAACATGTATACCACACTGTAATCCCTAGGTGCCTAATCTTTAATACCGTATTGTTCCGAGTATAGGCCGCACTTCCCCCCCCTAATTTGAGTCTCTAAACTATGGGTGCAGCCCTGAAATTCCAACCCTCCTCAATGCCTCGCCTCGATGGAAGCCCCCGCCTCCTGGCCACTCCTGGCAGAGCGAGTGGGGGCGTGGTGCGGCCAGGAGCCCGGGAGCCAGCACGTCAAAGCAAGTTTCCCCATTAGAAATAATGGGAACTCCGCTGATTCATTCCACAACCATTTATTCACTGCTTTGCCGGCTCCCTCCATGGGGCTCCCTGCCAGGGAGCCGGTGATTACATGGTTGTGGAACGAATCATCAGAGTTCCCATTATTTCTAATGGGGAAACTCGCTTTGATGTACGAGTATTTTGGATTACGAGCATGGCTCCGGAACGAATTATGCTCGTAATCCAAGGTATTACTGTACGTTTTTATATTGCTTATAATCTGTATTGCCTGGCCAGACTACAGTACCACCATATGTGAGCAAAGGTTCCCTTCTATTCTTATACCTCCAACATAACATATTTCTAGAAACATTCTAGAAATTTTAATGGGGGTATAATACCACATGTAAATGGTTTTGTAAAAAAATTCCTTTCAGTTTCAGTCATATTTTTGTGGCATTGTTTTATACTTCATAACACATAATCTATGATTCCTTTTGGTATATGAAAAAAGAGGCAGGAATTAAGAAGATAAGAGAACTGAAGTTAGCACACCACAGTCCAAATTTTAAATTTATATAAATAATAACTCATTGGAACACTAAAAAAACCCTCTTCTGTGCTTTCCAAAAATAAAGTTCTCCTGTCAAGGCAACATCTCTCCGGAGTAACTATTCTTATCGAAGACTTTATGTATATTCTAACACACATCACCTGTAAACCAAAGACTCATCAGGTTGAAAGGTGAGCTAAAATTAAAGTGATGACAACCATGCCAGACAAACCCTTAAAATGCTGAAATTGAACTGCAAATAGAAAAGTCTGCATGAACAACCAAGATCAACATGCAAGGATATCAAACACCTTAAATAAGAACAGAAAAATATTTTCATTCAAACCAATCCAAGTGACACAGCTCAACCTTGGTATCTATTCTGGCTCTTTCTATGGTAATAAACAGTAAGTGTGAGTTGAGCCTTTCAGCTGCTCAAAATGAAAACTCAGTTGATCTGTGTTGTCAATTTGTAAAATGGGCTATACAGTGGGCCAGATTGTGGGAGGAGTATTGGTCATTCTGACCCCATGATTAACACTGACACGGAGAAAGAGAGAGAACTTGGGCAGTGGGAGAGGCTGGGCAGGTTCGCACAATCGAGGAAGGAAAATAAGGCACCGTAGCTTATTTTCCCAGCCTGTGCCTGCCAGTCTGATGCCACCAAATTACATGATTACCCTCACCGGGCGCAGTTTGTCATGTCGTCCGAACCCGGCAAAGGCGGGGGGCAGGGGTGGTTTACACCCCACAACCCTAAAACAAGCTATGGGTTCTGGGGTTGTTTGTAAACACACACCCCTTGCCTGCTTCAGGCAGCACAACAAACAGCGCCCAGCGAGGGTAATTATGGTAATTCAGCAGCACACGTGGGGTGGGAAAATAAGCTACGGTGGCTTATTTTCCTTCCCCGATCGTATGAACCAAGTCGATGTGATCTCGTGACCCAGTCTATTAGCTGTGGTTAAGTGACTGGCAACTTTATATAATTGATCAATTACCATGGCTGATATCTTAAGTTTCTGATTAACAAAACTAAACAAACTACATTTGGGGTGGCACGGAACATTTTCTCCAAAGAACCATATCTCTGCAGTCACCCAGGAATTCTTGTGACTTATGTATCATCTTGGACACCATCCAGCCACTCTATTAGTGGTTAATCCATACTCTCCTCTCTTCCTGTTCTGAAATGTGTCCTACTCAACAAAGGTGCTGATAAATTAAGTGTGTTGTTGCTGGCCCTGTATTTTGAGATGTAGAAAAGGAAAAGGTCACGTTTTGTTTGCAAGCTTTGGATGTAATTGGAGACAGAAGGATGCCTGACTGATATTTCTGAGCAAAACAAGCATGGTGTGTTCTTAAAGCTTCATCTCTCTGCTTGGTCAGCTACATAACACCCTGACGTAAAATGCTTGGAAGTTACTCCTTCTCACCTCTTCACTGACCCTTCCAAGTAAGCATGCATTGATTGAAGCCTAATTTAGTTAAATATGCTATCGTATTTTAAAAAAATACCTTTGTCTCTGAGCAATATGTGATGACTCAACTGTAACATGAAATGTTATTTGCCCATGGAAAAGCCCAGTGTGACTTGACAGTTGGCAGGCTTCACTCTCTCACAAAACCAATATTTATCCATTAGTCTTTCATTAGTTAAAACTTTATTCTCACATGTTTGTGGAAACAGAGGGCCAGAAACTATTGCTCACACCAATATGCAAACACTGAGTGGATTGAATAGTTTCATTTTTCAACTAAGACATGTATTAGTCCCTGTTCATATCTAGGTTCTGACACAAACTCACTAGATGGTCTTAGGTAAGCTGTTACGTCTTAGCCTTGGCTCACCATGTGTAATATACTGGTCTTCTGGGGTTGTAAGGATGATTACAGAGTACGTATGTGAAGCTCTTTGAACGTTCTAAAGCAGGTGTGGACAGACCTCAGGCTTTTGGGATCTACTTCATTTTTTACTAGAACACTGCAGCTCCATCAATCAGAACCAGTTGCAAAACATAGTTGCTAGGATAGAGCCAGATGCAAAATGGTGACTTTGCAAGATGCAAAATGGTGGTTAGAATAGAGCCAGATGCAAAATGGTGGCTTAGAGCAAATTACATACTGAACTCTGTAAGCCATTGGTACACTATATACCTGCATATACAAGTACAAATCTACATCTAAGTCATTACTGATCAAGGATTCTAACAGCCATGAGGGGTTGGAACGCTTGTTTGTTGTTCTGGTTGACAAGAGTTTCTGACTCAGTTGTTTAACACAACCTACTGCATATCGTCCAGTGATCTACCAGTAAATCCCAATCTACCTTCTGTCCTCCTCAGTTCTACATAAATGCTTTAAGCGCAGTGTTAACTCTTTCGAAAATAATCTTGCTGTCTTGTTAGGTAGTGCAATTTTGATCCCTGTGTTATTGATATAATGCATACAACCTTATTTTTTTACAAGAAAAAGGCATAATGAAATTTTTAAAAGAATGCTGTCCAGCAAAGCATATACAGGCGCAATCCTGTCGGGATGGCCGTAATTCCCCAGACTCGGAGGCTTACGGGCATCCAACGCCGAGTGAGAGGAGCGGCGGAGGCAGTCTTCGCCTCCCCATCCTCCCGCTCTGCATTTTCTCTAGACAGGCTTTTCCGCCCTTCTAGCTGGAACATCTCAGAGGGGGAGGGAAGGAGGCTAGGGTAGACCCAGGATACCTTGTATATTCCTGGCCTCCCGAGTCCCCCCCCCTCTCCGCCCTCTTTTTACCCCACTTCGAGGTGCTTTTCCCGACCTTGCAGAGCAGCCGGCACTGCTCTTTCCGCGCTGACTCTAAGGGTGGAGGGAGGAGCTCCGATTTCCAGCTCCAAGGTCAGAGTGCAGCCTCCAATCTCGGAGCTGGGACTCTGAAAAATCCTTTGGCCGTTCAGAAAATGTCTAGTAGGGGGCCATAGGATCGCTTCCTGCATAAGTTTATTTATTTATTTATTTATTTTATTTAATACATTTTTATACCGCCCAATAACCGAAGCTCTCTGGGCGGTTTACAACAGCTAAAATCATAAAATACAATATAAAATTTAAACCACAGATTAAAAACAAACAGCAGAGCTAGCAGCAGCAGTTACAATAACGGAATTAAAAACAATTACAAGATTAAAATGATTAAAATGCCTGGGAGAGCAGAAAGGTCTTCACCTGGCGCCGGAAAGAATACAAAGTAGGCGCCAGGCGAACCTCTTTGGGGAGCTCATTCCATAACTGGGGTGCCACAGCAGAAAAGGCCCTCCTCCTAGTAGCCACCTGCCTCACTTCCTTTGGCAGGGGCTCTCGGAGAAGGACCGCTGAGGAAGATCTTAGTGTCCGGGCAGGTACATATGGGAGGAGACAATAAGTTACTTTTGCAGATGAGATATTCTTCTGATATCGGAGAAAAGATGAATGTTTTCATTAGGAAAGTGATTAGTATAATAAGTCAACCTATTCCATAGCACACAAGAAGTTTGATAATAGGTGGTTCTAGTTATTCCTGCAATGCTCACTGAGCTTTTAATATGATGCTACAAAATGGGTAAATGTTGTTGTGTATCTGCGTTTCAGAAAACATGTGACATTGAGGCTTTAAAGCCTGAAGCCAAAAGATATTTGGAGAAGTCAATAAAAATGGGGGAAAGGAATGGACTCCATCTTCCTACAGAAGTACAGAATGTAAGTGTGATGTACTTCATCAATAAGGGAGAGGCAAATCTCATATTTTTATATGCATATTCTATGTTTTCAGTTAGGGTCTTATAAATTACACTGCAATCTTATACGTGTCTACTCAGAAGTCAGTCCCATTGTTTTCAGTGGGGCTTACTCTTTGGAAAGTGTGTATAAAATCACATCCTTAGCAGTACTCTGTAGAAAGTAAAAGTGATAAAACAAGAATATTTCAAATGATACAACTTTGTAGCCAGAATTATTGTTAGCTAGTTTATTTACTTGGCAGTGTTTGAAATTCTGCAGAACCCTGACAGTCAGATCTCTTCAAAATATCTATGTAACTCAGAGTCAACAGACATCTAAAAGCTATGAGGTGGATAGGCCAGCACTGTCAAGAATATTTTGCTTTTAAGGCCTGGATATTCACATACCTGATGTGGGTAGTGTTGAGTTACAGATGATAGGAACCATGTTTGGGTATTACTCATTTCTTACTTCTAAGTCGCTCTTTCTCCCTTGCCAAGTGGCATATAGCCACAGAGAAGTTGTCATCAGTTTTGAGTTTATCTGCAGTTGGGAGCCGCCTATGTCTGCTCAGGGGGGTTAGGGGACATCCGGAGAAGATTTTGTGGACATGCAGAGAGCTGCAGTAGGGAGAAGAGGACCAGAACTGGATGTAGCCCAGTATTTTAAATATGAAAGTATACAACTGTCTTCAACTTAAAGCTTAAATGTTTCAGTTGAAGACATATTGAAATAAATAAATTTTGACGTGTTACAAGTGTTTTGCTTAGGGAATAAATTAGTATATTAAAACAGTTCTAGAATTCTGTTTTTTTTTCATACAAATGTTCCTCATACTTCTCTGCTATTCTATGATGCTCAATCTGTCTTCCCTAACGATTCGAGACCCCAGCTAAACAAGAAGCTCATTTTCAGTGGCTTGATAACTTCCTTCATTTGTTGTTTCCTCTGTATGCTCTTTCCTTGTGTCTTTTAAAATTTGTGGTAAAATCGGGGACAAAACCATAGGAATGAAATGTATAATGTACAACGAAGGTATAATCTGTTATTTTTATCTATAAATTAATATTAAGGAAATCAAGACAATAAAGCAGAAACTGAGTGAGCTGTGCATAGACTTCAGCAAAAACCTCAATGAAGAAAATACATTTCTGATATTTTCTCAAGATGAACTTCGTGAGTACATCTGTTTAAGAATTGCTGTTGAGGAGAGATGTATAAATGTAAACAATAACACCTTCAAATTGTTAACATCTATACTAGTAACAATTGTCCAAGTGTATTTGAGCATTGCTTCATATGCTAATCAGCCTTGTCATTTATTCCTCTACCATTTTGCTCTGATTTGCCCTTAATTTATATCGGCCCGGCCATTCATATTTCCACATCTGAATATTGTTGTTTCTTTCACACATCCAATCTACTTTGAATACTTTCTCTGTTCTCTGTTACTGTCCTGTCCCTGACTTCCACATTCTTAGATTATATTTTTACACTTTGAAAATCTAACATCTTTTTACAAATTCTTGTTACTATCAATTCGGTGTGTTTGCATTTGGAAAGATGCATTTTAAAATATGTTTTCCTTTCTTAATGGATTAGCATGTTTACTTCTGTTTGTGTTGTTAATAAATAAAATGTTTGTTTATATGAATTTATAGTCAGTTAACATGTAATCTTCAGGTTTGTGGTTTCTTAAATGCCTCTTGAGAGTAGAAACAAGTTGGTAATTAAACAGTTGTAATGATAGCCATTCTCATATTGCCACTTCTCATATTGCTAAAGGGAATATCTGAAGAATATCCTTTCATTAAATCTGTTTCTCAGGTGCCCTTCCTGATGATTTTATCAGTAGTTTAGAGAAGATTGAAACAAACAGATATAAAGTTACCTTAAAATATCCCCACTATTTTCCTGTTCTGAAGAAGTGCAGTGTTCCAGACACCAGGCGAAAAATGGAAACTTCTTTTAACACCAGGTGCAAAGAGGTACGAGAAATGTGTCCTGCCCATAATAGAGTGAGATAAAATGTAGGGACAGTACTAACCAAACAAAGTATGTGAAGGGCCGTGACTCTGTGTTAAAGCATGTACTTTGCATGTCGAATGTCCCAGGCTCAGTCCCTGGCATTTCTACTGCAAAAGCAATCTCAGGTAGTGTGAGACCTTGAAGAGGTTTGTTTTTGTTTGTTTGTTAGTTGACAGTCAAATATACATAGATTAAGCATAAATTGTCATTCAGACATCAGGAGTCCAGAAGGAATTACACAATAAACTGATGAATAGAGTTAACAAAATAAAAATCATCTAGTCCTGTCCCTTTCTGTATTTCTGCTTTATAAGTGTTCTAAGCTGTGATGTCTGCCTGTTAGCTTTTGTTAATTTAATTGCAGAGATGAAAAGGTTATTTAAATTGACAAGAGCATTGCAGGCCTTTGGGGATAGGGTGATTTTGAAACACCTAATAAATAAAATACAAGTTTTCAAAATGGATATATCCTCAAGTCATGTGAATTCTCATGTGCTGATATCTTGCTCCCACTCCACACAATATAATTTCAGTGAATTCCAGGAAGCTGTAGTATTGTTGACACTGACTGGCAGCAGCTCTTCAGGGTTTTAGGCAGGAGTTTTTCCAGCTCTACTTGGAGATGCCGGGGATTGAACTTGGGACTTTCTGCATGCACTGAGCTACGGTCCCACCTCTTATTCTGTCTGTAATCATTGGATTGGATATAGACTTAGTCATGCTTAAAGTAGACCCATTGAAATAAATGGGGCTTAAGTTAGCCATGACTAACTTGCAGCATTGACTTCAATGGGTGTACTCTAAGCATGGATCCAGCCCAATATAATGTTATTTTCAGAAGTAAAAGTATATAAATATCACAGCTTGTACTTTTGATTATTTTGATTATTTTCCCATGGATGTGGTGAAGATCCTCTATGCCAGAGGCGGGGAACCTCAGGTCCAGGGGCCAAATCCGGCCCTCCTGGGGTCCCAATCTGGCCCTCCAGGGTTCCCCAGAGGGCTATCCCCTTTCCCCAACTACCATTTGTTTGGTGGTTTCCAGACTTTTGTGCATTTTTCCCATTCTGAAAAGTTGAAATGTCTCTCCTAAGGCTTAGTTACTGGCAGTAAGAGCTATGATACAATACGCTGGTATATTTGGCCCCACCCACACTGGAATGTAGCTCCTAAGAGCTTCTCCGAAATTGAATTTGGCCCTTGGGCTGAAAGAGGTTCCCCAGTCCTGTTCTATACTAATACTGCCTTGGAAAATGAACTACAAGAGAAAATTCACATATTTAGAAGTGTCGTAGTGATCTTACTGTACATTCTTTCAAACAAATTTTTCTACCCTTGCCTACCTGATCATAAGAGATTAATCTGGCTACTAGACTTGTAGTTTTGAAGCATGCAAACAGTAAACATACCTACAGATAGGTTTAAGCTTGTGAAATGCTTTAGATGCCTTTATGATTAAAGATAAAACTGAACATAAATTAATGGCATTGATTATTGGGTAGGGAATGAGTTAGCAGCAAAACATGAACTAGTTTGTTTAATGAAGATTAATTACTGTTGAAAATTACTGTTGATTTAAAGAAAATGATGTTGTTAGACAATTACTATACTAGTTGTCATGTTTTACACTTGTAAAATGACATGTTGGCAAGTGTCAAAATTACAGGGTATGATAAGAGTTCCAGAAATTGTGTAGCATATAACTAGCATAATTTAGAGGACAGCGTGTCTAACTGATACCTTGTCAGAGTGAGCCTGCTAGATTTTTTCTCCTTTCTTTTGCAAATCTAGCAACCCAATCTTATGATCAAATACAATAAGAATGCACTGTGTTCTTCATTTTATTGGATCCATAGGATCAGAGAGTGAGCTTATGTCAAAATCACAATAACACACACAAGCCTATGAAGCTTTGGGGCTGTGCTGAGTGGGGCCATTGGTCCACCTAGTTCAGTATTGTCTACTCTGATGTCAACTTTCTAAGACCCAGGCAGAGGTGGGGGGGTTTCCAGCCCTGGTATGTGGCAATACCAGGTAGTTATTGTGTTCAGACAACATGATAACCCACACTCAAGAGTTGAGTATGGGTTGTTGAAACATGGGTTACTGTGTTGTCTGAACCCAGCCAAGATAACAAACCATGGTGAACAACCCCCAGTTCACAACCCAACAATAAACAATGGGTTCTTTTCATGGGTTGTTCATGGTTAACAAGGCATGGCTTGTTAGTGTAGCTGAGTTCGGACAACACAATAAGCCACGGTTCAACAACAACCCACACTCAGCTCATGCTCAACCCTTGAGTGTGGGTTATCGTGTTGTCTGAACCCAGTCAGTGAGTCTAGAACCTTTGGCAGAGAAAAGCGTACATCTTTCCACTTAGCTTTGCCCCTTTCCAAATAGAACACATATTATAGATACTAGGCCACAAAACACAGAAACTTTCAACCTTTAAAAAACAAACAAACATGCAGAGCATTAAGCACATTTTGTTCAGAATGTGTGTAGTTGTTGCTGTACCTGAAAATGTGCTTTGGTTTATTCTTTCCATTATATGAAATGGCTGAAAACTTTAACTTCATTTCCCTAGGAAAATGCTAACATTCTTCAACAGTTACTTCCTTTGAGGGCAAAATTAGCAGAGCTTCTGGGATACAACACACATGCCAACTTTGTTCTTGAGCTGAACACTGCAAAGATCACAGACAACGTTACAGCATTCTTAGGTCTGTTCTTATGTATACATGTAAAAATATTAGACATGGTAACCTAAGTCATGGGGAAGCATTTATTGGGAAAATGAGCTATAGACTTCAGAGTTTTGCAGGGTAGGGGAAAGAATCTGCTGAAGTATGTTCTACTCAGAATAAAAAATCTACCGAATATAATTGTGGCTACATGTATACTTGGAGAGTAAAAGAGACTAATTATGGTGTATGAGATTTAAGAAGACTTATTTAAAATCTACCTAGCACATTATTAATAATTTGTCAATTAGAAGCAGAAGTAAGCCAGGCAGTCGGAGCACCCAGTTAACTTTCCGGGCAGCGCGATCCTGTGGCTGCTAAACAGCATCTAGATAACCATAGGATTTTCGGATTCCTGGCTATTAGGTCAGAAAATCACTCTTACCTCATAGCTGGGAATCCGTGCTTGGATCTCCCGCCCTCACCTTGCAGCCAGCACTGAAAGAACCATGCCAGCTACATCTCCGAGGTTGTAAGTGACCTTGGAGAAGGTCACTTGGGGGGGGGGACGCGTTCCAGGAGGCAGGGTGGGGAGGGGAGGAGACCAGCACTGCCAAGATACAATGTATCCTGTGGTGTCTCAGCCTCCTTCCCTCCTGCTCTGAAGTGCTGCCATTAGACAGCCAACATTGGCCGTCTAAGTGCTTTGCAGAGTGAGAGGAGCACGGAGGTGACGTTCAGATGGTTACGAGCATCCCTATAGGATTGTGCCCTAAATCTTATAGATTATAAATTGGTCCAGTACACACACACAAAAGTGTGTGTTTGCACCCACCCTGTTCTAAATGGATAGGTAATTCAAAGCCATAAAATGTGCCCAAGGCCACATCAATCACTTATGTTCCACAGGCTATGAAAACAGATGCTCCCTAATGACACCAGCCCAGTTGATTAAGGTCCTACTGTAGTTTTGATTATAGAGTAAATGATCCTGCGAGAAGCACGGTTTACTGTTTATAAAGCATTAACGTCTGTAGTAATGTAAAAGCATAAGAGCCCTGATAGATCAGACCAAAGGCCTATCTACCCCAGCATCCTGTTTCCCATACAACCAGATGCCTCTTGGGAAGCCCATCAACAGGACATGAAGGCAATCACCCTCTCCTGGTGTCGTACATAGTATGGTATGGAATCAAAACAAGCTCTTACAGTCATGGTTTAATCTCCTTTTCGCAGATGATCTAAGTAATAAGCTGAAGCTTTTGGGTGAGGCCGAGAGAGCATTTATTCTAAACCTAAAGAAAAAGGAGTGTGAAGAAACAGGCTTTGAATATGATGGAAGGATTAATGCGTGGGATCTGCATTATTACATGAATCGTACAGAGGAGCTCAAGTACTCCATAGATCAAGAAAAGCTGAAGGAGTACTTCCCCATTGAAGCCGTTACGGAAGGGTTATTGAATATTTACCAGCAGCTGCTGGGACTTGTATTTGAACAAGTGGGCGATGCTCATGTTTGGCATGAGAGTGTTACTCTTTACACAGTAAAGGACAGTTCAACAGGCGAGGTTTTAGGGCAGTTCTACTTGGACTTGTACCCAAGGTAACTGATTTCTAGCTTTTTTTCCTTTAGAGCTATTGCTTTTTCTCGTATGCAGGTTTAATTGACTTATTAATAAACTAAGGCTACAATCCTATTTGCACTTAGGAGTAAGCCCTACTGAAGTGTGACTTGCTTCTCAGTAAACATACATAGGATTGCACTGTAAGATTTTGTTAATCAGGTGACGGCCTTGGTTTAATTTCCTTATTTTTCTAAAGATTACGATGAAATTGATCACAGTTGGTTGCTTGGGGGAGGGTGGGGTGGAAACCTGAAACCCTGGCCATGGCTTGTGCCACTCCTTATGTACACTCTCTTTTCCCCCCAGAATGTATCATTCTGGGGACTTTGTTGTGTTTGGCATTCATATGTGTAGAAATGAGCTATTTTAACACTGCTTCCTGCTAAGTACTACTGGAATCTATTCAGGGACAATGGTAGAACCTAACGTGATTGTAAGTGCCACTAAAGTTAATTTGTGTTTGCAACATGGCTTTACATCACCTGACACAAAGCTTAAGGTGTGTTCCAGCCTGTAGTCCATGAGCCTGAATAGAGCACTTGGGCAGAAGCAATTTCTAAAGCTCCTCAAGCAACCCTTGGAACTTTTTTGTAGAACAGAAAACATACACTGCTGGCTAAGGGACTTGCCTTGTTGCTCCTTCTGTCTCCATCTTGAAGACAAAGAGTGCAAAAGAACTTCTCAAGAAACCTAACTTTTGCCTTGATGAAAGTCCACATATCTAAATGGAGGGGATCCCAAATGCTTTCACGATGCTTTGGAACAGGGAAGGGAAACCATTTTTCTGTCGAAGGCTATATTCCTGTGACAATAGCTATCAGGCTGCATGCCATTGGCAGGCAGGGCCTAAGCCATTGGTTAGTGGGGCCAGAGCCAAAAGTGGGTGGTCACATCCTTCCCCCCCTCTCTGTGCCACTCCCCTCCCCCCATGCATCGGTTCAGACGTCACTCTTGCCTGAGGTCTGAACTGATTGTTTGCACAGGGCTTTTAAAATTAGTCTGAGGGCCGTGGGTTGCTCACCTGTGCTTTGGAGGTTTGTTTCTTCCCATGCCGTGCAGTTCTAACCATAGTTACTTGCAAGTCCCACTGAGTCCAGCTCAGACTTAATCTCAAGTAAGTGTGCATAGGGTTGCAACCTCAGCATCCTGGAAAAGGAGAAGCAAGATTTTTTTGTATTTTTGGCAGTTTATAGAGGAAGTACGTATCAACATAAATCACTGCAGTTAAACAGTTTCCCTTCTTCCTCATGAAGACTGTAGTTCAATTTAGATGTAGTGCCGAATCAAGGTTTGGTGACTGAGAGCATCCCCGTGGATGCGCTCCCTCCTCTCTTTTTCAGAGGAAGGTATGCCCACCATCACTTCCTTAATTTTCATAGTTTGCATGATGTTCCAATTGGGAGACTGTGGTTAGCACTAAGATCTAAACCACATTTTTCAAATTAATTTCAGCTAGTGGCTTGGAGACAAGGTCTTAACCATAATTTGCCAGTTTATGACATCGTGGCAAATTCTGGTTAGGGACAACTAGGAGGTAGAGGAGGAAACCTGCACGAGAGAAGGTACTTGCCCTTTGTGTGCTGCTAACACACAAAGCCCTTTGTTTGACTGATGCTGGCTGACTTAGGGAAGTTCCTGAATACTATCTGAAACCAGTGTCATTTCTGTTTCCGTTACCTTGGGGCCTCTTCTATGTTCTGGGAGTTGCAAGGGCTTTGTGGTTCTTGCTGTCCCTTGAGCTCCAGCTGGTAGGCTGGAATTAGTGTGGACATGTTTTCTAAAGACACAAACACCCGTCCCCTCAACAACCCCAGAACTTTCCATTTAAGTCTCTTGTTTAATTTTCACACTATTTGAGATGTCAAACTGCTTCGAGGCCCTTTACACAGCAATTTAGTTTGTTTTGTTGCAGTGTGCTTCATTTAACAATGATTTGACACCAATAGCCATACAGGGGTGGGCAACTCACTGAGGATGGGAGAGCCTTATATGCTGTAGCCTTCAGGCCGAGGTGCTCCTGCAAATGCTTTCTTATCAGGGTGCCTGGGCCTTGTTTCTTATGGGAGGCACAGGAAACAAGTGTGCTCAAGTGCCTCCAGGCCTGAATGATATTGATCTCTTATTCTAATCTCTTATTACCCTCCAAAACTTGTCACCATCTCCAGTTAAATTGCTTAATAGATCTGAATCCTCTCCCAAATATTTTGCCCCAGAGGACAAATAACAGCTCTGGAGGTGGGGGACATTTGGATCAGGAAACTGGAGCAGGGGGATTAACCCCACTTTGCCCGGCATTATAGCCCTGATCCTAATCTGAGTCCCCTGCTCAGGGCTACATCTGCCCTTGAAAATCTTCGGGAGACTTCTTTTAGTTATGCCTTGTATGCCAGTAAGACGATGCAAATGGTGTAGTCATACTTGGCCAGGTGCAATGCAAGCCCCATTTCCCCCAGACAATCCTACTTGAACCTCAGGTTTTCAAAAGGCGGTTGCAGGCTCCATAGTTTCCCAGGGGTTGTGGTGTTTTTGCAGGTGATTGGCTTAGTATGCTAGTCCCTTGCAAGCCGCAGGTACATTGGGTTCATCCCTATATTGTTTCAAAAGGTTCTAGCAGGATCAGCCTGGGGATACAGCAGCTGTGACTTCATACCCCTAGGATTACAGGTATCTCTTGTTAGATACTTTGCATTCAAATTTGGTGCTAGTATTTCCAGAGAAACCAATTACCAAAGGGTGGCTCTCACTGTGCAGACTTTCCTGTTTTCAAGCATATGCCTGCTACATTGGGGGTAGGCAACATAGTGCCCGTGGACACCAGTGTCCCCCAGACACCGTTCTTGGCATCTACCAAGGTGCCTTACGCCTCCCACTTTTTGATTTTTTTTTATCAATACATTTTCTCACCAGCAGCTGGGATTGTTATGAAATAAATTTCTGTTGGTGCTGAAAGCTGAGGGTTCAAAGGAATTGTTTAGTGTGTTATGGCTCAGACCCCATCTCTGCCTTGTACTCCATCTTTTGGGCAGGTTACTTGTCCTTTGCCATGCAGCTCCATCCTCTATCCTTTTGTTGGGTTGACAGGGAGCTCTGGGAGTCATAGCCCTTTCGTATCACCACAAAAGGAAAGTGAATGTGAGGGTGTTTCAATCGGAGTCGTTTGGTTCCCAAATGTATATATCTTCTGGGTGTAGTTACTCCCCCTTGAAAGATCTCTTTGGAAGAGATGAGGCTAATGGAATGGGTGGAATATGAAGACAAAAGGCAATTACCCACTCTGTAGTTCAGCTTCAGAAAGTATAGTATGATATAGTATAGCTGCTCTCTGTGGATCACAAAAGCTATTGAGCTGTGGAACCTGGTTTAATGCAATGGTGATAGTCAGACATACTGTGAAGTTGAGTGCTACCTATTATTGTCTATACCAGTGTTCTCTAACCTTGGGTCCCCAGATGTTTTTGGCCTACAACTCGCTGGCTGGGGCATGCTGGGAGTTGTAGGCCAAAAAATCTGGGGACCCAAGGTTGGAGAACACTGGTCTATACCTTGCTTCCCAGTTTCAAAGGCTACTATTTACTCTGCATTCCTGACATTGTTTTGCATGTTTGAAGGAAAAGCTAATGCTTCAAGGGACAGGGTATGTCCTTTACTATAATTACTATGAGTAAGGATAGCTTACAGTAAAATCGACACACAGAAGTGGCCAGGGCTGTTCCCTTAAGCAGCATTATGCTGAAATTTTAAAAAGAAAGCAGTTAAGCATTACGTTATTTTATAGGTTTATATACATAGGGCTGATGACATGGTTTGGATCCCAAGTATGACGGCTGTTACAAACCTATAGGGAAATGCTTTCTTGTTTTTTGCTATTCCAGGATAAGGATGAGCCTTTTTCTATTATAAATAAGCAATGCCAAATGATTCATCATCTTTCTCTGTGGTGCTTTTCTAAAGGATGGTTTTGGCCTATTTTCTTACTCAGAGAAGGAAAGTATGGGCATGCGGCCTGCTTCGGTCTCCAGCCTGGCTGCCTTCTTTCTGATGACAGCAGAATGATGCCAGTAGCAGCTCTGGTAACAAACTTCACAAAACCAACACTGGATCGTCCGTCACTGCTGCGACATGGTGAGGTGAAAACTTACTTCCATGAGTTTGGGCATGTAATGCACCAGATATGTGCACAGGTCAGTAGTTGCCTTCTTCCTATAAATAGATAGATAGATAGATAGATAGATAGTTCTAGTCTGGTTATGTGAGTGTAACTTCCATATTTCAAGAAGATGAGAGAACTAGTGCCATGTCAACTTTCCCCAGTTGAAAAATGTTTTATTTCCAAATTAATGGTAAATTTGAATGGGTCCTCATATATTTAGAAATCTTTTTACTTTGTAGAGTTTGTATGCTTCCTATTACAATAATATTTAAATAAATTTACTTAAATAAATCCTATTACAAGAAATCCTTACAATGAGTAAGCCCCTGATAGCATGAAAGTCAATGACAGATGTGCCAATTGACCTTAGCAGATGCTGTCACTTGGAGGCTTAACCTGCTTTGCACCCCTGGTTACCCCAGCCATTATGAATAGATTCTGCTTGTACCTGTAGAGCCCCATCCTAGGTTCTGGTTCTTTATCACTCTAGAGCAGGGATGGGCAACATATGGTCCTTCAGATGTTTTGGCCCACAAATCCCGTGATCCCTCACCAATGGGAATTGTAAGCCAAAACAACTGGAGGGCCACAAGTTGCCCACCCCTGCTCTAGAATATTACAGTGGGCTAGGTTGGATAATACCTGAATAGTCTGATTGGATCATATGTGTGTAGCTGGCGCACTGGTCCCAATTCCACCAGTCTACACATTCAAATTATGGCCCACATGCATTGGCCAAAATAAGTCAGTCAATTCCCAGTATCTAACTGAACAATTTTGGCTTATGTGTGTTGGATTTTATACATCAAGGCTGTAATTTGGACCTAGAGCTGAATCAGCCTTTTCAGGTATTCTCGAAACTTTAGGGATTGGCTCTTATATAAACCAATGTATATATAAATATCTTTTGCAAAATCTGCAATTTTAAAAGCGTGTCTGTGAACCTGCTGGTTTAAAACCAGAGTTAAGGCTATCTCATGTTGGCTCAAGCTCCACAAAGCCAGGAAATTGGAACTAAGGCTAGTGTCTTCACTGACATGCCCTGTGATCAGTGGTGATGTTGTGCAGTGACACAAAATGTGCTTGCTTACAACTTACCCTCCATATACCCACACTTTTCCTTGGTCTTTCAGGCCCAAATCTAGATGGAGTGGATGGAGTTCCTCAGACCAGCAATGATACCTCACAATGATACCTGTTCTTGGCCTGTATTGCCTTATGAAGCATCTGAGCCTTACAGTTTTGTAAGACAAATCCTCCTGTGAGTTGACCTATGCCAGTTGGTTGCTTGCATGAGAAGCTGGATGGGTGGGTTAAACAGTGAGAGGGATCCCTTTTCCAGCAGTAAGGCTAAATGCTTCATAATGCAATACAGGACCAGGACAACATGGGACATCTTTGTTGACCAAGGATGTGGAAGCATGGTTTTTTTAAAAAAGGAAATGTATTATTACAGTGTTCTTGGGGGGAAACCCACAAACTAGAAAACAAAGCACAAGCAAGTCATTAGCTGGGTAAATGTGTACAAATGGGTAGATATGTCCATGTATGTTCAGAAAGGCTTATCTCTGAGTATGCCTGTACAGGATTCTAGAATAGCATTTCCCCCCTCCTCCTTCACTAGTGATATATCTGTCAAGCAGAATGACTTCCTCAGCCTAAAAATTACTTCACTGTTGTCTCAGTTGACAGTTTCCCCCACTGTCAGAATGCTGACGGGAACACTGGAATTCCTCTCAAAACACTGGAGTACTGGCAGCATTCCAGCTTCAGAGAGAAACTGAGCATGCCCGACATAATGTTGGCAGTTGCTGCCGTAGGCTTTCATAGGGCAGAAAAACTTTAATAACTTTTGAACCTCTGCTTAGGCATCTCCAAACTAATAAAAGGCACACCTCCTTGACAAGCCAGAATAATAATGTACATCAGTAGTTTTTACCAAAATGTGAAAGAAATATATGATATGCCGAGCCACAGCTTGGAGTAAAAAGTACAAATGTGCCTTTTCAGCACTTTTAAACTTTCAGCACTTTGTATCAGATAGGTTTAAAATTTTGCACAATTGTAGACGTCATTAGGTAGATCATGGATGCCAAGTTTCATGTTACCAGCTCAAAGGTGTCATTTTTATAAACAGTAGAATTTTGAGGTTTATAACTGTGGAAGCTTTTCTTTCTTTGTGACTCACCTTAACCCTATGGGTTAAGGTGAGTCATTAACTGTGTGTTAATACACACAGTTTTGTATTCTAGTTATTTATATTTGTTCTCATCTTTCATAGACTGATTTTGCTCGGTTTAGTGGAACTAATGTGGAAACAGACTTTGTAGAGGTACCTTCACAAATGTTTGAAAACTGGGTATGGGAAAAAGAACCACTACAACAAATGTCAAAACATTATAAAGATGGAAGCCAGGTCCCGGATGATCTCCTCGAAAAGCTCATCGCTTCTAGGCTATCCAACACAGGTATTCTTTTTTTATTGTTATTTTGGCTGGGTTTGATTTAGTGTGTGAGAGAGAATTCTTGACGTAACCTGAGTGAAAGAAAATCATAAAAAGAGAGCAGGTTTGTAGTGATATGCCCTCCCGTAAAAAACAAGGCCCAAGCACACTTGCAAGAAATATCTGCAAATGGTCCATATTTTAATGTCTTGAATTATGTGGGAAGTCCAAGAAATCTGCTGTGGATTTCTCTGAGCTATGCCGGCTAGGGCTCATGGGAGTTGTAGGCCAAAATATTTGGAGGGCCCCTGCCTTAAGTGAACATCTTTGAATCCAACTCAGTGAGCTTAAAGCACCTCTCCAAACAGAGCACAGGGGGGAGTGCACCACTTCCTCTCCACCAAAGCCAGCACTCTGCCTACCTCTGTCCTGGGCAGAACACAGCCTGAAGAGAACTTAAAAGGGGTTAATGACTATCGAGCTCAAAACTGGATCCCATGTAACTGGGTTGTTGTTTTTCCTGCAGTAGACCTTGTTCCTAGAGTTTCTGAGTAAGTGGCATAAGCTTATGGGACCATTTCATCTATTGCACCTTAAGAGCATACACTGCCATATCTGAAGTGGATGCACACATCTGTTTCACGGTAGAGCACACCGCAGATACACTGGTCAGTCACAGCTCTCTGCCATGCGTATACACATTGTAATGGATTCATGTAGCTACTTCAAACTTTGCTGTGGATATATGGTGTACACCTGTAAGCCATAGCATGTGAGGTTACCTTAGAATTCTTTGGCTCTTGTATTAGTTCCACTGAAAATATGTGAAGGGAATAATGATGCCTCAGGTTTGTTTATTTTTAATTAATTAATTAATTATATTTATACCCCGCCTTTTTTCCTTCAAGGAACCCAAGGCGGCTTACATAAGCCGCCGCATCCGCTCCATTTTATCCTCACAACAACCCTGTGAGATAGGTTAGTAAAGTGTCCTTCTGACAGCCTGATGTGTTTCCATGCTGGTTGCAGATGAAGGAGCTTGCCTTCCTCTACAGCTAGCACAGAAATTGAACAATCTAATGGAGGAGGGATAGAGTGATCTGTCCCTCTTCTTCCAGCCTGCTCATTGACCTGCATGGAATTCCTGATCGCATGTGGCAGGGGTGGGCAACATGTGCCCCCCCCGGCCTCTAGTGTGCCTAAATTTGTCCCTTTTAAGCCTCCATTTTGGTTTGCTGCCAAAATTCAGCAGCACACTACAAATTATTTTGGTCGCCGCACCACTGAATTTCGGCAGCACGGCAGTGGCAGGAATGTGGCCCATAAGGGGCACGAGGGGCTGGAAAGTGGCCCCCAGATCCCCCAAACCTGGCCTATGTCTTAAATTTTTTAATGCAAGGCTGATTTAATGTTTAGAAGGGCATTTTTAATTGAATTCTACTGTGCTATAAGCACTTAATCTAATTCTTTTCTATACTACTTTCTTAGGTAGGATTTCATAGCACTCACCGCATTTTACCAAGCCCCTTGCTCCAGTGGTGGTGGTTTGTTAAAATGGCGTTTTGACCCCCTTATTTAACTAGGTCTTCTGACTCTTCGTCAGATTGTTTTGAGCAAGGTTGATCAGGCCGTTCATACTAAATCTTCTGCTGATCCTGCTGAGGAGTATGCCAAGTACTGTGAAGAAATTTTGGGGATACCTGCGACCCCAGGTATGGAAACTTAAAACGTCCCGTTGTATCTTATTACTTTTTTAAAACATTAGTTTTTTTAAAAAAATGTGTCAGGAATATGTTCCTTGTACCAAAGTAAGGAATGATGTTTATAAAATATTTTTTTCGTTCAGAAAGATTCCAGATGGATGTGGTGCAGTTTCTTTTGACATTCTTATTATTATACTCCCACCCACCCACCCCCTTAGGCAGAAGGCCTGGATATGTCGGGTTAGATCCAGAATTCTTTGCATCGAGTACTGCTTATTGAACTAGTGCTCTTGTATCTCAGCTTACCCTGCCCCCCTGAAAAACTGCTCCAGTGGGTTGGAAGATCCTCTGGAACAGTGTGGGAGGTGGCACTGGGAACTGTAGGGGGTTGGGGAGGGGGATAGATGAAAACAGCCTTCTCCCCCCACCACCACCACATTTGTGGGCCCTCTGCTGGATTGAGATCCCTTAAGTCAGAGGTGGGCCACTTTTGGCCCTCCATATGTTTTGGCGTACAGCCCCCATCATACCTCACCATTGGTTACGCTGGCTAGGGCTGATGGGAGTTGTGGGCCAAACCATCTGGAGGGCCACAAGTTGCCCACCCCCTGCCTTAAGTGAACAGAGTGCACCTTTGAATCCAAATGAGTGAGCTTAAAGCACCTCACAGCAGAGCACAGTATGGAGCACACCTCTTCCTCTCCACCACAGCCAGTGCTCTGCCTACCTCTGCTCTGAACAGCCAGAGGAGAAGGAGTGAAGTAGTCTCCCAGCAGACTCTGCAAAGGTCTAGCAAGGCACAGTACTCTGCTTGCACCTATCTGAAAAGCAATGCTCTATGTTGAGGGTGGCCACCAGGGTGCTTCCTAGGGCAGGTGCCGGAGCCCCATCAATGACTGAGAGCTGCCATTTTAATTTCCTCCAGTGCCCCTGACTGATACTAGGTGAGACACTCTAGGGTATTGTAGGATTTTAAGATGGCGGTTCCCAGCTGCCTGCCAAGTAAGCCCCAGGGCTCCCCATTGTAAGAGGGGGCCCACCAGAAGGCATTTTGTCCAGGGCCCCCTCAAACCTGGAGTCAGCCCTGGTGGCCACAAATGGGAGAACCTCTCTTTCTTTGCATCAAATTTGGATCAAGTCTTTCTCCTTCCTATTTACCTCATGTGTGCCCTCTCCACCTCTGCTTCACTTGCATCCCTGGCAGATGGCGGAAGTGGCTGGCACCTCAGGAAGGATTCAGCATGACCAAGAGGCAAATGTTCTGCACTGCCTTTGATGCACTTGATATTTACTTGTTATATATGTCCTTCCTCTAAGAAGTTCAGAGCCCTGTTTATGGGATTCTCCTGGGCCTGCTTGGCTTCAGAGATGTAACTTTGTGGGGTTCCTTCAGACCCTTCTCTGAGACATTCTGTTTTACACAGGCCCTCCGTGATCGGTATGCTTCATGTATCTCTTTCTGCTGCTTTTTAAGGTACAAATATGCCAGCTACCTTTGGCCATTTGGCAAGTGGATATGATGGCCAGTACTATGGCTACCTATGGAGTGAAGTTTTCTCTATGGATATTTTTTACAATTGCTTTAAAAGAGAAGGGATAATGAATCCAAAGGTAAGGAAATTTCCTTCATGAGACCTACTATAAGAGCGGTCTGTTTCAGAATTTTCTGTAGTCTCAAAAATACTAGAAAGGATATAACCGGGAAGTTTGAATACATAGCCTTTTCTGCTATATTTGTGTCAAATGAAGGGTAGTAATTTAAATCTGCAGGCACATGTTTACTTTTATTTGATAGTATCATTACATTTTTGAAGTTTTATTATTTTTATTCTGAGCTGCTCCGAGAGTCCTTTTGCTGAATCTATGAATCATTAAATATGTAATTTGACCTTGTAGCTGGGGATCCGCACTCAGATCCCGCTCCCCCCTGCAGCTGGTGCAGAAAAAATTGTCCCAGTTGCTTCTCCAAGGTCATAAGAGCGACCCTGGAGAAGGGCTTATGGGGGAGGGGAGGGGACCGGCTCTGCCAAGATACGACATATCCTGGTTGCTCCTCGGCCTCTTTCCTTCCCGCTCCAAAGTGCTGCTCATAGATGGCTGAAGTCAGCCGTCTTAAGTGCTTTGCAAAGCTGGAGGAGTATGGAGGCAAAGGTGGCCTCCCACGCTCCTCCTGCCTGCCATAGGATGCCTGTATTCTTCCAAGTTCGGAAAGTTATGGGCATCACCATCGGATTGTACCGTTAACCTATTTCCAGATTTAACTTCTTTCTTCTTCTGTGAACAGTAATCTCACAATTGTGTAAGAAAAACATTGTTGGGCTCTAGACCTGGTTCACTAGTCCAAATTTATGTGAGAAAAGTTAGACTAAACGACATTCTACATGTTGCCTGATCCACCTGGGAGGCCATAATAATAGTAATAACTGTTGTTTCTTTAGCATCTTCTATAAAATCTGCTGTAGGGTATAAAGACATAGAATTAAAAAGAATACAATAAAAACAACAGAACTGGGCCTGAAGGTGTACAATCTTACATGAACAGACATATGAGAAAGAGGAAATGGTAAGGGAAAACAATGGAGGAAAAGAACAAATTAAAATACCTTGGTAAATTGGGAAAGACATGTGAAAATAGATAAGCCTTGAGGCGCTTCTTGAAGAGCAGGAGTGACTGGGCCCTACTAATATATGGGGGAGTGAATGAATTCCAAAGATAAGGTGCTGCCAAAGAAAACGAATGGCGGCATGAGACGTCAGATATAATTTTTAGTCTAACTAGAAGATTGGCACCAGAGGAACTCAGGGCTCAGTAGGAGTATGCAGAGATAAACAGGAGCACCAGAGTGCAAGAGTTTAACAGCAAGACGTAAGATTTTAAAATGAACATTGTAAGTGATGGAAAACTAGCGCTCAAGGGAACAGGAGGCGAAACATGGTCATATTTATGAGTAAGAAATGCACAGTGAGCTACAAAGTGAACAATAGATACCAGTGAATTTTGGGTAAGAGAAAACTAATTAAAAGGGCATTACAATAATCTAGGCAACTACTTCATGCCCAGCTGTATTGTTTAGCATAGAGATAGGTAATGTGGTGCCCTAGATATTTTGAACTACAGCTCCCATTAGCCCCAGCAAATGTGGCCAATGGTCAGAGATTATGGGAGTTGTAGTCAAAAACATCTGGAGGGTTACCTACCCTTGGTCTAGTACAACTTGCCGTATGGATCCTCCCACTTACATGGAAACTTATCCATGTCAGCAGCAGATGTCTCCAGAAATATTCAGCACTAATGTGCAAATTTTCCAGTGGAAGTAGACCGATTGACAGTGAAAGGTAGCAGGGTTGGCCGTGCCATTTGGCAGAGTGAGGCAGCCACTTCAGGCAGCAGATTTTAGGTATCATATAAGGGTATCAAATTGTTAGTCATTTTATTTGATGATGTTATATTTTTATTGCCAGGGATGAGGATTTTCTTCTTCATGCGCCAAAATAACTTGCTTGGTTTTCAGCACTATGCACTTTGACTTGGGAGGGTGGGTGACCTTTGTTACCCCAACTGAGGCAGCCAAATGCCTTTGGCAGGCCCTGAAAGGGAGGCATAGCAAATCACCATGTGGAAGTATCTTCTCTTGTGGATGAGGTAACCTGTAGACCTACCCTAATGCAAGGGTTGGGTGAGTAGAAGAATGGCTTTAGACCTGTATACAGTGGTAGTCATAGACACTCACATTATGAATAGAAAAAACAACCAAAAAACCCCCCTCATGTGTTACTGAATATGTGAATAGCGTATCATCTGATTATTGGGGAGTGTGGTACTCTTGACCCTGCCTATGGATATCTTCGTGTTTGCGTGGTTGTCTGCTATCTAGAAGACTACACATGAACTTCTGCTGCTGCTGCTCATACATAGGCTTCTTCACTGCACATATCCATGCTAATGTGTAGACATTGGAGCTGGGGCCAGCAGTGTACTGGTCCCCAGTAATGGTACAATGCGTCCTTCATGTGAATAATGTGTAAGGACACTAAAGATACGAGTATTTTAATGTGTTTTATTGTTTTAATCTATTCTAAACTGTTTTTGTAAGCTGCTTTGAGTGCCATTTTTTTTTGTAGAAAGGCGAGGTATAAATAAACTTAAATAAATAGATAAATAAACAGTTCAGCTAGCAGACATGCAGATATATACTCTGCCAATTGAGGATAACACCACACATCTGTTTAGTATCTATTTATTTATTTGTATACCACTTAATATAGTAAATTCTCTTAAGTGGTTTATATACAAAAATATTAAAAATCTCACTTAAAAATACATATATAATACAATATAACACTAAAACATTTCAACTTTCTGCAGTGTCATGGGGTGGGCAGAGCGTAGGTCTCCAGATGCTTTGGACTTCAGTTGTCAGAATCTCCTGCAAGCAAGGCCAATGGTCAAGAATGCTGGGAGTTGAAGTCCAAAACATCTCAAGATTACTTTCTGCCACAATAGAGCATTGTGTTGTTTTGCTGCAACGATCCATGACTATGAAAACACGTTGAGGGAAAGTAATCTTCTGAACTTGTGCCTAAGATGGCTAGAGGCCATCTGTATAATAGTGCCTAAAAAGGGTTCTAGGATTATAGAGATACAAAGTTTAGGCCCATACATGCTTAACAGAGGACACTGTGGAAATATGGACTAACATAAACTGTCTGGCAGGTATGTTTTCTTCATAAACTACTTGAGGAGACACCTGCACTTTTCAGCTATGCAAAGAATAGATTAACATTACAGAACTACAGCACAAAATTGTATTTTTTTTAATTCACACTTTGGTAAAAAGTATCCACCTTGACCTTTTTTGGTCGCTGTAACTTTTGTAAACCTTAAAAAGAATTTTTTTTTTAAAAGCCTAGTTTTCTGATTGCATGGCAATGAATGAGTATTGGAGCCTTCAGATTATCCATGTCAGTCACACTGAGGTGATATGGGGGGGGGGGGAGAGTTGCGGGGAGGAGCACAGCCTGTGCTAAGTCAAATATAATCATTTCAGCTGCAAGCCAAGACTGCAAGCTGCTTCCATCCTGCACAGGTTTGCTTCATCTTTATTATTGTGGATTTAGAAAGTTCTCATAAACTTGAAATGTTAACCTGCCAATTTTATTTGCTTTCAGGCTGGAATGAAATACAGAAATCTTATCCTGAATCCTGGAGGCTCATTAGATGGCATGGATATGCTCCAAAACTTTTTAGGTCGTAAGCCAAACCAAAAAGCTTTTCTATTGAGCAAAGGATTATATACTTAATAAAACTATGGGTTCTTTGTAATCCAATGTCATCTGGGGAATCAAACTTGTAATGCCTGTTGATTTTCACGTCCTGAAAGGTAAAACACAAGTGTTCACCAGGAAAGATCTTAATTGTTTTTCTAATGGTTTTTATTACTGATTTTCAATATTCATAATTCTCACTGTCACCTCAACAACATCCACACTGAATTGTACTGTACTGTAACTCTTGCTTTTTAATAGTAAATTATTTGTGGAATGTAATGAAGTCATTAAAAGAGTGTTGAATAAATTAAACATAACATTAAGCATTTTGTGGGTTTTTAGTTTTGAACAACAAAGTAATCACTACTTTTTCAGTGTAACACGTAACTTGTATTCAGTACAACTAAATCCTCTTTTTGAACTCTGTCCAATGTGCAGAAGCCATTTGAGGGTCTTACCAAACTTTGATTACCTTGTATGAAAGCACAACTTTCACAGAACAATGATCAGGGCCAAAATTCAATACTGCCCTCCCCCCATGTTCCTTCTTCCAGCTGTTGAGTCTTCAGAGAGTGTAGAATCTATGAGTGTGACCATAAGAGGAAGTGGTGGGGAGATGGATGCCCTTTCCTTGCACGAGGAGAGCCAGTGTGGCATAGTGGTGAGAGCGTTGGACTGGGACTCAGGAGATCTGAGTTCTAGTCCCCGCTTGGCCATGAAGCTCACTGGGTGACTTTGGGCCAGTCACGGACACTTGGCCTAACTTACCTCACAGGCTTGTTGTGAGGTTAAAATGGAGGCGAGGAGGATTATGTGCCTTGAGTTCTTTGCAAGAGGAAAAATGGCGGATGATGATGATGATGATGATGATGATGATGATGATGATGATATCAGCGTACAGCTCCTAGTTCCATCTCCCAAGCCTCAAATTTTCTGTCTGCACCTTCTCTCTTGCTGTTTTTATGATTTAAGGCAGGGGTGTTTTTCAGCCTGAGGGTGGAATTCCATTTCAGAGAAGCTCTCGGGGGCCACATTCCAGTGGTGGATGGGGCCAAAGGCAAAGAGGGCGGGACCAAAATATTTTAAAAAACACCATAATAGTTTTAGCTAAAAACTCTTATTTCCAGGAACTAAGCTATAGGAGAGGCAATTCAACCTTTTAGATGGGGAGCAGGGGGAAACGTGCAAAAGCCAGGAAAACTGCAAACGGTTGGGGAAGGGAGCGTTGCCCTCTGGGGAACCCCAGCTTTGGCCTGAGGTTCAAGACCCCTGATTTAAGGAAATATCCTGCTTGCTGTAGTACCTTCTATTTAAGTTGAGTGGCATTGGCACATGCTCCTCATGGAAAGTGAAGTTAGCCTGCCCACAGTTCTCTGTCAGTTTGCCAGGAGCTGACTATAGCCAGCCACCTTTTGCTACTCTAAGCCTTTGTTGTGAAGGAGGGAGAAAAATGTTTCTGTTTGAAGGCTTACAGTACGACCTTCAGAATGCAGGTGGGGAGGTTGCACTTCTTTGCATATAGAAAAAGATAATGTTGGCAGAAGTCTCATTTTGAGCCCTTCTGCCTGATACGCAGAGGTTTCTGAATAACATATGGTGCATGACGAGATAATTTCCCTTTCTAAATCTGGAAACAAGAAGCTTCCACAGGAGGGAGATCTTTCTCTGAATAGACAGGCTTTAGCAAAGGCTGCTACTTGGATATTTGGGATTGGAAGGTGAGGGGAGCAGCAGGGAGAAAAAGCTTACATAAAATTGATGGGCTAATATTTGGAGGAAATTAACTTCATTTTTAAAAAAACAAAACAGCCTGCTGGGGATACTTTGTGGATGAATTTCTTGCAGTGCTACAACTGAAGTAAACAACAAACTATCATTAATATCCCTTAGGCTGTGATCTCAAGAACATTTACTTAGTATTCAGTTCCATTAAATCCAATGGGACTTTGATTTAAACATATTTATTTGGAACTGAGTGTACATGTTCTTTCCTTAGCAGCTTTATACACCTTTCCATTATTCCCCGAGGGGACTAATTTAAATGCTATTGAATAGCCTTGTTTTAAACTAAATGCTGCGAACCATTGGATAGGAACTCCCATATTGGATCAGCTGCATAGCTTATCTGTCCTACTGTCATCTTCAACTGCACCTCAAGTCCTTGGCTACAGGAGAGTTGCAAGCCCTATTTTTCTCCTAAGGCTAAGACAATTAACGTTTGCTGTCCTGTCCAATTAGGAAAAATCCCAAATTAACAGGTGTAGTATCTTTCACATCACAAAATAGTGAGCAATCTTTCAAGTTCTGAAGAACAATTCTTCAGTAAAATTCTTCTTCTCTCTCCCCTGCCCCTCTTCTCCCTCTTCCTGGTTTGTTGTTTTTTTAACAGAAGAAGGGTCCTAGAGAACTTGAAAGCTTACTCATTTTCCCAAGAAAGCAAAGTCACATTTTCTCCAGGTTCTGATTCTAGTAATCTTTCACTACTCAGAGATCAGCATGTGTATGGTATTCCAGATAGGAGAAATGAACTTGAAGATTGTTTTAACCATTCTGTAGTTAATATGTATACTGTTATTTGTATTACAATATTTGGACTTCCTAGCTGAGCCTATCCTGTGGACCCGGGGTTGATAACATCAATTCTAGGTCTCTTAATTAGTAGAAGTGTCTAAACTATGCGTAAGTCTGGTAATATGATAATAGGTGTATAATTTTAGGGTGCAATCTTATACACTCGTACTTACTTTAAGGGAAGGTCCATAGCTCAAGGGAAGGGCTGTAGCTCAGTGGGTAGAGCACATGTTTTGCATGCAGAAGGTCCCAGGTTCAATCCCCGGCATCTCCAGGTAGGGCTGGAAAAATGTTCCTGTTTAGTAAGTCTCATTTACCATAGTGGGACTTATTTCTGCGTAAACATTTGTAGGATTGCACTATTAGTGTGTTTGCAGTCGTTATACCTTTTCTCCTCCCCACAACGTATATTAGCTAAATATGGAATATCAAATTCAATTCATTAATTTTATCTCTATGGAGAAATCTCATTTATTCTGCTTGGAACATCTGATAAAATCGCAAACTTAAAGTCGAATCAATTAGACCACATGTCCAGGCTGTTCCACCAAAATCCAGGAATGATACATTTTCACATCAAAGTAGGAAGGCCAGTTGAATAAACACAACCCAAAGGTTTCTGGTAATCGATATTCTTGTGTCTATTTAGTGTCTGCAAATAAGTGTCAGTTACTT
Organism: Shinisaurus crocodilurus; assembly: GCA_021292165.1. NCBI lineage: Eukaryota > Metazoa > Chordata > Lepidosauria > Squamata > Shinisauridae > Shinisaurus > Shinisaurus crocodilurus. Next base: position 32,847,930 of record CM037877.1, read on the forward strand.
AGTTTGTCAACACGCAACAATCAACCCTGTCCAAAAGAGGGAACTGATATATCCTATACAATCAATGAACTAAAAAGAAAATGAAGGAAAAGTTTTGTAAAACCAGAGAGGCTTTCTACCAGCTGGCACCGTATGAAAGAGACTTTGTTGTCTAATTGCTCCTTGCATATGGTAAAAGCACAGGACACTATTCCATGGTGACCCCAGTGACAAGGAGTGTTTTCATTAACTGCCAGTTGGTGTGAGCTTCCTGTGTATTTGTTGACAATGTGCAGCTTATCTACATTTCTTCGCTTTCCAGAGCCATCTTCATGGAAATGTTTGAGTTTCATTTCAGTCCAGTAAGCTACATACCCCTGGAGGTAACAGGGTGTTGTTGTACCTTTCAAGGCAGGGGTAGGCAAACCTTTTGGGCCGTGGGCACATTTGGCAATTTAAGAATCAGTCTTGGCCACCACCAGAAAATGGGAGGCATGGGAAATAACCTGTCCAAAAGGCTGAGTACAAGGTAGAAGTGGGATCTGAGCCCCAGCAAACTAAACAACTCCTTTGAACCCACAGTTTTCTGCACCAACAGAAATTTATTTCATAGAAATCCCAGCTGCTGGTAAGAAAATGTGTTAATTTAATAAGAAAAAATAAGTGGGAAGGGTAGGGCAACTTGGCAGGGACCAAGAGAGGCGTCTGGGAGCGCATTGGTGCCCATGCATGGACACCATTTTGCCTATTCCTGTTTCAAGGTCATCATCTCCAGAAAATCATTTTGTTCTCTTGTTTCAGGAGATCCAAATACACCACGCCCCACCCCAATGCAGAGTAACCATTTTCCAACAAATGTTGTTTTTTTTATTTGTTGTTTGCTAATGTTGTTCCTATCTTCAAAAAGGTTAAGAAGGAGGAACCTGGGAACTACAGACCAGTCAGTCTGACATCAATCCCTGGGAAAATTCTGGAGCAGATTATAAAGCAGTCAGTCTGCAAGCACCTTGAAAACAATGCAGTGATTACGAGAAGCCAACCTGAATTTGTCAAGAACAAATCCTGTCAGACTAATCTGATCTCATTTGTTGATTGGGTAACCTCCCTTGTGGACTGTGGGAATGCTGTGGACATAATATATCTGGACTTCAGCAAAGCTTTCAGCAAAGTGCCCCATGATATCCTGATTAGCAAACTAGCTAAAAGTGGGCTAGATGGAACAACTATTAGGTGGATCCATAGTTGGCTACGGATCTGAAGAAATTCAACAACTTGCAGAATCTCATGATGCACGGGGCTTTTTTAAGGCCACAAGGGCCATTTATGGACCAAAAACCTATGGTACAAACCCTTTACAATCAAAAGATGGCACCAAACTCTTAAAAGACAAAGAGTCTATTGCACTGCGTTGGAAAGAGCATTATTATGACCTTTTAAATCGTAAGTCTAAGGTGGATAATGATATTTTTTCGCAAATCCCGCAAAAACAAATTAAAGAGGAACTTGCAATACTCCCCACTTTGGATGAAGTAAAAAAAGCCATTAATCAAATGAAGAACAACAAAGCTAGTGGACCAGATGGGATTCCTGCTGAAATCTTTAAAGAAGGGGGGCCCGAACTTGTACAACATCTTCATAAACTCATCGAAAAAATCTGGATAAGAGAAGAGATCCCAGAAGATTTCAGGGATGCCATAATTATCACCCTCTTTAAGAAGGGTGATAGAACAGACTGTGGAAACTATCGGGGCATTTCTCTCTTAGCAACCGCAGGTAAAATATTTGCTAGGATTCTCGCAAACCGTCTTCTATCTATTTCAGAAGAGATCCTCCCTGAAACTCAATATGGTTTCCGCCCCTCTAGAGGGACAGTAGACATGATTTTTACTGCACGTCAGCTCCAAGAAAAATGCCGGGAGCAAAATCAACCCCTTTATATGGCATTTATCGATTTGGCTAAGGCCTTTGATACTGTAGACCGTACAGCTCTCTGGACTATCCTTATGAAAATTGGATGCCCCAATAAATTTGTGAATATCTTGCGACTTCTCCATGACAACATGACGGCAACGGTTTTGGACAACAACGGCTCTCATGGTGCTCCATTTAAAGTGGGATCAGGTGTTAAACAGGGATGTGTTATCGCCCCAACATTATTTGCCATTTTCATCGCCATGGTTTTACATCTTGTCGAGGGGAAACTTCCCACCGGTGTGGGAATTATATATCGAACAGATGGAAAGCTTTTTAATCTCAGCAGGCTGAAAGCAAAAAGTAAGGTAATTACAACCTCCGTTGTGGAACTTCAGTATGCTGATGATAATGTGGTCTCCGCACATTCAGAGGATGATCTCCAAACTATCCTAAATGCTTTTGCAGAAGCATACGAAAAACTTGGTCTCTCACTTAACATCAAAAAAACCAAAGTGCTTCATCAGCAAGTGCAAGCCAATCCTTTGGTGATGCCATCTATCCAGCTTGGCGGGACAATACTGGAAAATGTCGATCATTTTCTCTATCTTGGCAGCTATCTTTCTGTTACAGCTAACATCGACAGTGAAATCCAGCATCGTCTGAGCTCCGCAAGTGCCGCATTTTCTCGAATGAAACATAGAGTGTTCGAGGATCGGGATATTTGTAAGAAGACCAAAACACTGGTTTATGAAGCCATTGTATTACCAACTTTATTGTATGCCTGCGAAACATGGACTATCTATAAACGTCACTTCCACCTCCTTGAAAGGTTTCATCAACGTTGCCTCCGGAAAATCCTGCAAATTACTTGGGAAGATAGGCGAACAAATGTCAGTGTACTGGAAGAAGCAAAGACTACTAGCATTGAAAAAATGATCCTTCAACGCCAACTTCAGTGGACCGGTCATGTTGTTCGAATGCCTGACTGCCGTCTCCCAAAGCAGTTACTTTACTCCCAACTCAAGGATGGAAAGCGGAATATCGGTGGTCAATATAAGAGGTTTAAGGATGTTCATAAGGCTAATCTAAAAAAATGCAATATAAACATCGAAAACTGGGAAGCTCTGGCCCATGAACGATCTAAATGGAGGTTGGCCTTTCACAAAGGTTCCATGGAGTTTGAAGAAGCCCGAGTGCAAGGTGAAAGGGAGAAACGTGCTAAGCGAAAAGCACGTCAAATGAATCCTTTACAGGACCATCTTCTATCTGGTAACCTGTGTCCTCACTGTGGGAAGCTGTGTGGATCTAGAATTGGCCTCCACAGTCACTTACGGACCCATCGCTAGAGTCTACACAATCTTCTTTAGAATCTCCTCCTTTTATCCCGGAAGACAATCTTACTCGGTCACGAGTGATCGCCTGATGATGATGGATCCATAGTTGGCTACAGAATCAGATTCAAGGAGTGCTTATCAATGGTACCTTCTCAGACTGGGGAGAAGTAATGAGTGGGGTATCGCAGAGCTCAGTCCTGGGCCCAGTGCTCTTCAACATTTTTATTAATGACATGGATGAGGAGGTGCAGGGAATGCTTATCAAGTTTGTAGGTGAAACAAAATTAGGAGGAATAGCTAATACCCTGGAAGACAGAAACAAAATTCAAAGTGATCTCGATAGGCTGGAGCGCTGGGCAGAAAACAACAGGATTAAATTTTACAAGGCTAAATGCCGAGTTCTGCACCTAGGAAAAAGAAACCAAATGCACAGTTACAGTATGCTTGGCTCAACAATACTACAAGCGAGAAGGATCTTGGAATGGTTGTAGATCACAAGCTGAATATGAGCCAGCAATGTGATGTGGCTGCAAAAAAGGCAAATGCTATTTTGGGCCGCATTAATAGAAGTATAGCTTCCAAATCGCGTGAAGTACTAGTTCCCCTCTACTCAGCACTGGTTAGGCCTCATCTTGAGTATTGTGTCCAGTTCTGGGCACCACACTTTAAGAAGGATGCAGACAAACTGGAACGGGTTCAGAGGAGGGCAACAAAGATGATTAGGGTACTAGAAACAAAGCCCTATAAGGAGAGACTGCAGGAACTGGTCATGTTTAGCCTTCAGAAGAGAAGACTGAGGGGAGATATGATAGCGCTCTTCAAGACAATCTTAGGGTCTTGGCAGGTATATATGGGAGGAGGTGATCCTGCAGGTAACTTGGCCCCAAGTCGTTTAGGGCTTTGAATGTTAATACCAGCACTTTGAATCTGTCCTAGAAATGGGCTGGCAGCCAGTGCAGATAGAAGAGCACTGGCATAATATCACATTGGCTGGTTCCCATTAACAATCTTGCTGCCCTATTTTGGACCAGCTGAAGTTTTAAGACCATTTTTAAAGGCAACCCCACGTACAACACATTGCAGTAATCCAGTCATGCAATTACCAGAGCATGGATAACTGTAGCTAGGCTATCTGTGTCCAGATAAGGATGTATCTGGTATATCAGCCTAAGATGATAAAAGGTGCTCTGTGCTTCTAGTGACAATGCTGGTTCCAAGAACACCCTCAAACTACAAACCTGATCCTTTAGGGGGAATGCATCCACCTCTGGAACAGGTTGAATATCACTTAGCTGGGCAGACAAACCACCCACTAACTACCTGCATCTTGTCTGGGTTGAGTCTCAGTTTATAGCGGCCCAGGTAGTCTCCAGATAGGGCTAGGAAGGAATCCTGCCAGAAATCCTGAAGAGGATGCCAGTCAGTGTTGACAATACTGGGCTAGATGAACCAGTGGTCTGACTCAGTATAAGGCAGCTTCCTATGTTCCTATGAGTAGTACGGTGTTGTTGTTTTGTTTTTTAAATTGCAATCTAACCAGGGAGAGATTTAATTATGTGTTCAGTCATCACTTCTACTGAAATGATGCAATTTACTAGTGCTCAACGTTGGCTAGATTGTGCTCAGTGTCCTTAGTAAAACGATACATGCGCTGGACTATTTCTGATCCCTATGGTGCATTCGTGAAAAGGAAGGTTGCATTGTTATCTCCCCAGCTTTCCCTAGCCCTTAATATTATTTGTCACTTTTTAAAAAAGTAATGATCCTAGCACTTTTGTGTGATCTCTCTCTCTCTCTCTCTCTCTCTCTCTCTCTCTCACACACACACACACACACACACACACACACACCTGTTCTCCTGCTATCATGCAAAGTCTGAAGAAGCAGGAATCCTGTACAGAGGCCTTAGCTCAGGGCAACCTGCTTTCATGACATCACTCTTTGGCAGCATTTCCCTAGGAAAATTCAAGCGGCAGTGGAGCCTGATATCACTCTACAATGCAGGTCTGTCTGTCTCAGTCTCATTTTTCATTTTTCTATCACTGAAAATGTCAAACAATATTTTTAACGGCTACTGTTGCAGATTTAAAGCCCAGAAAACCAGACAGATTTTTTTGTGTCTGTGACCAGATTACACAGCCAACATACAGTGAGTGGGGCATATGATCGAGACAACTGTATGTTAAAATGGGCTAATCTGTGTTAAATCCATTATAGGTAAGAGAAAAGAGATAAAAGCAAAGGAGAAAGTGCTCTCTTGCCTTCACGACGCCTAGCCATTTTTAGGAACCAGTGATGTGGGTTTTCCGGAAAAAGTAGAACTGGAAAATTTTCCAGAAAGTTTTCCAGTGCTCTAAATAATGTTATCTGATTTAGCATGTTTGTTTGACTCATTTTTACTCCCCAACACACATTCTCCCTCAATAAGCACCCAAAATATATCATTTAGTAAACAGAACTAAAAATGTAATCCATGTCAATTTTATGTGCAGTGGAAATATATCAAAAGTTTTCCCAATAGCTACAAAATGTTTGAACTGAAATTGAACTTGGTTTTCTGTTATGGAAAGAGGTGTACCACTTGCAAATATAGCTCAAGCCAATGTCTCCTCTGCTTTTTCTTGTTCTTCCTTTGGCATTTTGTCCATAAGGTTTGAGAAAAAGTTTGACTGTCTTACACCATGTGTAAGTCTGGTCCAGACCCAGCCAGGAGCCAACTGCATTATGCTCAGGAAGGGGTCGTCATACCTTACTTTTCAGATCCTCCATAGGCACCTGAGCACTACAGTTTGTCAATGCTTGCCTTAGAAGAATAACTTATTGAAGTTCATATCCTATATTTAGCCCATCTAACATGATTGATTGCAGTACAACAGCCCAGACAACTGTGGATAAACGCAGACATATATGGTGTGGAAAATTTTCCACTGAAAAATACAGCATTGGAACATTTTCCACCCCACATCACTGTTAGGAACATAACGGGGCTGCCTTATATTGGGTCAGACTCTTTGCCTCTCTAGCCCACTATCGTCTGTTCTGACTGGCAGCTGATTTTCAGGGTCTCGGGCAGAGGTCTTTCCCATCTGAGTCTTTTCCCCCCTCCTTTATTACATTTATATCCCACTTTTTTCCTCTTGCAAGGGACCCAAGGCAGCTTACATAATCCTCCTCCTCCTTCTCCTTTACTGAGTCCCAGTCCAACACTCTAACCACTACACCACACTGGCTCTCTTTTAACTGTGGATGGAGAAGCACCTTCTGCAGCTGCTTTATCAATGAGCTAGGGTCCCTCCCCCTTTCCCCTCAATGCCTAGGAAGTATCACTTGCAAATATGTTGTCCTCCTCCTTTAACATTATGGACAACATGGACAGTTTCCAGCTTGTCCTAGAAAATGCTTGCATTATTGGTAAATGATTAAAATAAGAGAGAAATTGGATCATTTATGGAAGGTACTTGAGGTCTAATGTGGATATCAGAAAGTACAAGGCTTGTTGTGTACATTTATGACTGGCTTATGGTAAATGCCCTTTGCCAGTAAATGATGACATTGAGGCTAAGGTTTGGTCATTAACTGAAGAAGTCCATTGACTTTGAGACTTACTGATGTCAAGAATTTTTTTTCATTTGCTGCTAGTGTCCTAAAAGGGGAAGAATTAGCAGTAATTTTCAACATTTACTGAATTTCTGTTTATAAGCATTCCATTGCCACTGTAATTATGACCACTGCTAATATAAACCTTCATAGCACAAGTATTAGTGATGCTAATTAAACTAATCCCTCCTAATAGTGAACTCAGCTGGTGAGTGCTGCCAGGATTATACCCCAAACAGTGCCAATGGCTGGCTGGAATCTTGAACAGTGTCACTCCTTTTAGGTGGGTGCATACACTGCAACATTTTTTTGCTGTAGGTTCCGCTTGCCTTGTTTTTTTCTTAATAGCACCTTAAATTGGGCTTGGAAACAGGCAGCCAATGTAACTGGCACAAAATAGGTGTAATGTGATCAGAATGCCTAGCTCCTACAAGCATTCTAGCTGCAGCATTCTGCACCAATTGGAGCTTCTAAACCATCTTTAAGGGCAGCCCTATGCAGATCACATTACAGTAATCCTGCCTGGATTTAACCAATTCCCTGGTGTAAGTTATCCACCAAGGCGACCAAGATGGTCTTCATCCAAAATCTGGGTCAAAGCCACATTGGAACAGATCTAAATAGTGTCCTCCAGGACTGCTGGAATAGACAGGCCACAACTCACTCCAGGACTTTACTTAGAAATGGCAGATTAGAAGATGGTGGATAGTTTTCCAAAGCCATGGTGGGATCTAAATTTAGGCTTTTTCAGAAGTGGTTTTCTTGTTGCCTTCTTCAAAATAGTTGGGACCACACTCTCCCTTAGTGAGCCATTTACCACAGCTGATGCCCATAAAGAGAGCCTAGCCCCGGCCGATTTCAAAAGCCAGGATGAGCAAGGATCCAAAGAGCAGGTGCTTGGTCTCAATCCTCCGAGTAGCTTGGCTGTGTCCCCAGGCTGCACAAGCTGAACGGTATCCATTACAACAGAACAAGGCAGTACCTTGGCTCCATTCGTTTCTGATTACAGTCATGCCTTGGACTGAGAGCATAATTCGTTCCGGAAACGTGCTTGTAATCCAAAACACTCTTATATCAAAACGAAATCCCCCCCCAAAAAAAATTTGTACAGAGAGTTTTAATTTAAGCCGTACTACAGTACTTGTGTTGCAAGACGTCGCTTGTATATCAAGTTTAAAAAAAAACATTAAATAAATATTTGAAAATGTGCTTGTCTTGCAAAACGCTCTCAAACCAAGTTACTTGCAATCCAAGGCATGGCTGTATATTAAAATTAAGGCATCTAAGGGCTCACACATTCCCCTTGATCCACTCAGGTCTCAATTTTATACAACAAGTCAGCCTGATCTTCTTGTGCAGTGACATAAATCATTGACGACGTCTTCCCTCTTCTTGCTGGCCTGATGTTTAATAGCAGCACCCTGAAGGGACAGAAATGCCGCCAGTGCTATCCGGGCTGGAGGGTGAGCTGAAAGAGAGAATAACACAATGATGTCGAAATTGCCTTCCCTTCAGCTGTTGTGCTCTCACACCCTGCCATTAACAGCCTGCTCAGTATGACATTTAAGGAGGCCCCTCCCTTCCACACAAATAATGGCCTCTAAAAGTTTTCAATCCCAACCTGTTCATACATACATACATACATACATACGTGCTTGTGAGTCTGGGACCATAGACTGCAGTCCTAAAGCCTTATTTAGGGATAGTTGTTCACACAGAAAGAAAATGGTAGAGCCACAATTCTTCCCTGGGATTGCCTCAGGTTCACATGATCAAATGATCACATATAGGAGAGAATTGTGTGGCACAGCGTATGTGACTTTATGGGATGCCTTCTCTGGCGCTTCTGAAAAGTGCCACTGAGATTGTGGGGATTGCTGACTTCCCTCATAGGCATCTGGTTCAGATAGAACAGGGATGCAGAACCACTGTCAGTCTGAGGGCCAAATTCCATTTTGGAAAAGCTCTCAGGGGCCTCATTCCTGTGGTGGGCAGGGCTGAAGGCAGAAGGGGTGGGCCCAAAAAATACCAGCATATTTTAGCCTAAAACTCTTACTGATAGTAAATAAGCATTAGGAAAGGTGTTTCGATCTTTTAGAATGGGGGTGGGTGGTTTGCACTAAAGCTGGGAAAGGACCAAACTATTTGTGGTCAGGGGGAAGGGGGTGCACCATCTGGGGACCACAGGAGGGCCAGATTTGGCCCCCGGGCCTGACATTCTGCATCCCTGAAATAGAACAGCTCTACGTGGTTGTGGGCATGTGTAAGACTGACAGCCATCACATGAAGGGAATATTATATATGCCATGGCCATATACATAAACAGGCATTTACTCAAGAATTCACCCATTAGAAATCAGCAAATTTACTTTATCCTAAATATGGGATGCTCTGTTTAGAGTGGTTATCTATCCCTAAGTACAGGAGAGCATTCTCCTTAGCCCGATTTAATGTTCTACCCTCCAAACTTTTGGATGGCAGATACAGTAAAATCCCAGTGAAAAATAGATGCTGCCCCTGCAACAACAAGGAGGTGGAATCTGTTGTGCATGTTCTATTTAATTGCAGTTTCTATCGAGAGGCTAGAGAGACTCTAATACATCCAATCACACAAACTTTCCCTGGACGATCTTTAGAGTCTCTTTTGACCATTTTGCTTGATGGCTCAAATAGTTTAATCACTAAGGAAGTTGCAAAATTCTTGAATGTTGCTATTTTGGCTAGGCCTTCTATGCTTGCCCGATTCGGTTTTATTGTATGTTTTTATTCTGAGTGTACACCTGAGAGCTGGTATATCTTGTTTGTATTGTATATATATATTGGTGTGTTCGGTAGACCGTAAATAAACATTATTATTTACTGTAAGACTTCTCCAGAATATGTTGCTTAGAGGAGGCCATTACATTTCCCTAAATGTATCTTTAAAGCATGTATAGAAAAATGGCAAGAAAATAGTCATAGATGAGCATATTTATAATACAGGAATACTTAGATGTGAGTCTGAGGCCTTTGAATAGCAACGGTGATCTCTGAGTGTTTACCAGATTTCAACTCTATAAATATTTATTGATTTATTTATTATATTTTTGAATCGCCCATCTGGCCAGTCATCCAGCCACTCTGAGCGATGTACAGTCCAATAAAATACAAGAAAAAACAGAGTGTAAAACACAATTAAAAACAGTACAAAACTTAAAAATCCTAACCCACCCCATATTGTATTGTATATATACAATCTGGCCAGTCATCTGAAAAGCCACATTTTTAATGCACTGCAGAAGCTAGTCAAGGAGGTCACTGGGGAGAGAGTTCCATAAATTGGGGGCTGCCACAGAAAAGGCCCTCCTAGTCCCCACCAGCCAAAATTCATCACCTGGCTTTGCAGGCTTAGTGGCCATTTGAAACACTTTTAATATGACTTCTAATTGGTATTGGCTTCAGAGATATTATCATGGATAAAACATACTTATGAGAATGTCATGTTTCAATATGACTTTACAGCCAAGAAGAGAGAAATGACATGAGCTTTGGCAAATGCTAGATATTACACTTTGTTTAGAACCATGTATTGAGTTTTGCTGGATATTTATTGTTTGAATATTGGTTGGATATTATACTGTTTATTTATTTATTAAAAGTATTTTTATGCCACTTTTCCATTAAAATGCTCAAGGCAGCATACACTATAACATCATATTAAAACAACAATAAAACACGATGTAATCAACAATATAAAAAGAGAAGAGGCAGCAGGTAAAATGCTTCAACTAACATATCAGGGAGCTGAAAATTAACAACTCGGTAGGCCAAATACCTCCTGAAAAGAAATGTCTTTCCACCATGGTGGAAAGACATTGGAGAGGGGCAAAACAGACTTCCCTTGTCAAGGAGTTCCAAAGTCTTTGCACAGCCGCAGGGAAAGCCCTTTTCTGTATCCCAACCAAATGCAATTCAAAAGTTGTTGGGAAGCAGAGGAGAGCCTCCACAGAAATTCTCATTTGGGTAGACAGGCTTATATGGATACTTTCTGATGCTGAGTGGGTGCTCAGCTTATGATGCACATCAAACTGTGAGGTTATTGCTTGTGGGCTGGGAAAAACACTTCCCAGTCAGCAAGGCAAATTAGATGACAAAGCCTTACTGCCCTTTTTGCTATGGGAGAGGCCAACAGGACATATAGTCTTGTCCTTGGTTCTGAGTTAATTTGCCTGTAGCATGTGGCTTTGCCAGTAAATAAATAATTGCAAGACTTCAGGCTAGAATTTCTTAAATGGCTCCTCCTTAACTTCCTGCAATAAATGCAAGTAATTAGCAAGACGCCCTTTTGGAAAGTATATTTCCTTTAGCGGGTTATTACTTTTCTCAAGGCCTGCAATGTATTTAAAGAGGTGTAAAAGAAGTAGAGAGCAGACTGTGTTTTAAAACTCACCCTTAATTAAGATTACAGTGGGGGCCCTAGCGAAAGTTTACATTACATCAGCAGATGCACTGCTTTTTCAGTTCAACCTTTAGAGTCGACCAATAGCACTGAACTTGCAGTGGTCAAGAGAACCTTCCCCAAATTAATTATGTGAAAGGATTAGATCCTGTTCTTCTCCAATACCTGTTCTTTATTCACCTCAGCTGTCAGATGTGCCCTGGCTCTCCTTCAGGTTGGACTGTATGCGTGTGTGTGTGTGTGTGTGTGTGTGTATGCGTGCGTGTGGTGCTCTGTACATGAGGTAAGAAGTAAAGAAGACCATTAGCCTCCTAATGCAATGGGGACCAAAGTGCACCCAGTAACGGAGAGAAGGAAACTATTGCTATATTCAGTTCCCCTTAAAGCCCTATATGAGCAGGGGGTTGGACTCGATAGCCTTGTAGGCTCCTTCCAACTCTATGATCTATGAAATCTATGACCCAGATATTTGTTGGACTGCCTGCTTCTGTATCAATCTGCCCATCCATTGAGATCATCTTAAGCCTGTCTCTGGGTACCCCAGCTACCTGAAGTATGTGGGTGTTGAGCAGAGAGAGTCTTTTCCATGGTAGCTCTTTGTCTCTGGAATGAGCTTTCCAGGGAGCCGCACCTGATGCCGACTTATCATTTAGGCGCCAGGTTAAAATGTTCCTTCCCAGCTTTCTAGGAACAGAGCCTTCTTAGTGGCCATGTGAAATTTACATCGCAATCAGTTTTTAGGCCATTTGGTAACAACATGAATTGTGGTTAATTTAGCATTTTTAAAGCGACAGTGTATTAAGTAACTATAGTGATGTATTTATGAATATAGATTTCTATGACATAAATTTCTATGACATATAACCAAGTATTTCAGAGCAAATAGAAAATAAGACCTCAGCCAGAGTTATGAGAAGACAGGGACAACTCAAGAATTTTTGCTGCCTGAGGCAAAATCAAGATGGAGCCTCATCCCTTCCACCTACAAAAGCCAACTGGATTGGCAGAAGTATCGGTCTTCTGCACTGATGATGGGACAGCATTCTCCATTGCACCTGAAGGCAGCAGACTAACTTAGGAAGCACAGAACAGGCTGCATGGCACACAGGTTTCTCCTCCAACACATTGCTGCCACCTCCCAGCATCTGCCGCCAGATACAACTGTTTCACTCTGCCTAATGGAAGGGCTTGCATTGTGAGAAAACCCTAATAACTTGTTTTATAATTCACATAATTTACAACGCCAACTCTCAATATGGAATAAAAGTACTATAATACTACTTGGATTATAATACTTAATTTTTCATATGTGTGGAGGGGACTTCAAAGCAAAGGATGGATAGTATGGTGAGTAAGAAAGCAGGAATTACTTGCTTGGCTTATACTTCTTTTTTTTAATGACGATTTTGTCATTGTGGAGAATGTATGTTTCTGCAATATTAATAAGCCACTGAAGAAATCTTTTAAGGAAAGTTACCAGATTTGACACAAGAACACCAAATGGTGAAGGTATACAATGTAATGTAATCCAACGGCCAAACCAAGCATTTCTCAGTCACACGCACAATCTCTCTCTCTCTCTCTCTGAGTAGTATCCAATGCTAGTCCTACTTAGAGTAGACCCATTGAAATGAATGGGATTTAAGTTAGTCATGACTAATTTAAGTCCCATTATTTTCAATAGGTCTACGCTATATCTGACATTGTGCTAGTGGATATCTCCACTAGCCCTCTGCACCGCCTGAAAACCTGCTCCGGGGGGCACATGGGGGACTGTAGGGGGAGGGGGAATCACCCTCTCTAGTTCTGCGGACAGAAGCAGTTCCATTAGCAGAATGACAGCACTGGGTCCTGCCCGTATATTGATTAGGGCAGATCCATGCTTAAATATACTAGGCTACTGCTATTGCATCCAGTTTGGCCCTGAGAGTACACTGCTATAGAAAAATTAAATATATTGTAATTTGGGGAGAATGCAGGGAAGATTACCTTTGTTTTCAGATACTTTCATAATAAGGAAATGTACTTACTCCAGTCTGCCGGGGGGTTTGTATGGTTCAAAACAACATTTGATCTCCCTTGTGTGTCTGCCCAGTCATAAATAACACCAATTCTCCCTGTTCTAAATATAACGCAGAGCCAGCTGATACAGTAAACTTTGTGTCTCTGTGGGGAAGGGCCGTAGCTCAGTGACAGGGTGCATGCTTTGCATATAAGATGCTAGTGACTCAGACTCTGGCCTTCCCAGCAAAAGGACTGGAAAACACCCTGCAGAGCCACTTCAGGGAGATGGCACTGGTCTGACCCATTCAAAGGCAGTGAAAAAGAAAGCGCATCATGGCCCCACTGCTTAACAACCGTTGTTCTCCTTATTCTAGATAATACAAACAAGCCTGAGCTAAATCCTGCTAAGATGTGCTTGTATCTCCAAATAATTTCTGAAATATCAATGATGCCATTGAAGCACCATTTTTGAAGTGCCAAATGATGCCTTGAGTGCCATTTTTTGGTTAGAAAAATGGGGTGTAATGTGTAAATCAAATAAATACATTTTAAAGGAAGATTACAAGATTTGGCACCAGAACATAAGAACAGCCATGTTGGATCAGACCATGGGTCCAACTAGTCCAGCATTCTGTTCACACTGTGGCCAACCAGCTGCCCAGGGGAAACCCACAAGCAGGACATGAGTGCAACAGCATCCTCCCGCCCATGTTCCCCAGCAACTGGTGTACATAGGCATACTGCCTCTGATACTGGATGTAGCATATGGCCATCAGGACTAGAAGCTATTGATAGCCTTATCCTACATGAATTTCTCCAATCCCCTTTTAAAGCCATCCAGATTAGTGGCCATCACTACATCTTGTGGATGTGAATTCCATCATTTATCTGTGCACTGTGTGAAGAAGTACGGTACTTCCTTTTATCTGTCCCGAATCTCCCACCCATCAGCTTCATGGGATGACCACAGGTTCTAGTATAATGAGAGAGGGAGAAAAATGTCTCTGTATCCACTTTCTTACACCATGCATACTTTTGTACAGCTCTATCATGTCTCCCTTCACTCGCCTTTTCTCTAAGCTAAACAATCCCAGATGTTGTAACCTTTCCTCATAGAGGAGTTGCTCCAGCCCCTTGATCATTTTAGTTGCCCTCTTTCTGCACAAAAACACTGAATGTCCTTTGGAGCACAGTGAGATCTTGCTGGACAGTATGGCATTACAACCTAACATGATAAACAATGGTCATGTTTATTAGATAAGAATTTTTCTTAAAATGACATGGCGCCCCCGTGATCCCTCATCATGGGCTATGTATGCTGCCTAGGGCTGATGGGAGCTATAGGCCAAAATGTCAGGAGTGCCACAAGTTGCCCACCCCTGACATAGAGGGTGGATTTTGCATATGCACAGGGTGTCGTATTCAGACACAGTGGCTGTGTTTGGATTATTGTTTGAAGCTTCATAAACCACAGCCCAGTCACTATTTAGTTATCTATTGATTACATTTATAAGTAATGAATACATAGGATTCTCTGGTGGTCGGTCGCTCGCTCATCCAGGCGCTGACCGGATCCAGGTCTGCTTAGCATTAGCTAGATAGATTGCTGTATTGCAACCTTCCCCAACCTGGTGCCCTCCAGATGTTTCGGATTTCAACTCTCATCCGTTCCAGCCAGCAAAGGTCAATGTTCAGAAATGCTGGGAGTTGTAGTTTAAAACATCTGGAAGGCACCAGGTTGCTGTATTGCATGCCTAACCTACTTCACAGGGCTGTTGTGAGGATAAAATGGGGTCACTCCCAGGCGTGCAACCCTCACTATCTGGGCGGGGTGGGGTGGACAGTATACAAATCTGAGAAACAAATACTATATTCTGGTTTACGTGGATTGATATGTGGGGGTGGGGGTGGAAAATTTGTGAAGCAAATGGACTCAGTGCTGCCAAAAATTCAGCTATAGGAGGGGGGAAAGACATCTAGCTAAAGTATTGGTATGATGACTCAGACTATATAAGAATCAAGAAAGCTTGCTTTCACTATATAAAACAAATCCACAGGGGTTTTACGTTTGTGTTGTTTCTCTTTCTGTCTTTCACTAAAATGCTGTTATGCGCTTTGGATGTTTTTCTTCTTCAGTACAGCTATGAATGCCATCCTTAAGATCTCAGCTAAATTATTGGCAGGCAGAATGGAACTATTTCTGCCTTCCCTTAATCACAGCTGATAAACCAGATCTGTTCTGACTCAGTGGCCCTGGAACAAATGGAGGAGGTTATCTGATATATTACATTACACTGGGATAAATGAGATTATGGTTCTTATTATATCTTTAGAGACAAAGGAAACATTCCAGCGGACTTGGTACTCTTACACTCCCCAACAGAGCAAAAATACTGTAAAGTTATGTTCCATACTAATTTTCCACTTAGAAATGCCTACAGAGTTGCAAACTGTTGCTGCTGATTGCCGAACACATTGTGATCTTTGAGTGAAATTCAACGGACAAGGCTGGTTCAATCACAGGTCATTCACTCCAGGCTGGGGTAGAGGTGCAGGGGAAGCAGTGTCTGTTGGGACTGCTTGCTCATTTGTCTCCGACAAATTCATTTCTATGTGTGACTTCACTTTAGACCAAAAGTGTCAAACTCAAATGAGCTGGAGAACCAAATTTCCTGCCCAGCCAAATACCTAGGAAAATAATGGCCATATTTTTCTTCACCCAAAATGTGAAATTCTACTTAGATTTGGCATCAAGTAATCTATTATAATTAATTTAGAAAAACTAGGGAAATTATAAATGGTTTCTCTAGCTCTAGCAACATCCCTGTCATATTTTTTTTAATTAAAAGATCACTATCCCACCTTTCTTTCAAAATGAAAGTCAAAGCAGTGAACAAAAAGTTAATTTTAAGAAACGTACAGTATTGGACAAAACAATGTTTTAAAAAGCTAATGACACCAAAGCAATAACACAGCCCGTACAAACTAGAGCAGCAGGAGCAAGAAATAAATAAAAATCCAGTAACACGTACTAATAATCAATGTACTAATTTTCCAGAGTCATTCCTAAAGAACAGTGTTTTCAACAATTGGTGAAAATAATAATGAAGAAGCCAGTCAGGACTTCCAGGGAAAGGCATTTTATAGCAGGTGCCACAACCAAAAAGGCCTTGTACTTGGTTGTAGGTTTTATTAAACATTTATGACATTAATACGCCACTTGGAAGCCCCTGAACTCAGAGGCTTCTGAATTTCCTATGCACTGCTGGGCTGAAGCTGATAGGGCAGGCGGAGCAGTGGAGGTGATCTTCACCTCCCCCTCCTCCATCTTGGGTGATTTTCACAAGCCAGGCTTTTTAGTCCATCTAGTGAGGGCACTTTGGAGTGGAGGAAGGAAGGAAGATGGCTGGAGGAGGCTTAGGATAAATCATAACCTGGCCTCTCCAGTCTCCTCCCCTCTCACCAGAATGCCCCATTTCCTCCTCCTCTGAGGCCACTTTTCTAACCTCGAGAGTCAGCTGGCATGGTTCTCTCTGTACTGGCTGCATGGGGAACGGGTCTGGGGTCAGAATTCAGCTCCCTCTTCTGAGGTCGGAGCGCTGTCTCCAACCTCTGAGGGGGGGTTATGAGCTTGCCCAGGGACCATAGGATTGCTCTCTAATATAAAAACAGTGAGTCATCAGCAGTGCTTTACAGGGCCGGATTAAGATAGGGGCTATTGGAGCTGCAGCTCCAGGCCCCTAGCACAAAACAGGCCCACAATATTCAGCCCCCGCCCCGTTCATTTCAATGGGTCTACTCTTTTTAAAGTCGGAGTAACGCGGGAGGCGAGGCAAAGACGGGGAAAAGGGAAAGCCGATCCGAGGCCCGCTTTTCCTGGGAGTAAGCCCTCCCCGCGGGAGGGAATAGGAGACTTACTCCCGAGTAGCCACGCATAAGGCGGCTGGAGTGCCGTGTGTGCGCTGTTAATCGCCCGTGGAAGCTCTGCGCGCGGAGGATACGGGCTGCCCGCGCGTCGGCATCCCCACAACCTGCTTTCATTTCTCCTCCCCGATCTGCTGCGCTCTGCGGCAGCCGCCCGGGCTTCTTATACGGAGGGCTTCGTGGACAGAGGGAGCGGGGGAGATCGAGAGAAGCGGGGGCGGCGGGGGTGTTCGTGGAAGCTGCGTGAAAGGCCAGGATCGTGCCAGACGCGCGGTGTGAATCAGCTTTCTGGGGAGGGGGAGTGAGTCAAGGCCGGAAAGCCGAAGTTAAAAGGGGCCGCCTCCTCAGTCCGGTGAGAGCATGGATCGAGCATCGTGTCGAGTATTTTAGGCTTGCGAGTCTGAGAGGCAGTAAATTACCTTTTTTGCTTCCCCTTTCAGGGCCCAATCCTATAGCATGTCCAGACAGAAAAAGTCCTACAACTCCCAGCATGCCCCAGGCACGCTGGGAATTGCAGGGCTTTCTCTCTCTCTCTGAACATGCTTATAGGATTGCGCCCTTTGAAATGTTATTGATAATACAGTAATGCCTTGGATTGCAAGTAACTTGGTTTGAGAGCGTTTTTATAACTGTTTTATTGAGTTAACAAGCTTATTGTTTACAATAAAAGAAATATTTTCAATATGTTTCTGTTTTGGCACTTTAATGGTAATTAAAATATTTAATTTGTTTTAATATAAAATTGCGTCTTCATTTTATTTATTTCCATAAAAAGGCTCACCAAAATCCTCAGCACCAGGCCCATAATGCTCTTAATCCGGCCCTGGTGCTTTACCTGCAGAGAGATAGTTGAAGTAGCCATTGGTCTCCCTGTGTGACTTGTATGCTTGTCTCAATGCAGTCGAGAAAGTTCCTGCAGCAGAGTAAGATATCCTATTGCACTTAGATGTTTTCACACACCCAATTTCTCTGGATGGGCCTACCGTGGTTTATAAAACACCCACTGAGCTTATAATCTAGTTGTCCTGCTTATTCTCCCTAATCATACAGTGGCTTGAAGGATGGTAGAAGGAATGCTCTTGTCGTTTATTGTGATCACTCGGAGCAAGAAAGCTGTTTTTAAAAATGCATCTGAAATGCCAATTGTAAATATAATAATTATGAGCAAATATTTTGCCCATTGTGAAATTAGCTCTTCAAATATATCCCTCGTAGTCCAAGGTGCTGTTCCTGCTTTGCCTTGCATGGAATTCACTATCTCGAGATGTGGTGGGAGCCACAAGATTAGGGGGCTTTGCAAAAGGATGAGAAAAAACTAATGGAGAATAAGACTATAAGCACCCATTAGTTACCACAGCTAAATGGAACCTCTGTGCTCAGAGGCAGCAGACCCCAGTTGCTGGGGTCAAACAACCCCCAGCAATTCCAAGTGGGAGGAGCCCCAGTGATGACGCGTCAGCACACAAGCAAGTTAAGCACCCATGTGAGGAGAAGGTAAGTGCTAGTTACTTATACACTTATTTATCTATTAAATTACTTCAGGTAATCATTTAAAACTCATAAATTATCAGCTGAAGCCAGAACTAGGGCACAGCTAAGGGAGTGAAATCTCAGAAAGGTAACCTTTTACATACTTACAGTTGGAAGCTGAATCCCAGGGTGGGGTAATCCAGCAGGAATTTACAGTTCTTGCAGCCTTGCTCTAACAGAGATTCCTGAGTGGTTGAAGAGAACCTCAACCACATATTTAAACTAAATGCAAGCTTAGAAAGGGGCAATAAAAGCAATACATAGCTCTATATTGACAAGAGCCTCTGTGCAGGCCTAGCTAGTGGAAGAGTCTGCTTATAAACAAAAAAGTGTAAGCTAGCTTCAGTTTGGGCTCAGGTTTTAGGTCTTCTATAGCAGCTCAGAAATAGACTCATCACAAATTTGAGAGTTCAGGTTATCATTTAGTTTTTTAAAACACACAAAAAGGACTCAGACGTCACAAACCGCATCCCTTCCTAAATCAGATACCCAGTGTCAGCCCCTCAGACCCTTGCATCCCCTGGGGAGCCTGAACTGCGTCCCTTCCCAAATCACCTACCTTTTGTCTGTTGTCCCCTCCAACGACCCATTGACTATTGTCCTCTCCCATAAATAGAAAATCTCCCCTTGTCTATTGTCCTCTCCCATAAATAGAAAATCCCCACTCCCAGGGGGCGCAAGTGACCTACATTCCCACTCACTGGAAGCTAGTTCAGTCACAGCCTCCCTTGCTTTTCAAACGAGGCCCACTAGTCAGATTGGCTGCAGCAGTGGTTGGGCCAAGCTAGCTAGAGCTATATAAGGAAGCAGGTTTGTGAGGGAACCAGCTCTCCAGGTGCAAGGAGCCCAGTGATGAATCATCTCAGCCCCAGTGACAAAGTGCCAGCACACAAACAAGTTACCGGTAAGCACCCACTCAAGTTTAGCAACAGCGCAAGGAGGCAGGGCAGTCAACTCTTCCCTGCTTTCTCATAGTAACTGTAAATAAATAACTATAAAGATAAACAGATTCCCCACCTTCTCCTAGTAAACAATTAAGTTTTCCAGGTCAACAAACCCAGTAATAGCAATAAATAAATGAATAAATAAGTTATGAAGGTAGAAAGCCAGCATAGGTGTGGGGGCTATCCAGTTTATTACTATCTGTGAGCTGGACCAAAGTTGTGGGTGTGTGGTTGGTGTAATGAGTTTCTGCCTCTCAGGGAACAAGTACGTCCCCTTGAAGCCAAAGTTGCTGACCTGGAGAAGCTGAGAGAGGCAGATAGTTTGGTGGATGAGACCTCTGGAGACCTAAGAGCGGTGTCCCAGAGGAGCTGCCATCCCTTGGTGGCAGCTCCTCTGTTGTCACGGAGAATGGCGGTCTTGGGGAAGGAGGGTATCATTCTGAGGAAGAAGAAGAGAAAAAATCCCTTAGAAGGGACCCTTTCCTCAGAAGATGAGCAAATATCCTCTCACATTGAGGTGGGTGGGAAGCTTGTGGTCATGGGATAAGGGGGGCTTAGCACTCATGGAATAAGAGGAGAGGTCCTCTTGTGGATCAGTAACTGGTTAAAGAACAGAAAGCAGAGAGTAGGAATAAATGGCAAATTCTCCCAATGGAGGGATGTAAACAGTGGGGTCCCACAGCGATCTCTATTGGGACCAGTGCTTTCAAACTTATTCATAAATGATCTGGAATTAAGAGTAAGCAGTAAAGTGGCCAAGTTTGCTGATGACACCAAATTATTCTGGGTGGTTAAAAGAAAAAGGGATTGTGAGAAGCTCCAACAGGATCTCTCCAAACTGGGAGAACGTAGTCTCCAGATCAGAGGCCTGACCCTTGAAGGCTCTCAGCTCTGTGGGAAGGAGGCAGAGTCTGGGAGGGGTCAAGAAAGGATATTAAGGGCTCAGATGGACCTAGGAACCTGTTGGATCAACTCCCTGGGACCTGTCCAGGGTACTGATGCACTTTGTTCTTAGTGGCTTCTGTTCTTGGATTGCACATTCGGCCCCTACCACCCTTCAACAGCTCTTGCTGTCGGCTTAAGTTGGCTTAAGTTGGCTTGCTGGGTTTGTGTCCTCCCTGTTGATTGGGAATGATGGGAGTTAGTCCAACATATCTGGAGGGCACCAGGTTGGAGGAGGCTGTCTTAAGGCTTCCTTCCTGCAGTGACGGTGTGGGCTTTGTTACATGCAGATGTTGTGAAACGTGGAGTCCTTCACACATTCTAGCTGACCTACGAATGACTAAACCAAAACTTGTTTTATTTGTCCCAATGTCATGAAAAGAAGAAACTAGCCTGGGCGCCACCTCTGGACAGTGGAAGGAATTGCACAGAGACCGGTCAAGGAACCTTCCTCTCACCAATAGGTCAGCTGACACCCCATGACTGCTGCTATATAGGCTTCTGGGTCAAATTTGCTCATGGATCTAAACAGAAGCAAGTTCTGGTCTTGCTGTCTTCAGATGGCTGTAGTCTCACTCCACCCTCAGCTGCATAGGAGCTGGGTATGACAGCAACTCTGAGAAAATGAAGTGTGGGATGTCAAATCCTCCCTCAAAACCCACTGTTAATGGGCTGGCTTTGAACAACGCCCTGGTTCCCATATCTTACTGTAACTAAGCCTGTAGCAAAGCCTAAGCACATGGAACTGATATAACACATGTATTCCGCAGTTCACCCCACCTCCATTTCCCTCCCCATTTTCTGTTGTCTCACTTGTGTTGAATTCAGACTGTAAGCTCCTCAGGGCAGACACCTGCCTTCTTCTACTCTGTAAAGTGCCATTCATCCTGAGGGAGCTGTATCAATAATAAATAAAGGATTGAGGCCACCATGCTGTGTACGCTTACCTGGGAGTATGCTGCACTGAATACAATAGGACTCACTTCTGAGTAAACTTGTGTAGGATTGCTCTGGAAGAATGTGTTTGACAGTGCAATCCTATGCATGTTTACTTGGAACAAAGTCCTATTGAGTTCACCAAAGCTTGCTCCAAGCTGAGTGCTTATAAGTTTGTAGCCTGAGACCTGTTAAACTTTCAGCGGTGGCAGGGATTTAAGCCCACGGAGCTGGCGTGGAATTACAGCCCTAAATCTCTGTCTATACAAGCACAAGTCAATGGCTTGGCATCAGATGTGTGCTAATGAACAAATGGCTACCGGAGGCAGTGTCAGGGGGTGGCCCACTAGGGCTGGAGCCCTGAATCTTTCATTTGGAGCCCTGAATCTCTGGGAGGCCATCTGCCCCCCCCCCCCTACTCTTCATGGGCACTTGCTGAAATAAAGGTACAGGGGCCCTGAGGGTCTCTGTTGCATCTTATCCCCCTGGATTAGCTGGCTTTTTGCCCACATGTGCTTCATCTCCTGCTGCCCCTCCCTTGAATCTTTCTGCCTGAGATTTTTTTCCTGAAATCAAGTGCCCTCCTCTCCCCTGTCCACACACAGACTTTAGAGCATATGTAAATTTGCATATACAAATTTGTGTTGTTTTTTGTCCTGCGGGCCTGAGCCCTGGATCTTTTCGGTACCTAGCGCTGCCCCTATGGCTACAAAATCTGCATCATGGATGCAGACAATTGTAGCATCTGAACTGCATTGTGTCAATGGTGGGTTGTCCCAGATCAGCTCTTGCTGAATCCTGAGCTAGGAACTTCGCTCTAGGCAGGCTGTGAGAGGTCCATGGCTCCAGGCCATTCTAGGCAGATGCAGGTGCAGAGGGAACTCTGTTTTTCTAACCCTAACCTGATCCTTACCCTAACCCTAATACGGTTGTAAAATCCCTGTCTGTCCAGATAGCATGCCTCAAGCACTGCTCATGGTGTTCCTGTTGACTACTTGCTCTGTCTGTCACAAGCTAGGTTATTTCCAGCCCCCTGGAACTGGACAGGGACCCAGGCTTTTCTAACCCTAACCCGAAGCTTTGCCCTAACCCGAACACACGGGTAAAATCCCGCTCCATGCAGACAAAATTCTCAAAGAGGGCCGTGAGGATGTTCTTGATGAGTGCTCATTCTGTCTGCTCAATCTCGGACCATTCCAGGCCCATGCAGGTGCAGAGGGAACTCTGTTTTTCTAACCCTAACCTGAAGCTTACCCTAACCCTAATACGGTCGTAAAATCCCTGATTGTCCAGACAGCATGCCCCAAGCAGCACTCACAGTGTTCTTGTGGACCACTCACTCTGTCTGCTGAAGCTAGGCTAGTTCCAGCCCCCTGGAATTGGACAGGGAGCACAGTTTTTCTAACCCTAACCCAAACCTGAAGCTTTCCCCCAACCGTAACACAGGGCTAAAATTCCCCTCCATCCGGACAATATTTTCTAAGTGATCCCTGCATTGGTATTCTTATGTTCTTAACACCAGTGAACCATCCCCTTCATGTCTTGCCTAGAGGCTGCCTCATGTCCAGAGACAGTTGGCTGTCCACTGTTGAAAACAGGTTCCTCAGTGCTGCCAGGGACATTCTTCTGTCTGAGGTAAAGGCTGAAATGGTACACTCCCCACCCCATTCCACTGACAGAGGCCAGCCGGACTAGCAGTCGAATCTTGCTTCAGCACTGGGGACAGGGCAGCATCCTCCAGTATACTAGATAGAGGGCAGACTACCAGGGTGCAAGGCAGGTTGCATGGTACACAGAACTCGTTTCTCCAACACCTTGCAGCCATTCCCTACTCCGTCTCCTCATAGTCTAATGCAGGGGTGGGAACATGTTGCCCCCCAGAAGCCTGACTACAGATCCCATCATCCCTGTCCATTGGCCATGTTAGCTGGGGCTGATGGGAGTCAGATTTCAACAACATTGGGAGGGTTATAGGTTCCCCATCCCTGAGCCTGAGATGGTCACCTAACTCTGCCTAATGGTAGGGCCAGTCCTGATCATTGGTCTGATCCACCAAGGCAATTCTTCTTAGAAATGTATCTTTGTGCCCAACACCTTCTTGCCTGCTCTGGCTAGATGGATGCCCCCAAATACTTGACCCCTGAATTCATATGGCTGAAATAAAGATTTCCATAGTCAGGACCGGTGCAGGGCAGTTTGGCGCCCCAGGTGAAAAAATATTTAGCGCCCCCCCCTCTCCAAAGCAGGGAAAAAAAAAAACCCTGCGCCGCCACCACCAACCTACCTTCCCCCCCGCCCTGGCTGCGGTGGTGGCGGCGGCTGCTGCTGCTGCTGCTGCTGCTGCCTCCTCCTCCTCCTCCTCCTGAAGCGACGCGACGGGACCCCCGCGCTGTTTTTTGCCGGGGGAAACCATGGCAACAGGGCTGTTTAAGCCCTTCTGCCCTGGTTCCTCCCGCCAAAACAACGCGGGCGGGGCTCCGGAAGCGACGCGACGAAGGTAGGTGATGGGGGGTTGGGGGGGTTGGGGGGTGACGGGGGGTGGCGATGGCGGTGGGAGGCGCAGCGGCAGCGAGCGGGTGGGCGGGGGGAGGCGCAGCGGCGAGCGAGCGAGCGAGCGGGCAGGCGGGGGAGGCGCGGCGGCGGCGGCAGGCAGGAGGGTGGGGAGGCGGAGGCCTGGCGGGGGCGGCGCAGCGGCGGCGGAGGCCTGGCGGGGGCGGCACAGCGGCAGCGAAGAGGAGCGCAGCGTTTCCGCGCCCTCTTCAGCCACGCGCCCTAGGCAACCGCCTAGTTGGCCTAGCGGTAGCGCCGGCCCTGTCCATAGTTTGTCTACTTAAGCTAATTATTATTACAAAACTTGCAGCCTTTTTTAGTCTCTAATACTTTTTATTTTGATAAGTTTGAAATTTGACTGGTCAGATTATTTTGCTAAAAACAAGTAAAAATTAGCAAATGATAAAGCCCCTACTTGTAGCGGTAACTGATGTTCTTGTCTTCTTTTGGACTGCATTCATTTCCATGGAAACGGAGAAGGTTCTGCAGTATACAGTGGAGCTGTTCAGAAACTTCTATATTCCAGCCACAGAAAAGCTGCTGTGCTCACAATATTTACAAATTAGATATGGTTCTTGGACTACATAGCACTCAAATTTGGAAAAGCAAATAGGACTTTTCCCTTCCTTTATAGACCATATTTATTTTCTGTCCAGAGGTGGGATGGAATGAAGCCAGTTTCCAGTCCCAGTCTGTTTCCAGGCCAAATTTAAAGTGGTGGTTTTAACCTTTAAAGCCCTACACGGCTTGCAACCAGGATACCTGAAAGACTGTGTTCTCCCCTACACGAACCTTTAAATCTTCAGAGACCCTGCTCTGAGTGCCTCAGCCAAATGAAATGAGCTGGGCAACCACCAGGGAGAAGGCCTTTTCAGTAATGGCAACCCGGGTATGAATCAGCCTTCCAAGAGAGGTCGACTGGCACCATCTTTGTAATCTTTTTCGTGCCAGTGAAGACCTTTTCATGGAGCCATCCATTTTAAATACCGGTAACTCACATCTTATGATGTGGTCCTCTTAGCTTTAAAATCTGTGTTTTAATTGTATATCCAGTTTGAATAGCTTTTACTGTTTTATATTAGATCTTCATAGATCATAGAGTTGGAAATGATCTAAAATGATCCAGATTTTGATTGTTGTTTTTGTTCTGTGAGCCACCCAGATCTATTTATCTATCAGATAGCTAGCTAGCTAGATAAGCCAGCCAGCCTGAGAGGTTTTCTAAATTCAGAGACTGTAAGAGGTTTCCTCTTAGAAAAATGCTGATTGACTCAACAACAATTGTTCAGAGGAATTCCAGGACCACTAAATCACCAGAACTGCAGCAAAAGAAATATGAGTTCTGTTATAGGGTCACAACAACACAGTGGGCTGGCCTGTGTTAGCATGAGCAAAGCATCTGTTTCTTATATTTGAGAGCTGGATACGCCAAGTTTCATGCAATTGCAATAGAGATGCAGCAGCTTTCTCTAGAGTGTCTGGGGAAAATAGAAATTATAAAGTATATAAACTCTACTGGGGCCATGATAGATGAGTCAGATCATCTTGGTACAGCACATAGTTTATACAACTTATATTCTGGGCAGGTCAAAGTTTTGCCTTGATGCCTCGTATTTGTCACTGCTACATTATAATCCTAGATTTCTCTATTGTTTTTTACGGGCAGCTCTCATTTCTGTTGTGGGGAAGATATAGTGACATGGTGTGTCATTCTGTTTGCAGGTTCCCCCACCCAGGGCCGGTGCTACCATTAGGCCAACTAGGCAGCTGCCTAGGGCGCAGGGCTAAAGGGGCGCCAGAAACGCCTTGGGGGAAAAAATACAGCGCTCTCAAGTGGGAAGGGTGTGTGTGCTAAATATCTGATCTTGCCTAGGGCACCAAACTGCCTTGCACCGGTCCTGCCTCCACCCCTATTTCTATGGGTGGCAGCAGAAGGAAAACTTTTGGGATGGCCTGCTAGGCTTTGCAGTGAAGCCACATCTCTGCTGCAATCTATTAGCATGGAAGTGTTTCTTTAGGACAGCACTGCTGCATGGTGTAGCCATCTGAATATTTCCCCCTAACAAAAGGAATTCAACTGACAAACAGCAGCTTCCACGAAGCCAGGCAAGAAGAGGCTCTTGTCAGGTGGAGATAAGTGTCTGTGACAACAGAAGAAGACCAGGAACAGAGCCTGGGGTCAGGACTTTCTGCCTGAGCCCCCACTATAAACCCTTCCTTGCACCAGTGCATAGCTGGCTCGTGAACACAGGTTCTGAGTTCAGCTTCCGAAAGCAGGGTTGTCTTCCTAAGACCTTTTGATTTGTGGCTTTTGGTCCTTTTGCCCGTTACGAGGGCCAACACTCACCAACAGCCTCATTAAGGGTAAGATGGTTTCTTCTCTCTTTACATGCCTGTTCATTATAGATGGTACAGGGGGGTGGGGAAACATCCAGGCCTCTGTTATAACAATATGCAAATGTGCCTTCTACGCGGCTTTGTGGCGCCCTGCTTTACTATGGATAAAACGTGCATGTGTACAGCTACAGCAGCCAGCAGTCAGAAGAAGAATCCAGAATATTGTCACAAGGATAGTTCCAGACATGTATACCACAAACTGTTGTTGCTGTTGCTCTTGCTGCTGCTATTGTTGTTGTTAGGATCATTATAATTTCTAGAGGGCTAGCTGCCTTAGTCTGTTGCAACAAAAACAGTGTCTTGTAACATCTTAAAGCCACACTGAGGGCCAGTGTGGCGTAGTGGTGAGAGTGTTGGACTGGGACTCGGGAGATCCGGGTTCTAGTCCCCACTCGGCCACAGGGCCGGCGCTACCGCTAGGCCAACTAGGCTGTTGCCTAGGGCGCGTAGCGGAAGAGGGCGCAGAACGCTGCGCTCCTCTTCGCTGCCGGCGCGCTCCTGCCTTGCCCGCCCGCCCGCCTCACCGAGAAAGCCAGGTCAGTGCGGGGGATTGCGCCCGGAGTAGTGGTGGGGCCGAGCCTGGGCGCCTCCCCCCCACCTTGCCTCGCCTCCGCGCCGGCTCCCCCCCACCTTGCCTCGCCTCGCCTCGCCTCTGCGCTGTATGTGTGTGTGTGTGTGTGTGTGTGTGTGTGTAGCAAATAAGGGACCGCTTTCCCTCCCTACCCCAGCCTCTTTTCTTTTGTTGCCCACGGAATCCGACTTGCTAATTACAGCAAAGGGGGAAAGGCATAGCAATGCAGGCTGCCTCTAACTCAGTGGTCCCCAACCTTTTTCGAGTCGCGACCCCCTTTTGTAATGGCAAAGGAACCGGGGACCCCTCACCACATTTGCATAAATTTGCATTTTGGTGGGGTAAAGAAAACACATGAAAAATAGATTTTTCAGAATATAATTTAATTTAACCTAATATTCATTAAAGGTGGTAAAGCCAAATTTAAGGTAATCTTCTGAATATTTCCGTTTTTTCTCCATGGGTACAGATTTCCGAAAATAAAAATTAAAAATCTGAGGAAAAACAATTTCTTTTTGTATTTCTATTGTTGTACTTGCTCACCTGCCCTTCCTCTCTTTGGACTCTGGATGTTAGTGGAAACAGGGCCCAACAGGGAGCAGGCAAGTGAGCGGATTTATTTGACTAGCAGCCAGCTTTGTATCAGAAAGGAGAAGACATGTTTATTTGTTTGTTTATTTATTTTATTTGTTATATTTATACCCCACCTTTTTTCCTGCAAGGAACCCAAGGGGGCTTACATAATCCTCCTCCTCCTCTCCACTTTATCCTCACAACAACCCTGTGAGGTAGGTTAGGCTGAGAGTCAGGACCGGTGCAGGGCAGTTTGGCGCCCTAGGCTAAATTATATTTAGCGCCCCCCCTCGTGCCGTGGGGGGGGCTCCGGAAAGCAGCCCTGCTCTGCAACCTCCCGCCCCCCCCGCCGCCACCACCACCGGACCCCCCCCGCACGCTGCCGCTGCCGCCCCCCCACCTACCTTCCCAGTCCGACGCCTCCTCCGAAAAGGGACCCCCGCGCTCTGTTTTTGGCCGGGGGAAACCAGAGCAACAGGGCTGTTTAAGCCCTGTTGCCTGGTACTTCCCGCCAAAACAGAGCGCGGGCGGGGCTCCGGAAACAGCACGGAGAAGGTAGGTGTCGGGGGGGGGAGGCGGCGCGGAGGAGAGTTGAAGCGAAGCGAAGCGAGGCGAGGTGGGGGGAGGCGACGCGGGGGGGGAGGTGGCGCAGAGGCGAAGCGAGGCGAGGCGAGGTGGGGGGAGGCGGCGCAGGGGGGAGGCGGCGCAGAGGCAAAGCGAGGCGAGGTGGGAGGCGGCGCGGAGGCGAGGCAAGGTAGGGGGGAGGCGCCCAGGCTCGGCCCCACCACTACTCCGGGCGCACTTACCTGGCTTTCTCGGAGAGGAGGGCGGGCGGGCAGGGCAGGAGCGCGCCGGCAGCGAAGAGGAGCGCAGCGTTCTGCGCCCTCTTCCGCTACGCGCCCTAGGCAACCGCCTAGTTGGCCTAGCGGTAGCGCCAGCCCTGCTGAGAGTAAATGACTGGCTCAAAGTAACCCAGTGAGTTTCATGGCCAAGTGGGGACTAGAACCCGGATATCCCAAGTCCCAGTCCAACACTCTCACAATTACGCCACACTGGCTCTCTGTTCTGCTGGAGACAGCTAAAAATAGTTCTGCAATAGCCACAGAAGCAAGTGAAATGAAATTCATTCACACAGTCTCTCTCACTCTCTCTCTCTCACACACACACTTCATTTTCACTCAGAAGAAGCCATAGTTCAGTGAAACTCTTCCCAATGAGTGTGTCAAAAAATACCATAACGTGAGCTCTCCAAGTGGTGTTAAGTACCTTCTCCCAACAGAATTATAGCCAGCAGCACGCCTCACTGCTTTGCATTGGGCTGCCAAAATCTCGAAGGGCTAAGGAGGAAGTAAGCACACTTGCCTTTGTGCAAATAATCAAGTCGCCCAGGTCGTCCTCATGCTGCCGCTCCCCCTCCCCCAGCCGGCTGCATCTGAGAAGGAAGGGCTGGGTGGAATGCCCCCCACCCTCCCCTCACCCCTGGACGCTGCCGCAACCACCTCCCCTTTCCAGCCCAACAACAGCTCAATCTGCCCCCTCCTCCAACTCGTTCTTACAGAGATCTTCAACAGCAGCAGCAGCAGCAGCAGCAGCAGGAAGAAGCGCGTGTTGGCGGCAACTGCAGGCAGCGTCGTCTCCTCTCTCTCTCACACACACACACACCAGCATGAGGAGGAGGAGGCGAGATGTTGGCGGCAACTGCAGGCAGCGACTCACTCACTCACTCACTCACTCACTCACTCACTCCAGCACAAGGAGGAGAAGCATGAGGCGAAGGAGGTGCTTGGCGGCAACTGCAGGCAGCAGCTCCTTCTCAAGGCTCACGTGCCTGTTACCCATAAAGCACCAGTGTAGGCACACGCGCGCGCGCGCGCTCTCCTTCTCCAGCAATTGGATTGCAAGCGCCTGCTGCTGTAGGAAAATACCTCCCCCTCCCTCCCTCCTTCCAGTATAGCTGGCGACCCCCCAGAAAGCATGTCGCGACCCCCTTGGGGGTCCCGACCCCCAGGTTGGAGAACGTTGCTCTAACTCCTCTCAGCGCTGTGTGTATGGCAAAGCAAAAGACGAGGCACTTTCCTCGGTGCTAGACAGCTGGGGCTGAGGCGGCTTCACTCGCTACCAGTCACCTCGTCCAAAAGCAACACCTCGGCCGGGTTTCCCCCCGGATCTGGCCTTTTTTACTCCGATCGGAGCCACTTTGAGTTGGAAAAGGGGAGAGCTGGGGGATCGGAGGATTGGAAGTTGCCTAAAAAGAGGTTGGAAGTGAGCGGGGGTGTGGAGTGGGGGTGGGGATAGAGGCATCGCCTGATACGGGAGTCTCCCCTAAACCGGGGCTGATTCGTGAGCCTCCTCCCCCCTATTATTTATGGGGTGATTCCCCAATATCCCACCCACTCCCACTCTGAAATCAATCAAAATCTCCCCCCCACACACCTACCTTCTCCGCGCTGTTTCCGGAGCCCCGCCCGCGCTCTGTTTTGGCGGCAGGAAACAGGGCTTAAACAGCCCTGTTGCTCTGGTTTCCCCCGGCCAAAAACAGAGCGCGGGGGTCCCTTTTCGGAGGAGGCGTGGGAAGGTAGGTGGGGGGCGGCAGCGGTAGCGTGCAGGGGGGGTCTGGCGGCGGCGGCGGGAGGTTGCAGAGCAGGGCTGCTTTCCGGAGGGGCCCCCCCCACGGCACGAGAGGGGGGGGCGCTAAATATAATTTAGCCTAGGGCGCCAAAGTGCCCTGCACCGGTCCTGCTCGGCCATGAAACTCACTGGGTGACTTTGGGCCAGTCACTGCCTCTCAGCCTAACCTACCTCACAGGATTGTTGTGAGGATAAAATGGAGAGGAGGAGGAGGATTATGTAAGCCACCTTGAGTTTCTTGTAGGAAAAAAGGCGGGGTATAAATGTAATAAATAAATAAATAAAGACTAACAAGCTTATTATGGCATAAGCTTTCATGGACACTGTCCACTTCATAAGATGTATGCGGTGTTAACCTCAAATTGGCAGATTTATATACATATGCTGGTGTGTGTGTGGGGGGGGTAGGGCTGTAAACAGTGAGGACAGAGGGAATTGAAATGCAGAAAGTACAGACAGTGATAATTACCTTAACGGTGGTGGTGATGTATTTATTTAATTGATTTGTACCCTGCCTTTCTGCCAATAAATGGCACTCAAGGCAGCTCAGTTTACATCATCAGTTTACACAGTGCTTTGTAGAGGAACATAAGCAAAGGACAAGATCCTGTGCCAACGATCTTACAGTGTACATTTAGCTGGGTAGGAGGAGGAGAGGCTTATAACAAGGGATAAATGCAAACAAATGCAGTACACATACTCAGGATGCAATCTTATACCTACTTTCCTGGGAGTAAGCCCCATTTAATTCAACTGGACTTACTGCTGTGTAGACACACATAACGTTGTTAGGTTGCAGTCCTATGCAACTTGGGAGTAAGTGCTCTTGAACTCATTGGGAGTTACTAATGAGTGAACATTCATAGAATTGCCATGTCAATTATCTTCTGGGAGAGTAAGCAATTCCCAGATGATGAAATGGCCTGACCTGGCAATGGCAGGAGCCATATGCTGCCTCAGCATCAGTTTCTCCTACCATTCTCTTTAAAAGAGCAATGTGTGTGTGCAGAATATAAAGGGACAGAGAACAGCTGAGGATGAAGTTGGTTACTAGTTCCCAGTTCCTAATTCCCACAAAAGTTCAAAGCAGAGCTCAATTAGATGATTTAATCAGGAACTGATGTGCCCTTGCACCTCAAAATAAGTATTGGCCTACTTATTGTTATACATCTCCATGACTCTCCCTTTGAATAGAATGTGGTTAGGATCTGTGGCCAAGAAATGGGGATGGGGTGGAGACCTGTAGAGAACAAGACTTGGATGGCAGATGTATTATAAGATGGAGCTCTTGTAGGCTGACAAGATGGAGGGATCTGTTTTGGTATGTGAGATGATTTTGAAGAGAAGGAAACAGCATGTCGGAAGAGTGTTTGAATGGTAGAGCTACAAGCTGCGGAGGTCCAGGTTTGGTACAGGAGGGAGTTCTGATTGGGACAGTTCTGGACTGGTGAGGGGATTTTGGAATCTCATTGGCACACTGGGATTGACTAGTAAGGGGTATTTCTTGAAGTTAACCACTGGTTGGTCCTGTTACACACAAACACATGTGCACATAATTAAAGCCAGTGATTTTTCAGCAAAAAGTTATGGTACACAGCCCCTGGATGGGGAGTTTGGTCCTTCAGCACTGACATATTTTGTGGGTGCAAATTCAGTGTAAACCCAATTAAAACAAAACAATAAAAAGGCAACAAATTCAGAAACAGCAGCAATTCTGTTGAAGTCCTTTTCAGCTAAAACTAAAGAAGCAGCCTTAAAATGCATTTTGCACTGGTACCACAGTCCTCTTAAACTTCATTACATTCATAAGCACCCCTCACTGCTTTTATGGTGACGTTGTGTACCATACGGCTCATTTTATCATATGTAGTGGAATTCTGAAGTAATATGTAACTTCGGAAACAAATATAGCAAGAGAGATGTAATATCATATACCCAATAGTTAAGCCTGATCCCAAGTTTTACTTACTAAACATCTTTTTAAAGTGTGTTTAGGGACTTGCTTCACAAAGAAATAATCTCATTTTGTCCTCTTGCCTATTTAGCAATTGCCAGAATTGCTTAAGTTGTGGTACCACTCTATTTCAGATCTTGCCCTTAATAGAAAAATTTGTTATGAATATCAAATGGCTTTGATTGCTATGGCTAGTTACTTGGCATTTAGAAAATTCCCATGCTGTCCAATTTCTGTAATCAATTGTGATTAAGAGGCTGGATAAGGGCAGCGAAGAAGGCTATTTTATATTCTATCATATGAGAATGTGGATTAGTACACCAGACATGGATTGCAGGCAATTTGAATAGGATAATGTCACATCCACCTGCATTGGGAACCATGTCTGTAAGAGTAAAGAGAAATAATTTTTGGCCATGTGGAAAGCAGTGATGACACAATTAAATTCCTATCCTCCAAATACCCAGTAAAACAGAATCCAAAACAGCTATTCCCTTACCTTTTCTCTTTGTTACACCAGATGGAATTAGCAAATTCAGATAACCTGATTCTAAGTCTTACAGAGAGTTTGTGACACTCCAGCCCTAAAGAACTGGACTAGTTATGGGTCCAATTCTCACTGATTCACTGTGTCT
Organism: Shinisaurus crocodilurus; assembly: GCA_021292165.1. NCBI lineage: Eukaryota > Metazoa > Chordata > Lepidosauria > Squamata > Shinisauridae > Shinisaurus > Shinisaurus crocodilurus. The sequence goes on from CM037877.1 coordinate 32,880,780, forward strand.
GGGATGATCATTTCAGACTGTAGGTGGTTGAAAATGACTGAATGCTTCTCCAACAAAAACGTCTCCCTCAGTGACAACTCATTTTCCATGTGAAGAGAAAGGTTTTAGCCTAGCCTTCTCTCCAACATGCTAGATTTCTGGTGGAAGGAAAGTGGGTTTTTCCTCTCAGGTAGGAACATTAAATCCTGTGATATGATGTGGTATAGTGTGGAGTGGTACAGCCTAGACTGGAATGTATCACCTCCATGAGAACTGGGACAATATCACTACTGTAAAATGTTTTCTAATTTCCTGAGTCTCATCCTATCAGAAATTAAGAAAAAGTACCACACAATCCTTTTTTCTTTTTTTTTTTGCGAGATCAGAGTAAACTCAGCTGTTTAATCTGTGACATTATCAAGTTTCCTAATTTCGTAAGTTTCATAATAGAATTGCAACAAATCCTCTGATGGAATGAGGCATTTGGTGAGGAGGATGTCTGAAACCAGACACTGATTTTAGAATCATGACATTGTCCCCCTTTACTATCTGGCCTTCTTTCTTAAACTGTCATCCTGTATCGACGGTATTGGATGCCAGTATTAGTGGTATTGGAAGCCAATTCTGTGCAGAGAGGATGATGACTAACAGACCCTTGAGAATAACTTACAATAATCTCTGAGGTTAGATCTCACCCAAATCTAGAAAGATCTTCAAAGATCTTTCCCCTACTGCCTCTGCAGTGAAGTAAGAAAGACCATGATGAAATGCTGACTAGACCTGCAGCAGGCAGTGGGGCTAAGCAAATTTCCTAATACAAATATTTATGGCCAGCTTTGGCCCAGAAGTTTTGAATGTGAATATAAAATTTGCTTTTTATTGCCTGTGCCAAACTTGAGGGAACAAGGGTGTTAAGAGATATTGGGCAGGTTCACACATCACGGTAAGCCACCCTGCAAATAACCAACGGACAATCAGGCTCACTGTGGGTTGTCCCCCCACTCCTTCCCCCTCGAACCTCCACCCGGTATCCTAGGGACTTGGCAGCTAAAGCCATCCTTGTCTCTGCTCCCCATTGTAACCGTGAGCCCTTTTTTGCTCGCCATGGCTTTTTTCTCTTTTTATCTCTTGCCTGTAAAAAAAACCCAACCTGATTAGCCCTGTCAAAAAAACCATTTTAAAAGGAAGCCTGAGTTTTGACTGCTCCTGTCAGAACTGACAGGTTCTATAAATGGGGTGGCTCACAACTTTCCACCTTCCTGAGCACCTAGAGTCTTGGGAAAGGGTAAAAAAAGGTGCAGGACACTGAGAACAGTCAGGTCTAACTAAAACAACTAGAGGATCTCGCTGTAAAGGGGGGTGATCTACTCGCCACCCCCTTTCGCAAGCAAAGATCCCTTGTGTCTTTGCTCTCCCTTGACAGCTCACCTTTTAACAGCTGTCAAGGGAGTGCAAAGTAAAAAATAAACCTATTTGCAGCCTCTCTGGGGCAATGTGCATGGTTGGTGCCTGCTGCACTGACAGCAGACACCTCCCTGGGACATTGTTCAGCCTAGTTACCCATGATGGGTTGTCATGTTGTGCGAACCCAGTCATTGGCTGCAATCTTGTGTGCAATGCTACTGGTCTCCACGTGGCCATGAAGCTCACTGGCTGACCAGTCACTATCTCTTAGCCTAACCTACCTCATAGGATTGCTGTGAGGATAAAGTAGGAGGTGGGAATCGTGTACACTGCCTTGAGCTCCATGGAGGAAAGGTGGGATATAAATGTAATCAATACATAACAGAATAAAGCTGCAACCCTATATCCAACATTTACTTGGGCGTAAGCTCCACTGAATTCAGTTGGACTTTCTTTTGTGTAAATATCTAGATTCTAGTCTTATAAGCATGGCAAAATGTCAGGCATTTTATAAGAACACCTGCCAAGAAGAAAAACAAGTTCAGCAACGAAAAAGGAACAAGAGAGAGGAAACCTGAGGTGTTTGAAATGTGGTGCTGAACAAGGCTGTGCCAAAGAGTTGGGTAGAGGGGAAAACCAATATTGACCAAGATTGAAGTGGTATGATGACGGTGGCAAAGCATGAAGAAGAGGCAATCAATTATGATGAGGCACATTCTAAGAAATTATGGACTTGTTCAAGATGTACTGAAGGAAAACTAGACAGAAGAACAAGAGGCCTAGATATAATTATTATCAAACAACAGGGCCTAAATCCAATGTACTATTAGCAGAAGAAATGGCTGTGCTTGCGGAACTTCACTGCCTTTTCCTATTGTGCAAGTGGTTGCGCAAGTGCTAGCAGACCACTCTGTAAACCTGAGATCAGCAAGAGGTTGCACAATGAGTTGCGCAAGCAGAACTTTAGTTGGATTCTTCCCTTGCGCATAATTCAGAACTTGGTTTCCTCTATCCTAATGTCGTTTACACTAACGGGATGGCACCTTTGGATGCAACCCCAGGTTGAAATGCTAGAGAGAGATTTACTCTGCCTTTACTGAGCAGAGCTACAGAGGGCTCTGCTTAGGAGTGGGAATCCTGACTTATAGGAAGCTGCCTTATACCAGGTTAGACTATTTATCTGACTAGCCCATTATTCTCTATCTGACTGGATGTCATGCCTCTGCTGGAGGATTCCTCCTCTGGGGAGGAACTCAAGCTCCCAGAAATGGATGCCACGGAACCATCCATGGCAGAAGACCAGGAGGAGCCTGGGCCCTCGGGGAGACGGCTGCAGAGCCATCCCTGTCAGGAGGAGGGAACTCTGCCTTGGAGGCAGAGGCTGAGCAACTCCATGACCCCCGGGAGTGTCATCGCCTCAAGCAGCAGGCCAGTAGGGCTCCTTCGAGAAGAAGTGCTTGCTTGCTGAAAAGGACTCCTCAGGAGAAAGTGACTCCTTAGGAGTAGGGTTCTGACCAGAGAGCTAGCTCTAATAGACTAAAGCTGAGCTCAGCAGTGGACTCAGCAGGTTCTGATGTTAAAAGCCTTCAGTGTGTGCCTAACCAGTGCTGGAAACAACACAGAACTATAGTTCCAGTGCCTTGATGGTAGATGCTCTCTGTGTGCCTGACCCTTGGACTCATATTTGACCCTCCTTCTGGATTGTGTACGTACCTGACTGCTCAACTGTGTTTTTGACCTCTGCTTGTACTTTGACCACTTCTGCCTGTCTGTTCCCTTACTTGACTGAAACTGTGGTGCTGACTGTTTGCCTGTGCTGTGACCTAGCCTTCTTGATTGCCCTATTGCTCAGAGTCTGTTTCAGTCAAAGCAGGACACTGGCAGGTGGCTCTCCAGAGGTCTTTCACTTGATGATAATTGCCAACATGACTGTCTGAATTTTGATTGCCCCTAGATCCAGAAAGTCCCATGAAGGCTCTTACTGTTTATTTCTGTATTTGTTCTGTTTTGGTGATTTTCATCTAATTAAGTATGTTCATTTTATGTTTGTGAGGTATTTTGTCGTGATTATTGGTTTAAATTTTTTTAATTTACCACCTTTGATATTTAGGTGAGATATGGTGTTTTTAAATAATTTTAGTGCTGAAGGACCACAACCATTTCCCCGCAAGTTATATTATATGACAGGAACAGTGGGATGTAAATGGCAGGCTTGATGTGGTGTCAGTATGAATCAACTAGCTGTTTACCAGAGGTCTGGAACAGTGTCATTTCCCTGGAGTCTATGCCAATGATATCATCTGTTTTCCCCAAGAGATGCACAGAGAAGGCCTAGCTTAGCTCGCAGGCTATTAAAAGAATTCAGTTAAGAAGCTGCATGCTGGGTCATCAGGCTGCTTCTCTCATTCCCTCCAGTACTTAATTTTGCTGCCCTGAAACCCCCGACTTCCAATTCCAATTATGTGGTAAGACATGGGATTCTGTGCACTTTCCCTTTGTTATTAACTAGCGAAAGGACGGAGCTTCGCATGGGTTGGAACAGTCTTTAGTTTGATATGCCAAGGCAAAGGTACTCAGCTGTCAGGGTTGGATACATTCTGCCTGCCCTGTCTGAGTGAAGCTGTGGGCCCGAGCACTCCTAGGCATGGTGTCCCTGTCACGGTGTACCCCTCAGAAGTAAAAGACCCATTGGGTTCAGTGGGGCTTGCTGCCAGTATCACAGGCAGTATGCCTATGTACTCCAGTTGCTGGGGAAGATGGGTGGGAGGGTGCTGTTGCACTCATGTCCTGCTTGTGGGATCCCATGGCATACCCTCCAACATTTCACAGCTGAAAATAGGGACACACATGTGAATTTGTAAGAAGTATGGTTCAGCAAAATAATAACAATAATAATAATAATAATAATAATAATAATAATATAACTATTATTATTATTATTATTATTATTATTATTATTATTATTTATTACCTGCCTCTCCATCTAGATCGAGGTGGGGAACAGCAGAAATATATAAAATACATAAATTAAACAACACAATACATACTATTAAAACACCTTAAAACATCTTTAAAACATCTTTAAAACATCTTAAAGGCATCCTAAAATTCCACTGGATAGGCCTGCTGGAAAAGATAAGTCTTTACGGCTTTTTTAAATTCCAAAAGACTTGCAAGTTGACGAATCTCCTCCGGCAGGCCATTCCATAATCTGGGAGCAGCAGAAGAGAAGGTCCTACCTGACGGTAATGCCCGTCAGCCTAGTTTTGGCTGACTGAAGTAGATTCTTCCCAGAGGACCTAAGTGTAAAACATGAAGGTGTGATCAAGAGGGTGTGGCCAGGCAACATGGGGGTGTGGCCAAGGGTATGGCCAGGCAACCAAAGGGCATGGTCAAGTACAAAAGTTATTAGAAGAAACACACAAAATCTTATATATTATAATTATTACATTATTATATCATTATTTTATAATATTTTATAAGTGGCTTTTGTGATATATTTTTTACCTTACTTAAACCCTTAATTGTTTTTCATGGGGTGTGTGTCAGTGCTCGCAGGGCAATCTCTTTCTTTTTGTTTTAAAATTGTCAGGATTGGCAAAAATTCAACAGGTGATGCTTACTCACCCACCCCACACCCGCAAACATGGAGCTTCAGAGAGAAGGGGAAGTTTCTTGCATTTCCTTCTGACACTGTAAACTCACCTGTCAGAGGCAAAGAGTCAGTTCTGTTAGGAAATGAAATCTTTGGCAATATAAAGATAGGAATCATGTGATAAATTCGCTCATTCACCTCTCTGTTGGTCCAGGCTTTCACCCAGCTAATCCCTTTCCCAGAGCAATGTGCAGCAGAGGCAGCAGGTAGAGCGTGTGTGTGTGCACGCACGCACACACCCCCCCCCTGCTTAGCAGCGTCTGTTCCCTCCCTGCTTTCTGCAGCTGTTCAACTTCAAGCCTAAACAGAGCTATCTTAAAGGGGCCATGGGCAAAATTGCAGCTAAGCTAAAACTGCAAGCTTAGCTGCAATTTTGCCCATGGCCCCTTTAAATAGCTTGCAGTTGTGGGAGGCAGGGGAATTCAGGACTCTGCATGACAAAGTGAGAAGCCATGATGGCTAAAGGGTTTTTGTGAAGGTCCCAGCATTTTCGGGGCAATTGGAGACTATGCCATGGACAGATGGTTGGCCATTGTGTGAACAGAATGTTGGACTAGGTGGACCCTTGGTCTGATCCAGCATGGCTCTTATGTTCTATAGCACTCTGAGGGAGGGGTTTGCCCACTCCATTCCCCTTAGGGAGTATGCAATCCCCCCTCCCCTCCCCACAGCAGTAGAAAGTAGACAGCCATTTGACTCTGTCCCTTGGACTGCTCCCTGGATCCAGCTTTGCGTGGTTGGAATAGCCCGTAGTTTGATAAATGAAGCCTTCAAGCAAACTTATACAGCTGCCTGTCAGCACTGGGCACATAGTGCCTGCCCCACCTGAGTGAAGCCAAGCCCACTGGTACCCCTAGGTATGGTGTCCCTGCCGTGATGCACCTGATTGCCCGCTGAGGGAGAGGTCTGCCCACTCTATTTCCCTCAGAAGGGGCTGTCCCAAAGCAGAGGCTAGGCATATATATCTGTCCCTTGGCCTACTCTCTCCAGACTTCAAACTGCATCACAGTGGTGGGCAACTTATGGCCCTCCAGATGTTTTGGCCTACAACTCCCATGATCCCTTGCCACTGGCTATGCTAACTAGGGCTGATGGGAGTTTGGGGGGCCACTAGTTGTCCATCCTTGCAGTATCAACTGCAAAGCTATGTGCAGGTTAGGGAAGTCTGTGACCTAGTGACTGACAGTGGTACTGCAGGCTTCCCATGTACGGACACATTTAAATTAATTTAAATTAATTAATGCATTTTTAAAAAAGTGACTCCAAGGTGTACATGCCTAGGGTCCACTTAGTATGCATACCAATTTTCAGGTATTTAGGTTTCATGGGTCTTGGAGCTATTGTGCTAACAGACAAATGGACACGCCCTACTTTATTATTGTAGGTACAGTCATGCCTTGGATTGAGAGCATAATTCGTTCTGGAAACGTGCTTGTAATCCAAAACACTGTTATATCAAAACAAAATCCCCCCCCCAAAAAATTTGTACAGTACAGAGATCTTTAATTTAAGCCGTATTACAGTACTTGTATTGCAAGACGTCGCTTGTATATCAAGTAAAATAAATAAATAAATAAATATTTAAAAATTTGCTTGTCTTGCAAAACGCTCTCAAACCAAGTTACTTGCAATCCAAGGTATTACTGTATATAGATTCACAGGTTCTAAGACTGAGCCCTGGCTTGAATAAAGTCTTGGTTTTCCCTTTACTGTTGCATCAATGTCCAAAGAGGAAGGACATTTTAAAGAAATTTGGACCATGCATCAACTCAGTTTGATGGGCTGTACCATGGAGATGAGGTTTCCTTCCTTCGCCAGCATGGTTCAGCCTGCTTCCTGAAAGCAGTTGTGATAGTGATTCTGTGACAGACGTTGCTTCTTCTGCTGATTTCATTGTATTTAAGTTGTACACAGCCCCAAGAGTCCTGTCACCGAAGTGCAGCTTACAAATTGACTGACTAAATAACATAGATGCACACTTGTCTTACTTCACTCCCAGGCCTCATCACCACTGACCTGGAAGGAGCCCAGTGTGATAAGGGCAGAAGCCAGAGCCAAAAACCGGCTTTTATATCTGTGATACATTGCAGTCATTAGTATTATTGTAGTAGTAACTCTCTCTCTCTCTCTCTCTCTCCCCCCCCCAACAGTGACCGACTTCATCTCTGTAAATCTTTCTATTATTTATTCATTTAAAGCATTTTTAGCCTGCTCTTCAACTGAATAGCCTCCCAGAGCTGCATACTTTAGATCAGTGGTTCTTAACCTTTTTGGTGTCATACCTCCCTTGTGAAAAATCTTTGGACCCACGCCTCCCATGTATTATTTTAACACCCCAAAATTTAGGCTTAGGCAGGACGAGTTTGCATTTTTTAGTTTATGCTCTGTCTCTGGACTAAAAAAAAATGCATATTCAATTAAATGAATGTAGCTCCCAAGATTAGTAGAAAGAAATAAGGTTGGGCCAACCGCCAAGCTGCGCTGCTATGTACTTATAAAATAAACAATTTATAGTTGAGGGGCTACTCCCACACCTCCCCTGGAGTCAGCCCAAACCTCCCCTGGGGAGACGTACCCCACAGGTTAAGAACCCCTGCTTTAGATGAATAACAAAGAAGAGAGTCCCTGGGCTCAGGCTTAAATCTAAAAGACAGGACAAGCACACAGGCACAAGTTCTTGAAATTACAAAGTTCTTATAACGGGCCAGCTTGAATGGGAAACAGCTCAGGGAAGCCGAATGGGGCTGGTCTCTCAACAAAGCCAATGAAGTAGCCCTGCTTCCTATCTCCCTCCTGCTGCAGTGCAGCAGCGTGAAGGAATAGATACAAAGATATCTACCGTATCTCTGAGAGAAGCTATCTTCTCCCATATAGGCCATATAGTTATTATACTATAATATATAAAATATTTAGTGTGTGTGTGTGTGTGTGTGTGTGTTGGTTTTGTGGTGTTTACGCATGTTTCTATCTTGTGAACCACTGTGGGATCTCCTTAAAAAATGAAAAGCAGTATAGAAATTCTCTGAGACAGGACCAAGATTGAGGCTTGTGCCTGTGTGCATTCCCTCCCTGTACCTCCCCTTCCCTCCTCTCCTTGAGAAAGGTATTGTGGTTTGTTTTAACCACAGTTTCCCATTATGTCTGAACCGGGAAACTGTGGTTTAAGCACTGCTTACAAAGCAGGATATCGCACTAGGCCGATATGGGGGATCTCTCCCTGGAGAGTGGATATGAGGAAGCGGCTCTGCTGCCTGGTAGGAGTACAAATGCTGCTTACCCCCCCCACCCACATATTCTCTACTGTACTTGTATATTATAAAAACTCTCCTCCCCAAACAGCCAAACATAGCTGCTGCTGCCCCTGGACTGCCTCGCCAGCTGGGACAGGGGAGAGCATTGCTCCTAGTACAGGGGTGGGGAACTCTTTTTCTATCAAAAGCTACACTTACTTGAGGTAATTTGTCAGAGTAGGGGGCATGCTGGAAGTGCACGGGGCCAAACAAAGTCAGTGGTGGGTAGGACCAGAAAGGGCCACACTCCTGTCTCTTTATGCCGCCCTCTTCTCTCCCCCACCCCACATCCAGTGGGTTGCCAGCGGAGGGGCAGATTGCTCTTGACAGGGGTCTGAACTGATCACTCGAAGAGGGCTTTTGAAATTAGGCTGAGGGCTCCAGCTTGCCCTTCTCTGCTCTAGAACCTCTGGTTGTGCTGTCAGATGGGTAGCGTATAACAGTATAATACAAGAATCTGGTTTCTTAAAATGCTGGGTCATAATATACCGGTACCTACCTGTTATTTTCAAATAAGGCAATAGGTCACTGTTTTGCTCATAAGAAAAGTCTATGGCTGTCAAAGATTCAGATTAAAATACTCCATAGTATCAAGGGTAACCCAATAAGAAACATATGTATTATGCCCTGCAATATTTGACGAAGAAAAATGAGTGCACTTGTATTGCATTAAATCTGTGGTTTTCAAACTTTCTACTGACAGGGAACCTTTTCCACATAAAGTCTACTGAGAAACCGCTGCGCATATCTGCCATGGGACTTCTGCGCATTGCAGATTCTTCCCTCCCCCTTGCCCCCCCCCCACACTCACCCCTCTGGTTGGCCACTGTGTGAACAGAATGCTAGACTAGATGACCATTGGCCTAATCCAGCATGGCTCTTCTTATGGCCCAGTGTGATAAGGGCAGAAGCCAGAGCCAGAAACCGGCTTTTATATCTGTGATACATTGCAGTCGTTAGTATTATTGTAGTAGTAACTCTCTCTCTCTCTCTCTCTCTCTCTCTTTCTTTCTCTCCCCCCCCCAACAGTGACTGACTTCATCTCTGTAAATCTTTCTATTATTTATTCATTTAAAGCATTTTTAGCCTGCTCTTCAGCTGAATAGCCTCCCAGAGCTGCATACTTTAGATCAATGGTTCTTAACCTTTTTGGTGTCACACCTCCCCTGTGAAAAATCTTTTGACCCACGCCTCCCATGTATTATTTTAACGCCCCAAAATTTAGACTTAGGCAGGACGAGTTTGCATTTTTTAGTTTATGCTCTGTCTCCGGACTAAAAAAAAATGCATATTCAATTAAATGAATGGCGTAGCTCCGAAGATTAGTAGAAAGAAATAAGGTTGGGCCAACCGCCAAGCTGCGCTGCTATGTACTTATAAATGTTCTAGATCAGTGGTTCTCAACCTTTTTTTTGGCCCATGCACCCCCTTCACCATATGTCAGAATGTCATTCCCCCCCTTTCCAAGATTGCCTGACTTAATCTGTGACATACAATAAGGTGCGATGTCCTGTAGATTATGTACAATCTGTAGAATTGTAATTTGTAGAAAGATCAGCATTCCAACAGTTTGAGTCTGTGGTCCCAGTCCTCCCCCCTGAAAACCTAAAATCCCCCCCCTGGGGAGAATCCTCCCCCCCCCCGGTTGAGAACCCCTGTTCTAGATGATATATACACAAGTGTCCCAGCCAGCCAGGTACAATCAGCATGGAAACTTCAGTAAAAGGTACAAATTCAGTACATTCCAGCAACAGGTAAGCATAATTAATAAAAGCAAAACCCCAAATGCTGTAGCTATTAAATAGGAACAGTGGGAGGTTATGCTTTATTAAATACACAGTGGATACTTTTCTGCTAGCTTGTACTAGCATTTGTTTTGGAAAGGTAGTTCTAGTTGTATAGATACAATCACATGCCGGTTTGTTTGAAAGTTACATTACTGACATGTCTCCTTTCAACTGCTCCTGCTGGGAACACTAGAAATAACTTCTTCTATAAGAGAACAAATGTCTTAAACATTTGGCAGTGCCTCCTCCCCTGGTCTGTGCCACTTAATGGGGCCCGGAGCACTGGTCTCCCCTCATCAACAGCTCTGCTGACGTCCTATGTGCCAGCTAGGAGTCAGAACAGGTGTGTCTTTCATAAACAATAAGTTTAATGGGAAATATCTCCTCTGAGCAGATGTGTAAATAAAGCAGTCCAGAACAGAAACTTAGATCTTTAATCTGGCCACAGCTAGCTTTCCTACCAGAAGCCCCTACAACACAGATGGACTGCCAGGGTTAACAAAAATACCTCTAAGCACTAGTTTAAATGTAGATTTATCTGCAAATTTTTATCTGTTTAGGTCAGATTGTGTGTGTGTGTGTGTGTGGGTGTATACCCATACATACATACATATCAAACATACATATCAAAACAGTCTGCAATATTTGGCTTCTGTTCCAGTACAAACTGGCCCACAAGTTTGCTCTGTGATTTGAAAAGTTCATTTTTAATTTCCCTGCCCCGCAAAGCAACATGGAAAAGCTACAGTGCAATGATAGTCTAGAAACTGTAATAATGGAAAAGCACTCTTTGTATGCTCAGGGGCATCTGTATTCATGATTACTTCATATGTCCCACATCTGAAGCTTGGCACTGAAGACAAGTAATGGGAATGAGCACTGGGAACAATCCTTTATTTTCTCATTGTTATTACTTTCCCTAAATATAGGTCTCTCTCTCTCCCCTCAGGTCCAGGGAGTTTAGGAACCATGACATCCTGTGGAAAGATAATTGAAGCTCAGGCTCACAGTCTGATGAGTCACTGAGGTCCAGTGCCAAGTTCGATGGGGCTCTTTGCATAGGGCCTTTTGGCACTTGGCAGGACTTCTCCTGTGCTGGTGGACTGAGCCCTCTCCCGTGCTGTGGACCCCCAGCTGGCTTCATTGCCTTCTCCCACCCACAACAAGCTTCTTTCTTTACCTCTTCCTCTGACCCCCAGCAGAAATTGTCATCCCTCACCAAAGGCCTTCTTCCACACACTCCACAGTTAGCTTATCCTGCACCAGCGCTCCTCTAACTGGAACCAGGTGGCCACCATTTTAATTTCCCCACAATTTATTTATTATTTATTTATTATTTGCATTTATTTATCGCCCATCTGGCCGGCAACCGGCCACCCTGGGCAATGTACATAAGATAAAAACAGGATAAAATACATTAAAACAGTATAAAATTTTAAAATCTTAGCCCACCCCATATTCCTGCCTGAACAGCCAAGTTTTTAGTGAGCGGCGGAAGCTCAGCAGAGAGCTGAGTAACATCACAGCAGGGCATGGTGGGAAATTTGAAATGGCAGCTGCCAGGCCACCCGGCACTGAGCACCAAAAGCCTTTTATTTATTTACAACATTTATATACTGCTCCATATTCCGGTATGGAGATTCCAGAGCAGTGGACATTAAAAAGATAAAACAGATAAAGAGGAACCCAGAGGGGGAGTCAACAGTGAGCTGTGCTGGGGTCCTAGAAGCTGCTCAAAGATGCCACATGGTGATACTAGGCAGGCATGCTATGGGATCAAGGGTCTGGCTTTTAAATTAATTAGGGTGGCCACTTATGAATTGGCAAAAAAAAAAAGGAAAAGCATCTCCAAAAAAATAGACAAAAGGTGACAGTGATTTGTATAACATTTGCACATGCTAATTTGTATGTATTGGTTCCACCTCACATTTTGGGAATAAAATTTGGACCTGTCTAAATTGTAACGCACAGTGCGCTTTAGCCATAGAACACTGGAGAAAACCATCTGTCTTTTGGCTCATGAAGAGGGCTTCCATTACTTCTCAGAAATAAACCTATTGCTTGATATACTTCTAGTAAATGTGCAAAGGTAGCAATAGGGTCATACCTTTATTGCGATCAACTAAAAGGCCACAAAGACAGGAGCAAACTTTTAAATTTATCAGAACTCTTCATCAAGCTGGATGTTAAACAACCCCACCCTCAACCTCCTTCTGCAACAAAAGGGGTGAGGAAAGGATGTTGCAACTCAAAAAACTGCTAATTTATTTCTGACATTTAAGAAGGAATAAAAGTATTATCAGACTGTTACTTTTGGACTTTTCTTTTTCCTAATTGACCAACACAGCTACATGCAATTTTGTCTAGGACAGGGATGGGCAAATTTGGGGGGCATGTGGGCACATTTTGCAATTTGAGAAACTCTCCTGGGCACCAGTACAAAATGGCTGTCATGGGTAGCAATGCTAATCACAAAGGACAAGTAACATGCCCAAAAGACTGAGTATGAGGCAGATGTGGGGTCTGAGAAGCTGTAGGCCCTCTCTTTGCTTTGAAGCAATCATAGCTGCCTGTAAGGAAAAAAAATATTTTCTACTTAAAAGTGGGAGGGGTAGGACACCTCACTGGGTTCCAAGAAAGGTTTCCAGGGGACACTGTTGCCCATGGTGACCACGTTGCCTACCCCCAGTCTAGGGTAGACTCTAGTCTATGCTTAGTGGCTTGTGGGAGGATATCCCACTGCCCTGTAAGGATAGACATTTCAAATAAGTACAAGAAAGAAAATCTCACATACAGGCTAACCTGGTTTGAGACATTTACCTTGTAGTCTTAACATACAGTGTAAGCAAGTGTAAAGTGATGTATATTGGGGCACTTCCACAAGATGTGGTGAGGCCTGTGGCTTATGCTGGCTCAGCTTGTCTGAGTGTGGAAAGCTAAGCATGGTCAGGCCTGGTTATTACTTGGATGGGAGACCCCTCCTCTAGTTTCCTGCATTGAGCAGGGGGTTGGACTCGATAGCCTTGTAGGCTCCTTCCAACTCTATGATCTATCAAATCTATGAAATTTGGATGGCTTTAAAAGGGGATCGGATGAATTCATGGAGGAGAAGGCTATCAATGGCTGCTAGTCCTGACTGGCTATATGCTGCCTCCAGTATCAGAAGCAGCATAGCTGCCTATGCACTCCAGTTGATGGGGAACATGGGTGGGAGAGTGTTGTTGCACTCCTGTCCTGCTTGTGGGTTTCCCATGGGCAGCTGGTTGGCCACTGTGTGAACAGAATCTGGACCAGATGGACCCTTGGTCTGATCCAGCATGGCTCTTCTTATGTTATACAGAACTGGTTTAAGAAGAAGGTCTGTCTGATTTGTCCCGTTCTTGTATTGATATTAACAAAGGGCTTAAGATCCTCATGGGGAACAGTTGGGGAACATGAAATATATCTCAAGGAAGTTGAGAAAACTCATTCCATGAATGCATTCCCTAGCCTGACATTCCAGAAATAAAATGTCCATATGATATCTTGGCTAAGACCCATAAGCCAGTTGTGCCAAAATGCTGAAATGTAAGCTGATTTAATTCTACTGAGTGGATTGGGTTCAGTCCAAGGACCCTGGCCCAACTGACTTGAGGATCATGCTGATTGAAAGAAAAATACCTTCAGTCTACCAAGCCCTGTACTACTTCTCTGAATAATGTAGGTTATTCCACTAACTAGCAATTACAAAGGAATGTTGGCAAGCGGCAGAAGCGTGGAGAGTCAGAACCTCATCTAACTGTGATGTTGCAGAGAGAAGATCCATTCTTAGTCCATTATGCTGTGAGCTAGAGATGCCAACAGAGTTATTTTTGTGCTGTGGAAAACACACACACACATAGTTATTCCAAATCTGTTATTGCAGAGCTAAAAACTGTAATATTTTAAATCAACATTTCTCCCTTTACGTTGTGACCAAAAAGAAACCTACCTAGGCAAATTCCCTTTTGTTGTTTCATTTGGTATCCAAAAGGGAAAAAATCAAAATGGCAGAAATGCATTAATTTCAAATGGCATCTTCTTTTAGCTGAAAATCAGAGGATTGTTTTTGCGTTAAATTGCTTAAAACAAACAATGGTTAAGGGGAGAAATATCCTGAGGACCAAATTTTGCAATTTCTACAAACAGATGTCTTCACTTGAATTAGTGGTACTACTGAACACAAGCTGATGCAAGACCAATGCCTAAAGGTACAATTACAAAGATGACACCGCTGTCAAGTATGAACTGGAGCGGATATTATCTAGTGACTAAGAATTAGAAAGTTAGCACTTGACTTGCCTTTTTTTTTAAGGGTCAGTGAGAACTCTGCTTGATTAGACACATATATTATTCTAATTATTTATTCTATTTATTACATTTATATCTCACCTTCCCATTAAGATTAGCGCTTAAGGATGCTAACAATAAAATACAAATAAAATAACTGAAGTTATAATTAAAATGCTAAAACACATCCCAATAAAAACAGTGTTTTCTTTCGCTTTGACAAATACTACCTCATTTCCCCTGCTCTAAAAAACTTGCAGAAAGTGGTCTTTAAAAAACAGATGTGAAACTGGAGGGTCACATCATCATCTAAAGAACCCATAGACAACTGTCAGTAGGGAATGACAAGTACACAATAAATGTCTCATGTAGAAAAGCTCAATGCCTGGCTGGCAATGATAATTTATGATGGGAAAGTGTGAGGCAGCTGGAACAGAGCCTACACACCTCATGCTGCACAGAGCAACACTCCAGCTGCACCGTCACAAGGATAGACAGTAAAGAAGCTCACAATGGGGCCTTTATATTCTCCCAGGAGTCTGCGTCCCCTTCATTCCTCTCCCTGGACTGGATGATCCCCGCCAAGTAGCCTATTATTATTATTATTATTATTATTATTATTATTATTATTATTATTATATTTATTTATTTATTTGTATCCCGCCTTTTTCCCAACACTGGGACCCAAGGCAGCTCACAACCTTTAAAATTCATACAATTAAAACAGAGACAGAAAAATACAAAAGTTAAAAATAGAATTAAACTATCAATAATATTAAAAAATTATATGTATATATAAAAAAATATGTATATTGTATTGTTTTTAATGTGTGTATACACACACACACACACACCAATACAATATACATAATATAAAATACAGCATTCCATTGCATCACAGGCTAGTTCCAAATGCCTGCCAGAACAGGAAGGTCTTTGCCTGCCTCCTGAAGCTTACCAGGGAGGGCGCCACCCTAGGAAGACAAACAAATAGGGGGCGACAGCAGTAATCTCAATATATCTCCTCAATACATTATTTTTATTCTGTATTATTGGCTAAACTGTTGCTATGCCTTTCCCATTTCCCACATTTCAAGCCATTGTTATGGCTAGCATTAGAAGCAGAACCTTGGGTTTCTTTACACGGATATTCCTTAATGCACAAGGCAACTGCATTTTTGTTCTCTTTCTCTGAGCTTGAAAAGTTCAATCACACATTTCACAGATACATCCAATATATAACTAGCTTAGCTTTTGACATTTTGTGGCTTTGAGTGCAGGCTGGTAACAGACTACTCACTAGGGTATAACTAAGGTATCCACTCGACTACTCCCAGTTGTCTGAAGGTCTCCAGCTCCATGAAATGACTCCAGCTTTTATTCATTTATTACATTTATATCTCCACTTTCTTCCATCGTGGAGCTCAAGGTGGCCTCCCCTCCAAGCACTGACCAGACCCAGACCTGCTTAGCTTAAGCAAGGTGGCTCCAACCTGGTTCGGGCGACATGACAGCCATCTATGATAACATACAAGGATGGTTTTTTTCAAACAAGCCACCCTGTGGTGCCCATTGGCTGTTTTAGGGTTGTTCTCACCCACATGGGTTGTCGTGTCATCTGAGCCCAGACAACATGACCCACCATTGGTGAGCCCCAACAGTCAGCGAGCCACTTGGTGAAAGCAGCAAAAATCCCTTGCCGCTCTCGCCAAGCGGCTGCCGTGCACCACTAACAGCTGCCTCCAAAGTGCCCAAGCAGCACTTGGGGGGCAGCTGTCAGAAGCTTTCCTTGCAGGGATGTTGAAGTCCTTGGTCTCGAGTCACGAGTCGAGTCACAAGTCTTTGGACCTGAGTCTCGAGTCCGAGTCCTTGGTCCAAAATGGTGACTCATGAGTCCCTCCCAAAGCTGACTCCACGAGTCCCTATTAAAATCAATGCATTTTTTCCCCAACAAAATAAGGCTACTTCAGATGTGTGGCTTAAATAAATTCTAGGCACAAGTGTGCCTTTTTATTTCAAAACTCTGCAACTGATTTTGGCAAGAACAGACCGGGCAGACAAACCCAAAATGTCTGAAAGATTGCATTTTAGGGAAATGATTTTAAAAAATAAACTTGCTGTACTTCCTAAAACCTATCCATGTTGCATTTGAGGAACACGATTTTGGAACATGAGTCCTTGGTCTCGAGTCCCGAGTCGAGTCTCGAGTCCCATTAAAAATATTGGGACTCGAGTCTGACTCGAGTCAGAGGGGGGACTCAGTCCAACTCACGAGTCGAGTCCTCGAGTCCGAGTCCCCATCCTTGTTTCCTTGTGTCCTGCGTTGCCGCCGCCACCAGCCAAAAGGGCTGGCAGTGCGGGGAGAGAGGAGCTGCAAGTTGGCCAAGCCGATTGTGGCTCCCCTCACCACTGCCACTAGAGGCGGTGGCAGCGTGCAGCAGACATCCTTTCCGGCAGCTCCTGAGGTCTCCTCAGGAGCTGCTGTCAGGGAAGCTGGGGATCCACTCCTGTTTGCAAAGGTGGCACGTGCTACCTCAGCAAACAAGAGCAGAGCAGACATCTCTGCTGCCTGGCAACTCCTGAGGTCTCCTCGGGAGCTGATGGCAGAGAAGCTTGGGATCTGCTCCTGTTTGCCTAGGAGGCGCCACTGCCTCGGAAAACAGGAGCAGACATCTCTGCCAGCCGCTTCTGGGATCTCAGGAGCTGCCAGCAGAGAAGCCTGGGATCTGCTCCTGTTTGCCAAGGGAGCACGCAATACCTCAGGAAACAGGAGTGGACATCTCAACTGAGGACTCCCGCCTCCTGCTTGAGAGCAGACCTCTTGGGCAGGAGGTGGGAGGAGGCAATCTGCTCTGTTGGACTGCCCCAAGAATGGGACAGTGGCATGGAACGGATCAGCCTCCCCGCCTCCTGCTCCAGAGGTCTCCAAGAAGATTTTTAAAATTATTATTCTCTGTCCCCATAGCGCAAACAGGGCTCGTGCCCTGAAGCTCAACGGGGTCAAATTCCAGTCTCGGCTGGGGCAACGTGTAGGGGGCTTGCAGCAGGCAGCCCCCTGCACGTTGCCCCAGCAGAGGGTGTAAATTGACCCCGTTGCGCTTCAGGGCACGAGCCCTGTTTATGCTATGCTATGGGGATTCTCTGACAGCCACAGCAAGCTATCCGAGAGAGGAGACTTGTTCCTCCTTGCGGTGTCCTTTGGGATACTGCCTGGAGGAGTGAGGGGGAAGGAGGGAGTGAAGTACCCATGCTGAGCCCAATCATCTGTTGGGCTCATCGTGGGTACTTCACAAAACAGCCAACCCACTGTGACTTATTGCCAGGGTGGGTTGTTGTGTCGTGTGCCAATCTCGTGTGCCTTTGGACCATTACTTCCCTTTATGTGTGGAACTGCCTTGCAGAATCCCTCTGTGAGGCAACCTCTGTTACCTCCTGCAAATCCCTCCTCTAAACTCACATTTTCTAAGAAGTCTTTGAAACAACCACTATCCAACTGTAACTAAGCAGAAGTGCATGTCATTGAAATAATTGCATGTTCTTCCCCTGTTTACCCTTGCCTCTATTCCTAACACCTTCCGCATTTGTTTCCCTGTGCCTGTTTTCAGATTGTAAAAAAACAGGTCCCTTGGGGTAGGGACCTGCCAGCATGGCCAATGGTCCGGAATGCTGGGAGTTGAAGTCCAAAACATCTGGAGATCTACTTTCTGCCCACCTCTGGCCTATGGCATAGTTACTTCCAACAGGCCCCAAGCATGGGGAGGGGCAAGGGTACACTCTACTGGGTGTAGATCTAGGGCCCCGCAGCCCAGGTTGCAATACCATCACCATGGGGGGGGGGGGTGAGCCTAAGACATTTATGGACATTTATTTCCCACCCTGTATCTATGTACCTATTGCTCAGATCTTATGAGATTTGCTGGAGCCAATCAGAAGCAATGTTTGAGCAGAATAAGAAACATGAACAGAGAGTTGCTGGCTTTCTAGAACACAGAGATGTGCTTGTGTAGTTAGAGAGAGAGAGAGAGAGAGAGAGAGAGAGTTATGCTTCCTCAAGAACTACAAGACTCAGAGTTCCTTGTGAATAGGCAGGAGGGAGCATCATATTAATTCAGTTTCAGAGGGGTAGCTGTGTGAGTCTGTAGCGGCAAACCATTGTCTGAACACATTTCCCCCTAGTTTTACTTGCTGCGTATGATGCAACTACTGTTGTAATTCTGCCCAGCCCACCTTCCAAAAGATGGTTCATTTTTTCAGTTTCCAATAAAGGTGCAATGGATAATATAGTAAACAATGAGGAAAGTCTTCTGTTTCTCTCCTACTGCAAACACAAGTAACCTCAAAGAGCTAAACCCTTCTCTGAAAGGCTCTGTCAAAATGGACAAATACTTTTCTTTAACACGTATGGTTTTAAAATACTTTACTCCTGGGAAAAGGCAAGATATCCTTAGAGTAAAATGAACATGAATTGCATTCCAACTCCTTCCTTTTAATCCATATTAGCTTAGGGGAATATATACTGGGTATATACATTCCTTAGTACATTCCCCAGAACTGGTTATGTGCTAAATGCTAAAATATACTGTAAGCCTGGAAGCTAGTACATTGTGATATGCTGCATACATGGGGTCTAGGGTTAGATGGTTTTTTCAGAGTTCCTATGTCATCACACTGCTGTTAAAAGCATAGGAACCCCCCAAAAATGTGTCAGCCACTATTCTGCCTATTAATTTTGTGAGAAATCTCTCTATGTAAACCCTTCTGGGTGTGTTAAGCCTTTTTGGAGTCTTCCCTGTTAGAGGCCAGGTCTACCTATCTTGGTAGACTTGGTGCCCAATCCTTATCACTGCTCAGTCACCAGATCTACCAGAAATGGTAGATCTGTTCTCTGATGTTATCAGGCCTTTAAAAAAAAAAAAAAGTGCAACCATTCACAAAATGTGCAGTTCGAGGTAAAATATGCAACCCCCCCCCCAATTGCTGCAGTTCAAAATTCAAGCCTTACAAAAGTTGTATTGTTAGCTGATGTGAAAAGTAAAGTGAGTAGTCCAGGCTCCTCTAGAACCCTAAAACCTGATCAAGCACACTCATTTCTCCTTCCACTGCTAAAGAAGTTCAGATGTTGTGGACTTCAACTCCAATCAGCCCCAGCCAGCATGGTCAATGCTCAGGAATGCTGGGGTTGAAGTCCAAAGCAACGAGAGGGCACCAGGTTGGGGAAGACTGTTTTGGAGAGTGTTCTGTTCACCAATGTTTCCAGGATGAAGGAAATAATTCTAGGATGAGTTATATGACGGTGTCCATGTCATGATAAGGGCAGTGATGCCATAAAATATATGATACGATATTCTTAAGATAGCTGTACTGTGTTTGTGCATTTGGAGTTTTTCCCCTCCTCTTGTTCCTAGGTGTGTGTTTTTGATCCCTCACCCTAAATAAAGTTTTGTTGGAGTTCATGATGCTTCTTGAATATAACACTCTTCTGCATTGGTGCTGTTCATTCCCCAGGATCTTCTACTTCTCTGTGTAGGCTTCTAAATGTCCCCCCAGGGAAAAAATTCCTGGTGACGCCTATGGTCCGGTCCCTTCCTTACTGGCCTGCCACTGTGCTGTTACAAGTGTTCTGTTTAGAAATGTCTTTGGCCTTGAAAGGCCTGACTTTACCACGTCACCTACATTGCTCTCTTGGGTGGGCTTTTAATGCTATATATTTTATCATAGCTGTCTTAATGTTTTTTATTTCTTGGGCTGCCACTCTGTTTGGTTATATGTGTGAATGTGTTTTTTAAAGTGTGTGTGTGTGTGTGTGTGTGTGTGTGTTTTCTTGTTTGTGAGCCACTTTGAACCTTTATAAGGAAAGGCTGAATATAAATATTTTTAATGAATAGACGCCCAGAATAGCTGCATTACCTCCTTTACTTACCGTATGTTAAATCCCTCCTCAAAACCCACTTTTCAGTAGAATAATCACATACGTTCTTTCCCTGTTTACCCTTCCCTGCTGTTTCCCGTGTTGAATTTTAGATTGTAAGCTCCTCAAGACAGGGGCTTGTCATCTGGTGCACTCTGTAACGCAGCTTGCACATAAACGGTGCTTTAATCAATCAATCAATCAATCAATCTAACCATGTTTTTATTATAGTTAGAAGAACTGGTGCCTCCATAGTAAACAAGTTATACTAATTTTGGTATCCATCGCTCGAGTCAAATGCTTACCACATTACAAAATATAGTTCTGCACCAGCTGTCAATGCAAGATCAGATATTGCTGTTTTATCCACTTGATAACAGCTGCTGACTCATATTGCTTAGGAAGCTTTTTATTATTAGGTTTAGAGTTCTATTTGAAATCAAAATCAGTAGGGAGTTCCTAATTCTTCCAACCCCCACAACACATGGCACTGAGTATAAATGAATGTTTACTTTGTCGTTAAGAAGAAGGGAAAATCATTCTAAGCAAGATCAGGCTTAATTTATCTTTAAAAGTCTTTGAAACATGAAAAAAAAAAGTTACCTTGAAATTTAGTTCTTTGGCTCCATCTATAACTCATAAAAGAAAACAAAGCTAAAGTGAATACATTAAAACAGGGGTAGAGAACTGAGGGCCTGATGGCCAAATCCAGCCCTCCAGGGGTCCCAATCCAGCCTTACAGGGTTCCCCAGAATGCAATACCATCTTCCTCTGTCCCACCCCCTTTCCCCCAACCATGGATCATTGGATGGTTTCTCAGCCTTTGTGCATACCCCACCCCCCGTTATGAATGGTTGAAATGCCTCTACTAAGGCTTAGTTACTGCCAGTAAGAGCTTTAAGCTAAAATATGCTAGTATTTTAGATATTTACCCTGCTCATTTTGCCTTAGGCCCCACCCCTATTGCCTTTGGCGACACCCACCACAGGAATGCGCCCCCCCAAGAGTTTCTCCAAAATGGAATTTCGCCCTCCGCCTGAAAGAGCGGAGTAGAGTATATATACATGCATGCAACAGTATGGCCACTAGAGGATTTAAGCGTAATAGCAACCCAAAAAGAGATAACATGAGTAAAAATATTGGGTGTGGTGGTTGACTGTTTTGTAAATATGCTTGGTAACACTGCAACAAATGTTTTTGTATTATAGACTGTACCGTAATTAAACTGATACAGTCCATGACTATCCTTGAAACCCTTGATAAAGGCAAATATGTACGAAACAAGAATTCCAAACCAGTTTCTTGTTGGGGAGAAAAACAAGTGAGGATACGGTGAATATCAGGATTCTGGAAACCATTCCAAGGAGAAATAATGCTTTAAGCCACTCAGGAAGAAAAAACAGAGAGGAAGGCTTACTTGAAGGCCATCTCAAAAGAATTAGAGTAAAGGCTTCAGCTGCTCCATAAAGAGAAAGAAAAAAACAGAGGAAGGTTTTCATCAACTCTAAAAAACATAATACAGTAAAGTTTGGTGGATGCTTTACCATTGGGTATTTGTATACAGTCATGCCTTGGATTGAGAGCATAATTCGTTCCGGAAACGTGCTTGTAATCCAAAACACTCTTATATCAAAACGAAATCCCCCCAAAAAAATTTGTACGGAGATTTTTAATTTAAGCCATACTACAGCACTTGTATTGCAAGACGTCGCTTGTATATCAAATAATAATAAATAAATAAATAAATACATATTTAAAAATTTGCTTGTCTTGCAAAATGCTCTCAAACCAAGTTACTTGCAATCCAAGGTATTACTGTAATTGTACATGTTTTATACTCTATGTCACAGCATGATTAGTTAACAGTTTGTAAAGGTTATTGAATAGTTTTAAAAGTTTATATAAATATAATAAATCTGACATTGCAAAATGTATTGTAAAAAGTTGTCAAAAAATTCAAAAGTACAGTAGATAAAAGAAAGTTCTATCACGGTGATGTTTTCACACTTTTTTTGATACTTGTATTTCCGTGATTCTCCTTTGTTATAAATTCAGAGGCCTGCTACTTTTGATGGTATATCTGCACGTTGTTTTTTTTAATTAAAGAGCTTCTAGATCAGAAGGTGTGATTTCCATTAAAGTATCATCCCTGCCACCTTTCAGTTTAGAAACTAAACACTGTTCTGACCTGTGTTAAATTCTCTGCCCCACTCCTTCACTCATCTTTCTTTGTATATATTTAATATTATTATTTATTTAATATAAATAATAATTCCCTCTAGCAGTGAAGTCAGGTGGTTGAATATCAATAGCACTGGAGTAAAAATGGAGCCACTAAAATAGGCAGAAGTACAAAACATTAAAAAGGGGAGCAAGGACCCCACAGAAGAACAGTCCACTGAGCTTATTCAGTGGCCTCCAGGAGTCACAGACTGTTGAGTGCCAGTTGGAAAAGAGAAATAGAAAAAGGGGTGAGTTTGAATTGTCCTGCTTGAGCCCTTTAGTATCCTGAAGGAGAGTATGGCTGGCTAGCTGAATATTCTGCAACATTTTTGTTGCAAATTGCACTTGTAATATTCTATTGTTATCTTTGTGATAATAGAATTGTTCTGCCCCAATTGGGCATTATGTTATTTTGTTATGTTGCCCCCTAGGCCTTGCATTTAGAATTGCTCTAGTGTATTCTTTATGTATCCACTAGCAACTGATCAGGCCTTGATGCCATGCATTGATCAGTTTTCCCTAGGATGATTTCCTATTCAGTTTGTACCAGCTCTTCCTCAGTTTGGAAGAAACCTCCCTCAGGCTTGGTTTTCTGCTACTGCTCTGGACTGCAGCTTGAAGGCCTGGCCTTGCATTGTTTTTTCACCTCATCAGTCCACTTCATTTCATCCCATCCAACTCATCTATTCATCAACCTCAGTTATTCAGTATGAATCCTATATTTATTAGTTGTATATTGTTTATGTTGGGTTTCAGTAATGCTGACATTTTGAGTCACACAGAAGTAGATTGCATGTGAGTCTAACCACTTGGATAGACTCACAGCCCCATGTGTGTTGAGGCCAGGACAAGAATTCCACCATAATGTTTGGCAACTAGCACTGTGTTAGAGAGGATATACAGACTAGATAGACAAGTTATGTGCCTGACTAAGTCAACTTTCTGACATTTCAGAACTCTCTCCCTTTGTGTACAAGAACTGTGCAGTACATTTACTCTTCTCGCTTTTGAATGGCATCAGGATCCATATGAACCAACTAAGAATGCTGAGACCAATCCTAAGCCTATTTACTCAGAAATAAGTCCTAAAGTTCAATGGGGCTTATTATCCACTAGAATGTGCCTTAGAGTTGTGTTTGGGGGAGCCGAATAACAAACAAAGCTAATCTTTCATTTTTCTTTGGCTGGGTGACTAGCAAATAGTCTATTAGAAATGGTCAAATACAATCAGTGGTAATCTCTTCTTTATTAAGCAGGGGTACACTTTCAAAGGAATAAATGATTTCAGCCTTATATTTGGTGCTTTTTCCTTTTTTGAAAGTTATGTTTTTATTGGTACATTTTACAGTTTTACAAAGAACAAGAAAAAAAGGAGTATGCAAAAGGAAAGGTTACAGGATTTCGAAGTGTGTCTGTTGTGAAACATATACCGTACATTAAAAAGGGTACATTTACTTTAAACGTACTTGGATTTCATAAATACATAGTAATAAGGTCAGTCCCAAAAGATTTATGTTGTGAAAAAAATAGTTGAACAGAAGGATATTCATGTACAAAAGAAATGGGTACAAAATGAAACTGGCAAGATCTGAAATAGAATAGTACCACAAAGTTCTCCACACATGCTTCCATTTTGAAAAGAATGCTAGAAGAAGCTGGTGCTGAGGGGTATAGTTGTTGCTACTGGCAAGTGAAGCCCCTTCATCCTCTGGGAATTGCTTACTAGCCTGGAAGATAATTAACAGGTAATTTTTGAATGTTCACTCTTTATTTTTATTTTATTTTATTTTATTATTTTATTATTTATTTATTTTTATTAATTTTTAATTTTTCACATCTTACAACTACTAATGAATACAACAACAAAAAATACAACATAAACATTGTGCACCCCCCCACCTCTTGGGACCAAGTTGCCAATGTTCACTCTTTAGTACAGGTGTGCAGAACCTCTTTTAGTCCAAGAGCTGAATTCCATTTTGGAAAAGCTCTCGGAGGCTCCATTCCAGCGGTGGCCGGGGCTGAAGGCAGAAAATGCATGTTGGGAGTGGGGGGGCGGGGGAATGTCAACATATTTTAGTTTAAAGCTCTTACTACCAGTAACTAAGCCTTATGAAAGGTGTTTCAGGAATGGAGAAGGAACTGCACAAAAACTGCGAAATCACCAAACAATTGGTACTTGGGGGAAAGAGGCATGGCCTTCTGGAAAACCTCAGAGGGCCAGATTGGGATCCCCACAAGGCTGGATTTGGCCCAGAGGGCTGGATTTGGCCCCCAGGCCTGAGGTTCTGCACCCCTGCATAAGTAACTCCTGCTGAGTTCAATGCACTTATTCTCACGTGATTGTGCATAGGACTGCAGTGTAACAGCACAATTCTATACTTGTCTACTAAAACCCCCCCTCAAAAGTAAGTCCAACTGAGATAAATGGGGCTTTCTCCCAGGAAAGTAGCTGTAGGATTGCAGCCTAAATCATTTGTGTGGAGTGTGGCCCATCTTTGAGACAATACAGGCCCTATGTTTAACAGTCCTGCCCTAAAGTATGTGGATCTTTAGGAAATGGCCCCTTTCCCTTTTCGACCTTGCTATATGCATTGGTTAAAGTGTATCCCCTGAGGACAGATATCTGACTAATATTAGCTACTCAGGTATGTCCTATTAATTAATCTGCTTGAATCATACTGTAAGCAAAGCATCAGCTAAGTGAATAGTGATAGCTGAGAAACAACAGATAATGATATATGACTGTTCAGTAGAGTTAAGTTAATGATTTAGCTATTATGTTGCTCTTTTTATTCTACTAGAAAGAAACAGAAATTGAATGTAAGAACCACAAAGCACTTTTTACAATTAAACTTTAATTAAAGTTAATAAAACACATTTGTTTTTAATTAAAAGCAGCCCTTTGAACGTGTTTATTGAAACGACCATATCACCAACTGCTGTTCCTTTTAAATTGGTACTGACTTTCCTTTAAATTAGTACGGCCAGGATTTTGATCACAGGAACCATTTAATGTGTTTTATGCAGGGGTAAAAGGGGACCAGAAAACCTTGGTATAAATTAAAAATGAAGTGTAACATCTGAATAATTTATTTGAAACCATTCCGCACCCCCAGTTTAACATAAACTGGCAACTGGCATCAATAATAAAACTAATAAAATGACACATTACCCTAACTCTGTGTTAAAGAAAGAAGCTCTCAATTGGTCATCTGGGACAAATGGTTTAATCCTATTGTGACACTATGGACACATTTTGCATGTCACAGTAAGCCATCAGTCTTGGCTTGATGTGCATGAGCAATGTGTTGGTGCATGGAACCAAGTCGCTCCCACTCTGCTCCTCCCTTTGCCTGAGCAGGTAAACAAACCAGGAGACGACAAGCTTCACGTTATGTCCAAACCAGGGATTATGGTTAATTGTTTCCAAGTAAATCAGGATTTGTAAGCCAATGAAGAGTGAAACAGGAGCAATTGGGCTGCATGCACATCATGGTCTATCAAGCTAGGATTGATGGCTTACCATGATGTGTGAATAGGGCCTATGGGTTCATTCTTAGAAATTCTGTAGAAAGTTTTGTTTTCTATCCTCATATACACCCCAGTTGTGGAATACCCTCCCCAGAGAGGCTTGCCTGGCACCTATTTTGTTGTCTTTTCAGGGCCAGGTGAAGACATTTTTATTGACCCAAACATTTTAGTTCTTCAGTTTTTATAGTTGTATTTTTAGATCTTTACATTGTAACTGATTTTTATTTTAGTTTATACCATAGTTTTAAAATTTAAAAACTTTTATACTGACCTGGTTCACACGACACGACAACCCATCATGGGCAACTAACCATGATGGGTTGTCAGGTCGAACCTGGCACGTTTTGTGCGGGGTGGCTTAATTTTCACAAACAATCCACCCTGTCAACACATGGCTTGTTCTACCGATGGTGGGTTCTTCATACCCATGGTGGGTTGTTGTATTGTCCAAAACTGAGAGATGAATTTTGTCGTGGCTTGTTGAAAAGCCTTTGGGCAGGAGTGGCCAAAAAGAGTGCCGCTCCTCTCCTGGCAAGTGATCTTGGTTCCCAAAGTCTGCCTAGCAATATATTGTGCTGTGGCAGCCTGCACCCTCCCTCCTTCCTCAGCAGTTTCCTCCCCCACTCTCATGCCCCCGCTGGAGAAATCCTCTTCAGAGGGATAGCTAGAGCTCCCAGAAACTGAGAGCAACCCAGATCAGCCACTGTCACCAGAGCATAAGAACATAAGAGCCATGCTGGATCAGACCAAGGGTCTATCTAGTTCAGCATTCTGTTCACACAGTGGCCAACCAGCTGCCCACGGGATCCCACAAGCAGGATATGAGTGCAACAGCACCCTCCTGCCCATGGTCCCCAGCAACTGGTGCACATTGGCATACTGCCTCTGATCCTGGAGGTAGCATAGAGCCATCAGGACTAGTAGCCATTGATAGCCTTCTGCTCCATGAATTTGTCCAAGGGCCCAGGAGGAGCCTGGGCCCTTGGGGGAGATGGCTGCAGGTCCATCCCTGTCAGGGAGAGGGGACTTTGCCTCTGAGGCAGAGGCTGAGCAACCCCCTGGCCCCCAGGAGCATCATTGCTGCAAGCAGCAGGCCAGTAGAGCTCCTGTGAGAAGGAGTGCTCACTTGCAAAGGAAGACTCCCCAGGAAAAAAACAACTCATGAGTAGGTCTCTGGCCAGTGAGCTCTAATGTACTACGGCTGAGCCCCATCCAGGCTCTGGCAATAAAAGCCTTCACTGTCTACCTAGCCAGTGCTGGAAACAATGCCGTTCTTTGAGCTCCAGTGTCTTCTTGCCCTGTGATTGATGCTCTGAGCTCCTGACCCTTGGACTCCTGCTTGACTCTGCTTCTGGACTGTGTAACGTATCTGACTGCCTCTGCCTACTACCCTGACCACTCCTGCCTTAGCCTGATCCCCACATAAAAGTTGTAAATAAAAAATAAATAAATAGCCCCTTCGCTCCGTCTGCATCAGCCATAGCAGGACACCCACCTCCTGTGGTCTTTCACAACTTCTCCCCCCCCTTTTTAAATAAATTTTATTTAGTTAT
This sequence comes from Shinisaurus crocodilurus, assembly GCA_021292165.1. NCBI lineage: Eukaryota > Metazoa > Chordata > Lepidosauria > Squamata > Shinisauridae > Shinisaurus > Shinisaurus crocodilurus. The sequence continues at coordinate 32,908,421 of CM037877.1, forward strand.
TATAAACTACATACAAAACTATAAAACACAAACATACAACTAAAATAAATCATAAGGTGCACTCCCCACCCACCTAGGGACCAACTAATATACATCTATCCCCTTAATCAATTAAATTCCACATTCCAAAATATAACATGTCCTGACAAGGCGTACTCCCCTTCCCCTTTATTAATACATAGTCTAATAATTGATTCCATATATCCATAAAATTATTCTTCTTTAACTGTCCCTTTTTGCATTTGATACTACAAGTTAGTTTATCATTTAGGGCTATATCCCAAACTTCCTTATACCAATCAGTTATTAGGAAAACATGTTGTTCTTTCCATTTCCTTGCTATCATTAAACTAGCCTGCAGTTAACAAGTTTACAATTAGTTCGTTCGTATTTTGGGCACAAGTGACTTTATCGGTTATTGATAACAAAGCAAGTTTAGGACAGACCTCTAGATTAATACCAATAATTTCCGATATTTCTGTAGAAACCTCTCACCAAAATTCCAGAACATTTTTACAACTCCACCACATATGAGCATATGTACCTATTTCCTGACATCCTCTCCAGCGAAGTGCTGAGCAATTGTTATCTATTCTATTTAATCTTACCGGAGTTAGGTACCATTTCCATATTATTTTATAGAAATTCTCCTTTATCCTAGTTGACATAACTTTCACAATCCGTCTATCCCATATATTGGTTCCAGCTCACCTTCGAGGTCACCTCTTCAAATTCATTATCCCATACTGTCCTTAGATGGTCTTTCACAACTTCAGTTGTTAGCAAAGTAGGATGGGATTTTTTTTGCCCATATGAGCCAGCTGTGTGTAATCTGCACAGTGACCTTGAAGGAGCTTGTTATCCTGCCAACTTCAGCTGTGTCTTCAAGTAGCCCTTCTTACAGCAAGGTTTCCCAAAGGATTGTCTTGGGGGGAAATCCTCTAATTTATTGTAAAAAGTAACTTATGCAGTCCTTTGACACTTCACATTGTACAATTCCTTAACATGAAGTCATGTGTACAGTTGCTTTGCATTTGTGCAACAGATAGGTATCGATATTAACAGCACCCCCTTTTGGGTGAAATGTTCCCACTGCTGCTAGCCAATTCCCCCTAGCCACTGCAGCCCTAATCTATCTTCCCCCATAAGGGCCTTTCCTGTGTGTGTGTGTGTGTGTGTGTGTGTGTGTCTCTGTGTGTGTGAACTAGTATTCAAGCCAGAAACAGTTGCTGCAGGTCCTTTAGCAGTTGCAGTCCGCAAAGTTTGCTTACTAGAATCATTTGCTGCTCGTACAGCACCGTGGATCCCACAGAGGAGGCAGATGGCGGGTCTCAGGTGCAGGTGGGAGCATGGTCACCAGCCCTAACCATTGACTTAGTATGCCTCTTCACAGAGCCCAGCGACTCCTCTTTTGCTGGCTTTCTCCAAGAGGGGACACTGGGACAGGTGGGGGGGACTGAAGGCACAGCTGCTCCTGAAGAAGTGCAGCCTGAGAAGCCAGCACAACAACTGTGACCAGCAGCCAAAGAACCCAGAGGACTGAGGGAAGAACCAGCAGAGGAGGAGCCACCACTAACCAAAGTTCAACGGGTAGCATGGCATGTTTCTGTAACACGTGTAAAACCGACTGGGTGCAACTTGCAAGGGACTCAGCCAGTGCCACTAAAGTGGCAGGGGAGCACCCATGCAGCCTTTCCAAGGAAATGAATGAGCAGGAACATAGAGGAGGCAGTGGGTGTCTACTGGCTATCTGCTCAACTCAGACAATAGCTAACAGCATCAGGTAAGTCGGTGCGTGAAGGCATGGCAGCCTCAGCCCTTGTCTTTGATTGGGCGATGAGGGACCAAACTGCTGCCATTGACAGGCAGATGGATGTGCTTCGAAGACTTGCAAGTAGCAGTGCAAGGCCACTGAGGGCAAGCTCCATGCATGCCAGACCCCTATGTGCTGCTGCAGCAGTTTCTTCCCCCCTCTAACCCTCCTGGTCCTCCACTTCCTCTGCATGAATATGCATCTCGCCCACCTGTCTTCCCAGTGGGCCCTATAGTGGAAACATTGGTCACCCCACACTGTCTTCCCAGTGGGCCCTATAGTGGATCCATTGGTCAGCCTGTAGAGCCACCCCCTCCACAGCTGGAGGAAGTGGGTCCAATACTTCATTGACATCTGCAGAGCAGTTGTTGCCAACCATGTTCTTTGACGGAGGCTCATAGGGAGAAGGAAGATCAGAGTGGAAAAGGGGCTGGTGCTCAGTAATGCCATTTCTCCCACCACCACAGTAAGTAAACCCCTCCAAAAAAGGTTGGGCCTGAGCTTGTACAAACTTGCTTTCAACACTGGATATCTGTCACTCAGCACTACCTTCAGAGTAGGGAAGTCTACTGCATACAAAATCTTCATAAAGATGGCGCATATTCTGAACGAGCTCTATCTCACTGATATCATAAAGGCAGGAGATGAGAGAAAGAACATGTGGAGTTTCCATGAACTGGGATTTCCTTGGGCTGTGTGGACCCTGAATTCCTCGCACATGTGCATTTTAGCTCTGCCTGGGCAAAGTGAGGAGTTCTACAACTGTAAATGCTTTTACAGCATGGTCCTCCAGGCACTTGGGGACTTTAAAGGAAGATTTATGGATGTTTATGAAGGGGTTTTGGGAAGAATCCATGACACGGCTATTTTCTGGAATTTGCCTCTGGCAGACAAGCTAGCCCTGGGCAGATTCTTCACTAGCCCCCTGCTATGGGAAATGGCCTCCCCATGTGCCCCCTCATTCCTAGTGACCAGGCCTTTGCACTTCAAACGTGGCTTATGGCATTGTACTGGGCTCCGGGAATGACCAAACAGAAAATTTTTTACTGCTACTACAGCCATGCTAAATTCCCCGTAGCACTTGCTTTTGGCCACCCAATGGTGCAGTGAGTGGTGCTCCTTCTACACACTTCTGGATGAGGAGGAAGACCTCATACCAGATGTGATTGTCACTTGCTGCATCCTGCACAACATCTGTGAGTGAAGGGGAACAACAACCCCGAGCTTCAGGACAACCCCGAGCTTCCAGAACCAGAGGCTGAAAACTATGCTGTTGCCATCAGTGGTCAGGCAAACGGGCCCCCACTGCTTCCCCCAAATCCAGCATCCAAATCAGGGAGGAAGCTAGAAATATCCATTCATCTCTCTCTGAGTAGATCTTGTCCCATTGCCCACGTATGTACCATCACTAAGGACTGGGCAGCAGTTAAGATGGACTTACAATGGCAGAAGTGCAGCCTTTCCCATCAGCCTATGTTATACTTGCCAGAATAATGTAGCCTTCCCCCCACCATATAAGAATCCCTTCCCTGTAAACATCAGTAGACGCATAGCAGTCCCTGCGTAAGCTCCCATTCCACAGTTTCTCAGATCTTTGTATTCTATAATCGCACCCCACCCCACCGCACAAGCCAGTAGCCCAGTTCCTTGAATTTCCCATTTAGAACCACCAACCCACCCCCAATAGCACTCCTGATACAAGCGATGCCTAATAGTGCCTTCCGAAGGTAAAGTACGTAGATTTGTAGCTGTTCTTCCGGCGGCAACAGAACCTGCAAAAAAAATAGAAAAGAAGAAAGTGTCTCAAAGGTCTTCTTTGGAGTTGCAACACATTGGGGTCTTCTTGGAGGAAGAGTAGGCTGGTAGGGTTGTAGCAGGAGAGGAGTGAGGGAGGAGGGAGGCTTCAGTAGAAAAACTGCTCAAGAAGATGTTGGGCCACAGGGTGGGAGTGTGTGGAGCGGGGTGGGGAAGACTTGGCATCTCCCGGAGTGTCTGAAGCAACAAAGGCAGGAGGGAGAGCGACCGAAAGCACCTTCGCTGACAGGCCTGGGGGTAGGGCGGCTGCAACACAGACCAGCACCTGGGGAGTCAGAGAGTGTAGGGGGGCGGGGGATATGGGGCAAGAGCCACTTCAGAGAAGAGAGGGGTTGAGGGAGACTGGATGAGCGAAACAAGCTGCACTGGCAGGCGAAGATAGCAGCTAACGAAAGACACCACAGGGCATGGAAAGGTTTACAGTTTTTATTAGACAGGCAGGCATCGGCAGGCATGGAGTTGGGGAGGGATGGAAAAACTTTCTGATGGGAGCTGGCAAAGACAAGCCTCTCGAATATGCAGCGGACCAATACTAAAAAAAGCTGCTGAAGGTAGCAAGGGATCAAGGGATCGCAGGACACGGATTCTGCCACAAAGGCACCTAGGAATAGGATATGTGCCGGAGCCGGCTGGAGGACTGGGGGAGAAGGAGGGGGAGAACAACCCACGGCAAGCCCGATCTAATAAGCTACACTGCGTAGCTTATTTGCAGGGTAGTTTAGTGTGACATGCGCAAACCCACCCACTGTATTTTGTCAAGTTGTTGTATTCTATGCTTTTAACTGTTGTGAGTTGCCCAGAGAGCTTTGGTTATTGGATGGCATAAAAATGTAATAAAATATATAAACACACACACACACACACTGCACTAATAATTCTGTGTCTAAAAGGACGTGCTCTCTTATGAATATTTTGCTCCCATTGCATTTTCTTCACAATCTGACCTGTGCTTTGGTGTAGCCTAAATTTCTCCCATTTTAACTCCTTCCCTTTAGTTTGCCAAGCAATCTGTCTTTTCTCTTTAGTGCATTGGCCCTCCTGAGAGGTCCTTACAATCAAGAGCAGCCAGTAGCTGCATATTTCATTATGCAGAGTAGTAACATTTGAAATTGGTTTTGCTTATCTACACAACCCTGTGAGCTACCACACATACTACTTGCCTCATAATTGGATTGGCTCTCTGAGGAGTTCAGCACCAGGAGTGGCTGTTGCTGTCTGCTGCTGAGTCCATCCTTTAAAAAAGTTATTACTGTCTTGCTGTTGAGGGAGAGTAAGATACTAACTAACTTGCACCGGTGCAAACAGTGGCAACAGGACTAGCATCCGGGGTTGGCGTTCTTGGGCACCTGCTATGGCCCACATCCCATCGAGGGATCCATTGCCAAACCCTGGAATCCCTTGGGCCTGCTGCTGGTGCTCCTTGCTGTCCCGGCCAGTTACTGCATCCTAAGAAAGTGAGCATTCACAAGGGCAAGGAAAGAAAGCAGTAGTCTCTCCTTTCTTTGCTCTCTCTGTCTCTCTTTCTGAGCCCAGCTGTATAGATTGGGCCCAAAGCAAGAGGGCAAGTGACAGCAGCAAGGTCCCAGGGCATGGTCTAAGGCACACGAGGCAGCCACTTTGCTGAAGTTAAGCAGGTCTGGGTCTCTTTAGTGCTTGGAGGGGAGACCACCTGGGAACCGCATGTAGCCACTTCAAGTTCCATGATAGAAGAAAAGTGGGATAAATAAGTAAGTGAGGAGGAGCTGGGTCCAGCCGGGGAAAGCCCACTGAGGGCATCTTGCCAAAGGGTCTCCTGAAACCTGGAGCCAACACTATTTACATTGATGGAACTCTATTTGGTTCTTCTTAGGTTATTTCTGATACAGTATATGTTGGGCGGTATCCTATGCTGCTGGCTGTGGTAGCAGGAAAGACTGCTAGTGCAATGGGAAGCTAGCGCTGTCTAGCACAACCAGAAACTAGCTGAAATGACCATTTCCAGATTGGGAGAAGTCAGCAGAGCATGTGGAAGGAAGCTCCGTTGACCTGCCTCATTCCGGAAATGGTAGCTTCTTTGGTAGTTTCCCGGGTTGTGCTATCAAGTGCTAGCGTCTGGTTATGCTAGCTGTCATTCCCATCAGCACAATATGTTTAGAGCTGGCTCATGGCCAACACTGGATACCGCCCACTGATTCTCTTACTGCTGTTAATCCTTGTTGACATGCTTCTCACAGAACTTTGGCCAAAAATATATATATGCACATTCTGTAGATGAAGATCTCTTCAGATGTGTACTGTATTTGTGATCCCCCCCACTGCTCAGCTGATATGCAGTGGGGGGAAAGGGGGCTATGAAGCCACTGTTCAACAGTGGCGCTCCACAGTCAAGCCTCCCTTTCTCCACTATTCAGCTGTTTCCCATTGTTGGGACTTGAAAAAGATGCTAGGAGAGGATATATTGTTGAATATTATCCTTCCCATCTCACATTAGTGAGATCAGCAGAGTAGAGTCCCTTTCCAGCTTAAAAGAAGCTTAGATTTGGCTAGTGTTAGCCAGTTAGCATTTGGTAATCCAGGATGCTTTAAGGCAGACTGGATTTCCCTGGATTTGCCCCCCTTTCTCTCCTGCAAAACAATAATCAGAGACACAGTCTTGTAAAAGTTAAAAATAACATTTACTCACTCAGATTATGCAGTTTCATTCAGGCAGACTTAAAAGCGTTTCTTACAGTTGGTAAAAGTTCATTTGGATTACTTGGGGTCTGAAGTTATGGAGTTCAGACCAGCAACTCTTGTTACATGCTGTTGTTCGTTTAACAACGTGGAGGCAACTCACTAACTCAGTGTCCCAGCAGGAAGAGAGAGCGGAGAGCTACGCCCACTTCCTGCTGAGGCACAGGTAATCATACCTGAGTATCTTCTAAGAAATCCACCTCAGAAGATACCAGTGGTCTTAACCATTTCATGCACCTAACTGGTGAAACATGAGCCATTGGTTTTGACTGCACTTTAAATATCCCACACCCATCAATCAGCTGAGCAGTATATGTGGGGATATCGTGGCAGAGAGGGGAGGCTTAAACCTCCTTGTGATCTCCCCTTCCAGGCTGTTCAGCCGGTCAGTGGGAAACAACTGAGCAGCAGGGGGAAAGGGGCCAATGAAGGGGTAAGTAAGTCCTGGAAAGAGAGGCCGGTGGGCAGGCTGGGGAGGACCTGTGGGTCCATCCGGTCCCTGGGCAGGAGGTTCTCCGCCCCTGATATATATTAAATTCTCAGATTAAATGTAGATCAAAACTACAACATTGCAACCTATACGGAATGTATTTTATAATTAGAAAAAGCATCTGGACAGAAAGCAGCATCTCTCTCTCTCTCTCTGAATGCAGATATGTAAAATGTACCTGCTCCACCCTGCTGGAGCCTCATCTAGGCCATCACCTAGTTATTTTACCATTCTGAAATAGTTGACTCATAACAGTATCACCGGGCACATCCCACGGGGAAATTCTCCTGTGCAAGTCTCTTGCCAGCAGGCTGGTTGGCGGTAGGGCAGGCACTGCAGGAGCCCATAGTGTTTAGCAACCACGGATATGGTCAGTTTAAGGAACCCTTTAAGAAGCTAGGCAAAGGCAGGAAAACTGAGAGCTCAAAGTGATCTGGCCTAAAACCACTGAATTTCTCCAGGTTACGTGTGGAAGGCCAAATTTAGCGGCATGAATCCAAGCAAACTTGTACATAATCAAAAGCCCCCAGTTGAGCAAATCCTAATTGAATTATGCAAGCATATGCCAGCCCTGAAGTGATTTCCACAGGTATGATTAAATCACTGGTTCAGGTACAAGATTGGGAATTTCCCCACGTTTTGGAAAGTTCACAGATTTGAATAGCTTTGTGTGCAGCATTGCCCTGATTAGATTTCCTGAATCAAGTCTTTACATCCAAAACACCTTTGCAAAGAATATCCCCAACCTTTTGTGTGCTCAGCCTGGAACTTCTAATGACTCCAACTGAGAATCTTTCCCTAGCCCTTTCATGTCATTATCATGTCAGACTTGACACTTATTGTGTCTTTGAAGCCTTTATTAATGGTTTAAGGATCCCAGGCTCTGAGCCCTCAGGGTGCCAGTTTACCCAATTGATTCCATTAGTGGCTGCTGGTCCAGTGATACACACTGGGACCATGCTACTGAAATCACTCGATTTCTTGCCCTCCCCATTTCTGGCAGGATTCCAACCTGCTTCTTGGAGGCCAGCATTGCAAAGTTGGCCTTCCAAGGCCGGGTATCTCCTCCTGTTGGTTGTGGACAAGCCCAAGAGAAACCCAGTTGTTTCCATTAGCTCTTGCTAGAATCACTAGAAAGCTACAGGATGTCAGTATTCTACCACCTTGCTTTGCCACCTTTTTGTCCATTTTGAGTCTGGCTGCCTAGGTCCTTGTCTTGCCAAGGCAGAGATCCACTGTAACCTCTTTTTAAACAGACATATTTTTTCCTCGCGGAAAGCCTGAGACTCTACGAGTTTCAACACATCCCAGTCTTCAGCTTCAGGAACGGGTTACCTGAACCTAAGGAAAGGTATCTTTCACAGCTCTACCCTATTTTCTGGAGGACCTTCATCCACAAAGTGAAGCCTCCTACTCTATGCCCTCTTTCCTATTGCATGCTGTATAGGGTGTGCTGCAATTCAGTCTAGTTTTAAACCATATTTGTTGGGAGCCCAGCCACTTTGTGCAGCCTTTCTCTGATTGACTATTGAGAAGAATTGCAGCCAGGCAATTCAGGAACCTATCCTGCCCCTTTATTATCCAAGCCACTTGGGGCCAAGCCAAACTCCTGAGAGTTTGCCTTGGCAACAAGTCAGTTTTCTTTCTGGCTGTTTATCAGTAGTGAGACAGGAAGGAATCGTGCTTGAGGCGCTGGAAATTGGAGTGAATGTGTGATCACTGTAGGAAACCCTGTCATGCCCTCCCCTTTTGTTATTGTAACTGTGTGCCAGGACTAGCCTGATCCCACCACTTGCTGTTAGGACAAACCTCTGTGAAATCCTCTTTCTCCTCCCCACCCTTGCAAGCTCATCCCACACCTTTCTCTTTCTCTCCCAATAGTTAGGGTTCTGAATTTGCTTAGCCCCTACCTCTGCAACATCCTTGCACCCAAAAGCCCAGATCAGCCCAGACATTACACACGTCCATGACCTAGTCCATGCACCACAGCTCTTGGATTAGAACTATTACGTAGCTATTTTCCCCATCATTCAAACCTGGTGAATGGATTTACACATCCTTCATTTCTCAATTGTATCTATTGGTTTGCTCTGCATGTTTCATGTATGTAATTACCAATATTTTGGCATTGTCCATTACTATGTAATTGCCCAGCTGGAACTGAAAAATTCTATATTTCCCTGCTACTCGCAGATATGGTCCCTCATATCACTAATAGTGTGGCTAAATTTTATGCGACTGCCATAACATGCCGCACCTTTTTAACCTCTGACTCTGGCCTTGCTTGACTGTTATAATTTTGATATAAAACTTTGCTGTGTACTTGATATGTATGCTGGTGTAATGATGTATAGTAGTAATTCATGTTTTATTGATTGTTTCCCTCTTTTTAATGTTATTGTTGGTTCTGGTCAATGACCGTAATAAATATTCAATTCAAATATTCTGGCATTGTGTAATAAAGCCTTTACCAACTAATTTTCCCAAGTAATGAGTACACATTTTAAACTCTTGTGTGTTTAATACATTTCCCATTTTTGAAGAAACTTCTGTGGGTGTGTAGCATCATGGGGGGCCCTCCTGCCAAGACACACTATTTCCAAAGTTAAAAGGTCCCATAATGGATGTGTATCCCAAGAACATGTGCAAGTTTGTACATGTATCTAGAGGGCACATTCGGTAACATCCAATTAACTCAGACTCCCCAGTGGATTGTGAATAAGGGTGCAATCCTATGCATGTTTCAACAGAAAAAAGTTAGTCAGCTTCCAGCATTTCCCAGCCAATGCTGGGGGTTGTAGTATGTTTTTCTGTTTTATTTATTTTATTTTATTTATTGAAATAAATAAATATTTGTTGAAATATTTATTTATTTATTTATTTAAAACATTTATTTACCGCCCATCAGCCAAAAGGCTCCCTGAGCAGTTTACAAAAACAGTAGAAAAACAAAAACAGAAAACAATAAAAAACAAACATATTAAAATACACCAAGATAAAAAACAAGCAGCCAAATAAATCCAATCCCGAGGTACAGTGGCGATAATAAAAAGAATAAAATGAATAAAATTATCCATTAAAATATTGGGTAAATAAAAAGGTCTTCACCTGGCGCCTAAAAGAGTAGAGGGTAGGCGCCAGGTGGACCTCCTTGGGGAGTTGATTCCATAGATGGGGTGCCACAACTGAGAAGGCCCTTCCCCTAGTAGCCACCCTCCTAGCCTCTTTTGGAGGGGGCACTCTGAGAAGGGCCTCCGAAGAAGATCTCAGGGTTCAGGTAGGCACGCTGTTCCCTTCCTCTCTCTCTCAGCTGCTCTCCTGCACTCTCTCTCTCTCTCAGGGAGGGCGAGGAGGTGGTGGTGGTGGTTGTCCGGGTGAGAGGGAGACGGCAGCAGCAGCGGGGAAATATGCATAGGATTGCACCCTAAAATGCTTTGAAATGGCAAAATAACTAACAGATGGTTCAGACAAGTCTCCAACAGGATAGAGCTGATGTACTGTAAAGGAGCAGGATTACATCTGCCTGCTCTTCCCACTAGATGTGTCTGTCCTGCCTGCCACCACTGGATATTCATGCTTTGGATGTAATGTTTGCATATGGCCTGACACATGGAATCCAATATCTGTAGGCTTATCTGTGCAATAGTGAGCTGGGCGGCGGGGTGGAATGGGGGAATGAGGATGATTCCACGGATCAGGCCTACGTACACTGGATATTACACACATAAGCCCTATGCAAACATTTATGGATTATATCCAGTCATGCTTGGAGTAGACCCATTGAGATCAATGGGACAAGTTAGTCACACAATCAAGTTTGGATCCAATGCGATGTGTAAAGTGTGGATGCCCAGCGGGACAACTAGGACAGGTACTCAGTGGGTGGGGTGGCCGAGTGTGCTCCCACTCCCCCCACTTCAAGATGAGCTGCAGCCTTATCTGAACTACCTCCACCTCTGTCCACCCATTAAACATTTTAGTCGATTAACTAAAATTGCTTTTTAACCAATTGATTGATTGATTGATGGTTCAGTTTTAAAGAAAGGAGCATATAATAGCCAAAATGCCAATAAAGGTACCTTTCCAGGGATGCTGAAAGATGTAAAAATTATATACAATTTCTTAAAAACAAAAGCTATAAGCCATTTAGATGGTAAATCTATAATATTTTCCTATTGATTTCATATAGGAATACAATACAGCCTAAACAGCTCAGGTCCACCAGTTAATTGACTGAAATTTTCTACACCAATTAATCAAGATGGCTTATGTCCTATGGTTACTTACGGTACTTGGGCTGGCGCAAGCTCTCCTGCTGTTTGAGGCAGGAGAGCACACGCATACCTCCTCCGCCACACCTCCCCGCTCCCGTGCACCATGTCTTTCCCCTGCCACCTCTCCCACACCCTGCTGTGCACTGCATCTCCCCCCCACCCTCCTGTGTGCTGTGGCTCCTCCCAAACAACGGCATGCTGCATCTCCCCCACCCACCGCTACGTTCAGAGTCTCCCCCCATGTCTCCCCCCCACCCCCTGTCACATCTCCCATCTCCCACCTACCTCCCCATTGCTGCTGCTCTAGCTACTGCTGCTCTCTGAAGAGCTGCATCGGCTGTAAAAAGCAGCTGGTGCAGTTCAGCAGAGAGAAGGCCAGGCCCAAACGCTTGGCTCTGAGGAGTCCTTAGCGCTAGGCATTGTGGGAGGGGGTGTCCCTGGAGATTGCCTGTGGCATAGATGATCTTCAGGGACAAGGCCTGACCCCTCAGAGCCAGGCATCTGGGCATGGCTGAACTACGCCAGCCACTTCTTACAGCTACCGTGGCTCTTCAGAAAGACTGCCCACCCATGCGCCCTGTGGATTGCCCTGAGAAGATCCTCAGGTGAGCCAGAGGGCGGGTGGCTGCTTTCAAGAGTCCCATTGGTTGCTCTCCCCCTGTGGCATTTGCTGTATTCGGAGAGCGGGACCATCGGGGTTCTCTGGAGCACGCACTGTTGTGCCACCAGGCAGCAGCTCCATTGGCTCCATTCTTCCACTGTGTCTAATGCTCCCGCTTACCCACCCAGCAGCATCCACAGAGGGGGGGTCTCCTGGCGGTAGCAGGGGAGCATGTAATTCACAGCTCCTCCCACTCCACTGCCTGTGACGAGGGCTTCATCTTGCTTCATAGGAGGGCTGGCCTTGTACACTTGCAAAGAACAGGTTGTAAAGCTTTAGTTGAAGGTTTGGTTCAAGACTTGTGCATGCTTGCTTCTTACTGCTTATGCAAGAGGGGCTTTCAGCTCCCCAGGCCCCCTTTCCTAGCTCTTACCCCTAGTAGCAGCTCCTCATGAAAATTACTCTTTCCCCATGCACAAATGGAAGTGCTTTCTGCATATGTGTGTTGTTTAGATCAAAGTTATAAACACACACACACACACACACACACTGTTAATAGTTCACCAGATACCAGTTCAGTACACATAGACATTGAAATGCAAAACCAAATCTGACCCACACATTACCTTGAACATTAAAATAAAATTTATACATTAAATAAAACGTATAAATAATATCAGAAAATTAACATATTGAGCAAAGTGTTTGAGCCTCAACTCAAAATACAGCTTGGAAACTGCTTTGAAATCAACAGGCCTGTGGCTCATGCTGGCTCAGCTTGTCTGAGCGTGGAAAGCTAAGCAGGGTCAGGCCTGGTTATTACTTGGATGGGAGACCCCTCCTCTAGTTTCCTGCATTGAGCAGGGGGTTGGACTCGATAGCCTTGTAGGCTCCTTCCAACTCTATGATCTATGAAATCTATGTACATATTCTATTGACAAGTCAGTTTTGTGACTTTTACCAAATGCCCCTAAAAGTCAGGCTAGATAGTGCAACTATAGGCCTAATCCAGCCAAAATTAAAGCATATTTAAAACCAGTTGATATCAGTGAAGGCGATGTAAACATGTACAGTGACATCAGTAGTGTAACATTGGCTAGAGTGTACCCTATCTGAGGTATGTTCTTTGGCCTATATATATTAGAGTGCAATCATATTTAGACAAAAAAAATCCTACAACCCCCAGCATGCCCAGCCAGCCATGTCTAAATATGCATAGGACTGCACCCTTAAAGTGCTGGGTTTAGTTCACCATTCCTACTGGCACATTTGCTAGCAGTTCTGGCAGAGAAACCAAAGATTAAAGAGGCATGAAAATTAAACTACCTTAATCCTTTGAAGTGGTCCCTCCAGAACCAGATTAAGGAACATAAGGCAAACAGCATGTGGAAATTAGCAGTGTTGCTGCCAAAGCTGTTGATTTGGTAGCTCTGAAAAACGTCACAGTCTAGGCCTATTATCCTGGATATTCACCCTGGGAATATATTCATTAATTTTTAGTATCATTCAAAGCAAAACCAGCCAGAACAATTAATAAATTGCTATGATTTAATATTTAAATATCTAATGAAATTAAAAATCACAGACCCCACAACAACATTTTATCAGCGACATGTCACATTCCAATGCATATAACAAAAACATAAATGAATTACTAATAGGGAACAGAAGGTTTGGGGTGCAAATTCCTAAATCCTTGATCCTTCAAAGACTTCCCTGGGTGATCATTTTTCTTTTGTGTATTGTCAAAATTAATTGGAATTCAAAAGGGCACCTTCATAACTATGAACACAAGACATCATAAATTCACTATTCATATTACTGTGGAAGTAGCTTAGTCAAAATGCCCAGTCAAAGAGACCTTTTGCAGAATTCCCTTTGGTGCCCCTTTATTTTTCAATCAAGATACTGTATGGAGGCAGTTAAATGTTTCAATACACTGTGGTACAAAGCCCACCATGTTTTGAATGAAGTGCTTTACACACACATAAAAAGACAAATCTTTGCCCTGCAGAAGGTTTAATATTTTTACCCAATCCTATTTTTACCCACTCCTGGCCACAACATAAAGACCTGGTTTGCACGTAACAGTTGCAAATCTTGGGTTAATTAATCTACGATTTTCCAGGTTGCATGCTGCGTGCGAGCCGCTTCCACCTTGAATAATCAACGTCCATCAACGTCCATCAGCCTGAACATAGGTTGTTGTGTGATGTGTGACCATGGACACTATGGGTTGTTCATGGGCTAAACAACCCAAAGTTAACCTATGAGTAGTATAATAAATATATTATTTATTATATATTATATTTGTGTGTGTGCAGAGTGAAACAGATACTAGCACTGGAACAAGTAAATGACCTCTTTGGCCTCATTTTACGTGTTCACAGCGTAATGGTGATAAATTGTGGGTTAATGTCAGAGTCTAGGCCTATTATCAGGATACGCTGTTTGAGGCAGGAGAGCACACACATACCTCCTCCGCCACACCTCCCCGCTCCCGTGCACCATGTCTTTCCCCTGCCACCTCTCCCACACCCTGCTGTGCACTGCATCTCCCCCCCACCCTCCTGTGTGCTGTGGCTCCTCCCAAACAACGGCATGCTGCATCTCCCCCACCCACCGCTACGTTCACTCTGCACACACACAGCAACACTCATTGGCCTGGTTCAGATGATCACCTAAATTAGGGCTGAGGTGATTGCAAATGAGTTGCGCACTCTGCCTTCCCTCTCGTCCTTCACATGTGAGCAGATTTAAAGCTTCCTCTTTCATTTTAGAACAAACCACATTTTCATGTAGGAAAGCTCAGGGAACTGTTGTTTGTTCTAATCAAAGTTATTTAACAAACCAGCATATCAATCCATGGTTTTTCTGCAGCACATTTGTGATCACCTAAATCAATGTTAAGTTGACCTCAAATGAACCACTGGCCAAGTTCGCAGATAACGCTAAGCAACCCTGCAAATAAACCAGGTTGGTTGTTCGTGGAACAACCAACAACCAGGTTCACTGAACAAGCCACGGTGCACATGACAGATGATTGGGCTCCCAGTGGCTTGTTCTCCCCTTTGGCCCGCCACTGGCATCCCAGTGTTCTTTGCAGCAGAACCAATCTTGTCTCCCCCTGCACACACTCCAATTGCTACCCCTTTTTGTTCTCTGCCTTTTTGGTATCCTCTCCCCCTTTTCAGTCTCAAAAATGTGCAATTGAGGTCTCCTTAAAAAAAAAAAATAGCCCCAGAAAATTGCACAGTTGTGTTCATAATTTAAATTGGGGGGGGTGGTCTTTCACAATGCTCACCTACGGCTCCCCGATATATGTAGTCTTGCTTGGTCTATGTGCTTGTAAGTTTCAGCTGTCAAAGTGAGCAAAGGGCAGTTGGTGACATAGATGGAAATTGACAAGACCAACTGCATATAAGCTAGTTTGTGCACAGTTGCCCAGATGTCAGTTGAAAATCACCGGTAAAGGAGGGGAAAGCAGGAGACGTAGGTGCACCAAAAAGGGGGTGGTGACAAGATCTCCCCCTTAACGATGTAATCCTTGGAATTTCAAGTGTTGAAGTGACAGTTCTCAGTGCCCTCCGCATTTTTTACACTTCACAGGTCTCCAGCTACTCCAGAAAAGAAGGATACTACCCCCGCCCCCACTTTCACAGCTCCTCTTTGGAGTACTTAGTGCTGTGGTTACTGTGGTCCCCCAACAGTTCTAAACACCCCACCCCCCAAAGAAGGCAGCTGAATGAGACAGAGTGAATGGGGCACTTTGGGTGGGTGGTGTAAGTCCTGCTGGCACCCCATTCTGCCATCTCTAAGGGTTGGTGTTTTTTTTAAACTGTCAGGAAAATTTGCGTATTTTTTTTGACTGGGAAATATATGAACATTTCATGGCTTGGAAGTAAATGGAGGGGAAATATAATGCAAATTTCCTTCATATGTCCCTGTGATAAAACCATGGGGAGCCCTGTCAAAAAAAATCCTTTAAAAAGGAATTGGAGTTTTGACAGCTAGCTGTCAAAACAGACAGCTCCTGTAAAAAGGGTGTGGTTTGCACTTTCCCTACCTTCCACAGCACCTAAAATCTTGGGAAAGGGTGGAAAAGTGAGAGGATCCTCAGAGGAGCCTGGTTAAAAAACAATCCCCCCTTGATCTCACCTCAAAGGGGGTGATTTAGCAGCCACCCCCTTTTCACGAGCAAAGATCACTCATGACTTTGGTTTCTCTTGACAGCTTGCCTTTTGACAACTGTCAAGAGAAACCAAACTCAAAAATGAAGCTCCTGGCAGCCTCTCTGCGTCAATGCCCATGAGTGGTGTCCACTGCACTTTAACAGCAGACACCCCCCTGGACATTGGGGTTGGTAAACTCACACAATGGGGGATCCTGATTGGCCCAGGATCCCTTCTCAGCTGCAGCTCTCTGTCTCTGTTTCTGTCTATATAGAGAGATCAGTACATATTTGCTACCAAAAGATATTGTGATGGCCACCAGCTTGGATGACTTTAAAAGGGGATAAGACAAATGTGCGGAAGATAAGGCTATCAATGGCTACTAGTCATGATGGCTATACTACCTCCAGTATCAGAGGTGTATACCAGTTGCTGGAGAACATGAGCGGGAGGGTGCTACTTCACCCATGTCCTACTTCTGGGTTTCCCACGGGCATCTGGTTGGCCACCACGTGAACAAAATGCTGGACTAGGCAAACCTTTGGTCTAATTAAGCATGGCTCTTCTTATGTACAAATGAAGGGCTCAGTCTTACTGTGGCCAAATGTACATGTGAAGGGCTCATTCTTACTGTAGCCAAATGTTAGCAGTCGAGGTGAAAGGGCCATGGCTCTGTGGTAGCGCACATACTTTGTATGCAGAAGGTCCCAAGTTCAATCCCTGGCATCTCCATGTAGGACAAAAAAATTCCTTCCTGAAATTCTGGAGAGCTGCTGCCAGTCGACAATACTGTGCTTGATGGACCAATGGGCTGACTTGGCATAGAGCAGTTTCCTATGTTCCTATGATGTGGGCCCACACACCTCTCATGCATTGGGTGAATATGTAGGGGTGGGTCATGTGTAGTCCCTTTTATGAGAACTCTGGTAAGTAGTTCTACATCAGCATTTCAGAAATATCAAACATTTCAGAAAGCGTCATGAGAAATGAGCCACCATTAACCATTCAAATCCTACTAAATTGGAAGCAGCCTGGTTAAAATCATATTTTTGTCACTTTGAAACAAGAAAAAAGCCTTGATGGAAAAGAAAAACCAGCTGGCACCCTTTAAGTCATGTTATTGTTGTTTACAATACACAACTATCAGATAGCTGTGGGGAATTGCCAAGTCAGCGTTATGCTAACCTAGGACAGGTCTTGCAAAAGCTGCTTGCCTTGCTATCAAGTTTCCCCTTCCTCATTCGGGAGCCAGGTTCACACAACACGCTAAGCCACGGTGGTTTATAAGCCAGGGGTGGCTTGTCATGTTGTCTGAACCTGGCCATTCTCTTCCTCCTACTCTTGACCATACTATTTCAAATGTCAATATTTCTCCTTCCTTCATCTTTACCTATCCTTTCTTTTAGTGGCCTTTAAAAACATGCTTTCTCTCCGCCCTCAACCATTCTTTTCCTCTTTCCAAGCCTCGCTACTGCCTTTCCTTTAATCTTTTCTCTGCCACCCAAACACGTCCCTAGAACCCTCTGAGGGCTCGAACTCTCTTCCACCGCCTTTCTTCTTCTTCTTCTTCTTCCACACCCTAACATGCTCTTCCTTCCTTCACCGCCGCCCTTCAGAGTAGGGTCATTGGCTGTTGCTAGAGGCTCCTCTCTCCGGATTGGCTAAGCCGCGCTACTGCTCGCTTCGCCCGTCTGCAGACTTGTTGTCTGGCTCTGAGGCTGAAAGTCTGAAGGGGGAAACTAGCGCAGCTGGGCCGACGGAGAAACAGCGAGCGTGTCAGTCAGTCACGCTTGGCTGTCTGGGCGGCGCTGCAGTCTCTCTCTCCGTGGCGTGGGCGGCGGTGGCAGTTGTAGTAGTAGTAGTGCTCCCGCCGCCCTTGTGTATCGTGAGCGCCCTCCGTCGCTGTTGCCTGCCTGCCTGCCTGCCGCCGCCCTTAATCTCTGGGGAGCGCGGAGCAGACACCTCAGCGAGTTACTGGCTGGCGCCCAGAGAAGCGAGCTGCCAAGCGAGAGGGGCGGGAAAGCGGAGAGGAAGGAAGGGGGAAGTGTGGAGAGGAGGAGCCGTGTGTGAGAGACAGAGCGAGGCAAGCAGAGAGAAGGCGAAGGCGAGCGAGGGAAGAAAGGAAAGGCGAACGAGGAGAAGCGAGAGGAAGGCTGCAGAGTAGGAAGACGAAGAGGGGGGCTTGTTGCGCTTCCCGTCTCGGCCTCTCCTCGCGCCGCATGCCCCTGGCGGCGGCGGCGGCGGCGGCAGCAGCACTAGTGCGGAGCTGCGGCAGCAGGCGCTACTACGGCATCCACGGCCCGGCCTACTGAGGGGACGCAGAGAAAGGAGAAGCCGAGGAGAAGGAGGAAGGGAAGGGGGGGTCGACGACGGAGGCGGGTTCGGAGCTCCAGCCCCTCCGCCGCGGAGAAGGGAAGGTGGGCTAGGCTCCGGCGCAGGCTTTGCGTCCCCGCTGTTGCTGGTTCCCATCCTGCCGCTGCCCGCCCCCCCCCCCCCCGCACACAACACCCCGGTGAGGGGCAGGAAGTGACTCTTCAGCCGGGACTGGGCGGTGTTTGAGGCACCTGAAGCCGCATATTTGTCACGGCGGAAGGGGGGGGGGAGAGTGAAGCTGAGGCGCACCGAGACCTTCCCCCCGCTCAACTGCGAGCAAAAGTGAAGGGGGGGGGGAGAGAAAGGGGGGAAAGAAAGCACCCAACAACAGCCCAGCTTCTCCGGCCTCTTTTACCCGGGCCGCAAGCTTGGCACTGCCGTTATCCTCCCTGCCGAAAGCTGTTGCATCCTCCTCCGCCCCCACCGCGCTTTTTTCTTTCTTTCTTGATTGGCGAGAAAACTTGATTTGGATTTAAAACATCGCTGGATAGTGAAATAACCCGGTGCAAATGGAGGATATCTGGACGCCCGAAGTGTGAGGTTAGTTAAAACAATAAGGGGGGTATGTGGAGTTTGTGCATGAAACGTTAGTAATGCATTTATTTATTTATTGGTGTGTTGGAGAAAGGGAAACAGTTTGTACTTCATTTTTGAGATCATGGTCAGTTTGAGCTCTCTCACCTTTATTTGCTTTTTCAATGCCTGTTTGGATTATGTGGACCTGGCTTCCCGTTTCGTATTTTGTGTGTGTGTGTTTGTCTAATCGTTACTTTCTACAGTTTGTCGCAGAGGAGAAATCTAGGAGAGTCGATTTGGGGGTGGGGGGTTGAAGCTTCTCAAACAGGAGTTTCTTTGTTCCACAGCAGAAGGTATTGAAGTGAAACTGCCTGATTATGCATTCGTGATCTTAAAACATGTCGTCTGGTAGAAACAGTTGCTGAACCGGTAACTTTCTTCATTTGCGATTTGCATAAAGAACGACGATTTTTTCCCCTCTTGTACATTTTGTTAGAAGAGCTGCAGACGTTATGTTTTGGAGATCGATGTCTTTCTCTAATAGGTGGTTATGGAGTAAGTTTAGAAAGGCCTGGTGAAGTACATGCGAGATTTAACAAGTGTTTCCTCTTTCAAAACCTGTGTACTGGAGGTATTTGTCTTATTTGCTCATAAAACCATTTCAGCATTTCTAGGTAATGCCTGTTACTGTTAACCAATCTGACTTAATTTGAAAAGGTTTACATGAAAATGTAGTTTATGTATCAACTTTTTTTCCTGATAGTGCCCTTTATAGAGGTGGAAATGGCTTGTATCATAGTTATTACTCTTTGACTGCATATTTTGGTCTTGGTGTAATTGGGAAACATATGAGGATGGTTACAATGGGTTTTCATAATCTTTAAAATTGAGCAGATTTTATTATGAGGAAAATGAAATGCAGCATATTTGGTTGATTATCCAATGTTGATGGTTTCACAACCATCATCTGTATCAAACACGTTTGTAAACTCTGCACAACCCTGGTAGCTGTAACTGAAGCCTTACTTGTCTAGAACAGATAATTTTAATAAAATACGTGTTTTTGTTTTCCCGATCTGTACTGATGAGAGGAAAGGTAAATTTCTGCTGGCACCATTCAGCTTTATCAATGAAAAATGTGTAAACTTTCTTAAACCATACACATGATCCTCAAAGACATCAGAAAAGGTTACTCTTGGCCACTTGAAAGGGTTGGACAAAATAGATGGCAGTGAACTTCAACTTCCTTTTATGGCTTATGCTTGGCAGAAAAGCAGTGAAGTCTAAACAGAGTAATCCTTTCACAGAGAATGATCACTTCCAAAGCAGTGTTTCATTCCTAGCAATGACTTTACATTCTAAAGGGGATAAAATGTATCATTGCATGACAAATGTCGCTATAAGCCATTGTATTGAACTGTTTCTCGCTCTTCTTGTCCTTCAGTGCTGGACTTTTCTAAATTTAATTTAATTTTTTATTTATTATATTTATACCCCGCCTTTTTTCCTGCAAGGAACCCAAGGCGGCTTACATAATCCTCCTCCTCCTCCTCTCCATTTTATCCTCACAACAACCCTGTTGGGTAGGTGAGGCTGAGAGTCAGTGACTGGCCCAAAGTCACCCAGTGAGTTTCATGGCCGAGCGGGGACTAGAACCCGGATCTCCTGAGTTCCAGTCCAACACTCTCACCACTATGCCACACTGGTTCTTAAACTTAATTCAAATTAGTATAACCATATAGGATTAGGCCCCTTTCAAAATATGTAAGTGTAACATGTTGCTGCTTTTGGCTAATGTTTATGCCATAAAATTCCGTAAATTTAATACAGATTTAAATTATTTGTTGGGATTATTGCTCTTGGCTTTATATGATAGTAAATTATCTGACAGGCATTTGCATTTTCCCCTTTAGCTGATTGGTCCTAAGTCTGCCTAGTGGTATGTGTATACTACATTTCGTCAGTGGTGTGTGGAAACTTTTCCTAATTTGCCCTTTTCAGCTGACAGTGTTTGCTCTGTCTTAAGTATATCTATATAAAACTTTGCTTGTGTTGTTATGTTTTTTTTAATCAGAAAACTGATCAGCTTATACTTCATCAGCTTATACTTCAAAATATGAACTACATTTCAGAATTTTAGCAAATTATTTGAGAAAGTAACTATTGGTGTTAGTTAGCCTGTGGATCTTCAGTGGTACTTGTATATGGAGTGTACATCTGTACGTGTGCCACCTATTGTATAGATCCCTTGCAGAAAAAAAATTAATAAGTTTTTTTCTTAGTGTGCCTGCTTTTGTACAATTATGTGCTAACTTTTTTCATGATAAATAAGAATAACTAACAACGCAATCCTATGGCCCTCTAGACAGTGTCTAGAGGGCCATAGGATTTTTCGGAGTCCCATCTCCAACGTTGGAGCTGGGACTCGGGGCGCCCTCCCCCCCTTGCTGCTGGTGTAGAAAGAACCGTGCCGGCTGCTCCTTCTCTGAGGTTGGAGAACGGGTTTAGTGGGCATTCTGGGGGGAGGAGACCAGTGTTGCCAAGATACGGGGTAACCTGGTGGCGCCTCAGACTCCTTCTCTTCCCTCTGAAGTGTCTAGCTGTCTAGCTGTTTTGCAGGGCTGGAGGAGTGTGAAGGCTGCCCTGCATAGGATGCCTGTAATCCTCCGAGTTCAGAGGGTTATGGGCATCCCCATAGGATTGCACCCTAAATTGAAGTTAAAGTTTAGCATCTCTATAAGTTGTTTTAAGTAACAGACATTTTCTTGATAAATAAGTAGATAAATGCTTGTCTGTACTTTTCAGTGAATCATTAGAAGACTGAACAAAGATACTAAATTTATTCAGTTGGTGCTGTAGTGCCTATAAAGTGTAATTGAATAGGCAGTTAACGGTGTAATCCTGTACATGTCTACTCATTACCTACTCCCAGGTAAGTAGGCATAGAATTGCAGCTTAAAGCAGGTTTAGTCAAAATGGTAATCAAGTGGCAGAACTTATGTGTGGTGGATTTTTTCGCAGGGCAACAAGATACTGAATCATTAACTGAAGATGATTAAAAATGAACAAATTCTTACCAATTGTATCAAAATAGATTTTTGTATAGGTATTTGGTCTCAAATGTAAAATGTGTCCTTTTGTGTTTAATGCCTATTGCCTCTAACATTTTGATGGAGAGTTGCCTTGTAAAGAGGAAACTAGATATCCACAGCTTTATGAAGATTACCTACTATTGTTTCTGTCTAGCTTGATTGATTGACATGTGGAATTTGGCTTTCATGCAAACATTATCTGTTTGGGAAAAGTGAATAAATGGATTGTGTGCATGAACTTCCAGGCTTCATCTAGCTTCCAGTGTCGCATTCATACAGTTCCTTTCATTGGACTAGGGGCTGCAAGCTTCAGCCTGCTCAGATCCACACTTATCCAGCCCTCTCTCCTAAGATCCAACAGTGCCAACTCTCTTGATTGGCAAATAGATATGCACACCTGGATGTGTACATAGCTGGATCAGGGCCTATGTGTACTAGTTTGAAGTACCAAAAGTAGTATCCAGCACCTGTGAGTGCTTCCCATAATTAAACCCTTCCAATCAAGGCTTGACTTTATAACTTCTGGGTTTCATCTACAGGTGACAAACCAAAGCAAATTTTCATGTTAGCATTTGTAGTAGATTGGAAAAGAATTTACCTAAACTTTTGTACACATGAAGAATATATGGTAACCTACAATATCTCCTTACCCCATGTGCCCCCCCCGATTAAAATATTGAGTGCCCTGCTATATGTATGTTCTCATTATGGGAGGAATGATGATGTCCGCAAGTAGCAGGACACTCTTTATTGCCATGGATGGGGTGTACCAAAATAAGTCTATCGGGCTAATCTCTGTTAGCATCCAAGAGATATAAGAACAATCTCTTCAGGAGGACTTTCAGATAATAGTGCTTGATGCCATGCTGCTGCTAAAATTTCTTAGTCTTTCTGTTGGTGGTTTTAAAGGAATTTGTTATTTAGACCCTTGTGAGCAGCCTTGAGAACAGGAGAGGTAGAACAGAAATATTTAAAATAAATACTAATCTCCACACTTTCCAAGCTATTTCTGTATTTAAATTGGATGTCCCAGGACAGATTATAGGGAGTGTGTATGTTCATTCTATATACAACATGCTACTAAAGCAAGCGTCTACTTATCTTCATGCACCAAATGCCTGAATATAAAAACATGGTGATTGACTTAAGCAGACCTTAAGGGCTAGATCTGGGCGGACCCTATGGATGTTTTGGTATGCAGTTTCCTTCAGCACTAGCCAGCAAAGCCAGTGGTGAGGGATGATGGGAGTTGTAGGCAAAAACTTCTGGAGGGCCAGCAGCTAGGCCCACCCTTGACCTATGTGATGCTGTGGTATCAAGGGAAAGGAAGTTTGAGCACATGGGTGGTGTAGTCACAACCAGTTCTACGTGTTTCAGGTAGAGGGGGTAGTATTAACAGCCTGCTCTCACTGTAAATATAAGAAGGAGGAGGACTATGTAGGATCCAAGCCTTTCGGGTTTCTATATGTTAAAATTAGAACCCTGGATTGTACCTGAAGTGTCTGTGAAGCCTGTGCACAACCTTGAGTGCTCTTGTAATGTTTTCCTGGTAACCCATGCCTGTCATGGCAATTCCTTCTGTTCTGCACCAGCTGCATCCTTTGAGGGAAAGCTGTACACAGGTTGCATTATAGTAGCTAAATCTTGAGGTTACAAAGGTATGAATGATTATTGCCAGAACTAAATCTGGGGAAAATATTACAACCTCACCATAGAAGTTGGTGAAAAATATTCCTGGACCTGTAGGAATATCCAGAAATACTTTTGTTTTACTTGCCTGAGTAACTGTTGGAAGTCACATTAAACAAATTCAGTGTTGAACTTGCTTCTAGTCTGACCACCCAAATACTTTAGTTTTTGTCCAACTACAGCTTGTCATGCACACTAAATGCATTTGCTGCAGAAAACATTGTAATTGTAACAATGGTGTACCCAAAGCAAACATAATTGCCATGTAAAGTGTGGAGTTTCTCTGTTTAGAATGTTTAGCTAAATAGGATTCAACAAGTAGAGCCTTGCAAATTTGGATAAAATATTTTTGTAACCTACATTTTCATGTGTCATTAAATATGTCTTAGCTAATGCACTCCAAGTCTGTGTCTGTTCTTCTTTTATGGGCTTTGCCTTAGAATTTTCTTAATAACCCATATGAGATGCAGGGTCTTCTGTGAAATGCAGATGATTGCAAATTTGCCTAAAGACAAAGATATGAGTACTGGCATGTGCACAAAACTGTGTCCTTTACTAGTAATTAATCAGTGCTGTAAATGAAGGAAGTAGTATTTGATATACTGGCCTATAATTTTTTCATTGGACAGTGATGCATAATATTCCTAAACGGGTCTGATTATAATTGTATGCAGAGTAAGTGTTGAATTGCAGGTAACTAAAACACATTAGGCTGGATTCAGACCTGACCTTCCACAACTCGGATCTAGTGCAGGCTGGAAGAAAGGGGAGGCAATTTTTTCAGAATCCTCCTTCACTGTATCGACCCTAGTGCCACTTCCAACACTGCTCTGGAGGGCCCCCCCAACCCGTTGGAGCAGATGGGGGGGATGTTAACTATGTTGTAATATGGCATTGGGATAGCATTTAATCTTTGGTGTAGGAAGGCTACAAAGAGTAAAATGATGATGCTCTCCAGATTATGCTGAGGGAAGGGAAAGGTAACATATGGTCCAGAAATGGCTTGTGGGGTTCTCTACACAAGCTCTTAATAGAATACTACTTTAAATTCTATAATAAATATTTGTTATCCACCAAATATCTAAGAATAGAATAAACTGAGAAGAATCTATTACTCAAATACAGATGATAGTTTCAGAATTGGGGACGTTTAAGTCCACTTAAGAATTTTAAGTGCCTGAACTAAGGTGACAGATGCAAGTTCTAGAGGGCCCCTTGGCAAAACACCATCAATGGGCCCCTCTTCCTCCATGAATCTACCTTCTCACCAGCATTGGCGCCTGGTGTTGCTCCTCTTTCTCATCATTGCTGGGCAGTGGCATCTACTGCTACTCCTTACCACCACCACTGTTGTCTGGGTCAGAGCAAGTGGGTGAACAAGCCAGTTGCAATGGTGAAGAGGAGGAGCAAGTCTGGGACTCTTGTCAGTAGGCCCTCTGCTGGGGTGTGGGCCCAACCATGCTGACTCATGATGCTGGCTGGTATATGCTTGAGTGGTTAGATGGAATCGCTCAACCTTTTTTGGCATGGTCATGGTGGCGTCCATATTAATCAAGGTTATATTAAATACAAATTAGCTGTATTAGTCAGACTTACTGTATGTGTCTGTTGTAGGTTTCTTGTGTGGCTTTGGTGTTAGAACAAGTGCTTTGCTTCACTTACCCTGTAAAAGAGGAAATGATCACATTTGTAAACAAGGTTTCATTGCAATGGACAAAATCTCTTTAAAATTTCTCAAAGACAAATTGAAAATTAACTTAAGAAACGTATACATCTGCAGTGAAATGTTTATAGGTGTAATATTTTATGCTGAGAAATCTAGTTTTGTTTTCATTACAAGCACACACAGTGAAATGTAAATGTTTGTGCTGGTACCTTAAAACCATAAATTAACTGATTAAAAAAAAATCAATTTCCCAATATCAGTTTGACTGACATAGACAAAATGCTGAATACAAATAGTGGAATTATAACAAAGTTAATTTAGAGTGTGATCCTATGCATATTTAGACAGGAAAATGTCCTGCCATGCGAATGCTCGGAGTTGTAGGACCTTTTTCTGTTAAAACATGCATAGGATTGTGCCCTTAGTTAAAATGTAATACAGGAAAGAGGATACCACAGTTATGATTTTCTTCAAATGAACTCTGTAACTATTTGAGAGCACAGTTGTATAGATTACACTCCCCTTGAAAGGAAGCCTCCGATCTTGGAGGCTTCCAGGTATCCAGAGCTCTACTGGGCTGCTGCCAACAAGGCGGGAGGAACAACAGAGGTGATTTTCACACCTCGTTTTAAATGTTTTTCCTCTAGACAGGCCTTTGAGCCCATCTAGAGAAGCGTACGTTGGTAGGAGCTCGGCTGGAGAGGCCTGCCCTCCTTGGATCCCCAAGATCTGAACAACTTCCGCCCAGTCTCCAATTTGCCATTCCTGGGTAAGGTGATTGAGCGAGTGGTGGGGGCTCAGTTGAAGGCACACTTGGATGAAGCCGATTATTTAGATCCATGCCAGTCGGGCTTCAGGTCTGGACATGGGACGGAGATGGCCTTGGTCACCTTGGTGGATGATATGAGGAGGGCTTTGGATAGGGGCAAATGCTCCTTTCTAGTCCTCCTCGATCTCTCAGAGGCTTTTGATACCGTTAACCACGGTATCCTCCTGGACCGCCTGGAGGGGTTGGGCGTGGGAGGCACTGTATTGCAGTGGTTCCAGTCCTCCTTCTCTGGAAGGTACCAGAGGGTAGTTCTTGGGGAGGAGGCTTCAGACCCTCGGCCGCTCACTTGTGGGGTGCCACAGGGTTCCATCCTCTCCCCGATGTTATTTAACATCTACCTAAAGCCGCTGGGAGCTATCATCAGGAGGTTTGGGGTGCAGTGTCATCAGTATGCGGATGACACGCAGCTCTACCTCTCTTTCAAGTCCTCACCGAGGTTGGCTGTTGAGACCCTGTCCAAGTGCCTGGAGTCAGTGGGTGGCTGGATGGGAAGGAACATGCTGAAGCTGAACCCCGACAAGACTGAGGTACTTCTGGTGGGGGACAAGGGGAGGCTAGGGGATGTTGACCTGGTGCTGAATGGGGTACATCTAACCCTGAAGGACCAGGTCCGCATCTTGGGGATCATTCTAGACTCCCAGCTGTCCATGGACGCTCAGGTGGCAGCTGTGAGCTGGACAGCACTGTATCAACTCCATCTGATACGGCAGCTGCGCCCCTACCTTCCTAATCACCTGCTCCCATCAGTGGTTCATGCCTTGATCTCCTCTCGCCTAGACTACTGTAATGCACTCTACGTGGGGTTTCCCTTGAAGACGGTTCGGAAGCTACAGCTGGTACAGAACGCGGCGGCTCGCCTGGTTAAAGGAAGCCGCCGGCGGGATCACAT
The DNA here is from genome assembly GCA_021292165.1 of Shinisaurus crocodilurus. Taxonomy (NCBI): domain Eukaryota; kingdom Metazoa; phylum Chordata; class Lepidosauria; order Squamata; family Shinisauridae; genus Shinisaurus; species Shinisaurus crocodilurus. Next base: position 32,935,352 of record CM037877.1, read on the forward strand.
CACGCCAGTGCTCAAGGAGCTGCACTGGCTACCAGTTGCTTGCCGAGCTGAATTCAAGGTGTTGGTTTTGACCTTTTAAAACCCTATACGGCTCCGGTCCAGTTTATCTCAAGGAGCGTCTCCAGCAACACCAAGTAGGCCGCTCAATGAGATCTGCCACAGACGGCCTTCTCCTTGTCCCTTCAGCCAGAGCAGCTAGACTGGTGGGGACTAGGAAGAGGGCCTTTTCTGTGGCGGCCCCCATACTGTGGAACTCCCTCCCTAGTGACATCCGCCATGCCCCCTCTCTGTTGAGCTTCTGCCGCTCACTAAAAACATGGTTATTCAGGCGGGAATATGGGGTGGGTTAAGATTTTAAAGTTTTATACTGTTTTAAATATGTTTTATGTTATGTATTTTAAATGTATTTTATCATGTTGTACATCGCCCAGAGTGGCCGATTTGCTGGCCAGATGGGCGATCCAGAAATACAATAAATAAATAAATAAATAATAGGATTTCTCATATCCTGGCCTCTCCCTTCCCCTCCCAGTCCCGTCCACCAGAACACCTCCTTTTCCCTCCCTGCATGGCCAAATCTGCAACCTCAGGAAGCAGCTGGCATGGTTCTTTCTGCAGTAGATGCTAGGGGTCAAGGGAGGGGGGTTGGAATTCAGAGTCCACATCCTGAGGTTATAGGGGTGTCTATGGCCTTGGGAGGGGACTATGGTCCTTGAGACACTCTCCCAGGGACCATAGGATTGCTCTCTGAGTGAGATTTATGTTAACATGATAGTGGACATGCAGGCTGGAGTAATTTTTGTAGCAGCACATTTCTTAGAGGGGGTAGACCAAAAAGCAAGGTTTAAGACCTTTCAAACTGTTCATCCTAGCAGTGAAGAATTTTCTTTTATATTTTAAGGAAGCAATACAAAAGTGTATACTTTATCCAGAAATTGGATACATTACTGTAGTAGGTAGAACCTGATATTTTAAGAGAGTACGTGATATATAAAATTTGTTCTTACAGTAGCTTTGTCATAAGTATTGGTTTTATTATTAATTGTAAATACAGGCAGCCCCCGAGTTAAGAACATCCGACTTACAGACAACCCATACTTAAGAACGGACTTCTGGGTTCCCCAGCACTACATAGTTTACGTAGAGTACATAGCGTAGCATATAACGCAATTTGCATAATTTATGCAATTTACGTAGTTTACGCAATTTGCATAAATGCTGATTTTAACGTATAGAACACTATGCTGTTCTGACTTACATACAAATTGGACTTAAAGACATTCTTAAGAACGGAACTCGTTCGTAACCTGGGGACTGCCTGTATTTTTATACCATCCCCGACCCTCAGTTAATTTCCCAGAATAGTTTACATAAAACAGTTAATAGAAAGAGGCTATATAAACATACTAAAAGACTCCAATAAACATTATTTTAAAGGAAAAAATTACCAATGCATTCATTATTCAAAGAAATAAAAATATGATGGAAACAGAAGCTCAGATAAATTTATCCAATCTCAATAGATTCTTTAAAAATGGAACAGCTGCTACAAATGAAACCATATTCTGTGTCTCTCACAATATAACGCACAACATGAAGCCTCCCAAAGTGCTGCTTCACGTATAGTTTTTCAGCAAACACCTAAAATGTTTAAGTGTCTAGCAAAAAAGTTAAAGTATGAATGAAAGAGACAAGTATTTGGAAACATGTTAATCATGCAGGTAAAACTTTCCAAGAGGCACAGTTTCCAATAGCTGCATAATATGTGAAATGGCCTCCAAACTGCTTCCTTGCATACATCTTTTATGACAGCCAAAAAGGGAAAATAAGAACCAAGGAGCAAGATGGGATTACATTCAGCATTAAAGGAGAAATGCAAAGAAAGCAAGTACCACTGCTATAAAATAAGCATGAACCTGAAAGTAAGTGATGCTAATGAATTCCAGCTGACCCATAAAGTTTGGAATTTTCAGAGTTTGCCCTATATAAATTAGTCCCCACTTTAAAGCTAGATGTTAAAGACAGCATAATATGGGCACTAAAACTTGGTTATATCCCACAGGGTGAGAGACGCAGATGCCAAGTCTCAATTGAGGAGCATCTTTTCAGAATATTTCCTGTTGGGTCAAGTCTGGGCTTTACCCTATAATGACAATGATTAAAACAGGCCTATTACAACATTTCTATTAACAAACACTTCTCCCTAGTGAACTAACATTGGGAGCAGTTGAGCAATGAAAGAGATAAATTTGGCAATAAGCACTTAGTTCCAGCTCCTAATCAATTCACTGAATATGGAAGTGTGTTTTCCTGATTGAAGAGAACTCCATCCTTCTGTTTTCCCTCTCCCTCCCTCCCAGCTCTACCACTTGGAACAGCAAGGCACTTGGCAGCTCAGCTATATATTCAGCAAAGAGCCCTTCCTTGATGGTAATAGGTTCAGAGACTTACCGGTATATATGCATGGAAGCATTCAACATGATATTTTCAATGTGTAGTCCAGAAAAACTGTGTGGTCAGCCCTAAGACAGACTGTGAATGGACTACTTCCTCAGTTCTCTCAAGAGCAAATGCACACAGTACGAAGGTTTGAAGAGGGAAATTAATAGAATTCAAACAGGTCTAGGTCATGAGCTATTTAAGAACAATGAATCCAAAATGGAGACTGTATGGATGGGTTAGTAATTATGAAATTGGCAAATTCAGAAAATTTGTTAAATGAGGTTATATGCAGACATAATTGAAGCCCTCTCCTTTAACATTCTCAGAGTGTCATGCTGGAAGACTGGTGGGTCTCTGCAGTGTTATCTGTAATATGGGCTTTAAACAGGAACAGAATGAAGTTCTGTCTGTTTTTGTGTATTCAGGAACTCTGGATATGAAAAAAAATTAAGAAAAGTTGTAAACATAGCTGTTTCTCACTTTACCTGCCTGCTTCTAAACCCAAGTACCAAAAATCTTGTGGAAACAAAGGCTAGTACAGTCATGCCTTGGATTGAGAGCATAATTCGTTCTGGAAACGTGCTTGTAATCCAAAACACTCTTACATCAAAACGAAAAAAATTGTACAGAGATTTTTAATTTAAGCCGCACTACAGTACGTGTATTGCAAGACGTTGCTTGTATATCAAGTAATAAATAAATAAATATTTAAAAATTTGCTTGTCTTGCAAAATGCTTTCAAACCAAGTTACTTGCAATCCAAGGCATTACTGTATATTTATTGTGCCATAGCATTTAATGGACTAAAGCCTACATTATCAGATGCAGGAAGTATAACCAGTTGGCTACTTATAATTACACAGGAACATTCATACATACTGACAGACTGCACATCTTACATTTCATGACCTTTAGCCCCACTGTTTCTCTCTCTCCCTCTCTCTGTGCGCGTGAACATGCACATAAGTATTTCTGCAGATGGAGGATAAATACTTCATGTATCTGATGAAGTAGGCTCTACTCCACAAAAGCTTATGCCATAAAAAAATCTGTTAGTCTTTTAAAAGATACCATAAGATTGCCTTGGTTGCAGCCATCTTACACAGCTTCCCTTCTGGAGTTTGCTCAAAGGCTGTAAGCCCAAATATGGAGAAAACTCAAAGGATCTCTTCTGGGCTAAGAATACCACCTGTCCACAAAAATGTACGGTAAAGCAGTGATGACAAATCATTCCAATTTTAATATTGGCTTGTTTTATGCACTCAGGTCAGTAAGTTTCACAGAATAACCTGCTGCTCCATTACTACAATGAGAGGAAAGTGCACTCTAGCCAACATATGTATCATAGAAATGTGTCCTGGTAAGAAAAAAAATCAAAATTTTGAAGCAACTTAGAAAGACCTAATTTCTTCTCAGTTCTGTTGAATTCTGTAAGCCACTGAGACCATTTTTTGTGTGTGTTCAAATAAGTTATTCGACTTTGTTTTACACCAACTTGATTCAAAGGAGATAATAGGTCAACCTAATTTAGTGTGATGGATATGTGTTTCTGTTCACTACAGTTAGCATTTTAAATTTACACTTCGGCTTTTAAGATAAGGTGAGAATCATCAATAGAAGCAGTTACACTTGCAGCTTTCAGAGAACACTGTTTTTAACTTGCAACAGTATTTATGTAATCTTAGCTTTCAACTCCAAGCCAGCAAACATGCCTCACTTCATATTTTAAACTGGCATGTCTAATGCAAGAACCCTGCCATAGGCTTGTTCCTCTACACTAATAAAGTTGTACTATATCCTACCTAAGGATATTAGTTAAACTGGCTGATATTTCTTGCCTCGACAGCTCAAGAAATGAAGCATTTGCTAAGCATATAACCATATCCTCTCCCGCCAATTCTTATTTGCAATAACCCTTTCTTTCCCCCCCCCCCAGTAATGTTTCACACATCCAAAACTCCCTTCCTCTAAGTCTCTATGAAGATTAATTCTACAACAATCCCTCGGACAAGTCGGCATTAAAATTTCAGACTCTGTTCTCTAAGTAATACACCTCCCTACAAAAGTGTAGATAACTCAGAAATATATTAATTCCTCCCCTGCCCAGTAGGGTTCCAACCAAATCCTTCATAATTACTGGGTTTTATATTGAATTTTAAAATGCGTATACCAACTGTCTTTTTAAAAACGGCTTAAAATGAATTAGTAAGAGTGTGCATAACAAACAATCCTCATACAAATACTGAAATCAACATACGTATTTCAGTCTACTGTTACTGAATGTACCGTACTCTGATTTGGAATGTGGATTTGTTAAGGGATAATGTGAAGATTCATGCACCAAGGTCAATTTGTGGGGACATTAGCTTAAGAATCCTCTCAGCAGCTAACCCAAGGGTTGTGATGCAGGGACTAGGCTGAGGACATGCATGGATGGTCCGAATTGGACTGTGTTGGGCTTATAGTTCTGAGGGGAGTTGCAGAAGTTCAGGTTAGGCAAATTGAGGCCCTAATGGTACTGGGAAGAGAAAGAGAAGGGGAAGCAAGGTTCAGGGGCGAGCTTGCAAGAGGGGGAAGAAGAGAAAGATCATGCAGGGGGTTGGTTACAAGAGTGGTCTGTGTGTCAAGACTGCCCTTGGGGCACAGTCCCGGTGACAAAAAGGGAAGTTGGGGTAGGGATAACCTATAGATATTTCACACACACACACTCCACTTTCTTGTGCACTATGCTTTCTACCTCAGGAGTGGGCAACATGTAACCCGTATGTGGCTCTTGGTGCCAAAATTCACCAAGGCAAAAAAATCAGCAGTTTGCTACTGAATTTCAGTGGCAAACCTCTATGGAAGAGTGAGAAGGATTAATTTAGCTTGAAAACTAGCTAAATTTGTCCTTTTTACCCCTCTGTAGAAGGCAAACCACCATTTTCTTTGCTGCTTCCACCAAATTCAGCAGCACAGTGGCAGCAGGTGCGAGGCTCGCAGGGAGTCTGGGGAGTTGAAAGTGGCTCCCAGGCCCTCTGAAGTTGCCCACCTCTGTACTACCTCTTTATTCTTTATAAAAAGCCAGAAAAATGACTTGCATGTCAAGGCAAACTCTCAAAAGCTGGTTTGGTCACAAGCGGCCTTGATAATAAAGGGTTCCTCCCCACCAAAAAAATAAGAGGGACTGGCCACAATTCTTCCCTCTAGTTGACCAGGGAAAGGCCGCACAAAGTGTCTGGGCTCCCTCCCAAATATCGTTCAAAAGAGAGACCAAACCATAAAACATTCACACAACACACAATAAAAAAGAAGTTTCAGAATAGGAAGCTACAATTTGTAGATGGAGATCCCCCAGAAGATAGGATAAGGCTTGAAAAATATCTTTCCTTGGACCTCAGTAGATCCTTCCTGAAGAATGATGCAGGGCTGTGTTGTAAGTCCTGAAATTTCAGCGAAGAAAAATAGGTGCCTTGTAGCAAGTCACTGCTTTGGCTAAACAGAGATGTAGGTGGCCAGGCTCTAGTTGTCTGGGTAAAATTATAGTAAACTGCCTCTGTGTGATGGCCAGGAATCAAGTGATTTCAGCAGCAGAGTGGGACCTTGTTTGTGGATGGCAAGCAACTGAGTGGTTTACAGCCAAGTGGGACCTTGCCTTTGGGTGGCGAGGGACTGCTGATGGCTTGAAGCCCAGGTTTCTTATACCACTTTAACAAAGGCTTCAAAGGGTCAGTGGTGTCAGGTTCAACATGAGAAACACACAAAGGGACCAGAGGGAAACTCTCAGGTAGCATCAACAGCTATCTCAGACTGTAAACAAAAAGTTGGGGACAACTCTTTGCAAGATCCACTACAGATGTTAAAAGGATGGCCTCGGACAGGGAAAACTAATCAAAGGAGTGCTGAGCTTAAAGCTAATCAAAATCATGACGTTTCCAAAAAGTGGAGAAATTGGTTTTCTCTGGTTGGGTTTTTTAAAGTGACCATACCAATGGCTGCCAAATATCATAGGAGCCTGCAGTACATGCTCTACCACCAAGCAGCCTGCTAACACTACTGTATAAGTCAGACTTCTTGGCTAGTTTCTTTAGAACTCCAGGCAGGAGGAGAAAGCACAACGGTAGAGAAGATTCTCTTCTGCAATACCACAAACCTGACCTTACACAAAGCAAATGATTAGAGAGCAGAGCCCCTCTAGTTGAGCTCAGAAGTCAGACTCATACAGAAGCAGGCATTTCCAGCACAGACAGGGCCAAATCGTTGAAGGCTTGAAAGCCAACACCTCAAAAGGGCTCCAGAAATTAACTAAATATAACTAAACTATGAACCCAACCTTTCAAAGGATTGGATTCTGACTTCATCATAAATAAGGAAAGAACTTACCCCCAAATCAGGCAAGTACACCAATCATCAACATCTCAGTCCTGTTTGGATTCAGCTTAAGTTTATTCCTTTATCTAACCTACAATAGTTTCCACAGACACCCATTCAGGGACACCACTCTTTACTTGGATCCAAAGAAAGGAACATACTGCCAGTCATCTTCAGTATATTGATGATACTGCACTGATAAACATCATGGACCAGAAGACTGAAATCTGGAGAACTCAACAGAATTTGAGTTGACTATGGACTAGAGGAAAAGTCTCTGGAACTGAAGAAGTAACCAACGAGTTTGTTGTACTAGTTTTACACTGTACACAAGCAAACTTTTACACAGTTTTACACAGGCAGTGGATCAGAACCATGAGATGGAGCAAATGGAAGGCAAAAGAACAGGAAAGTGAGCAAAAAAATGTATGAGCAAACAGACTAGGACAAGGATGTTGGTGTACATGCATGCAGGCCAAGATCAAAGCATACACATCATATAATATCCAAGAACTGAGAGGGAGAAAGGATTCTGCAATCAATTTGCTAAACAAATTATTTAACTAGTAATTGGTTGAAAATTCATAGAATTGATGCGACGAATCAGACTTGGCAGTATAATGTAAAATCTTTTCTTTGGTATAATTATTTTAGTAAAAAAATATTTACATCTCTAGAAGATAATAACCATAACACAATTCTCTGGTTAAACATAGAAACCACATTTTTGTTCCATGAGTATTACTGCCTCGATTATTTGATACATCTTGGCATTAAAAAAAGAAGTACATAGCAATATCTTTAACACCCTGCAAATACAGGCCTGTGGCTTACGCTGGCTCAGCTTGTCTGAACATGGAAAGCTAAGCAGGGTCAGGCCTGGTTATTACTTGGATGGGAGACCCCTCCTCTAGTTTCCTGCATTGAGCAGGGGGTTGGACTCGATAGCCTTGTAGGCTCCTTCCAACTCTATGATCTATGAAATCTATGAAACTACTTCTATATCCTGAAAGTAAAGACCTTTGTACACATTACCTTATTCCTGTGGCAAGCTACGCCCACATAACTTTACCCTGTGTGAAGTTTAATACAGCTTGCTATGTGTGGACCTTTCTTATCATGTTAAGAGTTGCTCTGCCAACAAGTACTTCCAGAAGCATTCAACACAGGTGAGGAAAGAGTGCACAGAATGCAGAGGGCAAGTGTAGCAAGATGTTACAGTGGGATATGGAAAGGGGCTGTGTGGAGAGAGCAGGCAATCCTGCTGCCTCCATCTGAACTCCTAGCCACTGTTGAAAGAGCAGGCTGGCACTGATGTAATACAGTAATACCTTGGATTGCGAGCATAATCCGTTCCGGAAACGTGCTTGTAATCCAAAACACTCATATATCAAAGCAAAATTCCCCATAGGAAATAATGGAAACTCAGATGATTCGTACCTTGGGGGCGGGGCGCCTCGCCTCTCTGCGCAGCCCCCCCGATGATCAATTCCCTGCGGTGCGGAGGGGCTCTCCGCCCGCTCTCCGCTCTGTACATGGAGGCGCGGCGCGGCCGCTTGCTCGGCCGGCACCTCACCCTGCTGCGCTGGCTCCTGGGAGCTGGCAGATGGAGGGAGCCGGCGAAAGCTGGCCCTGGAGCCAGCAAAACAGAAGGGTGAGGCGCTGGCAGATCAAGTAGCCGTGCTGCACCTCCCCGTGGAGCCTCCCCATAGCGTGGAGCCTCCCGGGAGCCGGCGCAGCAGGGCGAGGTGCCGGACGGGCAAGCAAGCGGCCGTGGCAGCGCAACCGCTTGGGAGCCGGCGCGGCAAGGCGAGGTGCTGCTGGCTGAGCGAGCGAGCGGCCGCACCACGCCTCTGCATGGAGCCGCCTGGAAGCCGGCGCAGCAGGGCGAGGCGCCGGCTGGCTGAGTGAGCTGCCGCGCCGCACCTCTACATGGAGCCCGGGAACCGGCGCAGCAGGGCGAGGCGCCGGCTGAGTGAGCGGCTGCCCTGCTCTGTCCCTCCACGTGGAGGGGCGGCGCGGCTCGTTTTGCAAGACCTTGCTTGTTTATCAAGTCAAAATTTATTTAAAAATTTTGCTCGTCTTGCAAAACGCTCGCAGACCGGGTTACTCGCAATCCAAGGTATTACTGTACTTTGACAGTTTTTCTTTCTGCATACTTTCTGTTTTGATCATAATGAAGGCTCAAACTTTTAATTGTGTTTTTTCCCCTATTACAGTATTCTTTTGAAATAGTTACTGTGAAATGTAAAATAAATAAATAAAAATGAAGTAATAAGTTAACTAACATAAGTGGTCCTGGACATTGTAAGAGCTGAAATGTAATTCATTTGAGGTTGTTGTTTTTTACTGTTAGATGGGTTTTCAAATGCATCAATACAGTCATAACGAATAAAACAGAGGCGGGCAACTTGTGGCCCTCCGGATGTTTTGGCCTACAACTCCCATGATCCTTCAAGCATTTGCTATGGTGATGGAAGTTGTAGGCCAAAACATCTGGAGGGCCACAAGTTGCCAGCCCCTGGAATAAAGATTTCCTTTAAAAAAAGAGAAGAAAGCTGTGAACCTTAGGACTCCAGTGAGCTCCTGCAGGTAGCAAAAGGGACTACATATCACTGGCTGCATATTGCCCGATTTTGTCACTGTTCTGTGATGGGACAGTGTTTTTAACTCTACTGAGGTAAGACTCTACCTCTGCTGAAGGAAGAGTTAGACTATGTGCAGAATGAGTTTGTATGTTTGTTTCCATCTGTCATGGTTCTACAAATATGTAGTTCCCTTTTGTGTTAAATGTTTCTTAAACCATTTATTTTTAACACAGGTAATTCAGTCTATTTTCTCCCTTCTCTGCCCTCTTAAAAAGAGAAATTTGTCAGAGAAAAAAGGAATAATAGAAAAATTTGCAAGAGGGAATCAATGTATAGTCAGGTCATGTTGTCACAAAGCGCTACACTGTAGCACCCTCCAGGAGACCAGAACAGATATGTTTGCTTTAGGATAAAAAAAGTTTCAAGGAGGAGATCCTAGGTCCTTGTAGATACAGGCAGTCCCCAGGTTATGAACGAGTTCTGTTCTTAAGAGTGTCTTTAAGTCAAATTTGTATGTAAGGCGGAACAGCATAGTGTTCTTTACGTTAAAATCGACATTTACGCAAATTGCGTAAATTACGCAAATTGCGTAATATACTATGCTATGTACTCTACGTAAACAACGTAGTGCCAGGGAACCCAGAAGTCCATTCTTAAGTATGGGTTGTCTGTAAGTTGGACGTTCTGAACTTGGGGACTGCCTGTACAGTGGATTTGAAAAATTGCTGCATGGAGTCAAGTTGGTTGGAGGAGTGGAAGAATGAAAGGCTAAATAGTTCATTTATATTATTTTTATATTAACATTTTTAAAATTATATTTATACCCCACCTTTTTTCCTGCAAGGAACCCAAGGTGGCTTACATAATCCTCCTCCTCCTCCTCCATTTTATCCTCACAACAACCCTGTGAGGTAGGTTAGGCTGAGAGTCAGTAACTAGCCCTTATAATATGTTCCCTTATCGTAGTTGTTTAGTGAGATGATTTGCTGTATGGGTCTTGTCACATCAGAAAGGGATTTACACAGTCAAATGAATAAAAATAAAAATGAATAGGCAGCTAGCAAGTAGCCTAACGGATACACCAGGGGTCCTCAAACTTTTTAAACAGGGGGCCAGTTCATTGTCCCTCAGACTGTTGGGGGCCCGGACTATAGTTTGAAAAAAATATGAACGAATGGATCAAATGTTTTAATCTGTTTTTTATCTCCTATGGCGTATTACATGAAGTTAAATTTTGCCTATAATTTATTGTTCTTTAAAATAAATAAATAAGTAGAGCTGCATCCTGATTAAATAAATTTTAAATGATTATTCAGACTTTGTCAATTGATTAATCTGATTAAATTTGCATATATGCACTAAACCCAGATTTATACAAATTTTAAAAAATCAGTCCCACAATTTGTTCTTAACCCCCCCCCCCTCCTTTGAAATTCCATTGAGATTGGTGAGACTTGGTTGTAAGTAAATATGAATAGCTCACATTTGAAAAATACTGAACTGAAGCTTAATTCATATTTTCGCTGCAATAAATTAGAATTGCAGTACAATGCTCATCTATGGACAATGTGCAGGTAAGATTTCTGTTAAATTAGTTACCTTAAGGTTCAATAAAAATAACAGAGCAAATTTCCAATTTTCAAAAGCTTCCCTGCCCTCCACATTCTGTGCAAATGCATTCCATGTAGATCTCACTTTGATAGTTTTGAATGCTTGTGAAACTTACTTCATTTCTTTGCCAAAGGGAAAAACAGTGCAATACTATGCATGTCTACTCAGACCGTGGTCTCATTGAGTTCAGTAGGACTTACTTCTATGTAAGTGTGTATAGGATTGCAGCCTAAGGGTTCCTATTCACCCAAACATTTGCTGCAAGACTGCCCTGTGTAATGCTGACATTTACACATCTGATAATGGAACACTAAAAAGGTGGTAAGGCATCTATCCCTTTTTGGATATCAAGCCACCTAAGGTAGAAGGTACTGCTCTACAAAAAAGACTTTGAAAATCCAAATAGGAATGTAAAAAAAGTCTTTTTATTATTATTAAAGGAGATCCTTATTGTATTAGGATTATAAGTTAAAGCTGAATGGAAAATAAATTTAGCATTGAATTTCTCCCTTTGGGGGAATGTCACAGGTGCATCATGCCCCCCTCTCCCATTTCCAGTAACAAAAGAAAGGGATGAGAGCTTAATCCCACAATCTGTTTTGAATAGAATGCCAGGACAGCACCCTGAGTATGTGCAATAAGAATGTATGTGAGCACAAACTGAGTTCTTATTCCACCAGTCAATAACAGGTTACAACTATTACTCAAGATCTAAGAATTGGGAGATGGTTATGCCTCTGCACCTGGTTTTAGAAGTTAAGGATCACTTCCCCATTTCAAACATGAATGGACATGGACAAGCATATTGACATATACTGGGTCCACCGGTATGTGTCAATTTTTCCAAAGCAGTTACCTACTTTATTCCCAACTCAAGGATGGAAAGCGGAATATCGGTGGTCAATATAAGAGGTTTAAAGATGTTCTTAAGGCTAATCTAAAAAAATGCAATATAAACATCAAAAACTGGGAAGCTCTGGCCCATGAACGATCTAACTGGAGGTTGGCCTTTCACAAAGGTTCTATGGACTTTGAAGAAGCTCGAGTGCAAGGTGAAAGGGAGAAACGTGCTAAGCGAAAAGCACGTCAAATGAATCCTTTACAGGACCATCTTCCATCTGGTAACCTGTGTCCTCACTGTGGGAAGCTGTGTGGATCTAGAATTGGCCTCCACAGTCACTTACGGACCCATCGCTAGAGTCTACACCAGTGATGGCGAACCTTTTTGAGCCCGAGTGCCCAAACTGCAACCAGGACCGGTGCAGGGCAGTTTGGCGCCCTAGGCGAAATGAAATTTAGCGCCCCCCCTCGTGCTGTGGGGGGGCTCCGGAGCAAAGCAGCCCTGCTCTGCAAAACCCCCCCCCGTGCCGCCACCACCACCAACCTACCCCCCGCCCTGGCTGCCGCCGCCTCCGAGAAGGAGGAAGTGACGCGACGGGACCCCCGCACTCTGTTTTTTGCCGGGGAAACCAGGGCAACAGGGCTGTTTAAGCCCTGTTGCCCTGGTTCCTCCCGCCAAAACAACGCAGGCGGGGCTCTGGAAGCGACGCGGAGAAGGTAGGTGGCGGGGGGGGTCGGGTGGTGGTGGCGGCGGCGGCGGCGGCAACGGGCGGGGGGAGGCGCGGCGGCGGAGGTGGGCGGGGGGAGGCGCGGCAGCGGCGGGAGGGTGGGAGGGCGGGGGGAGGCGCAGCAGCGGCGGGGGGAGGCGGAGGCCTGGTGGGGGCGGTGCGGCGGCAGCGAAGAGGAGCGCAGCGTTTCTGCGCCCTCTTCAGCTGCGCGCCCTAGGCAACCGCCTAGTTTGCCTAGCGGTAGCGCCGGCCCTGACTGCAACACAAAACCAACTTATTTCAAAGTGCCAACACTGCAATTAAACCTGAATACCGAGGTTTTAGTTTTAGAAAAACAACTCATACAGTTGTCCGAACTAATTAACATATTTTGTCTTAAAAGAAAAACACAATAGCAGAGCTTTCAATGATACAAACAGGTTTTTGTTGAAAAATAAATCAACTCAAAAAATTATTATAGTACTACATTGTACACATAGCCTGAAGGGAATTTATACAAACCTTTTAAATAATTAGGCACATGTATTTTTGGATAAGGGATTCTCAACTTGTAATATGATTATATGCCAGACTGAAATTGTATGGGGCAAGCTTTACCCCGGGTCCTTTCCCTGCTTCTACAGGGGTCAGATTAGTAAAAGTAAAAGTCAACCTGTACTAGGATGAGCAAGATAAACAAGAAAACTAAACGTGCTTAACACATTTTAAACACTATGTCTTGGACTGCAAACACTGCATTAGGTAAAAGTTTGCATTGGGCATGCTTTTGCACAATTAATGTGATTTTTGCTCTTGCATGCATGCTGATAATTTGTCAAACCTTGGCTCATACTCCGTTAGTTTGAGAGCAACACATGCAGCACTCAGGTCAACTGTTAGGGCTTTACATCCAAGCCATGCTCTGTGCATCATTCTTCAAAATCTTTTAAATGTGATAACAATGTAGAAAAGAATTCTGTAACAGGAATTCTAGAATAAAATCATTCTGTTCCACATTGTGAGAAAGAACAAGATCATTAGTGTTTTGCAGAAGGGGACAGTCTTGTTGTGATCTGGTAACCAATGGCTCGAGTGCCCACAGAGAGGTCCCTGCGTGCCAGCTGTGGCACCCGTGCCATAGGTTCGCCATCACTGGTCTACACAATTTTCTTTAGAATTTTCCTCCTTTTAAAATCTCCTTTTTGTAAATTTTTATCCTGGAAGACAATCTTACTCCGCCTGACTGACTGATGTGTCAATAATAAAACTGCAAATGGAAGGTGTCTTTTTTATATATATCTAACGTTTATTCCAGAACACCTTGTAAAAGCTGTTTCTAATGTCTCATCCTTCCTTTCTTATTCAAATACAAGACCCTCCCAGGCCTTGTCACTAACCTTTACAAATTTACAATTGATCAGCCTCACACTGTGAGTTGAAAAGAATTTAAAGCTTTAAAACTCCTCTCTCTCACACATGCATGTATAGCTTAAGCCTTAAGGACATTTTATTGGCATGAGTATAGGCAATAAAAAGAGTAAGAGAAAGTTGCTGCTCAGCTTCCTCTTCAGGCACCTGGCTGATTGGGTGGGGCACCCAGCCAGAGCCGCAAGCAGCTTCAAACAGCAGGATTAGATGAGGCGAGAGGCAAAAGGTTAGCTCGGGGGCAGTTTCCAAATAATCAAGGCTATATTTTTAATTGATCCCCAGCACTTTAGTCAGTCAGTTTGATTAATTGATTAACATTGCAGCCCTAATAGTAAGCTGCATTTTAGTTGTTTAATCAAAATATTTCTAGAGTAGTAGAGTTCATGGATATGGAAAACCCAGGTTTGAATTCCCACTTGGTTGTAAAGCTCATGAATTGCCTTTCAACCAGTTGCAATCTCTTGTTCTAATCTACCTCAGTGATACTGTAAAGATAAAATTCCACTCTGAGCTCCTCTGAGGAAGGGTTGGCTATACGTTTAATAAATACTTAGAGGAGTCTACTCTCTTAGACTAACAAAACAAATTTCTTTACTGATGCTGTTCTGGGTGCACAAATAACCAAAAAAGTGTACAGTTTTCTTATATAGGTCTCTTCAGTCAAGGAGACCACATCCTGTTTTGTGGCTCTGAGGCTTAGAGTCTAAGCCCTTTTAAAAAGAAACCATAGAATTAGCAATAAAGCAGTCAACACTTAGAGCACTTCATGGCTGCCCTAGTTTGTTTTGTTTATAGACAGAATAAGGAAGTGCCTGTCAGTTTGATAGGTGAGATTAAAATTGGGCATTGTTTCTGGCACAGCCATCACTTTTCTTTTGAAAGAAAAATATATTTCTAGGCTTACTGGCTATGGAGATGAGTTGGAAATCAAGCGTGTAGTATCTGAGAAATGCTTCTCTCAGTAGGTAGAACACCTAACATCTGTGCTCTGTATGTCAACATGTTGTTTCCTCATGGCATAAGCAATCATATCCACTCCTCCTTACGTGCCACAGCTTTGTTCTTGTGACTTGATTACTGCTTGCTACAGCATGCAGATTAAACAATTACATGCTAAATAAGCACACTGTGCATAAAGCATATTTATGACATGTATCATGCCACTGTGGGGCACCAATGACGTGTCATAGTTAGCTGCACTGTCCTGATTGTAGTTATTACTCTTTTGAATACAACTGTAAAGACAATATAAGGATAGGGAGCCAGTATGGTCAGAATGTTGGCCTAGGACCAGGAAAACCCAGGTTCAAATCCTCACTCAGTCATGAAGCTCACTGGGTGACCTTGAACCACTTGCTGTCTTTTAGCCTAACCTATCTCACAGGGTGAGAATAAAATTGTGGGTGTAAGAAGCAGCCATCTTTAGCTCCTTGGAAGAAAGGCATGATATAAATGTAATAGATAAAATGTTTAGAGAATGGTGGAGCACTTTGTGTTGCATCATGGTTGGGGCACAAAGTCTTACATAAAATAGGATAGAGCTGCACTTTGGATGTCTTTTTCAATGTCTGCAGTACCATCTTCATTCTTACCTATCTAAACCATTATGGATTGGAAAACTGTGTGCATACTTTGCCAATTTTACCAATGAAATAATCTGTAAATAGAAAATCCCTGCTCAACAACAAATACACTTTGCAAAAGGTGTTATAATTATCTGGGTTGTCTGTGATTGCCTGTATCTACCCCACCCAAAGACCTGCAGAGGTTACCTACAATCAGAAAATTATAGGCTTCAGTTAATCAAGACTTTATCTTTAACCAATTTCAAAGAAAACACAATTCGTGAAACCACCTACAATCAAAGAAACAGATTCCAACTTGGAATGGAGCCCAGGATAGAAGTCTGAATTTGACTAACTGCATTAGATCATTGGGCTTGCTTAAAGCTGCTCTCCCACATTATTTTTCTTCTACACAGATGTCACTTCTGTGTTGGAAAGAAAAAATACATATGCAGTTTTGTACAGAACCAACAGTTTCACATTATTTCACCATGTATGTTATGATAAGTCACAACTGATCAATATATATGCATTTGTCACACCTGATGCAGCATAGTGCTTTTTGTCTGCTTCTCTAGACTTTAAAGGGCCTGGACGTAGGAGAATCCCCACAAAATGTAACTCTTGATCCCCTCACATCCAACTAAGGAGTTGTGCCATTTGGTGGTTGGTACAAAGGCAACCTTTTCAAGCCAGACTTCTCATAGAGACAACTCTATGACACTTTATCACAAAGATCCACTCCCTCATGTCTTGGGTGCAAACAAAACAAATTAAAGAATGTGTATGAAGCTGATTTGCCTATTTATGCTTTGGCTTTAAAAATACTTCATTGGAGTAACTGAAAGGGTGAATTTTTGAGTGTAATTGCCCTGGGAATCACTGCACTAACATAATGTGAATAAATTTAAATTAGCCAGGAAGTAAGCACTGTTACTCCTTAAAATAGAAAGGGGAAATGGAACCCTCCCTTTTTTTTGTTTTAGCAGTTTTTAAAACCTGGAAAAGCCTTCCAGAGGAGAGATGATTTTTTTTTAAATGCACCCTTAATGGAGAGGAAAGTGGATGGTATGAAACCATGGCTTGTGTGTGTTCTTCTTGGTTCATGATTGCACATCATCATCAGATTAATTAAAGCCATATTTGTTGGAGAAGAAAACCCTGTTTTTCTTGAGCAAATACCACAGATTTGTTTTTATCAGCCTTGTCACTGGTACAATTTAGTGTTTGGGCAGAATAATTAATGATGGTCTTTTGCCTGAAGTCCTTTCCCCCACAGTGCGTGCTTAGTTGATCTGTATGCTTTCAGTTATTAGCTTTATGCTGTTTCCTGTGCTTAAATTGGTGTTTTTAAAATTATTTTTCCTTTATTATTTTCTAATTTTACTCAAAAGTTAGTTGCATTTTTTCAGTTGCAGAATATGGCATTCAGAATTTTAGACCATGTTGGAATGACCAAGCTACAGTGCTTGTGTTTATTTTGTTCTGTTTTTGTTAAAAAGCTGTTGGGACCAGACATCCTCAAAAATCAGTCAGCCTTCTATCAGATCATGACATCATTCTTGCTCTTATTTGATATATTATTTATTCAGAGCATTTCGATACAGCTTTTCATTAAAAAAAAAAATCCAGAGCTGTTTATGTGAAGGATCAGCAACTGGATCCTTTGCGTGAGTTCGGCGCTCAACGGGTTAACCGGCACTGAGTTACAGCCCGTACGAGCGCTGGAGACCGCCTGGGAGGCTCGCGCACACAAGAGGAAACTATAGCCCTTTAAATGACCAAATAAGGCTTTTATTTGTTTACACAAGATACGGAGCGGAACTAACAGCTTTCTAGGAATACTACAATGTCAACACAACCTCAGTTGACCCTTGCGTTTGTCAATGAAACAGGCTCCTAGGCTAGCGCATTGGAATTAGTCAGTTACCTCAGATCAAAGACGTTACGCTAGTCAATTTCAGTCTGGCTCCGAATCGGCCGATCCGGGGATGGGAATGGCTTACTCCAGCTGCCGCCTGGAGGACAAATCTGGTTCCGAAGTACCCTGGGTTCCCAACAACCTGTTACCGGAAGGGAGAGGGGTTTTCTACCCCTGAGTTCCCGCTCTCCCCACCCTCCAGGTCAGGTGGGGGCTTATGCCTGCCCCTTCGTATCAGGTGGGCTTATTCCTGCCCGGGAAGAAGGTGACGTACTGGGTACTTTACAGCTCTTTGAGACTGCCCTGATAGTTTGATGGTTCTTGATGGTCCTTCCTTGGGTTTTGTGGATTTCCACCGAGACTCTCCATTGTTGGGGATGCCGGTCTGTCTGTCTGCTTTCCCTGTGACCTCATCCCCCCTCCTCGCCCCCTTCCCTTGGGCGGAGACCGGGTGTGTGTGTGTGTGTGTGTAGACTCGTGTCAGGCTTTCTCCACAGTTTACAAGATAAAATCATGATAAAATAGAATGAAACCAATCATTAAAACAATAAAACAATAATGAAAACAATAAAATCTCATTAAAATAACCAGAGGCGGCTGACAATGCTGGCTGTCAGGGAAATGTGCAGACAAGTGTATCTTCAGTTGTCGGCGGAAGCAGTCCACACTCGGAGCCTGCCTGTGATCTCATTGGAGAGATCATTCAACATGGTGGGCACCACAGTTAAAAAGTCCGTCCACCGTACCACATGAACCTAAGTAGACTACCATGGTCAGCAAGTCCCCTCCTTTAGAATGTAGAGACCAGGGCAGCCTATACAGGAGAAGGTGGTTCTTCCGATAACCTGGTCCTGAACTGTTTAGGGCCTTATAAACCAACAATAACACCTTGAACCAACTGCAGACTCTAAGCCTGAGGCTGGCAACATTGTGCCCATAGGTGCAAGTGACCCCCAGACACCTGGGAAACACCCAATGAGACACCCAGCCTCTCGTGATTGTTTTTATTTTGTTTTGTTTTAAAACTTCAACATTCTTCTCTGCAGCTGGGATTACAGCAAAGCAAGGCCCTCAGCTGCCATCTTCATTTTCCATTAATGCCTCTGTTTTTGACTCAGATGCATTCTTAAGAAGTAAAGATGGCAGGGGCTGGAAGGCAGTGCTTTGCTTTGAAGCATTCCAGGTTTCTCAAAAAAGGGGGGAAAGAGTTTCTCAGTGCAAGAGAAACATTCACAGTCAACCTGCTACCTTGATATCATTTAGAGGGCTGCCAAGGTCAAGATCAGTTTCTGGAGCACTCTTAAAGTGGAGATGTACAGGGAAAGGGTAATTGGCATGGTAGCTTGGCATTTTCAAATATACTGCCCCCTGCCTATTCAAGGAACTGGGTCAGAAGTCTGCCCCATCCGCAAGAAATGCCTACAGATCTAAAATGTCTGCCTGGAGGTTGCAACCCAAGAAATAAAGAGAAGTATCAACCATCTGTGTACTGCGTTTTCTTGAATGAAAGTGCCGCGTTTTCTCGAATGAAACATAGAGTGTTTGAGGATCGGGATATCTGTAAGGAGACTAAAACGCTGGTTTATGAAGCCATTGCATTACCAACTTTATTGTATGCCTGCAAAACATGGACTATCTATAAACGTCACTTCCACCTCCTTGAAAGATTTCATCAATGTTGCCTCCGGAAAATCCTGCAAATTACTTGGGAAGATAGGCGAACAAATGTCAGTGTACTGGAAGAAGCAAAGACTACTAGCGTTGAAAAAATGATCCTTCAACGCCAACTTCAGTGGACCGGTCATGTTGTTCGAATGCCTGACTGCCGTCTCCCAAAGCAGTTATTTTATTCCCAACTCAAGGATGGAAAGCGGAATATCGGTGGTCAATATAAGAGGTTTAAAGATGTTCATAAGGCTAATCTAAAAAAAATGCAATATAAGCATCGAAAACTGGGAAGCTCTGGCACATGAATGATCTAAATGGAGGTTGGCCTTTCACAAAGGTTCCATGGACTTTGAAGAAACCCGAGTGCAAGGTGAAAGGGAGAAATGTGCTAAGCGAAAAGCACGTCAAACAAATCCTTCACAGGACCATCTTCCATCTGGTAACCTGTGTCCTCACTGTGGGAAGCTGTGTGGATCTAGAATTGGCCTCCACAGTCACTTACGGACCCATCGCTAGAGTCTACACAATCTTCCTTTAGAATTTCCTCCTTTTATCCTGGAAGACAATCTTACTCGGTCACGAGTGATCACCTGATGATGATGACTTTCAAGCTGCTCTGGACACATGAGGTTAGTGCAGGGGTTCTTAACCTGTGGGGTACGCCTCCCCAGGGGAGGTTTGGACTGACTCCAGGGGAGATATGAGTAGCCCCTCAACTATAAATTGTTTATTTTACAAGTACATAGCAGCACAGCTTGGCAGTTGCCCCAACCTTATTTCTTTCTACTAATCTTGGGAGCTACGCCGTTCTTTTAATTGAATATGCTTTTTTTTTTTTTAGTCCAGAGACAGAGCATAAACCAAAAAAATGCAAACGTCCTGCCTAAGCCTAAATTTTGGGCCGTTAACACATGGGAGGCATGGGTCATAAGATTTTTCACAAGGGAGGTGTGACACCAAAAAGGTTAAGAACCACTGGGTTAGTGGATAAACATACTGGAGAATAATAAGCAATATATATCCCAATCAGCTGTCATATACCCAGGTGTTACTGCCAAAATAGAAATGGCTATAAATGTTGGAGTACCGGTAATTGAAAAAACCCAAAACAAAAATCAAATCTCCAGCATATACAGAAATATAACCTACAATTCCTAGAACAGCGGATGAGTAGAAGGAAAAATGAACTGTGCAGAATTAAAGCCAGTGATGTGGGTGGGGTACTGCTTTATTTTTCTGCGGAAAATTTTCTGTTTCATAAGTTCAAAATGAATTTATGCCCATTGCAAAAACAATATTAGGCAAGCTTGGCAGTTTCAAAGTTGTAATGTTTTTCAGGTGCTTATCCCTAGCAAGTATGTGAGAGAATACATAAATGTCATTGAAATATATATATATATATATGTGTGTGTGTGTGTGTGTGTGTGTGTGTGTGTGTGAAGGTGCCCCAACAACTGTAGTAGATGGAAGATAGTTGAATTCTGTTGAAATAGATGAGTAGTTGTCAGCATATATGTATTCTCTCACATTTGTTTTTTTGTTTTTTAAATTACTGCAACATTTATCCTTTTAAAACATGAAGCTGGTCTTTAAATTGAAATAATTTATTTAAATAGTCACTTACTCCTTCCCCCAGAATAAGTTCAGAGCCTTGTGGGATAATATAAAGGGGATTGCCTGTTTCTGTTATCAGGCTGGGAATTACTGGATGGCTGTTTAAATGTAGCCCATGCTCTCAATGTATGAATCCAGTTTAAGCAGCTTATGCTGAATCTTGTGATTTAAAGAATACTGATAGCTTTATCATCTCTTTGTAAGCAGATGGAATAGAATCCTATTAATCCCTGGGAATATTTTTATTTGTTATTTATTTACTAGATAAATCTAAATGATAAGACATTTAGAAGAGAAACCCTGTGATTTTTTTTAATACATACCTCTTACTGATTTCTGTCATTTGTCCTATGACTGAGCTTCTCCTGTGGGTGGCTTTGTGCTGTAGCCCTAAATCAAAGAACAGGGTGTTGCCAAAAAAAGTAATGCAGGTTTTTGTACGACAATCACAGTTCTGTATTGTGCCACCTGTGCTGGTCCTGGTAGTTCTTCGTGGTCTCTGTGCATCACACATATGGGCTCTGCGCCTGCGCTGAGCCAGCTTCGGAAGATTCTTTAGCTGAGGAAAAATGGGCGGGAACCCCTCCCCCACGGTGCTCGCTCCTAGCACGGTTCCCGCCCATTCCCTCAGTTCCTTTTCAACCGCCATTGCGACTGGTGCTCTTCGAAAGGTTCTCCAAACTCCTAACTGCTGAGTAGATTACGTTATATATATTAATCCTCTATAACCCCCCCCCTTAGTACTTATCTTCTTCCTTCTTCCTCCCTCTTCTTCACCCTCAAAAAAAAATAATAAAAATTAAAAAAAATAATAAAAGAAGTCCCTCTTCTTCACTCTCCTTTCTAACTTTTACCCTAGGAACGATGGCCCTTAAGGCCCCGTTCCGAAAATGCTCAAGCTGTGAGGCTAAACTTCCTCCAGCCGATGGGCACAGTTTATGCCTCCTATGCCTAGGCCAGGAGCATATTGTCGAAACTTGTCGCCACTGTAAGAAATTCACCAAGGTGACAAGGAAGCAACGGGCCCTAAAACTAAAAACCTGCCTTATGGCAGGAAACCCTGTCGGCAGCGGGCCCAACGATTCCGCGTGCCACGACCTCCAAAAAATCTTTTCCCCTAACGAAATCTGGCTATGAGGAGGTCGCACAAAAAAAAGAAAAAATCCCATAAACATGGAGGATTAAAGGAGACGAAGGCCAAGGAGAAAACTACGTCTCCACCCAAACCTTCCACTCCACTCAAAATGGCGGCCGTCACTGAGATCGTGAAATCCCCGGCCTTGTCGAAACACTCGACATCGACACGCAGAGACCCATCGACACTGAGGGTCACCCACGTGTCCCCAGCAAATGAGCTCGTGGCTTCGATATCGGAGGGTGAAATACGGGACTCTCCTGTACAGTCGGTGCAATCTACTGAAAACAGAGAGAAGTCCCCACCGGCTAGCCACCGCCGCAGCAGATCTCGATCGGAGGCGTCCGACAGACAATCCCTCCGATCTAGAGACAAATTGACCCATAGAGGGCGAGATTCCAGCGATCGATATCGACTACGATACCGAGAGGAGCGCAGGTCCCCCAGTAGAAGGGGCAGCTCATCGGACTCGGAGGAATCCCCTCGACATCGAAGGCGACGCGCTAAAAGACTACGCAGCGCCGACGACTCTGACATCGACAGCCCGAGACATCGGGATGCAGTCGATGCCGAACGCCCTCGACGCCAAAGCCCTGTCGAGACCGAGCACGCTCGCCACCGGGACTCACCCGTCGACACCGAGCGCTATCGCCATAGGAAGCCCTACACTCGGCCCCGAACGACATCACAGAAGTCCGCTGTCTAAGGACAAACATCGCGGACCTAGGAGTCCTTCTCAGGAGAGCAATCGCCGGCGCCAACCCGAACGTTCCCGCCGCCGAAGCTCCTCGATCGATTCCAGCCGTCACCGAAGCCAGTCACCCGACACCGACCGCCGACGGCGCAGGAGTCCATTCGACACCGAACGTCGACGGCGAACTCCATCGCCCGAGATCGAGAGGTGACGTAGCAGCTCACCTCATCGACATCGTCATCGATATCGTAGTGGCTCCCCACCAGGAGACCGCCATCGACGTCGACATCGAAGCCCAACGCCTACCAGCGATCGACGTCGACATCGCCATCGAAGCTCGACACCGGACATCGATCGACATCGAGATCGGTCCCGTAGTCGAAGCCCACCGGAAATCGAGCAACACAAGAAGAGAAGCCCAAGGCGCACTGCTGGCCAACAAACAAAAAGAGCACATGGCTCGCCTAGAAAGGCGCAATGTAAAAGGAAACACCTGGAGAGATCAACTAAACATCAAGTCCAAGAGTCTTCCTCTGACTTACCCTACTCAGATTCAGACTCAGTGATGTCTGGCCTCCCAGACTCTTCACCCGACCTCCAGGTGGAATCAAAAGCGGCAGTGTCTCCATCAGAAGACCTGGGCACCTTTGCGGATCATGTCCTCAGGATGACAGCATCCCTTGGCATAGAGACTGTGATAGAATCCCCGGATGATGATGATCCGGTCTATAGCCTCATGCAAGCAACTCAAACTTCTCCAGCTCTAGTACCGTACTTGCCAGCACTACTA